>JAGPOW010001543.1:42253119-42386155 GCA_030014935.1 Caiman crocodilus
ATATATATATATATATATATACATATCCATATCAATATATATATATATATATCAATATCAATATATATATATATATATATATATATATATATATATTTATATCCATATCTAGCTAGCTAGCTAGATATATATATAGGTAGGTATTCTGGAGTAAAGACAATGGAGAAATGATATTCTGTGCTGTTCTGTGGCCTTCAAGCAGAATATGAATTACCAGGCAGGTTCTACCCATCAGAAAGCAAACCATGCTATTTACTGTCATAATGCATCTGCAACGTTGTACTACAAGCTTCAAAATATATCCCTGACAGACGAATGGACGTTCGTTCTATAGGTAGAGGTGCCTGGAGCTCAATTCTGCAGTTTGTCACCACAAGCAATACAAAAGAGGCGGATATTCCCAAAAGCCACCCAGTTATGGTGAGGGGCAAATCCATAGCTAATATAAATGGTCACAAATCCATTAACTACAGCTTGGGATCCTCCCTTCAGTTTTCCAGTTAGAAAAAAGCATCTACCTGAAAAAAAGCTCAGCTGAAGAAATGGGACTATACACATTCAATGTGGCTTATGAAAATTACATTACTGTAAAACTTCTTTGAGTAATTTAACTGGATCACAAAAGTGTTATTTTGAGCTTTCAAAAAGGAAAAAAGACTTCTAATAAGTCAGCCTGAAGCAAGCCACCTACATCTGTTTTCTATGCCAAATCAACTGAAGTGAAGTAATAACAACAATAACAATTTTGGTTGATCGTGGTCTCTTTCGGTTTTAGTGGAGCCATTAACAGGTATGCTAACAGAACAAGAGGAAACCTAATTTTAGTTTTATACACGCATAAATCTTAATACAGGTTTAAGGATAAAATCAGAAAATATTTAACCTAGTGCAAAATTACTTATGAATGATCTGCATGACTTGCATTAAATTACATAACTCTTTCTTTCCCAGGCTTCCTGACTTTACATATATTCAAAATTCATAGGAAGAAAGTATAGAATAAATCATGATGTCTACCTGAAGTGGTTTCTTTAATACCAATACATTTCTACTTTACAAAAAACTTCTTTGGATAGGGACAAAGTTAGCATGGCCTGCCTATATACCTATTTGCAAAGGTGTGAATACAAATACTGTTTGTGCTGCAGCTCTTACCCCCAGATCAACTACGAGCTATTCAAAAAGACAAGCAGGAAAAAAGTAATATTTTGCACCTACTATGTAAGCAATATACAGAAGGGATATATATAGTAGCGACATTTACAAGAGAATCCCCTTGAGATGTGCAAGCTGTCGTTTGATTGTATATTACAAAAGCATGATCATGTTTATTTCATTTAATGAGTGATATGTTCAGTCCTTACCAAGTTTTCTTGATTCCTGGCTGCTATTTTCTGATCATCTTCTCCATTTTTCATGTATTTGACTTCTTCCACTGGTTTGATCCTGTACTCATCTAAGTATCAAGAAAAAAGAAAGAAAAAAATTTTTTATAACAGTGCCATTCAGGAAATACGGAAAAACAAAACAAAACAAAAAACAAACCCCAGCAGATAACTAAAAAAACCCAACATACAAAAGTGTTAGTTACTGTCAACCAACCCCTAAATAAGATAGATCTGGATTATGTTTGAATTTGCAATTTCCACCTAACCCACCATGGAAACAAATCATACAAAAGACGACTTTAGTTAAACAACACAAAAGAAAATGGCAACTCATTCTCAGTAGGCTTTGGGATCTGATGCACCAGCTGTGTGTCCTGGGCACCAAACCTCGTAACTTTGAAAGCTACATGCAAGGCACATCTCCGTTCATGTTCCTCAGAAACTTCAAGCATTGACATTTAAATCTTCAAGCTATTACTGCCATCATGGATCCTCTCTTAGAAAATGGATCTACTGTTGTGGAGGTTTGTAACATATGTGCTTTGAATTTGTGGGAAAATATTGTTTTATACAATTCCAAGCTATGCTCCATGCTTGCACTAAGAAGAGAGAAATGGCCCTTTGTGCATGTATGCATTAACTGCATATCTAAGGTTAACCTCACTTCATTTAAGACCAAATCCCTGGCTCTCAAAACAGATAAAAGCATGCGTTTAACTTTCTGTATTTTTAATTCAGCTAATTTAAATTAAAGTTTGCTCTGCCCTTCAGAAATGGTTCAATAGCTATCTTCTCCAACAAAGCCCTGAAGCATGACCAACAGATGCAACAAAAAGTGGGCAAGAGCTACTCTTCATGACCTCCCTTATTTCTTTTTTGACATGTCCCATTTTAAATTAATTCCACTGCCCTTACATTTTTTCAGTTTGTCCTCTTTAACATTCAAGCAAGTTGTACATGTGCTACTGACTGAGGAGTAAGGCAAGCTGTTTTTTCAAAATGTGATTGGAAATAGCACTACTATATTCTAAGTGGGGATAGGAGAAAAAAGTAACAATAACTGCAATTATATGAATTCTGGGGGAGGGGCGTAGAAAAACATCTTTTTTTCTCTCTTGCAAGTGAAAGTTATAGACCAGCAGGGCCAAAAAAAAAAAAAAAATCGAACCTCTTTTGTTATTAATAAACATCAACTACACGTTTCCAAGTACAAGCGTTTAAAAGAAAAAAACCCAAAAAAACCTTTCCCAGTACCAGTATCAGGATAATTTTATCCAGAACCAGAGGCTCACATTTCATTAATGTCTTTTTACAAACACGTGCTATAATGCAATAAGTAAAGCAAACAGCATTACTTCAAACCTAATAGAACTCTACTGGGGGCCAATACAGAAATTGAGTAGAAGTAATCCTTATCTTCTTCTTACCAGACTTTTGAGACAGTGTCTTGAGTACCTGTATAGCCATTCCTCAGTTGCTACTATGACCCTTTGCCATGCTGTCCATGCAACGAGTGGAACCATCAAAGATATATCCAAAATCAGTACCCACCCTGAAATTTACAGAATTCCTTATTGTAGGGAAAGATCAATATTTTACCCCACATAGACAAAAAGTTAAACACAAAATGAAAAGGCATGAAGTACACTGAGGAATAACACGACACAATATGAGCCTAAAAAACAGACTGTACAGACATTTTTTTTCTTTCTTTAACTTAAGGTACTTTCAAAATGTATATTTCAGGGGTGGCGTCACTGCTAGTGACCCAAATCAGCAGCAAAGGAGAAGGTGGAGAGACTGGTAGTGGCATTCGCACCTTGGATTCCCGAGTTGTGTCAATGTAGCGGTTGTGACAGATATAGTAACCAAGGGTGGGCTGTCAGGCCTACAGGAAGCCCTGCAGTTTGGATCCAGCCTAGGGTGCCAAACAAGTTGGAAGCTGGTTACCATGTGCTTATGCAAAGACTCAAGGAGATGCATATTAATTTCTGAAGAGCCGCAGCTTGGCTACCCCTGGTATATTTAATCTGCTAAGGATAAAAAGCAAACTAACCCACAAATAGATCTTCCTGATTTTATTGCAACTGAAAGAAATGGTAGAAAATTAAAGCTACTGATTATATAGAAACTAGTCTTTAGGAAATGAAATTAAACCCCAAAATGGTTTGCTTTTAGTTGGACTAATTTTACATTGTCAAAAAAATATTTTTTAATTTTTACTTGGCCTAATCCAGGCATGTTCAACTTGTTTGGCACCCTAGGCTGGATCCAGACCAGAGGGCTTCCTGTGGGCCTGACAACCCATTTCTGGCTATGGGATATGGGCTTGTCAGCATATGCCACAACCTCTGCATTGACACAACTCAGGAATCCAAGGGGTAAATACCACCACCACTTTCTCCCTCTTCTCCTTTGCTGCCAATGCTAGCAAAGTGACCAAAGATCCCAAATTCAGCAGCATGCAGCAATGTGTGGGTACTAGTGGCAGTGGTGTCTACCCCTTGTGTTCCAGGAACATGTTGTACCAGCAAGTCCCATGGGCTGCAATTTAACCCTTCACAGGTGGCCAGTTTGGCAGACCTAGTTTGATTTATATTAGAGGACTTCTAACAAGTATGCATAAATAGAAATGGCTGTAAAAGTTACTAAACAGCAGCATTTCAGTAAAGTAAAACTAAGGTTAAAAATAGATACTTGTTGAAGAGTTTAAGGCAATATAAATTGTATCCATGAATATAAAATGAACTGTATCATAATTTCCTCAACATGGAGAGCTGGGAAATCAGAAGGCTATGGTTCCAAGCCCCAGGCCTTCAATGAATGTTTCTGTTTTATTTAAAGAAGTACAATAGATGTCACCTGAAACAAACCACATGGCTCTCCATATAAATTTAAAATAGTTGAGAAATAGGACAGAACAGAGAAGTGTTGGCATCTTTTATATGACCTGCACACACCCTGGTGTCAGCCTTAGAATACTGAGGAAATTCCTAATCAGTCTTACAAAGGCAGGTAATATATTGAGTGCCTGTGGCCTGTTATGCTCAATGCAAATCCAGCAAAACTAATCTCTGGGTTGTATTCGGAACCTAATACCTCAGGGCAATACTATGAAAAATAAGAGGATAAATGGAATGGAGTTGTGTACTACTCCAGTGTGAGCTGAATGTTCAAGGGAAAGAGCCTGTAATAGACTGCACTTGCAGGATCATGTAAGGGATAAGGTTTCCCTGAGGACAGGATGAGCATTAGGGCTGTGCAAAATTTCACCCCATGTTTTGTTTCGAGCTGAAAACAGTGAAATTGAAATGAAACAAAAGCCTCCAAAACAAAACAAGGGCACTCAAAATGTTTCGAGTTCAAATCCAGGCTTACTTGGCTTCAGCGCCGGTCCCAGCCAGCAGCAGCAGCCTCCTGTCATATGGCAAGCAGATCGGGGCCCACCCACAACCCCGGAAGGGCCATGGGGCTGTGCCAGACTCCTTCCAGAGGCATAGGCCCCTAACATGCCTGCCGGATGACAGGAGGCTGCTGCTGCTGGCTGGGACCAGCACTGGGCACAACCCACACCCAGAGCCAGGAAGATTGGTGCCGCTGCTGGCTCCAGCCAGAAGTACCAGCCTCCTGTCACCCAGGCCCTGTACTGGAGCTGGCCCAAGAAGAGTGCAGGGCCCAGGGTAAATTACCTCATGTGGGGACCCTCCCTCACCACGGGATTGTGGTGGCAGCGGGTCCCCACATGAGGCGATATGCTCTAAGCCCCATACTGGAGCTGGCCCAAGGAGGGTGCAGGGACCCACCCCTGGGATCAGCCAACTCCTACCAGGGGTTCAGGGGGCTCCCAATCTGCCTGCTAAATCACAGAAGGCTGCTCCTCCAGATTGGTGCGGCCACTTGCCCCAGCCAGCAGCACCATCCTGTCATCTGGTAGGCAGATCGGGGGCTTGTCTGCACCCCCAGGAGGGCTAAGCCAGACTCCTCCTGGGGGGTGCAGCCCTCCAATCTGCTTGCCGGATGACAGGAGGCTGGTGCCGCTGGCTTGGGACAGCAGCAGCACCAATCTTCCTGGCTCTCAGTGGGTGAAACATTGAAACAGCATCGAAACAAGACAGTTTCGACAAAACAGAACAGAACAGTGCTTTTGTAATGAAACAAAACTCAAAATGAGATACTGTTCCATCAAAACGAAAGTCAAAGCGGAACAATGCTATTTCACACAGCCCTAATGAGCATAACATTAGTTAGTTGGTTTGCAGATAACAGGCCAAAATATAGTGTTTTCAGCGAGAAAGAAGGTGGGCTGTGTTTGTAGATGAATGTGTGACATGGTGGGGTAGAGCTGGAGTGAGTTGCTGTTATCTCAGTATATGCAGCCCGTATGACGTCAAGGTGGTGTTGAGTTCTGTAGTCACTTCTGACTTTCAAACCCTCACTGTTATGATGAGAAAATTCTCAGGATGGTGTTATAGGTTACCTTTAAATCATTCTGAATTAACTTAAAACGGGAACAGTCACATGTTAAAGTGTGTTATCCCATCCTAGTTACCCTCTAAGCACCTTAAAATTATGCCACTTGGAGTGAAGGTTATCTTTGAGCCATTCTACCGAGGTCAAGGCAAGACCTTGTTAGTCTGCTCTTCAGACATAAAGTGATCAATTTGCAGTCCTCCAGCATCCCAGGAGGTCCTTTCCACTCTCCAAAGCTCTATTAATCTCATTGCCTGTAGGCTCCAGCTGGTAGCATATGCAACCTAGGGATGCTGTTTTGGGGTTTTGACTTCATTTGTTTTTTTCCCCCAGTTCAGGTTTTATTTTCTTTTTTCTTCCCAGTTGTATGTTAACTCTCAGCAGCTCCCACTGCTTCTCCAGCCTCCATGCTCTTGCTGTCAATAGTTAACTTCCAGTGAAGACATGGTGCTTTTTCGCAACCATGTGCCCTGGCTATGCCTTCACTTTTCCATGATGGCCAACCTTCTTCCGGGGCTGGAACAGAACCACTGGGGTTGGGAAGAGGCAGGCAACTGTCTTCCCACCCTGCCAAGCTTCATGAGCTAGCCAGAGCCACTAGGAAACAGGGAGCCAGCGATCAGGTGGTGTGGAGAAATTCATTTAACTGCTTGTACCTTCTGTGGCCTGTGAACTGAATTTTTATGCCATCTGCAGTAGGAGTTGTAATACAAGATGCCCTATGCCCAGGTGGGCTCAGGGGTGCAGAGATCAGCTTGGCAGGCTCCTAGGAGTAGGCTCCCTCTCGCTAGCCCCCTAAGCCAGGACTCCCCCACCCCCTCCCAAAATCCCCCAAACCCAACTAATTGAGATATATGCAAGTCTTTGGTTCTTTATGCTTTTCTTTTTTAATTCTTTTCTCTTTACATTCTCCCCCATTTAATTTCAAACAGTTTTTCAAGATTTCTCTCCTCCCACCTTGACCTTTGGCTCAGCTCCTGCTGCTGCAGAGGGAAGGAAGCCACAGCCTCCATTCTGGTTTCCCTGCTTCTGAACTACATGCCAACCTACCCCTCCTCTTATACTCCAGATGAGGGATAAAGTCCAGGGTTTCTGTACACACCTCTGCTCGCTAGGCCCTCTAGTGGCAGGCCACAGTCATGCAGGTCTAAGACAGTATTCGGCATTAAATTTATTCCCTTAAATAAATTTAGGGGAAAACTTCTTTTCCACAAGGGTATCTAGAATGTGGAAGACACTCCTAGCAGAGGTGATGTAGTTGCCATCCTTGGGAGGTGTTTAAGAGGAGGCTGGACAAGCACCTTGGTGAGCTTGCGTGTGTCCAAATACCTCCTGCCCATGACAGGGAACTGGATTTGATGATTTTACAGGTCCCTTCTGGTCCTGTTATTCTATGATAAGTCTTAACCTGTGACTGCTCTAACACTGTTCCAACTTGATATATTAATGATGATATATCGTTTCACAGATTTCAAATGATTTAAAGGTAACCTGTAACATCATCCTTGTAATACAGGGGATTAAACCTTTTAATCACCACAGGCCACTGTTTGCAACCCAGCTAGTACCACAGGCTACCCATCCCTTGCTGTAGCCCCGCTGTCCCTCCTATGGGCAGAGGGGCTGATGTTTCACTCTCCCACTCCCTTCCCCAACCTCCTTTAAATTCTCTCCCTGCATCTTTAAGAGTGGCCAATTCAGTGACCAGAAGTTGAGGGGTGTGTGTGTGTATGTTTGGGGGAATGGGGTGAGGGTATGGTGTGGAGAGGAGCTTCCTGCACAGAACTGGAGCCAGGATATCAGGATATTGGAAGTAGCTCTCTGAAAGAGCCACCAGCAGAGGCTGGCCACAAGCAAAATATGAAATACGGAATTTAGGCTGGATCCCATAGCTGGGCTGCAACAGGCTTTCAGCGCACTTCTGGTAAAGTACACACTGGATCATGGGTATAATCACTTCACAAGCCATAAGTTGCCAACTCCTGTTCTAAAACTTCCTAATCAGCATTGCCATTCAAATCCTTGGCAGATTTAATTGTTTGTACTGATAATATGATTTGAAAAATTCCCTAATCACCTAAGTTTTATATGGAGATGGAGCCACATAGTTCTTGAATAAAAAGAAAAACCTGGAGACAGAACAGCTATAAGGCTTATAAGCTCCCCAGGAGTCCTCCTCTCCAGTCCCTGCAGGCTCTAGTTCTATGGAATTTACAAAGAGCACAAGGGTCCTGAGCCCAATTTTCTTTCTGCTTAAGTTCTACAAGGGACTCTACTGAGATGAAAAAAAGCTTAGATTTCTCACCTAGGTGTTTAAAATTCACTTTGAACTTAAGCAGAAATCCTATAAACACTATTGGCTCTGCCAGTTGCATTTCTAATATCTTTGAAATCCTGTATAAACCCTAAAACTGGCACAGAACTTCAGTTAGGAGTTAGCATATCTGCTAACTCAACCTTTTGAGTAGCGCTCTCAAATTCTTCCTGAAAATATTTTTTTTCAATTATCTAGCCAACATACCCTAGGCACTTCTCCTCAAGTCCCAGGGAAAAGCATCAAGTATAGAGATACTATATCAGCCTTGTTTGAGACATTCAGTGATAAAAAGTGTGTGTGCCCCACTTCCCCCCCAAAAAAATGAAACCTACCTTTTTTGGACCGCTTGAATGCTCTGCTTCAGAGGAGTCAAAGTTCTCCTCACATATTTTTCAGGTCCCTGGTAGATGTTAAATTTATGCCCCATTTAAAAAATCATGCATCCTGCTATGCCAAGCATACCTAGCATGAGGTGCAATGTATGGGAGGGGACATAAAATCCCTCAGATCCCAAGTGTGTGACTACTGGGGCCAAACCAGGGGTGGATAAAATATGGCCTGTGGGCCTAATCTGGCTCACCAGGCACTTTCATCCAGCCCACAGCACACCCCAATGAACTGCACACCACCCAGCCCTTCTGCCCACGATGGTGGGAATGAGGCGCCCACATGTACTACCCCCCAACATAACCTATTGGGCCTTGCTCCCACCCTCTTGGGTGGAAGGAATTTACCCAGCCAGCAGCTTCTGGGCAGGGCTCCTGCTGCAGCCAGAACCTGCTTGCTTGGGGCAGCAGGTATGGAAGTGGCGGAGCTGGTGGGGGTTGCAGCCGGGCAGAAGTGGGAGCGCAGCATGGAGCCTGCACCCATTAGGGACAGCAGGAATGCATAGCTCAGCTGGGCAAGTTGTGGATGTGGGTGTGGAGGGGGGTGCAGAGACCCTCCCATACAGTTCCCCCAGGGTGTGCAGCCCCAGCTGCTGGAAGCAGCAGCAGGTGGGGAAATCAGGGTACTCATGCCAGGCATAGGTGCCTGATGGGGCATGGCTCCAGCCAGCACTGCATGGAGGGGGAAGCAGAATCTGCCTTATTGGAATGCTGGCCATTTCTATTGCAGGGGCTCCACGCCGTGCACCTGCAGCTCCTGTACTCCCACTGGGGAAGTCCCATGCTGGACTCCCTAGGGAATCTGGGAGCAGGGCTCCCTCCACTCCCGGCAGAATGCAGGGACGTGCACAGCAGGGAGCGGGGGGAAGCAGCAGGTTCTAGTGTGGGGCTTCCCCTGCTGCGAATGCTCGAGCTGCAGGTGTGCATGGTGAAAACCCGGTTATAAGGCAGGCTCTGCTCCCTCTCCCAGTGCAGCGCAGGCCGGAGCCACCTCTGCATCGGGCATGAGTTCCCTGACTTCCCACCTGCTGCTGCCAGGCACCAGGGGCTGCATGCCATGGGAGGGAGTGTGTGGGGGTCCCTAAACCTCCACCTGCCCTCACCCCCCCCACACCCCTCATCGACATATACATTCACCCCAAGATACCCTATGCCCCCCTACTCAGCCACCTCCTCTCAACCCCCACACACAATATAAAAAAGAGCAACACTTTATTTTTGAGTTATTATGCAATCTTTTCTATATACAGTACACAATCACATGATGACAAATATTTTTAAAATAAAATTAAAATACTTTCTAGTCGGTGTTTGACTTCTAGTATATGATTTGTTTTTTTTTCTGGTTCTAAGATGGCAACCCCCCTCCCAAAAAGACTATGAGGAGGGGGTGGAGAGCAAGGGGAGGGTCTGCCAGTGGCAAAGGTCAGGGGTTAGGGGGCAGGACTTCTGGCCCCAATGTGGCAACCAGGGTGCGGGGCAACTTCCAAGGGGTAAGGATACCTATGAGGTCCCCAACAGCTCGCTAAAACTTTAGTGGCCCTTCGCCTGAAATAATGGCCTGCCCCTGGGCCATACCAAGAGCTGCCTTGTGCCTATTCCTAGGTTCCCTGTGACCACTGGGATAGAGTAAAAGGTAGCCTTGCATACCACCTGGGATCCAGAGGTGCCTCCTGCTCAATCCCAGTGAGCCAGCCAGGGGAACTATTTGCCAGACCCCAGGACTATTCTGCATCGCATTTTGATGGGGGGCACAGGACAGCCCCAGGTCAGGGACATGTCACAAGGGAATAAGATGGCAGGGGAGAAGAAGGTGCCTCAGACCCTAGAGTTGCCCCATGCTCCAGTGTGATGCTAGGGGGGGAGGTGATTTGTCCTGCCTAATCCTGGGGATCAAACATAGGCATAGGGCTGTGGTTTCCTGGTCAGGATCTGGGGATGCCCCTTGCCTGATCCCAAGGACTGGGCAGGGGAGAAGAGAGGTAGACCCTAGGGCTGTCCCATGCCCCATACCCAATGCTCAGCTGAACACTGAGATGGGGCATAAGGCAACCCAAGAGTCTGGGACACACGTTACACATTTAACTTATGCAATACCAACCAGGCATGTATATTTTCCACATTAAGTGAACATCTTTGCAGCTGGTTTGCCATTTTATGGCACCATAAAAATCAGAACTGCAAGATATAGTCCCCCAATATGTGGACTATTTTATAGAAAGGAAATGACTCCAACAACTAAAAGGGAAGAGGAAGGAATTTATGTCATATATTTTACTATCACAGTAAACAGAATATTGATGAGAAAATGCAACTGGAAAGAAAGGAGAAAAAAGCAAACAAAATGCAAAGAAAAGTCAGGCATCAGTATTTGTACAACACATTCCATATAATCTACTGCATAATATGAAACATAAGACCGCAACAGCCTTAACCAGGCAAGAGTTTGGAAGTGTGGGGAAGAAAGCGTTTAGAATAATAATACAACATAGATATTTATTAAAAAGGAAAATATTATGAACGAAGATCTTCATCTGGAAAAAGAGATAATTCTATTTTAAATGTGTCACATGGTTACCATAGAAACATAACTAAGAAAAGCAGTGCTCATTAATGATGGCCTCAGTGATAAATGAGCACATCAACTTATATCGAGACAATTACTATTAAAAAAATGAAAGCAAGACAGTGGTTGTTGGGCTGTGGACAACTGCCTTATGACTTGCAAATTCTTGTATTAGTTCCATTTGGAAGACAATTAACATAATCATAGTGTTACAAAAATATTTCTTTCAAAGGGAGGCATCCTTTAACTCTTTATACACGCCCCCAAGCTCCCCTAGATGCTTCACAATTTTTTGCACTCTATATTGTTTCTTATTAAGTATTAATAAAAATACAACAATAATTGCTACATATACTAATACACTACATACCATGTTAGGCATGTAAGAAATGGCAGAATTGCTGGTAACCTAGTCAAACTAAAATGTAGAATAAGCCCTTGTTCTGTATTTTTATTAATACATTGTGTCAGATGGGAGGCATGGTGTATTTTAGTTCCACCACGGAGAAGAAAGTTTTTCAAACAGACCCTCAGTTTTCCATGCTTCAGTTTTCTTCTTCAGCATCTTGTTCATTTACATCAGAAGGCATTTCCAGTTCTGTCCTTTACCCCTTATAATACACAAGCTCCACTCTGTAAAATATGAGCCTTTTTGTCCAACACTGTCAGGCAAATTTTTCTGTACTGTAATTATTGCTACCGGGTCTTGTAATTATTCCTACAGCTGTGTTCAAGATGCACACTAAAGACCAAAGATTCATGATTCCTCACCTACAGAAGATTTGAACACTCAACCCTATTTAGACAAAATGATTGTATTGTTAATTCTAAAAATAAATGCTAAATATCAGGAAAGCTTATGGCAAATTTTAATTGACGCATAATTAACAGGAGGCGAAGCTCTACGGCACTAAAATCAAATCCGCCCAACACAGTCTAATGTGTGGTTGTCAACATAATGAAATCAGAACACAGAAATCTATCAACAACAGAGCTGGATGTTCCAAAATATCCTTTTGCAAGTAAAATGCTGAATACCTGACACTGGTCCTGAATACTACAGTAAATATAGTATGTAGTATAGTATGCTACCACAATATGTGACCTCAAATCTTAAGAGTAATTCAGTGTCTATAGCTAGTTCAATCTTGACTTCATTTTGGAAACTAATAACTGTGTGGGTGGACTTCATATCCACTAGGAACTAGGCTGACCATGAATTGCCTTTACACAGGCTAACTCATGAGGTATTTGATGGTCAAAATCATCCATACATGAATATGACGCTAGTACTTTCAAACCATTAGCAATTCCAAAATCATGCTATCTTAGTCAACAAGATTTTAAAGAAAATATATTGGGTGTTACCTACTAAATATAAAATGAAATGAGGGAGTACATAAACCTATTCCTTGCAGAAAACATACCGAAAATATTCATCCAGTTTTTCCACATTAAATGACGTTCCATAATCAAAATGCCTTAGTTGCCAACAGCTAAGGTTACTGTAGATATTAAGCTGGTGAACAGTGTTTGATTTTAAGCTGATAATTGCACAAAGACAACACAAACATTGAAAAGAACTAAAAACTGATCAATGGCAAAGTTGCTTGGAAAACCATGCAAGGCAAACCTGGGAAGTTAACCTTATAGACTAACTAAAATCAGAGATGTAGAGCATATGCTGTCATAAGCAGAGGTGATTATGAGCAGAGTGCTGATTATGAAAGCTTAAGATATATATATGATTTAATGTATAACTGTAATTCTTAATCAGGGTGCCAGGACACCCTGGGTGCTACAAGATCCTTTGAAGTGTGCTGCAGGAGGAGTGAAGAGTTAAGTGAGGCATGAGGAGATAAATAAATAAGAGGCGGCTCAGGCTCTCCTTGTCTACTTGCTGCCCCGTTGCCTGTCCTCTCTGCAAGGGAGTACACCATGTAATAAGTGAATTATTATTTTTAATGGGGTACCACTCAATTCACAGAAGTTAAGGACGGATCAGACAAGGGGTGCCTCGAGCTTAAAAATGTTGAGAACTACCAGTCTCAACACTGCCTTCTGAGTTGCTTCATACAAGGCTAACTGCTTCTCACTACTCTAGCTTGTTGACTCTTATGCTTTTAATTTTTATGAACTGAAGGGAGCGCTTGGTAGTGATTAGCCCTCTTCAAGTTTGCCAAATAGTTCCCATTACAGCTCCATTTCACGTGTCTTGCTTTCTATGCATTCTGTGCTTCCACACATTCAACTCAGGCCTTAAGTTTTCCAAAGTTAGTCTCTGTCTGAAATGCATTTGGAAAGTTTGAGTAAAATCCCTCTGGCTGTACTGCATTATACTTCTCCTGGTTTGAAATGTTTCAGCCTTTGATATTACATACAGAAGCCCCGACCAGTTTGGCAGCAGCTTGATTCCATTAACCTGAGTCACTAGTAATGTATGCCAATGTAAATGCAAGGAAAATCGGGTGCAAATGTATCATATTAACCTATCTTCCACCAAGAATGCCAGTGCTTTCTAGTGTTGTAAATATGATAACCTATTCCAGCACATGTTGCATGCAGTGGATAATGCAAACTTATCTTCCACCAAGGATTCTAGTATGCTTTAGCATAGTAGGAGTATTAATTTATTGTGTGAACGTTTGTGTCTGTAGTAATTAGGCAAGGATTGTAAAAGGGAAAAAGGTTGACATGACAGTTTACACATAAGGAGGCAACTGATGGCTGATGCCAGAATTCTTGAAATTAAATTTACATGGATAACTTCCTTGTGTTAAAATGTTTTCATACATACTCTTTTCCTTAACTCTGTGCAGATCACAAATGTCCATCTTTTCCATTGGTATACCATTAGGGAGAGACTATACCAAAATAAGGAAGCTAGTTAGATGGAAGTTAAAAGGGTCCCCTAAAAAGGTGAAGAACTTTCAGGCAGCATGGGAACTGCTTAAGAACACTGTATTAGAGGCACAGAGTAAATGCATACCACAAAAGGAAAGTGAAACAAAGAAAGCCAGCAGTTTAATGGCAGAGCTGCAGAAGCAATAAATAAAAAAAAAGGCTTCTTTCAAAAAGTCAGATCCTAATGAGGGGAAAAGAAAAGAGCCCAAACTCTGGCAAATCAAATGTAAAACTGTAATAAGACAAGCTAAGAAAGAATTTGAGGAGAAACTTGTTAGAGATACAAAAATAACAATAAAAATGTATTTAAGTACATCAGAAGCCAAAGACCTGCCAGGGAGTCAGTTGGGCCTCTGGATGATCAGGGTGTAAAAGGGGCACTAAAAGATGACAGGGTCATTGCCAAGAAACTAAATGCATACTTTGCAATTACCTTGACTGTGGAAGATGTTAAGGAGATTCCTTCAGCAGATCCACTCCTCTACGGACAAGTCAGCGGAACTGACCTAAATTGAGGTTTCAATAGATGAGGTTGTAGAGGAAATTGATTTAAAAAAAACCAAATCACCAGGACCTGATGATATTCACTCTAGGGTCCTGAAGGAGCTCAGATCATATATCGCTAGAATTCCAACTGTAGCATGCAACCTATCACTAAAAACAGCCTCAGTAACAGAGGACTGGAGGGTTGCAAATGGGATTCCAATATCTAAAAAAAGGGGACCCAAGAAACTACAACCTGATGAGTCAAACTTCCATTACTGGCAAACTGGTAGAAACAATAATTAAAAAAGGAATTGTTCAGGACATGGATGAACATGACTTGCTGGGGAGGAATTAGTATGGTTTTGCCAAAGGGCAACCATGCCTCCCCAACCTACTAGAGTTCCTTGAGGGTGTTAATAAGTAGATATCATTAGGGTGAATCCAGTTGATATAGTATATCTTGATTTCCAAAAAAGCCTCTGACAAGGACCCCCATCAAAGGCTCTCGATGAAATTAGGTAGTCATTGGATTACAGGAAAGGTCCTTTCATGGATTAGAAACTGGTTTAAAAATAGAAAGCAAAGAGTGAGTATAAATGGTCAGTTTGGGGGATGGAAACAGCAGAGATCTGTGTTGGGACCAGTGCTTTTTCAGATATTCATAAATGGTCTGGAAAAGGGGGTGAGAGTTATAAAGTGGCCATATTTGTCTATGACACAAAATTATTCATAGTGGTAAAGACCAAGGCAGATTGCAGAGAACCGAAGAATCTTGCATGACTGAGCATATGAGCAACTAAATGGCAGATGACATTCAATGTAGATAAGTGTAAAGCTATGCACTTGGGCAAAAATTACTCAGACTATATCTACATTACGACGAGCTCAACATTAGCTGTTCCCACACAGGAAAAAGATCTGGGAGCCATTGTGGACAATTTGCTAAAAACATCAGCTCAGTGTTCACAGCCACCAAAAAGGCAAACAAAATGTAAGGGATTAAACGAAACAAAGTATCATTATGCTTCTTTATATATCCATGGTGGTCTATATCTCAAATACTGTGCCAGTTTTGGTTCTCACACCTCAAAAAGGATATAGAAGAACTGCAAAAGGTACAGAGAAGGGCCAAAAGGATGATCATTGGTATGGAGGGGCTTCCATATAACAGACTGAAGAGGTTAGACCTATTCAGTTTAAAAGAGACACCCAAGGGGAAATACTAAATGGTAAAGTGAAATAAATAGGGATTTATTTTTTAGTCTCTCTCTCTCTTTCTCTCAGTACAACTAAGGGGTCATAAAATGAAACCAGTAGGTAGTCTCTTTCAATTTAACAAAGGAAAACTATTTTTCACACAGCATATAATGGAAGTAGGAAACTGCCACAAAATGCTGCAGAAGCTGACAATTTGATGAGATTAAAAAAGGGACTGGACAAATTTTGGAAAAGGTACATAAAACATGGGAGTTAGGACTACAGCCTCTGAACCAAAACTTCCTAGACCTTAAATGCTGGAATAGCAAGTGGGAGAGGAATAGGAGAAAATCCTTGGGTTTACCCAAATCATTCTCCCATTTAGCATCTACTCTCTGCCTCTGTGTGATACTGACAATGATGTATTTATGGTCTGATCCAGTAATGACACTTCTTATGTTTGTATGTGAGCACGCACACACACACACTGCAAATAGGGAGGAGCTCAGGGCATGAGCCTGCGGCTTTGGGGGCTTCCAATTTAATTTCCCACTGCCTTGCAGATTTGCTGTGTGATTGTGGACTAAGTCTCTTGGTTTCCTTATGCTAGAGTTCCCTCTCAATAAAATGTTGTTTACTGCCTGAGAAGAGCATCAGAAATATAACTGGAAGCTTGTGCATCATTTGGATACAACAGTGGTGGAGCCCTTATAACTACTTAAGGCAGTATTCTTGAGGAGGACTGATCTTTGCCAGTTGAAAGAGGAAAAACTGCAAGACAAACATGTTCAATAGTTGAACTTCCTCCCATTCTTGAAGTCCTAATTTACAGCATTCTGGATGAAAGTCCACTGAGATTATGAACATGTTTACCAGGGACACAGCAAAGGCTGCAGCAATCGGCTTTCTGTGAAATTTTAAAAGGAAATCCTTGTGAACCTGAATTACCTGTTCTAGAAAATAAGTCTGTACAACCAAAAAATAAAGGCCCTAAACAGCACATTCTCATCCAGTTAATCAGCCATAAATTCAATATACCATAACTACATGAAAGCAGGCTTCCTCACTCTAAAAAACAGTTCATGCCTTTCCTCGTAGGCCAACTGCTGTCCCTTAAATAATTTGGAATCAACAAACTAGAGCCTCTATAACATTCTTTCATTTCAATTCAGAACAAAACTGCAAAGAAAACCAAATCACAATTAGCTCATTTTACTGTGAGACTAACTGTGAAAGAAGTATGCAGGGGGCAGAAAAAATAAGAACTACTAAGAGATTATTTGAATACATCCTAAAGAACCTACAAAAGATATGTATCCGGTATTTTAAAACACTTTGCAAGTCACTATTTTACCACTAGACCACACTTTTCTGTCATGGTACAGTCTCTAATTCACCAGATTTACAGGGGTTTTAGATGAACATTTGTATTTAATGTCTGGGTAAATGGTGTATTATAATCACAATATTGGAGGAATAATCATGTAATAACTTAATTAAAGATCTGTGCTATGCTCAGGTGTGGCAGTGACCTGGTCATGTCTCTTAGCAGCAAAGAATGGTGTCTGCTTAAAAGAAATGCTTGCTGAAGTGTCCAGTGACGGCTAAACCGGCTTTCTGTGGGTTAAACCTAGTTTTTTGCTGCTTATCTATGTATCGCAAAATGCTTACAGCTAAAAGGTAAAGTGTAAAAAGGAAACTGTTGTAGTTAAGAGCTTAGTAGAACAAACAAAGCATTTCCTGTAATTTGTTAATGCATTTTGTCATAGCTTAGAGTGTAATTAAAGTTTAAAACCTAGTTAAGGCCAGCTTCATTAGCGATGGCACAGCTGAAATTAATCACATAAAGGAAACACAAAGGCTTGTACTGCTATTGGTTAGTCATATAAGAAAAGTTTGTAGGATAAAAACTATAATTGGCTGTAAGCCGACAGCTTAATTCAAAATTTATAAATTTGCTAGCACATACAGGAATCAGCACAAGGGAACGCAGCAGCATGGTGACTAGAGCTGACTTTGTAAGAAAAAAGCTGCTGACCTAAATTCCATCAACCAGTGGATTTTAAAAGGCCAAAAGACTGAATACCAGGGTCCTTCCCTGGACCCTGGAGAGTGCAGATTGGGGACACCTGACTTCGCTAGATCTTGAGAGTCTTGTCGTATACCAGGCATCAAAGGGGACTGCCGATAAGTTGCCAACCCAGAATTTTACTGTCTTTGCTATATTGTTAAGCTTTGCATAGTTGTGCATTTGTTACATTGTTACTTGTCAAATATTTTGACTTTGGGCCTTGTAATACATTGCATGTTGAGCTGCTCAGAGGTTGATCGGTGATAGTGTTAGCTCGAGTTTGGAGAAGCTGCACCTTGGCTGGGGACACAAGCTACACATAAACTGGTTTAAGTGACTGGAAACTGGTTTAAACCTGTAACTGAACGGAAATTCAGTGCACATAAACCATTTTCAAAATGGCCAAAACCAGTTTAAGATAAACCTGGTTGGGTGTAGCATCAAACTTAATCTATTTAAGTTAAACCATTTAAGGAGCTTCTGTTCCAGATCTCTTCCCGATTCAAGTTAACTTACATTCCCCCAGCATCCCAGAATGCTTTGCAGCCCTGGGCTGTGCTATCTACTCCAGTGGAGCTGGGCTGGCCCTTCCCCCTGTTGTCACATAGCTGAGGCACTAAAGCCTTTGCTCCCCAACCTGCTTCCTGCCTGGGCCAGTCAGCCCAATGCAATGGAGGCAGAGGAATGGATCCACCGGCCCTCCTAGCTCCAGGCTGTAGAGCAAAGGGAGGAAAAGCCCCATGTGGTAGGAGCTTTTTGCATCCCCCCTTGCAGGCCACCCAGCCTGGTTGGGATTGGCTCAGCCCTGGCTTCTCCCCAGCCTCTGCCTAGGGGGCAAGGTGGGGGAACAGGTGGACCTGTCCATGCCCTGCAACCTGACTAGCTGGCATATGCTTTGCAGGCTGGTTGCATGGGGTTGCACCCCTGCTGGTGGAAAGGTCAAACCCCTGGGGGAAGGGAAGGTGGTTTGCTTAGTGCCAAAACCGCCCATTCAGCAGTAGAGTTCAACGAGTGGAAAGTTTGTCCACATAAAACAGGAAGGTGTGGAAGGGGATACTGCATCCTGGGATGCTGGGAGACTGCACCTTGGATGGCTCATCTATACAGAGTGATCGTGCATTAAGGGAACATGAGCTGGGTAACATGGATCAAAGATAAGCCTGCCTTGGAGTGGTGCAACTTTAAGCCACTTAAAGTGTGCTTAAAACTAATTTCAGGTGCTAATGTGAAGACAATCCAGGGGTTAAGAGTTCCAAGAGCTGCTTAAAATTAATGTGTAACAAGGCCCTTATTGGGTGCTTAAGCTGAGCAATCTAACATTATATAATGTCAAGGATCTTTCCCCTCCATTTTATTTAATTAACATGTTGCTCTGAGCCAGATACACAAGTCAGCCAAAGGAAACCATTCTTCAGGTGGAGGAGATTATTGACACGGTGCTCTCCAGGAAACATATTCAGCAAATGTGATTATATGCAACCCACTAGAAGATCAAAGCAAGAAATAAAAACAAAAAGGAACAAGCAGACAGATACTGAAGGAACAGACAGCAGGGAATGGAAGGGCTTTCACCACAAAAACACTGCTATTCATATGCAATATGTTAGAAGTAGTAGGGAAGAGAAGAGGATGAGAGCACTACCATTCATTCAATAATAGCAGTTTAGCACTGAACTCCCACAGATACCTCTTAAGGTGGCATAAAGTTCAGAAACACTTTTTCATCCATTTATTGAATTAATAGCATATCAAGAGCAGTAAATGGTGACCCTGCCTCAAATAAAAGCACTGTACCAAGTAAAGAACAAGGAACAGGCCTTAGACAAATCCCTTAGCTACAGTGGGATAGAGGAGGGCTAGGGAAAGAAGTGGTAAGTGAGCAGCAGTCAGAAAGAGGTGGAATTAAAAATCAAGACGATCCAAAACCTTCATCATTAACCAGTCTACCTTCTTATTCAAAAATAACAGAAAAACACCTTTTCCTAAGGGAGCCTGCCTTGGAAGATTTCAAAGCACTTCTTAAACCTTAATCATACCTTCACAAAATTCTCGGAAGCCAGAGATTAGTCTCATTTTACAGGTGAATAAACTAGACACCAAGGGGTTAAATGATGCACTCAGGGTCACATAAGGAGTCTCTGGCAAACAGAAATAAAATCCATGAAATCAAAACACCCAGTTAATTTTTTTAATCACTGAACCACACTGACTCAAAAGAAATTACCATACCCCAGTGGTTAAGGCAAGATTTTATAGGCCCCCTCTACACATTACAGATATTTAAACTAAAACCAGTTACACACGCAGAGTACCTACTATGTCATCAAAAGGTTCAACCAGGTATAAGGTTAGGCCTTGAAAATGTGTGCTAACTTTATAGCTGGTTGTTATCTGGCTTTAATTTGCACATGTAGCAGAGTCTGTCTCTGTGGCTGGGAGCCCCATCAGCTGACCAGGCTCCCAGCTGTGGGGGGGTGCACCATGAGCATCAAGGACTGGAGAGAGTCCTGCAGCTGCAGATTCTTGGGCCTGGCCGTGGCTCCACTGGATACTGGATCCCACAATCATGTCTCCTGCCAGGTATGCGTCGATCATGCTCCACATCTTATCACGCCGTTATCTGAACATCTAGCCCCATAATATAACTGACTGTTGTGATATGATCAGTGTGACGGGGGCAATCTTCTGCGCCTGGTCACAGTACCGGCCCGCCTGCCTATCTAGGGAAGTCTGACCAGTCTCGGCTGCCACACCTTTGGTGTAATGTAAAATGGCATTACAATAAGTGGGAGGCTGCCCATTTAAGACCATGAAGCCTAGAGGTTTATACAGGACTCCAAGCTTCCCTTATTGTGTCCCATACCTCACAGATGGTATCCTTGAATTGTTCTGTGCTCCTGCTCGAAGCTGGGCCAAACTCTGCCCCTTGCAAGGCCTCACACATTCCTCTCTCTCTGCCCCAACAGGCCTCAATCACACCACCTGCTCTCACCAGGCCTCTCACACTCCACCCACTCTCACTGGGCATCTTAGTCTCTGCCCCCACACTGAGGCACTCAGCCTGCCCTGCTCCCTTGAGCGGTTCTCGTAGGCCATCAGGCTTGCTTACTAGCACTCCTTGGGTAGCTAGCGCACAGCCTCTCAGGCTCTCTCGCAATCCTTATCTGCATGGTGACTAGCCAACTTACCACACCTTGGGCAGAGTTCTGACCCAGACCCCTCTCCAGGTAGCTCATCACTCTCCCACTCACTGATTGATTAGGGCCAATTATTTGCCCACTCAGACAGATAGGCCCAGGTAAGTCTTCGAGCCTATCTGCCCCCTTCCCTGGGCCTCAACACACTCACCCCATGGGCACTCTGTCATTCTCTAGGCTTCTAGGTCCATGAACTTCACACCTTCCCTGGGATAACTGCTCTGCCCCCTTGCTGGGGCCCACATTCAGCCCCTGCACTGTGGCCTTAGGGCTGAATACCCACATGCATTCAGGTGCCTCACCCTAGGCATGCCTGGTCCCGCTACCTTTGGGGTTTTACACCCCTATAGGCTCAGGTGCCTCTCCCTGGGTGTGCCTGGCCCTACTACCCTCTGATCTCAATGACCCAATGGATGGTGGAGGCTGGGGTTACCAGGTGCCCCAATCCACCTTTCAACAGGGAGGTAACTGGCCTGGCATTTGGAACTGATCCACCAGACCACCCTTCCCCAGCAGGATGCAGTTTTTGGTCTTACCCAGGACCAAGCAGGCCTACCTGCCCCGGTCTTGTCCCTGTTGGGCTATATGTTGTTCCTGGGCTGCTCTCTTTCCTAGGCCTTTTATGGCAGCCTCCTTCTGTTGGCTGTCACCTTCACAGTAGCATGCACGCTGACTAACCCCTACCTTCTTTCAGCTGCGATATCCTCCCCCACGAGGGGACCTTTGGCCTATTTGAGGCCTTGGCCCCATCTCCAAGCCAGCTGGGGTGCCAGATGGCTCTGCACAGCCCTGGCCTTCCCCTCGTAGTGGGTGCAATTGCCCTCCGGACTTTCGACCCTGGCCCCCTTACTTTGACCAGTTGAGGGATCAGAGAGTTTGTCTAGCAGCTGTTGCCCTCCATGGACAACAGGGGTCCCCTTCTGGGGCCCACCATACGGCCATCTCCTCTTGGGCTTGCTTTGAGCCCTGAAGATCTTAAATGGAGCAGCTCTTCTCTCAACTGGGCTCACCTGAGCCCTAGGCCTTGCCCTTGCCAGCTCTAATCAAGGACTTGCCTAGCCCATTTGTAGGCCCACAAGCTGTTACCTCCCTTGCTAGGCTGAGCCTTGTTCTCACTAGGCCCCAGCCTTCTCCCTAGGACTCAGGACTGGGTCCATAGGAACCTCTTGCCATCCCCATAGTTCCTCCTTTACCTCGAAGTGTTGTGAGCAGCAGTTCAGCTGGGTGTTGTTGCTCCAGCTGCCAGCAACAAACTGCTCCTCCAGCCCTGGGAGCCTGGATCTAAAATGGCTGCCTCATCAGGGCTGGCCCACACCTGCTAGCTGCCTGCTCTCAGCCCTTAAAGTGGCAGGCACTGCAGGTGTTCCAACACAATCAGCTATCCAGTTATGTCATTATATTTCAATGAATGTAAGATACTTCATTAGAATCCTTTCAACCAAGTCACTGGGGTCAAAAGAGCAAGGGTGTCATCATCTCATCTCTACAGGCTTCATTTTGAGAACTATCTTTGGCACCAAACAGAACTGTGCCTACTTCCACAAGTTGGAGGATACAGTATGGCCAGATTGGAAAGGTTATTTTAGATGCATTTGGCTGCGTAAGTTTCAAATTCTCCTTTAGAAAGCTGAGCTGCTCCTGACCCTATTTTTTTAACCTCATATCTAAGGAGCTCCCCACGTTGTTGGCATTTAGCTACTAGTTTTCCTCAGCATAGGCTGTTCTCGAATACACTACACATGCCATACCCTGAACACTTCGCACCGCAGCACTCTTCATTCTATCAGAATTAGGAAGAATACCAGATGAAGCCAATCTTTAACTGATCAATGTGCTCACTACTAAACAACACAGAGCAAATTAACCTTGCTCAGACAGTGATGGAGTGTACTGCCTCTGCAACTTCATTAATTCCTACTGGACAAGTAGTAAAGATACTGTAAATCTTTCACAGAATACCAGACCAAAGAAGTATTAAAAATCCATATCCTCAAACTTTATGGAGCTTTTTAGTTCAAGTACATGAAAAGATATTCCAAATTTTCTGGCAAATGAAAATACGATACCTCTTTATCTGGTAAATAATGAGGCCTTGTATTCCTTCTGGCAAGCTTCCTCCTGCTAATGCAGTATTAATATATCAGGGTAGATTGTTCATGCACCTCAGAAAGAATATACCTAATCAACAGCTCAATTTTTATTAATTGCAATTGCCTCATTTTAAAAGGACAGAATAATCATTAGGACCTGTAACATACTGAAATTGCGTGATAAAGCAGAAGTAGTTCCTTACTGCTAACTTTTCCTTTCAGTAAATTGAGAAGGGAGTGGAAAGAGTAATCAAAACTTAATTCATAAAACAAAGCACATATTTCCAGACAGAAGAGATTCACCAGTTAAAAAGGTTACTTTAGTAACAGACCATCTGCCAAATCATGAAGCCAACTGATTTATCTTGAAGGCTAACATTTCACTTCTGGCAACAGAGCTACAAGTTAAAGTATTTTATCTCAGACACGTGCCTACTTTACAAGGAAGCTCTCATTTCACAAGACTTCATTCTAAGATGCTAAAGAAACAAGCTCTTACAGAGAAGCCTCCAGGAGTAGAAAGACCATCTGAACAACCAGTAGCACTGGGGAGAGCACAATGAGCAAATAAACTTCTTATGCTGTGTTATCAGTACTCTTCTGCCTAATGCAAGTCTTTTCTCCTTTTCCCCAACTATCCTCCACCATGCCTACATACCAGTCCTCTGAAACCACTTACACATGTGGCAGCTTTCCACACCGCCTTTTTCTTTCACTCAAGTTACAGCTACATTCTGTGTTCATACACATACATATTCTGGGTAGATGGCAGCAAAGAGGACAAGCATTTTGGTTTGCTCTTCATCCACATCCCCAAGGAAAGCAACAGATCAGAGGTCTACAAGGAGGAAATCATGAAAATATGTACAATGTCCATATATACACACATTAATGAGCAATGACTTGGCAGACCAGAGTAAATAGTCATAGGACCTGTATTGTTACCTAAGGCAAGCAGCAATGTACTGAATTTAATCTTGTAGGAATTACTTAAGTAACTCATTTCTTACAACACTATTCATAAAACTTTTCATAAAGTTTTAGCATAAAATTTTTCATAAAGGGAAAATTATTTTTCAGCATTCAGAAATATTGATTCAACTTTTATAACTGTTATGTCATTTATCAAACTGGAATCCCATGTTGTTTTCCAACATCACATGAAGTAGTAGTTTTAACCAAACTATTCTTGAAAAACTGGTTACTGAAGTGGTGAAGGAAGAAATTATTAAAAAAAAAAAATCACTTTGTTCCAATTTTTTTCTCCCTTGTTTCACAGCTAGAAATGAATATGGTTTACAGTTACAAAATCACACCCAACCAGCAGTTACCTAGTCTTTGTTTTCATAGCCCTAGTGGTTCTTAAGATGTCAGACCTTAAAATTGCATATGCCCCTCAATGAAGCAATTGTTTCTCCAGTATAGATGCAAGATTGAACCCAGCCAGTCCTAGATCTCAAGCCACAGTAATGCTCAATCCCTGTATTATGTAAAATACTGTTTATTCCAAGAAATCAAAATGGTTTAGTGTTTTTGAGACATACTAACAGGCAGGTCTTTTACATGTTTTTTTTTCTTAATAAATGTTTTCCAGAAAAGATGGGATATAGAGTAAAAATATTTTTAAACAGCTTTTAGAAACAAGCATTATACAGCATATAGGTAATAAAGGCTCCTTTGTATGTTCTGATTTGTGTGTAGCCAAATGTCCAGCAGATATTTGCATTTCCTTAAAATTTTATTTAAGCAAAATTAAATAAATATTTCTGCTACAATCTATAACATAATGCTAAAACAAGAACATAATTTGGGTATTGTTAAAAGTAGGTATTCCCCTACTTTCTCATTTAAGGAACCAAAAGCTAGTGCCTACCACTTAAATCTGCTTTGCCAAATTTCACCTGGGTGCATTTTTGTGGCCAAGATTGATGGGAATGGTTGAAATAGCCTAAACCTTTTACCCTATAAACAATCTTAATTGTCACATATTGTCTCAGAGTTGCTACCTACATGGCAGTGGAAGAGCAATAATTTTCAAAGATTCTGCTTTGTATCCTGCCCTGAAAATCAGAATGCGTCTTAAACTTCAAGATAAAAAAAACTCTCTTAGGCACTGAGGCTGTTACAAACATGCTCTTCACAGCATGCAGCAAAGGAATTAGGGCTAAAAGACCTGCCAGAAGGGTGGGTCCCAACAGTACAAGCAGCATGCAACCCTTTTCTTCATTACTGGTGCTGTTCATGACTGAACAAGAGAGATGCATCATCAGGGATGCACTTGATTAGCATATGCCCTCCTATAGCTCTGAGAGATAAGCAAATTAAAGCTGCTTTCCCCAACAACAGGCAGAGTAAATGATGTCAATCCTCAGCCAGGATTACATCTTTCTGGGGTGCTATGGGCCTTAATAACACAGAGAGCAGCACAGATTATAAATGGTGGGGATTAAGCTTGTACCAATTAATCTCTCTGTGCCTCAGTCCCCCTATCTGGAAAATGGGACTAATAATACTTCTTCTTCCCTCTCCCCTTCTATCTGCCCAGTTTTTTTAGACTGTAAGCCAGGGGTGGGCAAAATGCAGCCTGCCAGGCCATTCCATCCAGCCCACAGGACCCCTAAAAAATTTAGAAAATTAATATTTATTCGCCCCTGGCTGCCTGTCATGCAGTCCTCGATGGCTTGCCAAAACTCAGTAAGCGGCTCTCCACCCAAAACAATTGCCCGCCCCTGCTGTAAGCCTTTTGAAGAGCTGTGTCTCTCATTATACGTGTTCAATTCCAATTACAAGACAACCCTGATATCAGTTAAGGGAGTTCAGGCACTACTACAGTAAGGATAATTAGTAATAATTGTACTACAAGAGTCCAGCCCAACTGCATATTTTATTTTAGATACTACAATGCTGCAGGATGAACTTAACATCAAGATGAGGGGAAGCAAAAATACAAGGTGATTAATTGGTACTGATGAAAAACACCTGTAAGCTACATGGTTAATTTACAGGTACCTACTCTGCTTAACATTCAATTGTTTTCAAAATGTTTGACATTTTAAAACATGCTCCTGTGCAAGAGAAACATTTATAAAAGGGTTGTGTCAAAAAAGTTGGGGGAAAAAATTCCCTGCTTTGTAATTAATCCTCATGCAGTTTCAAACCCCTCCAGAGCTTAAGTAAATGTTTTTATTTTAAACATCTGGATGTCTTAAGCTATGAAGGCTGAAAGACCAAAAAAAAAAATCTAACCCCCCCAAAACCTCCTTTTGCTTCCCTTCCTTTCTCCCTCCTTTTAGATAATTAGCTTGCAAATCCACTGACTGGATAACATATCTTTTAAAAGTTAAATGGACTATATTTGAACTCTATCAATATGATTCAATACAATAAATATAAAAAGTCACAATAAAAAACTTGTTTTGTATTTATTTGTCAATTTAGTCTTGATTACAGATAAAAAAAAAATCAGCAATGATATTTGTATGGCAAAAAGTGGTATCTGCAGAAGGTAATCTAATCTGGTTTTTCTCCTATGTCTCTTTCAAAAGAGGAGGACTGAAATAGGGGAAAAAATGTAATAACTTCTGTCCTTTTGTTGTTCATCCTTTTTTCTACCTAGAAGCACTGGGCAAAGCTGAGGTGGCAAAAGAAGGTAATCTAGCTAATATCTACTGCAATTCCAAGAAGTTATCTTATTTTCCTTAGAAGCATTACAGGACCACTGAACAGCAGTAGTGCAATTCTTTAATTTACTAACCTTTGAGAACTCTGCTCTAACTACACATAAAATAGCTCTGATTTCTTTCATTGCACCTTTTCAGACAACCTATTAACTAGAGCGTGACATCTCAGCTACGGTGATTGTAAATTGGTTTAAAGAGTCAGGACTACCTTAGTTCCTTAAGGCTAGATGTGAATGTAATTCTGAAAGGTTTTTAATATCATAACATGGGAGGGAACTATGTGGAAAAAGCTGATAAGCATGGAGCTAGATATCAAAACAAAGTTAGGCATATGTTCATGTCTTCATCTGTGGTCATATGGTTTGTAGCCCAACAGGCTCCTGATAGGAGTTTTAGGTGTTACTGAATATAAATCATGATGCAGCACTCAAGAGAAATGGCTGATTATTACCACACACACACCCCCTCTACCTTCTCCACACTATGTCTACTATTAATGAGAATGTGGATAGATCTGTGGCAGGATAACTGTACCTAGCAAGGGGGAGAGCTATCATCAGTTAGGGTCATCAGGTTTGGCTATGATATTTCATGACAGCAGGATAAATTCAGAACAAAAGTTAGATCACCTATACTACAACATGCATCTATCAGAGATCTGCTCTAACACTAAGGTAAGATGCAAAGAAATATTAGTTCTACCATAGTTTCATAGTTGGTAGGGTCAGAAGGGACCTGAGCAGATCATCAAGTCTGACACCCCTGCCATGGGCAGGAAACAATGCTGGGGTCAAGCAACCCTGGCAAGGTGATTATCTAGCCTCCTTTTGAAGACTCCCAGGGTAGAAGCCAGCACCACTTTCCTTGGAAGTTAGTTCCAGATCCTAGCCACCCTGACTGTGAAGTAGTGCCTCCTGGTGTCTAGCCTGAACCTACTCTCAATCAAACTGTGGCCATTATTACTAGTTACTCCTGGTAGTGATTGGGGGAACAGGAACTCTCCTGTTCCCTGATGGTCCCCCTGATAAGTTTACAGACAGCCACCAGATCCCCTCTCAGTCACCAGTGGAGTAGTATGCTGAAAACAACACTGTTAAAGCAATAAAGCATCACAGGATACATTGTGCCTTAAAGGTTAGAGCCAAAAAAACTCCTGAAGTCAACAGAATCCTTTTCACTGAGTCAAGTGCATTTTGGATCAGACCCCTAGTGGCTACCAGCTCAAGACACTTCTGTTTCCAAGTAAAAAGAAAAAGGAATGGGGGGTGGAGAGGAGTACCATATTAACTACCTTCATTACACAAAAGGCATGATCAATGTAAAGACAGTGATCCATTATACCTTCTACAGAAGATTCTTATTTATTCACTTCGCTCTCCATATATTTACTTGCTGGAGTGGAATGAACAGTCCATTTTGCTGCTATTCTCTAATCATGCCCAGAGCATGGGATGAGTACCCTTTTATATTTCATAAATCAAAATAAGTACATATTTCAGAAGTGCTTTAAATTTGTAAAGAGGCACTTTATTGGACCACTTTATGGAACAAAAGTTGGAAATAGCAGAAAGATCTAATTAAAAAAGAAAGTGTCTATTTTGTATACCATAATTAATCAGTACCTAAAAGAGGTTTCTTTTGTTTTGTAAATTAAAATTCTGCAACTTCCTTATTAGAACCAATTGGTAACTAACTGATCTGTAAAAGGTGTTCTCCTGATTGAACAAATCACTAGTAAACTAAATGACAACTGCTACACAGTCACATTTCCCAGATGTCCACAATGTCTACATTTCCTGAAAATGGTGTCTTTAGACCTCACATATAAAATCACAGAAATGTAGGACTAGAAATGACCTCAGGAGGTCATTCAGTCTAACCCCTCTGTTCAAGGCAGGATCATCCCTATCTAAACCATCCCATACAAATACTTATCACTCTAAACCAATGGTGCTCAACTTTTTTTTGCCCCATGGGCTGGATGGGTGATTCCCCATCTGTGGACTGGATCAGACCAGTGGGCACAATCTGGTGGGCATGGCAGGGCCTGAACCAAGTGCAGGGATGCAGCCTTACCCTGAACCACTTGCGTGGGGGAGGAAGCTTCACCCAACCACTTGGGAAGGGTAAGGGAGGGGGCATGGCCTGACCCTAACCCAGCCCAGCTCCAATCTGGCTGCACAGGGAAGGGTTATGGCCCAGCCCTGGCCTAGCCTCAAAAGGCTTAGGAATTTGACAGCAGAGGGGGGATAGCACTATTAAATGTCACAGCTCCAATGCTACCAAATTTCCTGACCCATGTAGAGAACAGTGGGCTAGATGCCATGGCTCTGTGTTCCAAATTTGATCCGTAGACCAAGGGTTGAACATGCCTGCTCTAACTTATTCTTAAAGCTGCACAAACAATCTTCTCATGCAACTACCACTCACAGTGCCCCAAACACCAAAAACAAATCTGCTACAGGTACAACATGGGAACAAGGTCAAAGTGGTGCTGCAAGGACAGACAGTCTGTTAAAATATACTTAATAGTCCAGGAAGAAGACTAGGCCCCCCCCATCCACAGAAGAAGGCAATCCCTCCTGCCACGTCCATGACAAACTGTGGGGTAAAATCTCTTCTTGATCCCAAATATGCCATTTAGGCTGACCTTGAATGGAGGATCAAAGCCCTCTAATCAGGAACTTCCAGGTTTTTGTCCCAATGGGAACATTAGCACAGCCCAGTCAAAATTCCCAGTCTTGGCTACAGGAAATGCCCAATACCCGGTTCCTGGGCCGGCCTGGCTGCATGAGGGCCCTAGTGCTGGCAGGACTTGGCGCAGCTCAGCATGTGGTCCCTGAGTGCCACACTGGGTCCTGCAGCCATGGGACCAAGCCAGCCTGGCTGTGTGAGGGCTCCAATGCCAGCAGGACCTGGCATAGCTTGGGACCCGGTCCCTGCTGGCACAATCCCTGCAGGCGCACAGTCCCTGCTGCAGAAGGTAAGTTATAGGCTCCATGTTGGGGGCTGTGGCCTTGCAGGGTGACTGGGAGGTGCCCGGGGTGGGAGGTGCAGCCTTGCAGAGGGGAGCAGTCCATGTGCTGTGGGGTGGGGGCTGTATCCTGTGGGAGCCAGTGGACCCACCCCTCCTGAACAGAGCCCCTCATAGGGTCCCCCTACACCCACAATCCCCCTGTAGCCCCACACCCACCCACACACCAACCCACATCCACCTACACACCCACCTGCCTTCCCCCACATCCCCTTCCAGGGAAACCCCACATCCCCCCTATCACACACCCATCATATGTGAAGAAAACCAAAAGCACACATTCCCACATATAGATATTTAGAATTAATTTTATTATTATGATAGAGACACTGGTAGGCTTCTACACTGCTTTAACATTGTAAAAATACGAATAAAGCATTGCCCAACTGATCAATCCCTCTCTGAATGTCTCTCTTTCTCTATATATATGTGTGTGTACATGGAGCGTTTTTTTGTTCCAATTGCAGAAGAACACAGATTTTGGGGTATTTTAAAAAGTGGATTTGGGATGCTGCTGCAGCAGTCCAGCTGGCACAAGGCGTAGCGTCCTCATGTACCAACTGGCTGGGCCCCAGAAGCTCCTGAGAGCGAATAGCCCTGAGCTGCTTGCTAGGGCAGCTTTTTATACTGTTGGGGACAGTACTAGTGATAGCTCCAGGCTCTAGCTCCCCCTGGCTGCAGATCTGGGAGGAGCCAGGCAGGGTTATTTTGCCCGAAGTGGCACAATTTGTCCCCCAACAAAGTGCATGTCCAGGCACATGCACTGAGGCAAAAAGCCCTCAAATTTGCACCGCTTCTATTTGAGCTGCTGCAAGCGCACATGCATGCATGTGTGGACGCGCCCTGTGAGGCCAAGACTTGACATTTACTACACATCTGCCAAAAGTCTAGCACAGTGACTGAGGGCCTGCTTTCACTACAGAGTTAACACAACATTTGAAACAACACTAGATTTACTATGTCCATGCTAGGATTGCATTCACTTGTGTATGATACAAAAACTTCTAGGAGCATACCTTAATGCAGGAGGTCTCAACCTGGGTGCCATGCACACCAGGCTGCTGTGAGATCCTTTTAAGGGTGTTTCAGGGTGCCATACAATATTAATGCTGTTAGGGGTGCAAACACCTGCACAAGATTCACAAAGTAAACTCAAGAGATTCAAATTAGATATCCATAAGTGACAAAAACATTCTGACTTGCTGCATGCTTTCTGAGTTCTTTGCAACAGGAGAAGTGCTCTATTATTCTTCTATCTGAGAGTTTATTTTCTGAAGAGTGCCTTGAGTCTAAAAAGGTCGAGGACAACTGCCTTAGTGGCTCTTTGCACTGCAGTCAGCTGAACTGTTCTATACATTCTTTCCAGCTGACGTGTAGTAGAACTTATCAGTCTGGGGGACAATGCTACAGGAAGGTGTTGAAGCAGAATAGTATAATACATTGGAGCTACCCTACATCCACATTTGAGTGATTAAGTTAGCAGTTAACAAGTTGTGTTCACTTAAACCTTAACCTACATGTCCTGAAGTGCCAATCAGCTTGAGTAAAAAGCTCAACACTTAAATAAGAGCTTTTGAGTGAGTTTGAGGCAATGTTTGAGTTACTACTCAAATTAACTTTGCAGTAAAGACAAGCTCCAAGGCTTCCATGAGATACTACCTCTCACATACACTGAAGATGACAGACATGTAGAATTCTTATTTGTGGCAATTTCCTTCAGGCCACATGTTTTTGATTATTTGTATTTCAGAGGCTTTGTTGTATGAGGAAACAGAGAGAGAGAAAGGCTCACAAACTAAACAGACAGTACAGACAGAAGGAGGCACTGGAAACAGAAGCATGCAGAATAAAGTGATTTGTTCAGTGTCACAAAGCAGGGGTATAACAGAGGCAGAAATGTTAACCTGAGTCCTCCTGACTCTTGGTTTAGGGCCCTAGACAGTAGCAACAATTACTGCTCCCATCTCACTCCATGCAACCTCTACCCACTCCTCCCTGGAAGAGGAAGTCTTGGAAATGAAGCATCCGTCTTCCTCTGATATTACATCAGAGGTGAAGTGGAAAGGAAGTAGCTTGTTACTTGATGAAGAATGAAAAAGGTGGCAAGAGTAATGGAATCTGAGCAACAGAAGTGGTCAACTTGCATGATGTGGCCAACTATTTCCACTATAAAGATATATATAGTTCCACATTGTGGTTGAGAAAGAGCCAGAGGCTCAACTTGAAAATTCATCTTGAGTCTTGAAGGAGCCTGAACTATCTTCATCTGGTGTCTCAAGCAAGCCCCTCTTGTTTTGAAGAGTTTTGTGAGATTACTTTATAAGTAAAACCTATCAGATTCTCTCTGAGCTGTTTGTGATCCTAGATGGTAGATAAATATCTGGGGGTGTTACTTCTTTGCTTGAACTGCATCTGGCTGTTATGAAGTTTCAGGACAAAAATTATAAGCGCAAAAGGAAAACGCTGAACAAAAAGAGGAAGCAAGGATAGACCAGTGGAGACCTAGATTCAATTTCCTACTCCATCAACAGGCTTCCTGTGTAACTTCGGACAAGTCAGTGCCTCTGTGCTTAAACTGTCCATCTATAAAGCCATGAAAAACATGGGTCTAGCACTCCTGGGTGGTGTGAAGATAAATACACTGCAGACTCTGAGGTGCTGAGATACCATGATAATGAGATGACAAACTGACAAAAATACCAGCTGTATACTTAACTACAGAACCTTCCATTTCTAGTAGTCTCACAATTGTTCTAAATGAGACAACTCTGTTTAGAAATTAGCATACGTTGTGCTTAAGATTTACCGAGCCAGGTTTCATAATTTGGAACTGCTATTAATAACAAAGACCATCTGCAAATCATGGTGCTAATTTTCATAATTTGCTTGAAAAATATTAACCTGATAGGCTTTTTCCTCCTCTTTTTGAAGTCCAAGAACTTAATATAAATGCCTAGATTAGGCTGACAAATTAATAGACAGACACTAAAACCCCTTCCTCACTTTTCTGTTATAAACCACAGTACTTTATTTATGGCACATTAAAAACACCTGATAAGTACAAGTGGGTCAATTCCTACCCCGTCTACAACCCCCTCCCCCACCCCAAGATGAGAAAGGGCATGAAGTTTCTTTTCCTTTATGAAGGAACCAACAACACTACTTATTGGAGATACGACAGTGTTAAAAAAATATGCTGAAATTGAGTGTTCAAGGCTTGGTCACGAAATTTTGCTTTTTTTGTTTACATTATTACAGTGATTATGGACACAGCATTAGAGATCAGCTCTGAAAAGATATGATGAAGAGAGGAAGATGTATTGTTAGTATCCTTAGTAGGAGGATTTTAAAGTAATTAGAGACCAACAAGGCATAATAATTATATTATATTCCATCTTTTCTAGAACATCTGTTTTGGTTGGCCCATTAACTCAATTATTTAAAGCATGTAACAAAATAAGCAGTGACCACCACAGTTAAGGATAAAATATAAATTCTATTACCAGCCTCTTTTTCAATTTATCCTAATTTTGTCAAGCAAAATTCATGTGGGCTATATGATGGATGATTGATCTGTGCTTAGAAGTGTTTATTAATATTAAGAAAAAAAATCTGTCAACTGTTTTTGTTTTCTGCATAAGAGACTGTTCCATATGTGCCTAAACTTGGCACTTAAATAATACAGCAGTGGACATTTTAAGTCTTATATGGGTGTTTCAACCAACAGAAAAGAGTATGAACTACTGGGTGGGAAGAACCACTAACTGGGCATCCTGCTCTTTGCTTGTTCTCACAAAAGGTGACAAGGGAACCTGTGATATCCTGTGACCTCAGCAGGGTTTGAGGCATGGCAAAAGGGCTGCTGAGACAGAAACATGGCACATTTTAAGCTTACTGACCAACAAAAGAAAGCAAGCAAGCCGGACACTGAAGCAGTTGCCAGCACAGAGTTCGAAGTTTCTAGATGACTTCTTTGCCAACTTTTTCTTCTTAAATAACCAAAAAAAGAACTTCTGTTTGAGGGAACAGCTATGTCCTTGTCTGGTTTTGCTACAAAACTGGGTTACATTTGAAGTATTTTGATTAATTTCTCTTTATGCAACAATTAAGCTCATCACAAACCAAAATCTTGAAAGGAGGTAACTATTTACATTCCCAACACCAGCAAAACCTTGCTAACTCTTTCTTCTTCAACTTATAGGACAGAACACAGCTTTTTAACCTCCATTTCATGCAGAAAAAGCCCTCTACAACAAGAATCTATTTCTATAAGCTATTTCTTAAACACTTTTCCATGACAGCTCTCTCCCATGGATTCCTGGCTGGATGTGCACAATCCTGAATGGTGCCTATGTTATATTCCAACCCACTCCAAAAATTCTTGCCATTACCACTGTAGCCGCTGGGCCTCAAACATCTTACTTCGGGCTTCCTTGCCCCGAGGGTTTGCAGGTATCCAACTTCCTGTCACAGGCAGCCTTTGGGGAGGTCTTTCCCTGCGCTGTGGTCCTCCCCTTTCTCGCCTGCCACAACTTTGATTTTCCAGAGGATGGGGCTTCCTGTAGCACAATTCCCTCTTCAGCTACCTGCAGTGTAGGTCTTCTGTGAGGCTCCTCCTCCCCTCCACCTCGCCCTTACCCTGTCCAGCGGATCTTGGGGTTTCTGTTGGTGCTCCCTCAGGCACGCCGCTAATGAGCTTACCTTTAGTTCGCTCCCTCTATCGCCATGCCTCAGCCCCTTCAGACCCGGGGTAACGCAACTAACACAAAACTCTCAGGAACTTAACTACGGCTCACTGCTTAACGTGATGCCGGGCCCCCGCCCCTCTGCTTCCTTACTGGGTCACTGCCCGTGACTCAGTATACTAGCCCTCTCTCCCCAGACCAGCTACCCACCCTCCTTGCCCTGCTGGAGCAACCCTCTCTCCCGGTTCTCCCTGACGTGGACCCCTCTCTGGGTCTATGCCATCTTGTTGTTCCCTTTCCGGATCTTCCCTGTACCGCAGCCTTCCTTCTGGGTCTTCATCCGATCGCAGTCCTCTCTCTGGGTTTTCCTCAGGCAGCTGCTCCCTCCGCGCTGCCGCGGCTCTCCCCCCGCTCTTCCCCAGCTCACCCGCTGTCGCCGCACAGTCCTCCGGCGTCCGTTCTACCCCGGGCTCTCCTGCTCCTCTGAGGTGCACGCCGGCATCCAGCTCCAGTGTTCCACGCCTCCCGCAGCCTCCACCGGTCCAGTCTCCTCCCGACAGCCACGTGCACACTGCCACGCTCTTCGCTGCGGTTGGATCTTTTAACCTCGCCAGCCAGTGATCTGTGCTGACGTCACCTGCCGTCCACAGGTGATTAAAGGCTTCGTCCTGGCTGCTTGTGGGCTTCTCCGGCAGTCCCTGTCCCTCCTTGGCTCCTGCAGCGAGTAATTTAATTTTTTCCTTTTTTTTTCTTCTGCTCTGTCCCCCGTTTCTGTCTCCATGGCTCCTTCTGTGAGCTTGAGAGTTTCCTGGGCCTTTCTCCCCCTGTGACACCACCATTAACAACAGAGCTGACCTGCATAGAGGTTTTAAGCTAATATGTTATCTAATACTGGTAAAAGTTGAGTCTAGGTGACATGTGCTTGGCATGCTGGAGGCAGAGAGAACCTTATTTAGGCTAGCACATTGCACACTAATGCATATGCAGTATAGCAGGCTTGTCCAACATATGGCCCACGGTGCTGCAATGGGAAATGGAAGTAACCTCTGTTTACTTTTGTTCCCACCGCTTGTCCCTCCCCTAGCCCCTCAGCAGCTTCCTAATGGCTGCTGAAGGGCTGGGGAAGGGACAAGGTTCCTACATGCACCATGTCAGCTCGATGTTGCCAACACGGTGCAGCTCCTCCCCTCCCCCTTCATTTCACTGACCCACGTAGCCATGCAGCCTCTTAGCACCTCTCTAGCACACTTGTCCATCCACAAGCAAAGGTGCTCTACTTTCCTCATTTGTATGCTGGCCCCACCTTGCACTGGTCCCAATGGCCATGCGGGCCAGAGCAGGTCGCAGTGCAGCGGGAGGGTGGGTGTAGATGCCGACTTGGAGGGATGCTGTGGCTGGGCCCACAGGAGATGCTGCTGCTGCTGCTGCCACTGTGGCTGTCAGGGTGGGAAGCTGGCAGCACTCCTGCCTTCCTGCATCCCCCCCTCACCCACAGACATTGCTCTGGCAGTGGCGAGTCACAGGCCCTGGGGAGGGAGGGAGCCCTGCCGGTCGGGCTCGGGCTGCCTCAGGGGAGGGGGAGCAGAGGGGTGTCTCTGTACATCCCACACCCCCATGTAGGGTCCCTGCATGTCCCCCTGGCGACCTGGTAGAGTCGCCTGAGCCCAGGCGCCTATGTGTGGAAGCATCCTCAAGGCCACCCAGGTGGCAGCAAGGCCACGGCAGGGTCAGGCGGCACCCCTTGACCCCTGCCCCTCCAGGCCACTGCCAGACTAGACAGGCCATGCGAGCACCCACTCCTGCCAGCCTACTGGGTGATAAAAAGTTCATGATCTGGCCCCACATTCAAAAAGGTTGGACACCCCGGCAGTACAGCATTACCAGTTGTAGCTATGGAACTATTACTAGTACTACTAATTTCATTTTATATAGTAATTTTCTTTGTAGATCTTCATATAATAAATGCTAGAAAAAACTGAGGCACCAGCATAAACTGACAGTCATTCTTACCACAGCATGGTGGTTTAGGTGGTATGAACAATGGTATCCTATGATTTTAATTATGAAGCTGCATGCCAACACAAGACCAAACATGAAATGATTGCTGAAGACAGATTTCAAGACAAAAGCTACTGCAATGGTGGTGAGAACAACTGTATGCTATTCGCCAGCACCTTTGCTTGTGGATGGACAAGCATGCTAGAGAGGTGCTAAGAGGCTGCATGGCCACATCAAACTAATGTATAAAATGATTCAGAAACTCGTGTTTTAAAAATCCAAGACAAAAAGCCAAACAAAGTACTACAAAATAAGGCTCAACTGCCACAACGACGTAAAAGACTTCACTGCTTTCGCGTCACACTCTTTATAATAGGCAAGATAGGCAAGAGATAATGGGGTTGCATCTTCCAAGTCATAGCTGAATTTTTCTGCTCCTTACTAACAGGCCAGACAGGGACTCCACAGCATTGGGAAGGAAAGGGAGTGAAAAATCCATATCTGAGTCTTCAGATTAGCAATGAGGGGCAAAGTATTATATACCACTTGCCTACAAATCACAAACTTAACCTCAAGAGAAGGAGAGCACCATCCATCTTAATATTATCCAGGCTTCAACAGGCTTTCCACCCTTAGATAATGAGCATGCAAGAGATGCAGAAATAGAAATTAAGCATAGACCCCAGGACCAATCTCCTTTCACATCATGTCTCTGAAAAAGGCAGTAAGTAGAAGTTAGAAGGTAACTGGAAAGAAGGCTGGCTTTCAGGATCCTAACAAAGCAGACCTTTTAAAACTAAGGAACTTCACACTTAGAACTTGCATAGCTCTTCACATTGCCATCTAATATTCAGATCCTCCCCTTGTTAAACAGGTAAATGTGTCCTAAAATAGCTTAGAACATTCAGTTGAGTGAAACTCAAACACCATCTGTCCTGGGAGAAATATTCATGAGCCATCCAAGAACCAAGAAATACAGCATGTCTCTAAATATAGCATTAGAGGTATGGGTAAGTGAAAAAAGCCACATGGAATCCTTAAAGGAAAAAAACCTGCCTGTAACCTGGTTGTGCAAGAATGCAATTCTTAATAGTGTCCTGTTACCCTTCAATTTATACCATCACATATACAGCAAATAGGGGATACTGCAAAAGAATAACATGATTCACCATAACAGATCTAAGTCTTGGTCTGTCTGTTTCCTACACTGCCTCTGGTAGTAGCCACATCCTGAGGCTTTGAAAGAAAGTGAAACAACAATAATGCATCTAAGTAACTGTGCAATGCTGTATATGGTAGACAGATTATGCCGACATATTTGATTACTTTATTTTATCTTGCATAGATAAATTTCTATTAGCACTCATAAAATTGTTCTGCCCTTTTATAAATCTAACCAGAGCATTTATCTCCATGATATGACAAATTCAAAGATAGAATTAAAAAAGGTAGGTATGGGTGGGTTTCCTGCAAGTACAATACCCCAAACTTCCTACATCCAAGTACATTGCTTTGTGATCAATTCATCTTCTCTGTAACAAGTACAAAAATTGGGCAAGAGCAATAACAAATATATTCCATTGCATTGCTTTGCTTTGCCTTGGTATAGCCAATGTTGCCACCATAACGTAATAACTTCTCCCTTGTCTCTTTTCTCTTTCACCTCAACTCATCCTCTTCCTTCTCTCATTGCCTCCCAATCCCTCTTTCAAATTCTCATTCCACTTCAAAACAGATTCCAAATGCTCTTCTCCTGCCACTCCCAGCTTGCCCAATCTACAGTCAGTCCTAGACTTACGATGCAATTGGTTCCTGAAAACCACATCTTAAATCAAAATGCAACTTGGAACTGATTTTCCCATAGGAAACAATGCTATAAATGAGGGATTGGTTCCTAAACCAAGGCCCAATACCCTATTTTCACCAAAAATAACCCAGAATTTTGTACTCAATCAATTATAGATGAGCAATATAGCTACATTAATGTATTTATATTGTAAATCATATTGATTTGAAGGACTTCTTTGAGGTGACTTTGCTGGACTTTTTAAAGGGTTCTTGGCTAGAGTCTTCTCAGGAGTCTTGGCTGCAAGTTCTTCCGGAGTCTCATCTACTTTCTAAAAGAAAAAGTGTCCAAGGAAGTTTGGACAGACGTTCTCCAGAGAAATGGGCAACACAGTGAACTTGTTTGCTGGCATAGTGTCGTGTTGGATCAAACATTGTAAAATCAAAACTGACATCAGAAAGTTGAAAATGTCAGATACTTGACATTTGTAAAACTTACAAATTTATAAACTTTGTAAGCGTGAAACACTGTACTTAAAACGTTGTAAATTAAGGACTGCCTTAATCTGTAATCTGTTTTGAGATAAATTCAGCTTCCAAGAGGCTGCAAAGATGCTCTCTCCTCTGCCTTTGGCTGGACCAGATACATTTTCTGTTTTTCTTACTTTCAGCTGTCCAAAATATTGAACAGATTTTGCACAGCTAGCAGATAGCAGTGAACAGTGAGCCCTAGAGTACTACAGCACTTGTCTGTGCTACGAAGCACTTGTAGTAGTTGCATGGACCCCCTCTATGCAGGGGCTCACTTTACAAAGATTCATTGTCATACTTGACATCCTGTGGTAAAATCTTGCCTTGTTAGCTGTTGTAGTAGACTGGTTGTGACACCTCTTTGATACAGAAGTGAATGCTTTCCTTTTAGCCTTTGCTGAATAAATAACTCTACACATGTCATACAGGAATCTGTTACAGATTAACAAAATGAATGTTTAGCAGTAAATTAAAAACTTTTGCAATTTCAGACCCAATTCATATCAAGAGGCAACAGGGCAGGATGAGGATGAGAGCGTAGATTTCACTGTCAACATACAGCTCTACAAACTGAGGGAATTCCATTAGGAGGTGACGAGTTTAAATCAATGCCATCTTTAGGCACAATTTTCACATTTTTATATATAAAGAAAATAGATCAGGAATTAAGTGTCATGGATATAAACTGCAACACACTCACAATCCTGGAAATCAAAATACTCCACTGATTCAGAGAACAGGTGCAGTGCAGATGGCAGCAAGACCAGGTAACCTCATCTGAAGGGCCCACCTCTAGCAGTGAGAGGATAGCCTGGGTTTCTGTATGCATTCTGGCCCTAATTCAAAACATTTAAGCAGTTTTTATGGGACAGTGAATTTCATGCAACTTAAATATGCACATAAGTGCTTTGCTCAAGACGACAAGATTGCAGAACTTCAGCTCCAGAAGATTATCTAAAACCAGTTAGTAGCATTATTTCAGAGTCCTGCTGCTATGGTGCTCCAATGTGGCTATAGCTGTTGCACAGGATTTAATCTATGTGGCATCATTGGTGACACCATGTGCACCCCTTAGATTGGCTGTGCACCCCCTGGAAATGCCAGCCACGAAACCAGAAGTGTCAGCGGAAGTCCTGGTGGAAGACTTGGGAGGCACCAGTGTGGCATGGAAAATGTTCCCAAGAGCAACACTGCTGGTAAGCAATTATTGCTCTTAATAAGTTTGCTCTGCAAATGTGAGCTGGCTGCATGTAAAAATTAAAATACTGAAGTTAGAATGCCAGACATGTTAAAAGTTACAGGATAGTGAAGTACAGCATGAGTGGAAAAATCCCCAACATGAAGGTCTGACTTTTGGAAGAAATTCTGCTAAGATTATATATTTAATCTGTATAACTTTACAGAAAGTCTGCAGCTGGAAATAAACCTAGCCTCATCAGACAGCCGGAAGAAGTCAAGCCCCTCCCACTTTCTATAACAGCATGCTGGTTTTACCACTGCAATGTGACATTCTTAATTCTGCATAAATAATTGCTATAACCACAATAGAAGAGAAGCTTGGCATTCTAAATCGTAGTGCATCTATCCATTTTAAGGATATCAGAGCCAAGCAGCTTGTAATGCAATACCAAACTACCTTGTTCAGCTGTCAACAGCACGTTTACACTGAGGAACAAAGTGATCCAGTTTGGGTCAGAAGAAGCCTCTGTCAAATCTCCCTGCAGCACCATGGGAAAGCAACTTCTGCCAAAAAACACTACTGCATGTCACCACAGCCTCATATCAGTGGGTCAGATCAAATGGCTCTCCAGGCTGGATCCAGCCCACAGGTCATAGGTTGCCAACACATGACTTTTTTTATGGAGGAAATACTATATTTGGACAGGTCTGGAAGCCTCTAATCCATTTACATAATAGTTTATATAAAGTTAGAAAAAACACTGATATTACCGTACTGGTCAGTTAAGTAGGATATAGTTTTTTTCTTGTAATGTGGCGTTACTCTGACAGGATTCTGACTTGTAAACAATTTCCCATCCACCTAAACAGATGCTGGCATACGACCTACAAAATCTGCCATTTTCACCCTAATCTTCAGAGAAGGTCACTGAATGTTGCCACTTCAGTTTTATTACATCTTCAAAATCATGTTCTCTAGATGGCTTTGGTTTGACATTTTACTGGTCTTCCAGAATGCTCAGGGACAATGTGGCAGTATTTTGTCTACAGACCAGGAGTTTGTTAGTAAATTTGTCAATTACATTCCAAGACAGAATTCCTAGATTTCCTCTTTTACGAGTAAATATTTGTATTTGAACTCCCCTACATTGTGTGCAATTGAAGACCATTATAGCACATGCTGGTGCCAGGGTAAAAATTCTCATAAAACTTACAAAAGAATTTCAACTGTGTTAAAACTTGTCTCTTAGTTGGTTCTACTCCACGTAGGTCATCATGATTTCACCTTCTTTATTTTTCCCTAAGCTTATGACAAGAATAAAACTGCTAATTAAAATTTCAACAACACTGATGGTGTGCAAGCCAGGAAGATCCTGCAACACTCACCACCGAACACATCTCCATTCTGATAGTTCTTCCCCTTCTGAGCTTCCTCTTCGTTTTGAACAGTAGAAACATGCTTGGCTGATGCACAGCCCATAGCTTCATTCAGTCAGCTCCAGCTGGACTGAACCACAAATCATTTCTACAGAGAGACGCACATAGTTTAAAAAATAATCCACTTTCTTGATTGGTTGTCAAGATGCTTTTACCTGTAGACAAAAAACAAGAGAAAGAAAAAACATTTAAATGTGCATGTGACAGAAAGACATCATTACAAACCTGGGCTTGTTGGTCATAAAGAAATCACTGCTGAACAATTTTGCAAAAGGCATTCAAGAAGACCCTGTGCTGTACATATTTTTGTTTTCCTGAAACTTAGAGAAACATTCAATATTTGCTCCACTTGCTACTTCTGTCCATTACATTAGTTTCTCAGAAGTCTTTTTAGTGATTAGAAATTGTTCACTGCAAGCATTAGGCAATGGATCAGACAAGAAAAAAGAACCAAATAAAGGCCTTATGCTACTACAGACAAATGATAGCACACAACATTACTTTTTGTCTATTTGTTTATTACCTACTTGATCTACTGCTCATTTAAAGGGTAACTATACACACATTTTTTAAAAAGAAAGGGCACTGATATATCTAGAGTTTTGATCACACCAAACAAAAATGCATGCATGGTTTAGAATAGTTATGATCTAATAAATATACTTTAAAATACAATACTAAAATAATTAAATGTTCTAATATTCAGACAAGAGTGACTTCAAAGCATTTCTTGCTGGTAGTCGTAGGGAGATAACTTTCAAAATATGGGTGCTTTCTGAGTATGCCTATATCTCACATTTAGGGTTTATCTATACCCAGAAACTGAACTTACTCTTCAAACTCATTTAAAAGCCAATGCAACCATATGGATGCTCCTCAAGCCTAACCAGCACAAACTACTCTTAAACTGATATATGAGTATCTATATGTAACATGTAATTTTATATCTGAAAGGCATGATATTAAACAGATGCGAAATTATGGCAAGTTAAACAGGAGCAGTGCTTTACTATGTTTCAGCTACTCCATGGTAACCATGTCTGTACCCACTCACATCCAAGAGAAAATTCAGTGAAAGAGGGGTAAGTTTTTATTTAGGGTAGAGTCAGAATATGTATGTAGCAGTTGGTGCAAAACAGCTGATCTACAGTAAAGTCCTACCCACCTTTTAACTTGTTGCAATTTGTTCAAGTGTGCATACCGTTAGTCCAGAGGATACAGCTTTGCACGTAGACAGAGCTTTACCTGGTCCAAATGACAGCACACACAAATGTTCACTATATTTCAACATTGCATAATTTTATGTACTGAATGTTTCTTAATCCATTGCTTCTTGACTATTTACTTTAGTGGTTGCAGCCCATATTGCCTTGTGTAAAACATAATGAAGTTTATCTACGAAGGTAGGGCCAATATAAATTACAAATGAGATCTCAAATCCCATTACAGTTCAAAACCAGGAGACTGCATTAGACTCTGTTTGGAGGTTGCAGCTAAAATCCAGACTGCATCATTTCTTCCACAGCTTGAAAATTTCACTGACAAGTTATCTTTTCTGATCTACAAGTGTTAGGTCAGGATTTTAAATTCTAAACAATCTCCCCTCTTGAATAAGCAGATTAATCTTCTGTCCAAGAACTGAGCCAGAGTGGAAAAATACTAGTGCTGCTAAACCCCACTTCTTCCACAGGCAACTTTCTGAGGAGGGGACTTGAGCATGTGCTTGACTGCTTTACTGAATGAAGATCCTAATATTTGTATACACTTGTTCCAAGTTTGCATGCAAAACAGCACCACTTTAACTGTAAGTAATTGCAGTTATGCTGATACAATATTTTTAATTCTGGTCATCTTAAACTGTTCTTATGTTCCTGTGACAGTGAGAGACACTGTTGGTAGTGCTAGAGTGACATTGTAGCCATGACAGTCTGAAAATATGCAAGAGGCAAGGATATCTCTGGACAGTATCTTTTACTAGACCAACTGCATAGTAGAAATACAGTGAGACAAGCTTTTGAATACTGTGACCAGAAGAAGAATATCTTGCATCCAAAAGCTTGAATAACTCTATCCCAGCTATGCAATTGATCCAATGAAAGATACTACCCAAAGACATCCTTGATTCAGTCACTGGTGATAACATTTTATACTCCATTTTTGTCTCTTAACACATCATAAAAGGTGCCACCCTTCCTGTACATAACACAAGAGGTTTCACAAAGCAGTGGCTCCATGGTCCATGGACTGCATCTTCCTCTTCTTTCAATTAATATTTTGATTGTAAGAGCATGAGGTGGTCCCCCTGAAAAATATTGAGGGTTGTCAGTGGTCTAACTAGTTTGGAAAGCACCAATTTAAAGCAAAAAAAACAATTCGCTTATTCAGGATGCAAGTCAAGGAACCAGGAGCTGCAAGTGATGAATGTAAGGTAGCTGTGACTGAAAAAGGGACAGGGAGCTGAGTGATGAATGGAAGGTAGCAGAGACTGAAAAAGATGAGTGGGGTACCAATAGAATACAGCTTCCTTGTTTTCCACAGCTTGCAATTGTTAGCAAAGCTATTTTGTGTAGTAATTTCCTAACTTTTCAAGTAACTAAGCACCACAGTGGTTCTTGCACATACACGTATAATAGACATCTCCATGAAAAGAAATATGGACATAGATTATTCTCTGTGTGACCTCTGCAATAGATCATGTTTCTCACGTCTCTGAGCAATTGCTTACTTCCCTTCCTGAACCCCCACAAAACTGTTCTACCTTCCTATTGCTCTGCATGGCCTCTTCTTCCATTTATAGCCCTGTTTCCCCAACATTTCCCAATTCCATGAAAGTCCCTTAGTAGCTCTGCAGTCCCTACTCAGCTTTTAAGAGCGGATTCTATATGTATTACCATTTCTAAGTACACCTAATGATGCATGGACACTGATAAACTCAATGAATTAATGTCAATGGTTTAATAGATGGGGTCTGGTAGAAAGCATAGATGTTAGGAGTTCATGGGCTCAAGTGATTGAATTTGAGGAATACTGGGGCTGTGGAAAATGGAACTGTAAGAGAACAAAGCAGGGTTTCAGCTGGATAGGATGGAAGTGAAAGAGATACCACTGTCAAAATATGTCAACATCTATTTAAAATCTAATCATCCCTTTAGATGGCAAAATTATTGTGGGTTTCCTCTTTCTTTAAAGAACAAATAAAAGTTCTAGTAAACAATTTTAACAGTATTAAATACTGTAGATTATCTTGCATTTTCACTAGCAAGAACGATCCACCTGCACTGCTGATCACACTAAAGATTTTAAATAGGTACATTTTAACTTTTATAAGCAAAGCAGTTTAGAAACTGAGTTGCAGAGAAAAAATGAAGAAATTGTGAAGAGTGGTGGCATATACATCATTACAGAAAGTATTACATTCCATATACATCCACATACATTTAGCATATTGAGCAATTGATTTTCTATAGGATATTTTGTTGTACTATTTATATTTTTAATTTAATACTGCTGTACCCTTATACTCTTGTATTAGGGTAAAACACTTAGGTTCATGATAAATTTCCCACAAGTGTTTCTGGGAAGAGTTTGACATGCTCTGTTAAATCTTCTGCTTCAATGTCTTGCTTAGGTTGTGTTCCCTGTAAAGCTGTAGAATTTGTCAGGTCCAAGAGTTTAGAAGTAGATCATAGTTATAGGGGTTTTGCGACTTGCAATAGAGTTCTCTTCCTCTAGAACAAGTGAACTAACCAGGACAGAGATTGTTTCTTTTGTTTAAGCCACCACCAGCCCTGGCTGCAGTCCAGAGGGGACTTTGAGGCTCCCTAAGGGACAGTTCACTTTTGAGATTCTCAATGGGAGGTTTAGAGATAACTCAGAAGTTTCTCTCTAAAGATCCAAAGAGGGGGATATCTATAAATTTTATTACCATGACAGATAACGTCCCTGTCAGAAGCTTTGGGAAACATTTAGCATTCAAAAAACTACTTGTAATTAGGTGGATGTACTCAGACAAAATGGGTGTGCATGTTAATTGTGTTTGCTCATTGAAGCACCTTAAGACAAAAGAAAACTCTTCTTAATGTTTATACAGACAAGGTAACATGTCAGAAGCCATGTTAGGTGACTATGATTTAGCAAAGGGAAAAAAATGAAGGATAAAAAGCACCAGACCAGTGAACAGCTTCCAATGTGTTAACCTTCCCCTTAACGAACATTTAGAGAAATCTTCAGTCATATTAAATTCTCTCATCGTGCTAACATAATTACAGACCTACTACTTACACTGCTATTTCTGTGATCCTTTGAGATGGTAAGCCAATGTGGATTCTGCTGTATACAGATATGTGCCTCATGCTGATTAGAGAGAATCCTTTTAAATAGGTACAGTAGGGTCATCCATGCAGCCAGAATTGCTTCCTTCTCCTACACAAAGGCACAGAGGAAGGAGTGGCCTTGACTCTTGGCTAGCTTTCCAATGGTTTAAAGGCAACAGCTGCCAAGGACTTTGAAAGCAAGCATGACTGAAAATGGTATAAGTGGTTTGAACTGATCAGAAACTGGTTCAAATCTGTAAACAAGAGACACTCAGTGCACAAAGTGCTTTCAAAATGTCTGAAACCGGTTTAAGATAAATTTGGATGGATATAGTATTGGACTTAACTAATTTAGGTTAAATCAGATTATTGAATTTCTGTCCCAGATCCCCTCCAGATTCAAGTTAATTTTCAGTCTCCCAGTATGCCAGGATGCTTTGCACCTCCCCCGCAAAGCTCCCCTCACAAACTGGGTGGACTAGCCTTGGCCGAAGCTGTCTGCTCCAGCCGAGCAGGGAAGCATGCTCTAGTGTCCCCCTGGCTTCTGGCCTGGGCCACTGAAGACATGTGGCTGCATTTCCAGAATCAGAAGTGAATGTCTGTTCACTTGCTTATCGGTTCAATCTGTACAGCTTAGACTAACCTGTGAAGACTGAATCAGTTCAGCTTTGGGCTTTTTGACTATCTGTACTTAGCTGAGGAGCCCAGTCAAGGGATCCACACCGACTACAACGTCTTGAAGGAACATAGGTACAGTAAAGCACTATTTTTCATACCTTTGAGTATACATTCATGTGGTCCAAATGGAAGTTAACTGGATGATGGGAATCAGCATTTTAAACTATATTAATCAAACAACAAGTGAAACACACAAACCTGGCATCTTGCCGTGAAATCAAGGCATACTATATGATAGAAATAAGTGGGTTGCTCTATGTTGTTACTTTGTGGACTTCAGGTATCAGAACATTCCTAAAATGGGCAGATGGCACTGCCTGAGCCCTGGTGGAGCAAACCTTGACAGTTAGAAGGAAAGGTTTACTAGTCTTTTTATAGCAGATGGAAATATAATATAGAATCTCTAAGTTCATCATCTGTGACAAAAACACTAAAGGGTTTTTGGAGGGAAGCATGCAGACACAAGGAGGCAAGAAGCAACAGCCAGAAAAGCTTAGTCCTCTCAACAAAATGAAGCAAGACTCTGGAGACATCCAAAGAAACTGCTTGCTCTGTCCCCTGCTGAAGATGTCCTAATGATTCTTGTAGGTTTAATATTATGTGGTTTTATCATCATAGCATCTAGGGCAGAGGTTCTCAAACTGTGGTCCACAGACCACCACTTATCTGTGACCTCCATTCAGGTGATCCGCTGAAAGGCTGCGGAACAATTGAGAATATCTGTACTTGTAAGGTAAGACTACTGATATTAAAATACAAGTTGTGTGCTTTGATTTGTAAAACAAAAAAAAGCTTAAAGTGATCCGCCAAGAACCTCAGCAATTTTCAAGTGGCCCATGAAAAAAAAAAGTTTGAGAACCACTGATCTAGGGCATTTACAGGCATGATCCAGAAGTGGCGGTTGGGAAGGAGCTTTAATTAGAGCAGCTCTCTGAGCTGCCCAGGTATCAATGTCACCATGCTGAAAAATTGCAGGGGGGAGGGGGAGGGGGGAAGAGACATTTTAACTAACTCTCATCAAACAAGCTTTAGTTAAAGCACCCCCACTACCATTTTTCAGCGCAGGAACGCTGATACATGTGCTGCTAGAGTCTGCTGGAATGTGCTAGACTTGATTAATTGAGTCTGCTCTGATGTGTTGTAATTACAGTACATCAGAGCAGCCTCCCTGCACATGTACAGGCACCCATAGCTGTGGGCCAGAACTCATTATGCAAGGTAAGAATAAGCAAAGAACAAACAGATAGTTGCAGTAGATTGAAGCCATTCTCAAGTGCTCACTTTTAGGAGGTATTGACAGTGTACATTCATGGTTAGCCTAAATGGCATTAGCAGTGAACTAGTTCTAGGCTGCTAGAGAGCCATCAGACTTCCCAAATCCTTACAGGTATGAGTTAATGAACTTTGAGGAAAGTCTGGGGGGGTGCAACTAAAAATACATCTTTGACAATCCTGGACATTGTTGTGCTGTAGGAATGGGGAAAATAATAAAGCTCCATATCAGAAAATGCTGTGTTAATCAATGGCCAACCACCTTTAAGTTCAGGAAGGCGACAGTCCTATCATCCATGAACCAGGCCATTGGTGGATAAGTGGTACAAAACAAGGGGAGCCCAATGAGGAAGGCAGAATACCTCTAGCAGGTAGAGAACTACAACAGTTCTTCCTTCTGCATTTTGATAGGAACCTTTTTAAACAAGTCAGTCCATGGACAAAAGCAACCAGTTTATATAGAAAGTGTACAGAACTCAAACGACTAAAATGTTTTTCCTCAAATTAGAGGAAAGGACAGTAAGCCTAATGGTAACTTGTAAATAAGAAGAAAATTAAAAATATTCACTATTCTGCTTCAGTTAGTAGTAAAGCCAGCTAATAAAAAAAATATCAGGGGAAGGAGGAGAGAAGAGACTTCTTAGTGTATATTTCCAATTCTACATATCTTTAGTAACTTTAGATAGCCATTAATATGATTATAGTGAGACAAAAATACTCTGAGAAATAGATATATGACACTGAGGCAGTATGAAAAAAACCCAGAAACAATTGTAGCACTTTCCAATGAAATAATTTTGCAGAATATATAATCCATAATATACAGCACCTTGCTGTACTTGATCCTTCTTTATGTTGTCCTCATTTTTGGGAAAACCCTCATTGTCTTCAAGTATAGACACTGATGGTAGCGTAGTCCAGTCTGTCAAGGATCACTACATACGGTGCATGCAACTCACTAAGATGTCTTTACAGATTAGCTAACATTTGTGCTATGTCCAAAATATGTAATATGCTATTACCTCAATCATTACAATGTGGATGGTACAGGAACCTTCCTCCCTTTTACAGAAATATAATGCAGTTACTTAAGTTCAACTATTTCTGTAGTTCTTGTGAAGTTTTAGTGGCATACAAATTCCAGTAGTCAAAAATAAACAGAAAATAGAAAAGCCCAAACCATCTGCAGGTCGTGTTCACCACCCACTAGGACCAATTATCAAGATTTGAGATGCATTTTGTATACTTCAAGCTGCAAAATCTTAGGAAAATGTCTCTTAGGAAGATCAAAAGCTTCTGGATTTTCCAGATTAAACTGCTATGCTAAGATCAACATCTTTGTGTGTAGGTCAACAGGAGAAGGGTGTGAAGTTAAACACACACACCGACACACTCTCTCTCAAATGCAAGATGAAAGGCATTTTGTTTTTTTTCCAGAGTTCTTTTTGGATACCAGCATTAGAATGAAGAGTTGAAAAACTAAAATATAAGCCTCCAATCTAATATTAAGTCTTTTTTTTTTTTTTATCCTTTTCCCCACCCCCTGCACCCAAATCTTTTTTTCCCTTCCATTCACTCCTTATCCACTTGCCCAAATCTCTTTGTTTCCCCTCTGCTGCCCTTTTCATTTTGGAAGGTGCTTGAGGATTCCTCCATTTCATTTCCCCTTTTTACTACTGCTAGAAGTCCCTGCAACTAAGAAATATTTTGTGTGGTCAGGAGAGACTGAACATATTTCTCTTTGCTGCCCACCCTGCCACTCCTTCAGCTGGGCATCCATGAACATGAAGAACATCACATGGCATCCATGAACTGAAGAACATCACATGGCATCCTCCCTTCCTCTCAGCCCTCTCTTCCAGGATAAAAGTGCATTCCTCCCCTACGAGGAGGAATCTCTGGGATTCCTAACCACTTTTTAATGCTTTCTCTTTTTTTTTTTCCCCCCAGTTGCGCTTTTCTCCAAAGAATCTGTCTCCGTTTCACAAAGAAGAATAAGGAGCAAAATCTCTACAACCAGGCCAGAAGTAGTCTTCCTTCATCCCTTCCCACTTTGCCAGCCTCTTCCTCACCCCTGCTTGTAGAAAAACTTTTGTCAGCTTCCAATATGCTAATACCCATAACACTCAACTCTTCTGTGGGATGTGGGAAACAGCACAGTAGAAATTACGTGATCATCAGTTTTCTTCTGCTACCCTTGCAGGAGCTACTGAGTGATTACTACTGGCAGAACAGAAGCCACAGGTGCTGTACTGTTTTAAAGAAGTTTCTGGCAGAGACATTTTGTAAAATACCATGGACAGTCCACAAAACAAACCAGATTCTCACAGTCTGTATTTGCTTTATTTGTTTATTGCATTAAGATAGCCAAATCTACATTCAGGTTGCAAATACACAAATTTTCCACGAAAACCAGGCTATAATTTTTACAGAGCTTCATAAAATACACAGTAGAGCAGAACAAACTGTCAAAGGGGAGGGGGAAAAAAAAAGAGATGACACTGGCTTTTCTTGCTACGGCACAACCAATGCAGAACCTAAATATTTTACTTACTGTTGTTAATTACATCCGCTTGCTACAGCAACAGACTAGTTCAACTTTTACTTGAAGTCTTCCCACACCATGGCAGGAAAACCCCCCCCAATATTTCTGTATTTGTACTTAATGAAAGACTTCAGGAATTAAGAGTAAGAAGCTTCCCTCCTGACATGAGTTCCCAAAGTCTCCTTCTTAAGTTAACATTTTAATGATAAGTGTAGACCAGTGGTTCTCAATTTTTTGAGATATCAGCACCCGTCATTATCTTTCCTGAATTTAGTGACATCACATTTAAAAAAAAAAAAAAGTAATTTACTGTATTTACTCAAATATAAGACAATGCACCAATAATCAGACTCTATATATGGAAAATGTATAAATTGCATAAAATTTTCAGGTATATAATCTAATTATTGGAGGGCTGCCTTGAATATGTCCCCCCTCCCACTGCTACAACAGGGCAAATAAATCTAGCCCCCTTGTTTTCTGCCCCGCCCCCTCCAAAATTCTTCGTTCTGCAGCCCTTTCTCCCCCTCCTTACTATCCGACCCTGCTCTCCCTGGGCACTCAGAAGTGAAGGAAAAATCTGAAAGCACTACCTTCAAAATAAACAGACATGTAGTACACATAGACTTAGTTCATGCAGATATGATGCATCATACTTTTTTTTTTTAAACTGCTATAAGTTTTAGCATACTCCATAAACTCAATTTTAAGCAGAACTTTTATACCTACATAGATTTTTTTAAATTTGTATCTGAAGCCAAATTAGCCAAAACTAATTCCATATCCAAGAGCCCAGAACCATAAGTGGCCCTACTACTGACAAACATCCTTTGCCTGCACCTGGTGCTTCAGATATTTCTAAAACCTTTGGTGAGCAGCCTACCTGCAGGCCCAAGCCCAGAGCCTTGGGGTTCAGAAGCCCCCAAGTTTTGCTTGCCTTAGCCACAAGGGCATTGGAGCAAGCAAAAAGGAGACTCCCATTTCCATATAGTGGGCTTAAAGCTGTTTCACCTCTGCGGGTACTGAACCACTCCAGAAGAGCAGCTCTCCTGCAAGGTGATGCAGGAAAACTGTCTACTTAGACACAGACAAATGGGATTTCCCCTGGTAGGTTAAGAACAAACTATGCATGATATTAATCCCAAATCAAAAGGTTCATAATTTACCATATAGTTCATTGGGCTGGGTCCCAGCAGTGAGAACAGTATTTCAAGCCAGGGTGACCCTACAGTATGTCTGTGTACTCCACATACCCTCCACAAAGGAATTACATACTAATTAGTCCCCCACTCATGGCTCAAACCAGTCTTCTTGTCACTGGGATCCTCCAAAAATTGATATGCAGATTAGGCATAGGGCAATGCAGCCTGCCTTTACCTCATGAAGGGTGGAGCCACACTAATCATGTGCACCAGGCTGATAGAGGGAATCTGGGTAAACTGTTTGGGTCCCCATTTAGTGTTGTTTGCAGACATGTATAGCTGGTAAAGAAAGAGGAATCACTGGAAATGGGAAAGAAAGATACAGCTCAACTGTGGGCATAAAGAAGTCGAAATGTATTCAGTGCACAGGTTCATTATGACTTGAAAAAAAGTCAGCACTGAGAGGGACTGCACTCAATGTGGACTACCATGCATCTTATTCAGAAGGGCTGCACTAACCTATCCTTGTGATAGAAAGCATGACACAAGAGTGACACAACTGGACCTGCAGACAGCGATGATTCCAGCAGCAGTGTCAGCAGCAGTGACAATGACAGTGAATGAACTGAGAATGTAAACCTCAAAAATCAGAGGTAAGACTAAGATTGGGTAAGGGAAAGGTCTGTGGATAGGTGAGTGGGAGTGTGGGTCTGTGGCTGCATTTATTGTAATGGGTGTGCATTTATTGTAATGGGTGGTTTAAAGGTATGCTATATTTAAAAGGTAGAGAGCATGGGAGCTTCTTTTGGCAGCAGTTTAATGATAGACAGTGTACTTAGTGAAGTTTACTTGTATGCAAATATAAAATAATGGGCTGCCCCCCCCCCGCTGATGGGGGGGGCGCTGTCTGGTATTCAAGTAAATTTGCTATTTATGACAGTGCTTATCTCCTGGCAAAGGGCCAGCCATGGAGAGGAGTGAATGCTTGCCCCCTCACACCCTGTGGCACCCTGAAAAGGTTTTCCTGAAACCCCAACTGAGACTCACTGGTCTAGGCATGTAGGGGGCAAGCATTTTGGCAGGTGGGCCACAAATTAAGCCTCATGCCCTCCCCAAGTGCCAGTCCCCTTCCCCTGCCTCTGCTCTGTTTCCTGACCAGAAGCACTTCTGGTCCACTTCCAGGTCCACAGGGGAGCGTACGGGGGACACCCCCAACCCCGGCTTGGCGACTGGTGCCTCCTGGGTCCTGGGGCAATTGCTGAGCTGGGGAAGGTGTGGGGGGGGGCCCCCAGTTCGCTTCCTGGCAGAACTGGATTTGCCACTGAGCATACACTGGCGGCGAGGGGGGGAGCTCACGCTCCTATGAGATGCTCCGTCTGCCCCACCATCACAGCGTTCACAAGCTGCGCCAGGTACCTCAAGGTATGTAGAAAAAACATTTAAAGCTGTGTCTATGGCCGCATTGCTGAGTCTCTGAATCTGCATCGAATCTTCGGATTCGGCCGGATTGAAATTGGGACAGTGATATGAATCAACAAATCGAATCACTGTCCCCAATTTGGGCTGAATCCAAATCCAAAACGTTTTACACAACCCTTCCCTGATCTGCCAAAGGCCATGCTGACATGGCGCATAACACTTATGGCATGCATGCCACAGGTTGGCCATACCTGGTCTAGGCTATTTGTAACTAGGAAAGATTTAGGGATTTATTTTTTTTCTAACTAAGAAGAGCTCTGAAGCAGGTTTTGCATTTTGAACACACCAGCCAGCCCATATTATCCAAAAAACCAAACAACAACAAAAAAAGTTCTAGACTTCTTTCTCTGCCTCCCTCTGCAAGTTACCAAAATTGTAACTGTTCTGCATAAAAAATACTAAAATTAATAGGTTAAACTGCTAAATAAACAGAAAAAGGAGGTTACAATACTATCAGTTAGATCAGATATCTTAAAAAATACTTTGTGCATTTAGAATATTTTGTTAAAAACAAACTATTAAAGATGCCTGCTGCACATTATAGTTAAAGAAAATCCATGCTGTTAATACACTGCAATGTAGTAACAGCATGGATTTCATTCAGCATTCATTTAAATGCTGAGCAGAATATGTTTGCCTTGGCCTGTTTATGTTAATGGCCATGACATGAATCATATTCCTTGTCTAAGAAATCTAGTTGCTTCCACAATGTGAAAGTCCCGTGTTTATTACCACATTTCTCAGTCCTGTTGTAAACATAATATTGTAGCTCAGGTAGATGAATGCATAAAGATAATCTGGCCAAAAGGGGAAAGAACCGTGCAAGAACAGTGTTAAATCAACAGTAATAGGACTGGAAATACAGGGAAAGCACATCAAAGCTTAATAAGGTTTTGCTATGACTGCTGTTAAAAAAAACTACACATAATCAACTTACCCAGTATGATGGGGGTGGTTTTTTGCAACGTACTTTGTATTCATCCCCTGCGTGAAACTATGCTTAGTGCAAAGGCTATTTAAAACATTTCCCAAGAACACTGAGATCTTAAAAGTTAAAAAAAAAAAAATGGAACACCTAAGTGTCTCGGCAGCTCTGCTGAGTTTTGGCTACCAAGGAGTGACTGGCTTGATTGAATTCCTCTAATTAGTACTGGCATGTTATTTGTTATGCTATAAGATGGAGCTTACAGCATTGTCCCACAGAGGCCTATCATAACATCGTTATGAACAGAAATGATTGATCCCATTCTTTGATTTTGTTTCTTTGTTTTTGCAATAAACATTTCTCCATTGCCTACATTAAGCTACAAGTAAGTCTGAACACAAAGCATCTCAGCTGCAAACAGTGAAACTACTTCAAAATGAATGTTTTCTCCTATTTAGCTTCTTTAAGGCCACAAGTAGACTCTCCCTAATGACACTTTGCTACATCTGCAGTATGATAGGAATGTCAGTAGGGAATCATATTGCTACCAGTGCTTTCCCTATTCATAAAGGCAGGATAGGATTGCAACTTTAGAGATGAACTCTTTCAGAGAAACATGCATTTTCATAGGTAACAGCTTATTTCCTCAGATGCTAAGCATGGGTCTGCAGAAAGGAAGTAAACTAAATAGAAAGGAATAAAGTGATTTTAAAATATTTCCCTATCCTTTGTATTTAAATATCTTTCTATTTAGGATCCATATTTTTTGCAGACTCATTCATATCATCGGACAAAGCAGGCTGTCACCTACAAAACTTTATGCTTCTGAATGATTTAGCTTCCAAGGTGCTACCCTGCCCTGCCTTCCGCCTGACTTCAGACTAACAAGGTTAACAAACTCCCCTGTTCACAAACTAAGACTTGCAGGCAACACAATGCTGAAAAAAATCATTAATAGGAGAAAAAAAGAACACAGAATTATGGTTATTGTTGCTTGCAAAAACCTCTAACTAGAAAACAGAGCTCTTATAGGAGACAGAACTCAAAAGGTCCATGAAGCCATTCCCAGCCCATGTTCTTGTGCTCTACTTTTAACTATACAGTACTCTAATGTCCTTTATTGGCAGTGGTACAGTACAAAATAAAATTAGATCATCATCAAGGTAAGTAGTCAAATAAAGTCTGAGTAGATATTTGTAAAGCATCATAGCTCTAAAAATTATAAAGAGCTATAATTATAATATACTATATTTTTCATTCCCAAAAAATTATATTGCAGCATAGAAATCAAAAGTGGTGAAGACAATGGTACAGGATAATGATTCACACACTGAAAAAAAAAAAAAAATCACATCACTGTGATCGACAAACTTGGGAAATATGCTTTTGGAAATACTTCTGCAACATCCAGTAAAAAAAAAATAAAATAAAATAATCAAAAAATCATCAGAATATTACTACTGATTATTTCACTTGTACTTCCTTTTCTTCTTTACAGTCACTGTGTGTGATGTATAGCTCTACCACACAGGTTGATCTATGGTCTATCATTTTAAGAAGGAAAGTGTTTTTTCCCCCCATCTTTCAGGATACATAGCTTCTTTTCCAAAACTCAAATTACTTGTAAAGTAGCTAGAAATACATTAAATACTTTCCTAGCACTACTTTTTCTATGAAAGCAATTGCTGTAGCTGTCATGGAGATGTTAGGGACACCTCCACCTCCACTCACAATTCCACAAGACAATCTGTTAAGATGTGGAGCGCACTATGAAAAGATCTGAGTGCCTCTGTGGCAGAGGTGGCAGGTTACTTCAGCTCGTCTCAGCCCATTACCGAAAGCCTCTCCACTATGGCACAGTAACAACTAGATGATTGATTACACTACAGAAAACAGCTTGAGGAGTAAGGACCTGATTCAAAGGCCACTAAAGATAATAAGAAACTTTTCACAAGCTTCCATGGGCTTTGGATCAACATTCCATAGAAGAAAGATTGCTGTTATTTGTTCCTAAAGGATTTTTGGAAGCACACAATACCTACAGAAGCTAAGTTGTATAACCTGCTGAGGCTGATGAGATAAAGCAAAACATGTATGTATTACATTATACTAATGTAAAAGTAATGTAGCTGTGATGGGCCAGAAATTATGAGAGGCTAAGATTTCTTGGACTGAGAAAAGATACCACATTAAGAAATCCTTGCCTTATACTGTTACATGGAAAGATCTACCTGATACCAATTGCAGATACAGGGTTTATACTGCTTACAGTTGATAACATTTTTCTATGGAGAGTTTTTAAAGGTCAACCATCTTTATCCAAACCAACAAGAGTAACAATTCACAGTAATGCCTCTTTTAAAGCTATAATTCTGCAGGGCACACAACTTAACTTGTCTGCGTAAACTTCATAAAGCACTTCCTTGCATCATTTCAAAAAAACAAAAAACATTTCCACTCAACTGGAGAGTTGAACTTAAGTCACCAGAACTGAAATATCTCCTCCTGTTGTCTATATCCAATACAGTCATTTGCTTTCCCCCACTAGAAATAAAATATCCAAACAAAAAATTATTATGCCCAGCCAATTGGACCATCATCACTAAAGAATACTGAACCATGTAAATAGTAACCTCCCCAGTGTCATCAAAAAAACCCCCAAAACTCTTGAGAAGAGTTTTGAGGGAAAATTACTGACAAAAATCACAAAACAGCTCTGCTCGCCTGAATTCGTTAAACCCAAATTGCATTTCTAGCTTATAAAGTTTTACTTTACTTTGATTGCCTCTCCATTCATAATCATTCTGCATCCCATTCATGCCTATATGCTTTCTTCTATATCCCAACAATGAACAGGAAAAAATGGTATGCTCCAAAAAATGATGAATTTACACTGTATGCAATTGGACTCTATTCTTTAAAAAATAACTTCACCTGCATTCTTTCCTTGAATGCATTTTTGTTGTTGTTGTTGTCATAATAACCAAGATCATCATGATAGATGCCTTTGTTAACAGTCCACTGATGTCACTTCAGGGAAAGCACTGTCAAGTGTCCTTTGTTATGGTGGCACCTTTTTCTACATTCCTGCTAGAGTCTAACCAACATTTAGTGTATCCAAAAGAGCAGGAACATGCTTTGTCTGCGGCGCCGCATACCCTATGCACTACACATGCATGCATTCCACTCTACAGTACGGGGGATGGCTTTTGGCACCAGGAGATCCCAGTGTCAGGTGCTGGCCTCAGCCTCCTCTACCCCACCCAGGACAATGTGCTGCACACCAAGTGTGCTTTACACGGGTATTCCCTGGGGACAAGTAGCAGGGACATGCATTCCCTCCCATGGGGATGTGTGCTTAGAGAGCAGCTGACTATAGTACTTATGTTTATTTCAGAAATGGTTGGACATCACAAGCAATGCAGATTAGATGCAGGCAGTATAGGGAAGAGGGCTATTCATGTAGCCTGTTGTGGACAGCTCCATTTTAATATTTACTTGCATGTAATCTGTTTCATGCAGCTAAATACTTAACAAGGGCATAAAAGACTGCATTCAGTACAATGAAATAAAAGTTGCCACCAAAACATGCTTAGCTGAAAGGCATCAGCTGATCTATTGTTTTGGATGCCATAAAAAATTAAATGTCTCCTAGCCACAAAGGTCTGAACATACCTTAGTGTGTTAATCAATCAATGGGACATGACAGGTTGGGTGGTAGCACTGATTAATGAGTACTTCAGGTGTGTAGTGACACATAAGTCTGAACACAGTGCCTCCCAGGCAACAATGCTGCACAGTAACCAGCCCTGCTGCGCTCCCTGAAGTGTCTTATTGCAATAATAAAATAAGTCTTTTCATTAATAGATTATGGCAAGTTTAAAATTTCCAGACATCTTTCTGCCAGGTACGAATTCCATGGGAATTTATTTGCAAGCAAGTCATAAGTAACTGAGCCATAGGTATTTAAAAACAAAACAAAACCCTAAAAAATAATCAAATTTAAATAATTTCCAAGCTATGTTATATTTATTGCAGACATCCAGGATAAGGTTTCTTTCTTTCCATCCTCCATTTTATTTACCCATTCAGATTTTTACTGCTCTATAGTAAAATATCCTCCCTGATCCTCACCGAAGCACCCAACAATTTTGGAAGCAAACAAATGTAGAAGCAGATCTATCAATTATTCCAAGATGCAATCAAACTACCCAGTATCCACAACAGCAGTACAAAAACTAACCAACTTTTGCACATAATCCCTGCCAGCGTCCATTGTTCAAGATCATTCCACCTTGCTCTAGGAACAACCCCTGCCCCCACCCATGCCCTGCAGCATTCATATCCGCACAATTCTTCAATTACACTGTATGGTTTCAGGACTTGCCTAGGAACTGTGTCTTGCTCTTGCAGAAATGGGGAGGCAGCTGCAAGTCTGACAGAAGCTTTTGAACCATCTCCTGCAAAGCTGAGCAGCATTATTAAGTCTGCAGTTCCCCCAAGACTTCCTCCTATGCATTTTTCATATTAAAAGCTGTAGCAAAAGCTGCTTTAATGTGCCACTTAAACAAAACAATTCTGCAACACATAAGCAGGAGGGGAGAGGGGGCTGCAGTTGGGCACATGGGGACCTGCTGTTAATGTCTTGGAAGGGCAACACTTACCTGCCATATGTCTCTAGGATGCTGCCATATGCTCTTTACTAGCAAATAATTTTTAAAAAGGCTCCCTTTTCAACAGGATGACTGAGGAGCAGAAAATCTCTTCTCAGTCCTGAGACAGTTAAAGCCATGAAGAGAGCTTCTGCCTGCCCCTTGGCAATGCAATAGCTTACTTCTCCTGGTTTTTGAAAAGGGTGGCTCCCAATGAAGAACCCTGCAAGAAGTCACTACACAATGCATAAGAGATGTCTCTTTATAGGGGCACTACACTGTTATGGTCCATTTAATGCTGGCCAGATAATACCAGAAAGTCCTACTATCTATGTTTCAGTGTCTCCATTTGGTGACAGGCAATGCTGCCTCTCCATTGTGGGTACCATCCCACTCGTATTTCCTAGCAGGAAGGCCATGTAGATAATGTAAAACAAAATACGAAAGCAAATTCTCTCCGTGTGGCAGACTACTCTAAGCTATACCGACTACCTGCTCCCTCACTGCTAACAGAATTGGTCCCTGAACTCAGGTGAGGCTGAAGCATTTTGGTGCTCAAGAAAAAGGTGTCTGTATTTTTATGTTAGTAGTGTTTGTCACAAGAGCATGACATGCTGTCCTAAGCAGCTTTGCTGGTCCACTGGAATTGCTAAGTCTGGCCATTTGACAAAAGGTATGGAAATTGAGAGGAAGGTCCCATTCAGGAATTTGAGAGATCCAGAATATGGCAGCTCTCTCTGCAGAGAAGATGGCAGCTGAAAAAACAAAGGGAAGAATGAGCCTGACCTAAAAAAGCTGCTGTACACCATGACCTTTGAGAATGGCAGATCAGTTCTAGACATCACTTCATCTACCAACAAGATATAGGCACTTCTTCAATGTTTATGGAAGCTGCTATGTGATCAGCACTTCTCAAAATCTGTCCACTTAAGTGACTCAATATAAACTGAAGAGACTAACTTTAGCCACCTATTTTGTAAAGACTTGGAATCTCTAATTATACCAGAGCTTTTTTTTTTTTAAAGCAGCCTGAGTATATAGGTATCTCAGTTCTTCTTTCAGAGCATAAAATGCTATATAATACATGCACTTTCTGTTGATGCATAAGTCTCATAAATAATTGAGCTCACTCACTTGAAAAGAAGGTCCAGGGTATGCAAAATGCCTAACCTAAAGACACAGGCAAGTCAGCAGTTTAGCCAAACTCAATTACAAGCTTTTCAAGATGTTAAAACATAAAACAAGCAAATGTAGTAAGTGAGCATACAGTTGGGTGAGTCACACCAGAGGACAGGAAAATTAAACAAAGATTTTTTATCTGGAAGCTAGGTAGCAGCATGATGCCAACCTGCCTTTGGTACATGTTAGGGTACTGTGAAGGAGATAATATTACATGCATGCCCTTATTCACAGAAATTAAAATTAAAAATGAATCCTGTTTTTAATCATTTTATTTTAAATTATTTACCGTCTATTCATGCTGTCAATAGACTCTCTCATACTTCAGTCTAATTTAACACTCCCTGAGAAGTAACCAGGTCTACCTTCTGTTCATATTATAGTCAACCTGATTTACAGTTTTTCCTTAGAGCATGAAAGTGGTCATGTTATATACTTTGGCTCATAATATTGCAGGGGCATAATCAACTGCAGGAAAACTCTCTCTGATTAAGAGTTAAGTTGTAATGTATTTTAGTTGTTTGAGGGAGTCCCAGTTCATATTAAGTTTGAAAACTGCTGCTTTAGACCAGGGGTCAGCTACCTATGGCTAGAAGGCCAGATCTGACCAGAAGCCAAATTTCGGACAGATTTGAGCAGCAGGGGGCTTTGCCCACCCTGCAGCTGGACAGTGGAAAGAAACACTGGCAATGACCAGGTCCTAGCATTGTGCTGCCTTGGCCATTGTATCCTGCCACTGACCTCTATTTCAGATGGTTGCTTAGGCCTTGCTGGCATACAATTTTACACTAATTTAGCTAACTTAGTACAACCCTTGCAGACATGTATTTCACTTTAGAAATGGCTCATTTTGATTTTGGCTCAAACTTGTTTGTAACCAAGTTTAACTAGACAGAAATAAGCTGCTCAAATGGATAAAGAAAAGCCTTCTGCACCATTTCCATATACATCTGTATAAAAATTACCTCTGCAATTAAATTGTTGCAACTCTCCATATGGAAAAGTTCTTAAGTAAATTACATACATGAATAGATGCTACATAAAAGTGCCTCTTGTACTCCGAACACGAACTATGCGATTTCAAAGAGCATTAAGTAATTCAAGTTCTCTTGTAAGAGTGGGTGTGGGCCTTCAGGTGAATCTATTAATTACTCTTCAGCAACGTTTAATGTAGCATATTATTAACCAGTGCTGCTCACTGTTGGAAAAAAACCCTGAAAGCAACAGGCTCCCAAGGCCAAGAATAGTTCAAAATGTAAATTCTATTTAATTTCTGTAATGCTGTTCACGTACATCATTATGGAAAATCAAGCATAGCCTATTAAAGAATGTGCAGAATAAGCAGGAGTGAAAGAGCTAATGGCAGCTTGGCCAGACATGTCACGCTGAAGTTTGGAAACTCAGACATAAAAGAGTTATTAGTTTTAGATCTGCATTTGTGAGGAAGTCAAAATGAGCACAACCTTCAGGAATAAATTAAGGAAATATTCCTAAAAGGAAAAGATGAATCAAGCTTCATTGCTTTAAAACTCAGAGAAGCATAGGTCATACAGCTGAAATCTTCCACATTGTTTGTCACAAGGAAATGCCTGAATGGAAAGTACAGGCCCTCTAAAATGTTTTCAGCCTCCCATGAAGCCAAAGCACAGAAAGAAAGTCATATGGACAGAAAAACATGTGGACTCAGCTGAAAGGAAGGGCCAGGAAAGGAAGTGTGTATTTAATAACTGAAATAACAAAATTACAATATATAAAGTAGCAACTGAAATGATATGAAATTAAATGGAAACTTAAAAAAAAAAAGTTAACAGTGATCCTGGGACATGACATTACTTTTGTAGATAACTAATTCCAAAATTTTAGAATGGGTCACAGATGATAAACATGCTCTCTCTACATTGTGGGCCCTTGCTGAAATATATTTACTCTTCCAACACAATGGACATTCCATGAACTCTTCACAGAGCAGATCATGTTTCTGCTCTTGTGTTTGCACACCATTTAGCCCAGTAGAGCCAGATGCTAATCCCACAGGTGCCATCTACAACTGAAACAACAACAGCCACTGGTACAAAACTCCTTCCTTTCACTTGTCTATTACTGTTCATAATGGTAGCAGAAAGTATACATAACTTGTTTCTTTTACAGTACTCTATATACTCTAACCTAGGAAACTGGCAGAAAAATTAAGTTTTAAAAACCCCACCCAAGGGGCAGTCATATAGCCCTACTTATTATTATACTTCATGCCCATATCTTTCTTAGGGGTTTAAACTCAAAACATTCCTGCCCTGACATATTAATTACTTTTTAAATTTCATTTTTCGTTGGTCGATATCTGTTCAGGGCTCAAAAGTTTTACTAGTTCAAAATATGCTGTTATTGCTGATTTCCCCAGTTACATCCTACTAGAATTAAATTACAGTAGCTTTTCAAACTAGAGGACAAGGCCCTTGTGTCCGGTGGAAGTTCACGTTCACTTTAAGGGGGTTCTGCATTAAGAAATAGATTTGCCATATGGAACAGATTACAGGATCGAGGCCCACAAGTCTACTAGTGTGTGACAGTGAAACTTTGAAGCAGCTGTAAAATGCCAGGCATATTGGCCATTTACTCCTGCAGTTAACTTTTCACACATGAAAAAGAGCAGCTGTTTTCTTGAGAGCAAGTCCTGTAATATATTTATAACCTCCCTTCCCCCTTTAAACTTCAAGTGTGGGGAGGATATCACTTTAAGATTAAACACTTTTTAAAACTTTTCAACTGCTACACATTTTAGCAACAGACAAACTCTCTTAAGCTTTTGTTACATTAAAAAAGAATACTGAATCTTGATTTTATAAATATATTGAATATAATTTTTTTTAAAGTCACAGAACTGTCATTTTCCCAAACACTGCCACTAAAAATAAGAGTTCTCAGAAAGCTGTAGAAATGGCTTGCATCTTCTGAATGACAAAAATGAATTTAGTAAAACAGAATCAGAAAATTACGGTGGGAAGGGACCTCAGGAGGTCATCCAGTTCAACCCCCAAAGTCTCTCTTTCTACAGGTATACAGCTGATACTTCAGTGAAATCTAGAAAAATACAGAGAGAGGTTTGTACAGTACCATTTTTAGAGTGGATATGAAAGTCATTCAGGGTCTCCAGTCTGTGGAACAGTTGAAGATTTTACACAGAATGCTTTTCTGCAACTCTGGTCCTAAATCTGAAGACCTCATCTCTCTCCAGGAAGACGATAGCTATGCTTCCCAGCCATTGGAAACTTTTCACTAGCTTTTGTAAAAGCCAGCTGAGATGGCCAGCTGCTTGACTGCTTATTTACGGAACTGCCACCGCAAAAACACAACTCACCTGTCTCTGATATACAGCAGTACTCCCTTCAAAAAATCATCCAAGAATTTTCAGTTCCAAACTGAAGCAAAACAATTCTTCAACAAATCAGCAATAAGAAAAGTAACTTTGTCCCCTGTAAAGCATTTCTCTTTGCTGTCCTCTTTGTAACACTGAAAAACTGTACATGCTCTCATCTACTTATCTATAAAAAGACTACTTTTTTTTTTTTTTTTTTAAATGTACACACACTATTCAAAATGTCTTCTACACAGGGCAGGTACATTTACCCAAGCAATAAATTAGTACAGCAAAATGTCTTACAACTACTGAGGATCCTTTAAGACAAATGTCTGTATTAGTATAACCTGGGAACTAGTGCTGTTTTGTTTATATGCGATGACATACAACCGAGTCCAATTTACTACAACTGTATTTAACTTCTGACAGTTTCTGTCCACAGAACAATAAAACTGTAACTGATGGCGTCATTTATCGTAGCTGTAAATTGCACAACTCCAGACAGCTGATAAATATAGCCCAATGAAAGTCAGTTTAAGGAACAATTTCCACCCAAAAAGACAATAAATTCTTCATTCAGTATCAAAGTGAATACACTGTACTTTCCAACCACGCGCTACATGTAAATTTTGTGTTGCTGTATTGAGGCTGAAGTTGATCAATTCTATTTTTAAATGCTCTAGCAAAGGGGTTTATGTTTCACCACAAAATGTTACTAAGGGCTGAAACATAGCCAATAGTACCACATGGGAGATAAGCTAACAACAGGTATTTTTGCTTCTGCTTAGATTTCAATTGCTCCATCTGAATAATACTTTTCAAAGTTATAATATATTAATCTGAAAAATGGCCAATGTATGCAAGTATTTTTGGCAGTAATTTAAGACATATTTTTGTGCTCATAAATTAAACCATCTCATTAAGGCAAAGCAAGAGGTTGGATGCTCTAGCAAGTAAACCTAGGGCCACAAACACAATACTTTAAACTAAAGGGAGACAAAGGAGAAACATAATCTTTCTTTTTCTCTACAAGGATGTGTCAGATACATCTAAGAGAAAAGTTTTGGGGGAGCAGAGACAAATTTTTAAATGCATAAAAAGATAGGAACAGTAAACTACTTCTTTTGGATGTCATCAGAAGCCAGTCTGTAGGTCGAGATTTCAAAAGGATGCAATGAATTAAATAAATAAATAAAAGCAAGTCATACTTCTTCCTGAAAATGTTGCAAGTATAAATAGCCTACTCTTGATCTAGAATATCCTCCTCACTGTATTCTGTTCCATTTACTGGTAGAAACTTCCCTTTTCTACATGTAAAATAGCTTTTATAGTTCTCAGAACTACTTCCAAAGTATGCAGCGCCTTCAATCATTATGAAGCTGATTCTGCAAGAGGCACAGACCAAACGCAGGTATCTTGCCATGCTAAACTCTTGGCAAAACTGCAGACCTACACATGCAGTCGGGGTATCTGGAATGTATAGAAGATCAGGCTCAAACCCTGGGAACCCTAATAAGTTGCTGGAAAGTCATGCACCTATCATTTGGAAGCCAATTTCCAAATCAATTTAAATGTCACAGAACAATCTCCGCACAGGCACAAATGCAACTTTTATTAGAAATGCATTCAATTTCAAGGATAAAATGAAGTCCATTAACTTCTATTCACTGTAATTACACTTATTCTGTGCTGAATAACTGTGCCTAGAAACTTAAAGAAATCCAAGATATAGCATTCCTGACTATGGCAGATGTAACATGCTTCATCTGCTAGGAAATATGTAAAATAATTGAAACATACAAGGAAGTTGTCAAAATAGATCTGCTCAGGGTTTTGAATGCCCCCAGAACAGAAGGCTTACTTTAACTAAGGAGATAACTTAAGGAAACTGCTTTTTCCATCTTAGGGGAAAATTGCATTGTCTGCTCACTGACAAACCCAGAAACGTGAAGATCAATTCCAGTAAGGAATTAATAGAACTCCTTGTGTTCACAATAACATCTCACTGAGCAACAGGAATCATGCATAGTAAGGTTATATAACATCAATTGGTTCCTGGGATGGAGAAGGCTCTTTTCTCCAGTACCAAAAGAGAAAGGGCAGAAGTACTATAGCAACAAGGAAAGGAGGGGAAAGACGTTGCTTAGCAACTAGATAGTTCTGGCAGCTGAGTTTGGGGAGAGAAATGAAACTAGAGGGGTGTGGGAATTAACCTAAGAAACACTTCACTCTGTGAACAGTAAGGATGAAGCTGGGAGCCAGATCCACAACTGGTAGAAATCAGAATAGTTCTAACTTCAGTGAAGCTAGGTCAGTTCATACTCAGCCCCAAGTGCACAGGAACCAACAGATTAGGCAGTGAAAATTTCAATCAGAAAAGAAAAATAGGAAAAGAATCCTTGATCAGTTCTTCAAGCTGTTGTGTATTTCAGACTCACAAAGCACCGGCTTGCAAGTCATTAACAAAATGCAAAATAAACACCCCACTGCTTTCCACTTCCAGAGAAAAAACATCCAGGAAGGGGTAAGAGATAATAGAAACCCAGACCTAGAAACCCAGGGTAGGAAAGCCATCACCTGCAAGTTTCTAAAATCTAGATATTTGCCAGGCTAGACAAATACTCAGACAAAACACAAGTTACAATAGTGCATCATCATGGTTCTCAAAAAGACAAGGACTGATGTGGTCTCAAGGACCTCTTTTCAGTACGTGGGTATATTTATGAAGACAATTAACTCTGTAGTTCCAAATGTAATTAATTTAGTGTGGGTAAGATTTTACTAAAAGAAAAGGAGGGTGTAGTTTTAATTTAAAGTAACAAAGACTAAAATAAATCCTGACATGAAGAGTAAGTCTAGTGGGCTCTGAGCTACAGGGCTGACATTCAGGTTTGTTATTGGATTACCTGTACCATACCACTTCATTCTTTTGTACCTTAGTTTACCTAAGCATAATAGGCACACTAAAAACTGTTTAAATGAAACAAATTAAACGTTTCTGTGACAGGCAGGCATCCCCGGGACCGTTCTCCACGCTCTACGGCCCACCCGCCTGTCTCGGTGGGCCAACCGCCCTCCTGTTCTCGCCCACCACGACTTGATCTTAAGGTTCCATAACTGATGTTATTAAGCAGGAAGCTGCCCACTCGTGCCCCAATGCCAGGGGGTGCTATCAGTGGCTTCTTCCATCCCCATACCGCAGCCCAAGCCTCGCAGATGGCATCTTGGTCTTACTCAAATCACCGGCCCCATGCTGAGCCCCAAAATCTTCCATACAGGACCCTCCTACGATCCCTCCGATCTGGCTGCTTTGCCGCTGTCATCCAGGCTACCTAGCCCCCCGAAACCATAACCGTGCTGCTATCCCCACCTCCTGAGCCACAACCGCAGCGCCTCCTTCCCCTCTCAGGTGTGGTCCCCCTGGGACATCTGGCACCTAGCCCTGGCCCACCTCCAGGCCAGTTGGGACCCCAGGCCCCCAGCTCTTGGGCGTCCCTCGCAGTGGGCCTCTGACCCTTTTGGCTCCCTTAGCCCTGGCCCCAGCATGGGCTAGTCGAGGGTACTTTCCTGGTTCGGGCTGTTCTCTAGCCCCTCACACTCTCTCTCTGGGTCCACCCTCCGGGCCCTTCCAAACACAACCAACGGGGTTACCCACCTGACAGTGGGAGCTAAGGGGTTATGGCACCCCGACTCACCTTTCACCGGGGTGGTAACTGGCCTGGCATTTCCTGGGGGCTCCCACGCCACTGAAAGCCCCACCAGGCCACCCACTCCCAGCAGGGTGCAGTTTCAGGTCATGCCCAGGACCAGGAGCCTCCTTGCCAACCCCTACAGCTCCCCCCTTACCTCCGGGTGTTCGTCTCGGCAGATCTCCAGCCAGGCAATGTTGCTGCCTGGCCTCCAGCAGCCAAACTGCCCAGTTTATATAGGCAGCCCTGATCTCAAAATGGCTGTCCTCATCAGGCACCTGGAGGTTGCCAGCTCCAGGGCCTTAAAGGGGCAGGCACCCCCTAGTGCCCCGCCGCACTCTCCTAACCAGCGGCCGGCAGGCTCAACGCCCCGCCATCGCGATCTCCTCCAGCGGCAGGCGTGGTCGGTGCTCTGCTGCACTCTCCACAAGTGGCAGGCATGCACAGTGCCCGGCCACAGTTTCCAATATATTCTGATACCACTACTGAACAATACTGTACATACATAAAATCAAAGTATTTTTATTCTATTGCCAGATGAGAAAAAGGAACTATAAAAGGATAAAGGCAGCTCATAAGCCTGTACAACCAAAAGAGCTATAGAAACAACTGCGCAAGAATCTGGTTAGGATATAGGTCAATAATAGAATTAAATTGGCCAGCATCTCAAGTGCACATGCAGCCTCGCATCTTTGTTTGAAAGAGCTTAATCTGAATGTAATTAAAAGTAGGAACTTCTTATAAAATGATTGAGAAAATTCAAGTGGAGCACTAAGTGTCACAAACCCTACCCCTGGGAGCAGGGGGTCATGGAACATCATGCCATTTTTATGTTGTTTATTTCACTGACATAGCATGTATGGTCTCATTGAAAAGCCACTGTCAGGCTGTATCCATTTATGTCACTTTTATCACTATATCTAACTGGGCTCAGCTGAGCAGAAACTGAGGGAAGTTCATTTAGATTTGTTTTAATGGGCACAAAAATCTTGTGTAATCTTAATAATCATGGATTTCAGTTGCATACCTAACATGGGTAAAACAATTGTTCTAATAGGCTGTGGCAAAGCCTGCCATTTTAAATGTACTTTCACAGAGATCAACTGGCAAAACTCAAGAACTTTCTCAGTGGTCTGGATGAAGCTTTAGTAAAATGCTAACCCACCTTGGTAAACTCACTCAGAGTGGGACTCTAAGCCATAGGATTTCATTGATGGTGAATCTGCTGTGTGCTATAAAAAGCACTTGCAGAATACAAATGAAAGCAGAAGGTACATCTTGGTATCAAAATTACTGTTCTAAAATACAGATAGATTGCAAGCAGGCTATAAGGTAAGGTTACTTTGAGAAAGAATGAATTTTATTTACATTTTAGTAATGGAGCTGAAAGTATAAGACTAGCATAGTCTGTAAATAATCTCACCTGATGCATGACTAACAGTTAACAATTGTATTACAACATTTGACATTTTCTTTAAAAAAATACTAGGATGTAATCTTTGAATTTACAGATCACTGAGCCTTTCTTCAAGGCAGAAGTAATTGTTTAACAGTTATAAAAAATCTAGAATAGTGATTCTTAGCTAGGGTGCTGCAACACCACAGGGTGCCTTGAGAACCTTTCCAGGTTACCATGGGGTGCTAAGTAATGTTAGCACTGCTAGGTATGAAAACATGATTCACAAGAAATACCCAGATATCTCAAATATGAATATAGGAATCCCTATTGTTGTTAAAAACATTCTGACCTGTTGTGGTCTTTGAGTTCTTTGCAACAGAAGAATTACTCTATTATTTTTCTGTAGTCAAAAAACTGGGTGAAAACTAATAATGGATATTTCTCAGGGTGCCTTGAGTCTAAAAGAGTTGAGAACCACTGACCTGGATGAATGCGATGTATCAAAGCCAACCAATACAGGCTCAGTAAAGGAAAAATAGTGCCTCCTTAACTTAGTAGAACTCTCTGAGAATGTCAAAAAATTGTGGATAAAGGAAAACTGATTAAATTAGTTGAACTTTCAAAAGACCAATGAGACAAGTTCTTTGCAGGAAGAACTTTCTGTTATTTCTATTATTAGACAATAATAATAGAATAATTATTATTCTCTATTAATACTATTATTGTCTAATAATAATAGCCTATTATTTAATAATAATAGAAACAATAATAATATTGTCTATTATTATTAGACAATAATAGAAATAATGGAAAATAACAGATGAAGAAAAAGCCATACATTCCCCCACCTCAATTGATATATGCATATGCAGCATGCCAGCCGATCTGCTCTCTCTATGCATGTTAACATTGCAAGGCTCTTCTTTCCCTCGTTGAGACAGAAGGAAGTTGGCAGCATAAAGAATTTTTCTACATAATGTGGTTAACTTGTGGAACTCATTGACACAAGGTCAAAGTTATTCATTCAGAAGTCTAATAATTAAAAAAAAGCATGAACTGTGTGGATGATAATGATCTCTAGTTTGAAATGCTAAAGGATGACATTTTTACTTTCAAAGGGATTTTGGTACATAACTTCCATTGAAATAAAAGGAGGTTCTACATCTAAAACCCCCAGGCACTTTGAAAATATACCCCCTTCTTGTTTTAAGGCTTATACTACCTTCTGTTTAGAATTAGGAGTCAATTGTCATTGTAGTAGGTTATCCCCAAATCAACTCCTATGGGTATAAAATGTTGTTATTCCTTTAGCCAGGCCCAGGAACCAGCCTTCCCCTTTTTCTACCTCAAACTAAGCAGAATAACAAAAATAAACACTCCCCACCTTCCCTCCTATCCAGAGCAATCTTCATCATAATGTTTCAGCATTTCCTTTCTTCTCAGCTTCACCCCCTCTCTCACATCATCTCTCGGGAAGCTTTTTAACTTCTTCCAGGGCCAGTCAATCATCCTCGTCAGTTGGCCCTGAGGTCTTAAGTAGGCAGGCTAGTATCCCGTAGCCCCATGTAGTGGGGCTCCAGACCATGAGCCCTTCACCTTGTTATATCGTGTTTGGTGCTCCTTCCCCTACAACAGTTGATATTGACCACTCTGCGACAGAATAGGGGACTTTTGGTCTAACACATTATATGAGGGATTCTACTTAATAGTAGCTACCCTGACAGAATCAGCCAGGGCCTTTCCAGAGCTTGTGTTCATTCCAGAAACAGAGTACACATAATTATTTTAGATCTCATTTAACCTTTAATCAGTCAGGGCTTTTTGAGAGTCCAAATCAAATCTACTTTTAAATTGTTTCCTATACAAATTGATATATAAAAATATATTTCATTACTTAAGGGGTTTCCAGACTCTGAGGGGGAATGTTTAGATAGGTATTATTTATTTGGAAGGTGTGTTCTGCAGGTGAGTGCAACAGTTTAAAAACAAAATAAGCTTACCTTCTCCTCAAAGATGAGATAAAGATGTTTCGGCAGTTTTTGGAAAAAAAACAACAATGAAAACCCACAGGTAGCAGCCCTATCATCCTGGCTAAGTCTCTCAGACGTGGATACAGAAGGGGCGCAGTGGTATCATCATATTCTCCTTTGGCTGTGAACACACTAGCTCAGAGCCGGAGCCCCTGCTGTTGCTTAGCTCTGGAGCCCAGAGAATGAGTGCTGCTATTGCTGCTCATCCCTTCCTTTCTCCTGTGCTGAATTCAGCAGAGATGGGGAGGAAGGGGAAGGGCAAATAGCAACAATATTTACCTCTTAGTCTCTGGCTAGACCCTGCCCCAATCATCTGGTGAGCTCAGAGCTCACTGCTCACATAAACCTCTGGCAGAAAATGCAGACCAGGCAATAAGCTCAGAGATCACCATACACATACAGCACACCTAAAGTAGGGGACTGCACCCCCCACCCTTCCTCATTCCTGGGTTTGCTAATGGACCTTCTTATGGTAGACAGACTCTACTGTCCCATGTACAGACCTGTTTGATGTGCCATGGGGTCACCGGCTTAGGCCCATCATGAAAAGCTATATGCCTCCCTTAATAAGGAAGGCCACTGGGGACACACCAACTGATTACTTGAGACAAATAAAAAGAAAACAGGAAGAGGAGTGAGGTCATACATTAGTAACAATGGATCCAGAAGGGGATGCCAAGCAAAGCATACTAGCTAGTGCCCACTGCTTCCTGAATGAGTTGAGGGAGCCTGTGGACACTGACCAATAATAGTCTGCCTGGAGATGTGAGCAGCAGAGGGACAGGAAAACAGTGTCACTCACCTGGGTTCCCCCCTGGGCAGAGCCGCCTTCTTGGTCTTGTAGATGGCCAACTTGACTGGGGCCAGGAAGAGGTTGACCGATAGGTCCTGAGGCTCGGTGGGGCCACAGGTGGCGAGTGCATAACAAAAAAGGTGTGGAGAGAACCTCAGCAAGAGGTTCCAGAAGAGCCTGAAGAGGGGCTGCAACCTGACACACTTGAGGTAGGTGTGTGGCAGGGTTTCCTTCTCTTGGCAAAAGAGGCAAGTGTCAGGGGAGTCTGTAAAATGCACCAGATACACACCCATGGCTACAGGTCTGTGGAGGAGCTGCCAGCTGAGGTCCCTGGTGGTTCATGGGATCAAGGTAGAATACAGACTTGTCTACAGGGGCCCCTTGCCCCTGCCCTCATCTAGAGTGTCCCATCACTTGTTGTCAGGGTGAGATGTGAGGATGGGATGATGGATTGTGTGGAGCACAAGCATGGAGACCTGATAGCGATGGGCTGTTTGGAGGCAGACTGGCTTGGTTTCCCCCAGCCTGCTAAGATGGTGGGGCAAGGTGTGCCATGGAGCCTGCTGAGGCAGCAACCCCATACATAGCTCTGAAGGCCTGGGGGGATGCCGGTGGACAGAGACTGCCCTCACACAGGACCTGGTCAATATAGGTGAGAGCAGTGAACGGCAGGGCAGTCTTTACTTCCTGGAGTAGGTGACAGGGAGCACACAGCATGGGTAGCTCCATATGCTGGGCCAGTGCAGAGGGATCCATCCAACCCCACCTGGCATAGTCCAAAAGATTGCCAATATGAGGATTTTGGCTAGGACCATCCTCCAGTGCGCCCAAGACATCTCCGTCATCAGCAACATCACCTGGCAGTTTTTCAGTAGGGGCTCAGCAAGGAGATCAGCACCCTAGGCGACTATGTCTGGGGACTTGGAGACAGCGACCAGCCTCCAGATCCTGTGGAGATCCTGGTAAAAATCTGGCAGCTCCTCCAGGTCATACTTGGGGAAATCTGACAGGTGAAAGAGCTGCTGGAGATGGCAAAAGAAAGCAAGGCCAATCAGGTACCATGTCACCTGGCTAGTGGTGCTGTACATGAGCTTCTTTGGGGCCTGAAGGCAGAAGGTGTAGCAGGCCTGCCCCCTCTTCTGCAAGGGGAGGCTCAGGACACCTGCAAAGATCCAGTGCCATCCAAACCAAAAGAACCCCAGCACCCATCTCTGGAGATGGAGACTGCCCAGGAGCTCCAGCAGCAAGGCCAGAGTTCTGAAGCAGTGCCAGAGCACGGACAGGATCAGCTGGTTGATGACTGGCACCCTCCCATGAAGGGGGAGATACTGATGCAGGGCCATGTATGCCTGCAGATGCTCAGACACTCTGACCACCAGGGCTGTGAGCAGCTTTGGTTGCCAATTCAATTTGGCAGATTCGGCCCAATTTGGCGGCCAAATCTGAATCAAATCAGGAGACCCTTTAATCTCTCCGAATCAAATCAGAATCCTCCGAACTGATTTGGAAAGATTCGATGCTTTGGACATAGACACATCTTTAAATGTTTTTTATACAGACCTCAAGGTACCAGGCGGCTCATGAATGCTGAGATGGTGGGGCGGATGGAGTGGCCCATGGGTACGTGGGAGGGGAGGGGAGGGGGGTCATCAGTGCGCTTGGCGGCAGACCTGGAAGTGAACCAGAAGCACTTCCGGTTCATTTCTAGGTCTGCTGCGGAGTGTGCAGGGGATTCCCCCCACCCCCCAGCTCAGCAAATGGCATTTCCTGGATCTGGGGGGCACCCCACAGCTGATCACTGGTCCACTTTTCTGGGTCCACTACTGCACAGCGGGGCCCCCTACATGCTCTCCTGTGCGATGCTCCATCTGCCCCACCATCTCAGCATTCATGAGCCATGCCTGGTACCCTGAGGTATGTAGAAAAAGCATTTAAAGCTGTGTCTATGGCCAAATCATTGATTCTCTGAATCAGCATCAAATCTTTGGACTTGGCTGAATCGAATCAAGACAGTGATCCAATTAAATCATGTCCCCTGAATGGGGCCAAATCCAAATCAAATATGGCCCACTTCGCACACCCCTACTGACCACTAGCTCGTGCCAGTTTTCTGGCTAGAAGGAGTGGCTGAGGAACCAGTACACCCCCAGACAGAGCAGCTATCCTGCATTCCACTGGATGTTTCGGAGCATTTCATATTCAAGAACAAGCTTCATCTAACTGGTCCTTCCAGTCTCCATCTTATGGTTCCTATTGCCGAGTGAACAATAGTTGTTGCGTTTCCCTAAACAGTCCCTGTGCTACTAGTAACTAACTCATTATTATGAAGTTCTTTAAAATCAAATCTCAGAGAAAGTTAATTCTATTCCACTGGCAGAATAGCATTAAAAAATTCAACTGTTTAGTAGGAAGAGGTCTCATGGGTAGGGTAGGGGGATATTTAAAGACATCCTAGTCAACTCAGGTTTCAGAATAACCATGATGCTTCTGTTTAGTGAATAATAAGTGAATAATATCTAGCTCTTCTATAGAATGCCTTGTTATAGATGGAAGTCCTAGCACACTTGTAAATATATGTAGCCATGAGCATGAATAAAAAAGGAATCTTTTCAACAGCAGTGTTGTTACAAGGCAAAGAAATGCCAGGGTTCAATGTAGCTATAGGTCTCTAAATGTGAGTGTTCAACCTTCCTGCTACCTACACAGTCCAAACCTGTGTTATTTACTATCCTCATTATGACAGATCATGATGCCTGGTGTCACCACACAGTTCCCACAAAATTATGAAATGGTAACAGCCAATTTTGGTATTTCACTAACAAGAAGAATTGGTTTGCACTACAGTAACTGCTGAAACAAAAAGTTCTACTCAGACTGCTCTCAGCAGACAGCTTCTGAAGTTGCAACAGAACTGAAACCTCTGGTTGTCTAGGTTTTCTTTGCCATTAGATTATTTCCTTCCCAAAAAAGTATCATGTGCTTGCTGTTGTGCAATGGCATTCTCATGTTAAGACATGTGCAGGTGTCTTATTTCACTAGCAAGCCCTATGACAATGGGCAAGGGGTGATGAAGGCAGGTGCTAGTGATCACTGGAAGCCCACAGTCAGACCTACATGGAGGCAATGATTGTATGATGGCCATTTTGTATTCAGAACTAGACAGAGGTATGCAATTCAGCAGCAAAATTCATAACTAAGTATGCCTATTTAGGATGTAATCTGCCCACCTCATATGATGCCCTAAATAAAGACCGTCTCGTTTCACTTGGTTGAAAAACTGGGTTCAGTGAGATTATTGTATCTGCAGTTTGAATCGACTAATGAAGTTTGCAACGTGGAATGATGGGCAATCCTAGCAGCAACTGATCAGAAGCACACTGCTTGTAGCCAAAGAAATTGCTGATTTGATATTGATCCTGCTATACTGAGTGAGACCAGATCCACAGATGAGGGCCAGCAGATTTCCAGTGATTTCAGAGAAGTCATAATCATTACCATATTCAGGAAAATGAGATGAATCATATTGCAGCAATTATCATGGCATTGCACATGCCCATCCATCTATGGAAACATCATTACCAGCATTCTCCTCAACAGACTCTTTTTCCCTGCTGAGAAGATTCTTCCCAAGCCCCAGATATTCCCAAGCCACAGACCCAGTGGTCTGTGGTTTCAGACCACTTAGAGGTAAAATAGATATGATCTTTGCTGCTAGATGGCTGCAAAAGAAGTGCCACGTGATATAGACATGTTAATGTGGCCTCCAGTGACCTAACTAAGGCCTTTGATTCAATCAGTAGAGAGGTCCTATGGAAGACCCTGATGAGATTTGGATGCCCACCAAAATCTGCTATCATTATCAGACTTCTTCATGATGAGATGGTAACAAACCTCCCAAGTAATGACTCAGACACAGACCCCTTGACTATTAGAACTATAGTCAAGCAAGGATATGCAAGTACATCGATACTTTTCCATCTCTATGGCCATGCCCACATGAGAGACTGACTGCATAGTCACTGCAGTCATTTAGTACCCATTTAGTTCTAAATAACTGTGCAGTAACCGGTGTAACTACACAGTAGTATTGTCAAACGGCTCTTTTGTGATGCTGAGACTGTGCAGCAGCTCATTACAACTGGTGCAGTAGCATCATGTCACAATTCCTGCCACAGCACGATTCCTGCCACTGAACTGTCAGCATCTTGTGTCGACACAGCCTATCACAGCTATTCAGCATCTCATTGTTGATAGATTTCCATCTGGAGACAGCATCCAGTATTGCACAACTGAGAATCTGTTTAATATCAACCAGTTATGCTCCAAATCGAAGATAATGAACACCTTCAATACAGATCTTCAATATGTTGATGACTGTGTTGTGTTATGCTCACTCAACTGAAGAGCTCCAGGTCACTATTGATTATTCTGTGAAGCATAAGAAATGCTTGGACTCATTGTCAACTTCACAAAAACCAAGATATTTTACCGTCCCACCGCAAATCAACCAGCTGCTCCTCCATATATTATGATTAGAGGGCAAGTCTTTGAGAATATTGAGCATTCTTCTTACCTGGGTAGCCACATTTTCCAAAAAGTAAACATATATAATGTTATTCAACTCATGATTAAATTTGCCAGTGCTGCTTTTGAACATATCTGAAAACATGTCTTTGATGATCATGACACCAGGACCCAAACCAAGCTTTTCATCTACCCTCTTCTTCTTGTATGGGTATGAAAGCTTTGGAACATTATCACCGTCTTCAGAAAATTCTTCATATCAGTCAGGAGAGCAAAACAAATGCCAGGATTCTGGCTCAAGCAAACACAACCAGCATTGAAGCCACATTTATACAGCACCAGCTCCATTAGACAAGACATATCCTAAGAAGCCTGAGAAGCAGCTCTGAAGACAGTTCCTATACTCCCAACTCACTGATGGTTGCTGCTTTAGGGATGGCCCTTACATCTACTTAGCATGCACTGGGGCAAACTGTATTTGTGTTTTTTAAACAGACAAGTAGAAACCATGCTACACAAACTCTCTCTCCCTATAGCAGTCTTTGTGCCAATGTTACTCCAAAACTGAGGGTAACACAGTACAGTTTCACATGTTTCTGAATACATAACAGTTGTTCTCTGTACTACTCTTTCCCTTAAGGGTAAAATTCAGTGAATAGCTGTAAATAATTTAGATACATAAACTGAAGATTTGCAAGACACAAATGTTCAGTAAAAATATATTTCCAAAATAGTTTTTAGAAAGTCCTTTCCACACTTAATTCTCTCTAAATCTGAATGGTGCTGGTTTGTCTTGGCTCAAATTGAGATTTTAAATGATACTCCAAGCTAGAACTTCTGCTACCCAGTTATGATAAAGGAAGTGCATCTCACCATCTGGAAGATCTCAGGACATTATTTTCAAAACAGTAGTGGGGCAGGTTATTAAAGAAGACAGACAAAGAGAGGAAAAAAAGTGAATTAATCCCTCTAAAATTTACCCTAGTAAAGGGAAAATCACTTTATAGCAATGCCCAGAATAATTGTCCATGCGTTCAAATGTCATTCATCACAATCTCAATAGACTGTCAAATGGAGCTCTTGGACAATCAATCTTTTATCACACTAAATTTCCTCCTTTTGCTCCCCAACCCTTTTTTCACCTGTTATAATAACAATGTTCTGAATTTTTAAATTAGAGTTAGAATTTTCTCTTGCCCTGAAGTTTTCATTTAAGGAACAGTAAACAAAACTTATAGTTCAGTGAAAAAAAAAATTAAAAGATCTTGTTAGAAACATGCAAGAAAAATCACACCAAATTCCAAAAGCAGGTTAAATTTTGGAAAACTCATGCTGAGTTTTATATAAATTAGGGCAATCTGATTTTTGAGGGTAACTATGAAGAACTTAAAAGATTTGCAAGATTTTCACTTGGCTTCAGCCATGTTTTGCTCTCATATTTTAGGTCAATTGAAAAAAAAAAATTCAGAAGCTTTTACTATTAGATATGTGCTACTACAGTGCTACTAGCGCATGAACACAACATTAATTGTTAGTGTGCTGCATATGGCTTAACCCTAGACTTAAGTGCCAAGACATTACCTAGAACAGAATGAGTGGACCCTGTTGCAACTAATGATCTTGGCAGCCCTGGAGCTTTAAACTAATTAAAGTAAGTTTGTGCAGAACACTAAGGGGGTTGGCTCTCCAAAAGCTGTTTTGATATATAGCACGTTATGGCTTGGAAATAGTCTCTTTAATTAAGAATTCAGTTTTTATTCTTTGTTCATGTTGCTAATATGCTTATAAACAAGAAGGACAAAACTGTATATATTTCATATCAGAGTTTACTAATAGGAGGTAGACATATAAAGAACATGCTGTAGGACAAGGAGTTTTAGGGCAATTTTAACATTCTTATTCTAAACAGGGTTTGTGTTTGATAGGTTCACTTTTAACATTTTCTTTTTTAAGCAAATGAATGCTTCTTGGTTTGTTCATACAAAAAATAAAGTCAATTGTTACTTCACAAATATTGTGTACCCTGCACCACAGAAAAACAAGATACCAAAAAAGTGGCAAAAGAATAAAAGCACAATTAGACAGGAAAACAATGTATAAAGTGTTACTTAGGCAGGCAAGGTTCTTTGGGTGAATCTGGTATCTTTTATTAGACCAACTTAAATACTTGAAAAGCAATTATTAAGCAAGCTTTTGGGTTCAAAACCCCTTCGTCAGGCTAAGGAAGTTTCAGGAGTTGGTGCGTGCTCTTCATTCCATCCAGGAAGACCACATACCAACTGCTGAAACTTCCTTAGCCTGACAAAGGGTTTTTGAACCCAAAGTCTTGCTTAATAACTGCTTTTCAAGTATTTAAGTTGGTCTAATAAAAGATATCAGATTCACCCAAAGAACCTTGCCTGCCTATGTCCTTAGACTAATATGGCTATGACCTACACCCCGTAAAGTGTTACTTGTAACAATTATTATTTTAAAGATTTATGAATGCTCATATTTAACAGAATAATTCTCTACTTTATGGATATGCTGTTTTAGATACCAAAGAGAAAAGAACATTTGGTGGGAAATCCAGGTGTACCCTCTCCAAATATTTTTAAATTCTTGGCTTATAAAAATATATCCTGCAATCCTTGATCCCTCTTCTGTTTCAAGTCAGCATTGTGAGTGTCTACCCATTATTCTCTCCAAAAGACATTTCATTAACAAAAGAATAATATATCAAGGACAATCTCTATCTCTACCTGTCAGCACAATGTTGCAGCTGCTCAGGTTAGGAAACAGCTCATTGAGACTGGAGCATTTACAGAGCCAGGTCTTAACTGGAGGAAATGTCAGAATAGCTTATCCCACTTCTTAGTGTGCAACATCAAACAATTCTCATGTAAGCTTTCTGCACACTATCAAGCCAGCGTAATATTTATTTTACTGCTTTGAATTATTTCAAAATTAAAATGCTAGGATTTTAGTGTGGTAGGAATACCTGCTTTGACTCACTTTCCATGAAGTCACCAACAAGCTCTGCCAGCTTCTTCTTCCTCTCCCATCCTCTCCTTGGACCTTTGCCTGATATTATTTTATTATTTGCTTTTAAATTTAAAAGAGTTTCTGCCCAAAAGTAATATTTTCACAATGGCACTAAGAACTCAAGCAGCTAATTTTCAATTCTGTGTAATTTGATTCCTAAACCACTAGCAATTGTTATCAAGAGACATTAAAAAGCACAATATTTATGTGGTATAATACATTAATTTAAAAACTGCTAACTTATGTAGGTAATGACATGTATTGGCCTTTGTTTATACACTGAACTCTGTACACTATTGTTTTAAAGAAAAAAAAGTGAAATTACAGTAGGCCTGTTGAAAGCCCCAGAGTAAAGGTCAGAAAGGACAGCAGCAGTGAGGATGTCATGGTGGGTGTCAAAGCCAAGCCAGGAGGTGGTGGTGGAGTAGGCCTTCTTCAAACAACTAGAAGAAGCTTCCAAATTGCAGGATCTGGTGCTCATGGAGGACTTAAAGTACCAGGATATCTGCTTAGAAACACAGCAGTGCACATGCAGCAAATTCTTGGAGTGTGATGGGGATGATTTTTGATACAGATGGCAAACCAGACAATTCTTCTCAACTTTCTGCTCCCAAGCAGAATGGAATTAAATGAGAATGTGAAGGTTGTAGGCAACTTGGGCAACAGTGACCATGAAGTGATAGCATTCAAGAGTGTAAAGGGAGGAAGGAAGAAGAGAGGTAGAATAAAGATGCTAGACTTCAGAAAAGCAGACTAGCAATCAGGGAACTGGTGGATAGGATCCCCTAGTAAATAAGTCTGAGGGGAAAAGGAGTTCCAAAGAGTTGACTGTACTTTAAAAGAGGTCCTCTGAGGTGCGCAGGAACAAACTATTGCAAAGTGATGGAAGAACAGGAAGTGAAACAGGAGGCCAGCCTGGCTAGAAAGCCATCTCTTCAGTGATTTAAAACTCAAGAACTGGGAGCTAAGGAATCAAACCAGTCGCTGGAGGGAAGCCCCTGTTCATTTCCTCCAGCCTACACAGCTTCTCCCATGGCTGCTGGCTGAAGCCATGTCTCATCCAGCTGCCCAGGATGAGGCTAGCAGCCCTGGGAGAAGCCACAGGAGCTGGGGGAAATGACTGCGGAGTTGAGGGAGTTGAACCAGGAATTTGAACTGGGGGCTGGGGAAATGAACAGGGGCTTCCCCCCAGCTCCTGGTTCAATTCCCCAGCCCCCCGATCATTCCCCCCATCCCCTGTGGCTTCTCCTGGGGCTGCCAGTACTGCCTGCCTCGCCCCAGCGGGGGCAGCCAGGGGAGCAGCTAGAAAGCCATGGCTTGAGCCAGCAGCCCTGGGAGAAGCCACAGGGGCTGGGAGGAAAGATTGGGGAGCTGGGGTGAAAGATTGGGGGTTGGGGGAACAAACAGGGGACCTAGCTCTCAGTTCAATTCCCCCAGTTCCCCAATCATTCTCCCCAGCCCCCCCAGCTTCTCCCAGGGCTGCCAGCACTACCTGCCTTGCCCAGATGGGGGTGCAGCTGGGTGAGGAATCAGACAAGCCACAGCTTCTGCCAGGCCTGCTGATTCAAGCCAAGGCTCATCTGGATGCTCTCGCCAGCACTGCCTGCCTGTATAGTCTATGGCCAAATAAGATTCAGCAATGAATAACTTCAGATTTGGCCAAATTGAAGCAGACAGTGATTCAAATCACCAAATCCAAAGCAAACACCTTCCACTTCACACAGGCCTAATAAAAAGATGTTCTACAAATATGTCAAAAGTAAGAGAAAGACCAAAGTAACCATAAGCCCCTTACAGAATACAGACAGAAACCTACTTACAGATGATGAGGAAAAGGCTTAAATATTTAATGCCTGTTTTACTTCAGTCTTTCCAAATAGAGGCAGCTATCAGATGATGAGCATAGTTGGCAGCAAAGATGAGGAAGGAGTCAAACAGCCTAAAGTAGTGGCAGAACAGGTAAGAGATTATTTAGAGAACCTAGATGCCTTCCAGTCAGCTGGACTGGAAGGGATGCACTCAAGGTTACTGGAGGAATTGACCAAGGTAAATTTCAGAATCATTGGCTCTCCCTTCTTGAGAATCTGTGAAGGTCAGGTAAGGTCCTAGATGACTGGAAAAGGGAAAATACAGTGCCCATCTTTAAGAAAGTAAAGAAGGACTGTACCAGGACCAAATTCCAAGGACTGGCTGTGATGTTCCCTGGTGGCTTCAGGACTCCTGCCTCACCCCTCCCTTCCCTGTCCTTGCCTGCTATGCCTCACTGTTATTGTCTGGTTTGGGGAGTAAAGGAGGCTGGCCCAGGATCTCAGAGTGAGCCTTCATTGTCTTTTAGTCTATGGGCATCTTATGTACCCACCTGCCTCTATTCTGCCCTCAGACACTAATCCTGGCTTGTCCGTAACTTCTGGGATATTAACTGCCTTAATGGCTAGTAACGGCCTCTAACCTCCTGTATAGCAATGTCCATGCCTGGCAGGTGTTACCATTTCATCACTTCAATGGGCACTAGGCCCCAGTCCCATATGAAGCCATTCTAGGCCTCTATGTCCCTTCTGGGGGCCTCAGCCCTTTTTCTCTCACTGACCCCTTTGGCCTAGGCCCACTGTGCCAGATCTGTCTCCCAGGCTCCAGCTACTGTCACATCCTTATTAGTTTGGGCCTCTGGCCCTGGTTTTGGCCCTCTACGGTTGCTGTCTCACCCTTCAAGGTGTATGTTTCCACCCACTCAAGGGCTCACGCTCTTATCCCTCCACGGCTGTGGGCCCCTGGTCCTGTCTCCACCCTTCTTGGGCACTGGGTCCCTGACCCTATCTGTGCTCTCCTTGAGTACTGTGCCTCCAGCTCTGTTTCTGTTCTCCTAGAGCTCTCTCTTCAAATACCAGAAGGACAATTATAGAGAGGATGGAGATGGGTTTTTCTCTGTGGCCATAGGGGACAGCACTAAGAACCATGAACTCAAACTGCAGCAGAATAAATTTAGGTAGAAGACAAGGAAGAACTTTCTGACTGTGAGGGTGGTCAAGCATTGGAAAAGGCTACCTAGAGAACTCATGAAATCTCCATCCTCAGAAATTTTCAAGAGAAGGTTGGACAGACTCTTGGCTGAGATGGTCCAGTCAGGGATAATCTTCCCTTGACGAGGAGGGTTGGACCAGCTGCCTGTGAGGTCCCTTTAAGCCTTAATTTCCTATGATCCTACAAACCTGTTACTCCTATAAATATCACTGACAGTGTCACCTTTGTTCATTTTGCATTAAGTTCTTCACATTACAACAGTATGTTGCTTTCTTACAGATATTAATATAGTTTTTCTTTGCCTGAACTTGCATTATAAGCGAAATATTCATTTAACAAGTAGTAGTATAGGACAACCCAGCATTTGAAACCAACAACAGTTCCAAAATACAAGCCAAAACCTCTTCAACAAGGAGCACTCCTTCTGTGAAACCAACTAATTTCCTTTCAGGATGTATCGAAGTCTTGATTAAAGAAAACTCTACAGATGCTTACAATGTAGATTTTTTTTATTAAAAACCCTGTGCCCGATTCTTTTTTCTGGTGAAACGCACACAGAAAGGGAAATGGAAACACCATTAGGAGATGAGAGATTCTCTCAGCAATTATTAATGTTGGTTTCCCAAACAGGATTTGGTGGAGACTACCAACCATTACATATGCTCTTGCTTTTCCCACACCCAACCCACAATCTGAGGAAGTCACCCTGGAGAGGCTTCTCTGCAAGAATTACAGCAAGGGATGGTGATACTGAATATGGTAGGGACTGTACACACTATGTACAGGAAGAGAAACCGACATATCTGCATTCTGTAAAAAGGTTTCCATTATACAACCTGGGCCTTACTATTTATCTCAATCAGATGCATTCTAGGTGCTTCAGAGAAGAAGACAGACACATCAAAGAGCTTACCATCTAATCCCTCTGCCATGTGTGTCACATAAATGTCCATTTTATTAGTCCAGACTCCTATATACAGCTGCATCATAAATCATTGATGTTAATAAAGCCCTTTATTCTAATCACTAGTTTGCATTGTAAGGGACAACCTAACATATAAACATATGCAAGTGGTTCTTATCAAATTTCTATATCACTAAGCAATGAAAAAAGTCTCAGGGCAAAGTCAGAGCAAATATTCAAAGTAAAGATTCCATACAGGATTCCAATGCAGAGTCCCAGAGGCTGGTGGATCTTGAAGTAGGATTAGGAGTTGCATTTCTCCTGTATGAATTTTTTCCTGCAGAAACATGGTTTCTCTAGGCATGTCTAATTTCCAGAAAAAATTACTATGCAAAAATGGAAATCTCTACTAATTCCTTCAATCAGGATGGCTTGAGAGGTTTAGGGATCTGGCGATGGCTACCTTTAGAGTGAGCTCTTTCTAGAATTCTGCATAAATTAGACCATTTCAAATACATTTATATTTTGGTCCTTTGATAAACGTTATTTTTTTCATGGCATCTCAGAACATCCATTAGATTTTTTTTCACTTAACTGTAATGCATTATTTTGTTCAGTATGTGAAACCTGTTTTTATTTCTGAAATATATCCATCCACTACATATACATAGTAAAAGTGAAGAAGTATAGAGATACCATTTATCCAATAACAACAAGAATTTCTGTCAAGAAGCAGCAGTTCAAATGGATTGGGAACTGTTTGGGTGAAAGTATCACAAGTTCAAACATATTTGTAAAATCCCTAGCACAAGTGAAGGGGATCCAAGTAAATCTGCCGGATACTAGGGTATTACAGAAATTAAGTCATCATATAAGTAGCAGTTAACAGACTGTATTAATATTTTATGATATCAGCTAAGCAAAAGAGGTCATTTACTTTCATAATAGGTGTCATGGTAAACTATATATTAATTGTATAATATCCATAACATCTTGCAAATCAATATGATATTACGTTTTGATATATTCAAAACTTTCAATCAATATCTTCCTTAGAAACTGTAGCCTTAATTTTTGGATCTGATATACAAAGTTATGAGCTTGCACAGATATAAGCAGCAGCCTCATGCTTTGGCCAAATGCAAGACTTTTTAATGGACTGTGTTTCATTTTTTAAAAAGGTTTTAAAAAAATACAAGACAAATATGTTTCAACCACCATACAAACAGGAGACTTCAGCTATGGAAAGTAAAGATGCACAGACAGACAGACCAAAAAGGACAAGCTCTGAATGAATGCCAAGTATAGTGTGTAAATCAAAACAAGAAAGTGCCTCCTAACCCAGGAGAACGTCTACAATCTTTTCTCCAGTGCCTGAAGAAGAATGTTTGTGTCCGAAAGCTTGCAATTAAAAATTTTGTTTTGCAAAAATCTTGTTGGTTTAATAAAAGATATAATCTTTATGACGAGTCCTGATTTCATAAAACCAAAGGTTTCTTCAGATTTGTGGAGCATTCTCAAACTCTACTGCACAAGTGCACTCAGTCATTGAGACAATTACATTTGAATTCTAAGCCCAACAAGCAAGAGGCTGCTTACTAAAAACACTAATGATGCTCAATGCTGAAGAGAAGCTGAAGCAAAAAAGAAATAACTTCTAGCTTTGTCCTATTTTACCACTTCTGGTTTGATGCCTCACATGTTCCAAATGCTCACAGCAAAATGTCAGTCTTGTTACCACTTGGAAACATACCAGATTTGCCTTAAAAAGCCAAAGGTTGTGAGAAACAGAAAAGAGAAGGAATAAAAATCTTCAAATTTAAGCCATTTATTAGCCTCTTAAACATTTATTTTGCAACACAGGAAACACTGAGAAACACAAATTGAAAGAAATTCTCTTGATGTTTGTAAACTCCTCTTAACGCTGTGGCATGAAGTCTATAAACGCCAGTTACTGTACTGTTATCAATTGATGAAATGATAATCTTGGTTTTCTGCCATGTGCAACATAATTAAAGTAGCTACATTATATTGGAAAGAATTCTAGAGCATATATGCATTTTTCCTACCCTTCTCCAAAATTATCTTCCTAAGAACAGAACTTTTGTTGTAATAGAAACATTTAATTCTCATAAGCTACACATTCAGCTCAATGAAATGGTATTCCCACAGGAAAACATTCAAGTGACCTATTCTGTACTGAAAAATCTGCCTGCAATTATTTTACATGACCTTTACTTGCTTTTACAAAAGACAGTGCATCCTTCAGTATTTCATAAGAGCATGTTCCAATACACTGCAAATTATTTTTCTGCTATAGAGGAACGGCAGACTTAAAACACAGATGAACCATTTTTTTTATAACTGCAAATAAAGAGATTCTAAATAATTGGGACAATGATACTTCATTTATAGTCTTTATTCAAATATCCTATGAGTGTAAAAGTCCACTAATAAAAAAGATCTGAAACTAAAACTTTGGTTAAAAAGCTCTATAAAACAGCAACATCAAAGCACAGTTCCACTCTGAAAAGCAATGGTAGTAAAATGGTACCTTCTTATGAAAAGCTCTTTTTTCTGCATGAACAGTAAAGACTCTGGCACATGTTCCTATAAAGGTGCCATGGGATCTGATCCCCGGGGTTCCAGCAAGTCACATGTGTGGCAGGAAGTGCAATTTTGGGATTAGGGATCAAGATCTCGGGTTCCTCCTGCCCAGGCAAATTGAAAGCCCGGCACACTTTCAAGTACTGGCAAGGGGAAAAGGACCTGACACATGTTCAACTGAAGGAGCCACACAAATCAGCCAGAAAAATGTTCTATGTTATCACATTACTGTAGCAAGAGGCTTGGTGCTCCTGCTACTTTAAGAGAAAGGAGGAGACATGTGAAGCAACTGGCAGGTATGGTGGGGGCCAATTATAAAGTCACCTGACCAGAAAGGTGCCAGTTTTGAAGTATACAAGCCCAGGGCCAGAGCTGATCAGGCAGTCTAGTCCTGAGGGTCTCAGTATCCCAGGAGCAGGAGAGAGGAGCTCCTGGGTAGCAGGGCTGCAACTGGGCTCCTGGTTAACATCTGAGCTAGGGGTCCCAGTCATTGGGATTGAAGCTGGAGGCTAAGAGGGGTGAGCAGAAGCAGAACCAGAGAGCCCAAAGGTCTGTAGCCCAGGAAGCATGAATGTAAACAGGGAGCCCAAAGGTCTCTGGCCCAGGAACAGGACCCCATTACACAAAACATTTTTATGGCTGATTTGCATGGCACCTTAAATTGGGTACACATGTAGCACCCTTGCCATTTATGCTGTGATTAATCATGACATTAACATAACATGTAGAGAGAGCCAAAGACCAACCAAAGGTCTCACTGGTTTTTACTCCCATTAGAGTATGTGGCCTAAAAAGGGATGAAAAACGGAGAATCAAGCACAATACAAACCTATGGATCACTCCCCATATTTGTTATTTTACTTTAAAAATACCTGGGACGATAAACCTGGTCTTCTTTCCTTTTCTTTGGTGGACAATGCTTTGGAAAATAAGAAACCTGAGAAAGTGCTCCCTGGGGATAGGATGAAAGAACTGACAAATCCCATGTGAGAGATGCTACTCACATCACTTAATGCAGTAGGAGAAGGTGCTAAGACATTAAAGATGAAGATTATAATACAAGAACTTTTACAGCCTAGAGCTCATAAGGGCATAAGGAAAAATTTCTTTACTGTTTGAGCCCCCAAGGCCTGGAATATACTCCCTCTAGAAGCAGTGCAGGCACCTGCTCTGAACTCATTCAAGAAACATTTGGATGCTTACTTTGCTAGGGTCCTTTCACTCTAGCTGACTTTCTGCCCCTAGGGCAGGGGGCTGGACTTGATGATCTTCAAAGTCCCTTCCAGCCCTAACATCTATGAATCTATGAATCACAGACCAAAATAGCTTCTTTACATTTCAATTGGAGAAACTAACTTAAACAGCTGAGAGGACAAGCTGTGTTAGTCAGGGACTTGAGACAACTAGGAAAAAAAAAAGGATAAAGAACAATGAATAACTATTATAAAGACAAAAAAAGGGGGAAAATCTCCCTTTTGAAAATCAATTTCAATAAAGCAAAAATATACAAGCAGGTCATTTCTATTCTGACTCACACAGAGGTAATGACTAACTATGTTTTATTAGCCAGGCCAAATTCTGCCCTCAGTAACACCTCTGAAAACCTGGGGAGCACGAAAGCAGCTCTGTACAGGTATAACACCAAGGACAAAATTTGCCTGTAGCCTCTTCAGCCCTGGTGATGATGATGCACAGACTCAAAGAACAGCCTGTTTTACAGATTTCAAATGAGAGACTGCCAGCTAATTTCAACTTGGGAGAAACTGAGATGCAATAAACACAAAGCATCTATTAGTTTCACAGTCACTTTGCAGAGGAAAACCACCTTTTACTAGTTTTGAAAAAAGTAAAAATTACAATTCAGGCCTAAAGTTCTGCTTTGCTGGTGACCTCTCTCAGAAATCACACACTGCATGGTGTGCCACACTTTTAGGGTTTCACCACACTTTTCACTCCATTGTAGTCTCGCTGAGCAACCTTCCCAAATCTCAGGCCTCTTTCTATCACTTGTCTTTCAGGGTGGAGTTGCACACAAGTTACTCACACTCAGACGTGGATTTGGGCTGCAGTCCTGTGTGTAGCAACCACAATTTACCTCATAGGTCTAATTTATTTCCAAACCCCGCAGTTCTACTCCCTCTGGGAAAACGACGCTCGTAATCAGTGACCATACAGTTCCTTAAAAGTAAGCTGCTTGGCCACGTTTAGTTACTGAAATTTAGTTAGGGAAAAACATTGTAGAGGAAATATTAAAAGCAATAAAGCAGACGATGCACATATTTAGCTTTTCCCTATGTTTATTATTCTAAGAAATCCCAATATTTCCCTTAAGGGACCCCTGAGGTCCCTTCCAACTGTATCATTTTATGATTTGGACTCCCTCTGCAGAATTTCTGTATCAGCCTGACCCCATCTCCCAAGCCAGCTTCCCTTACGACCTCCCCCATGAAAGTGGTTTTTCATTCTTTAGCATTCTGTCGTCCTCTGGGTCCAAAATAAGATTTGCAACCTGTTAAAAAACTGGAAACAAGATCCTTGAAGCCAGAAACTTGCCCACAGTCTTTTCAAATGTATGGTGATGAGTGGGTACAAGCCCCAGGCTCTGCCTAAAGGGAAAGGCAACACAGAATGGAGTTCGTGACTGGTGGTCAAGAGGTCGCCCTATTTTTTTGCTGGCAAAAAGGGGGGCAGGGGGAGGGGTTTGCCCACTCAACACGTGTACCTATAACAAAAACTCAACAGTAGCAGGGAACTTAAGCTGCTGTTCTGGCCCACTGCGGGTGCCCCTTGCAAAAGGTACAGTGGAGGAGGGAGGGGTGGACTACCCAAGACAGTCTTAGCTACTTGCACCACTGTGGTAGGTACCCTTATCAAGGTCTTCTGTGCAGCTCTTCCCAGTTGCTCCTCTCCCAGCTTCCCCTGTTAAATAAGATCAATAGTCATTCAGAGAAATAATAGCCAAACGTACCATAACATCCCTGCATTGACCAAGTCAAATACAGTGTTACCATGATGTTTGCACTTCAGCAGCCACAACACGATTACCTATTTCATAGGACATATTTATTCTTAAGAAACAGCCAATTGGAAGAGTGCTGCCTCACTTTTACCTAAACCTTCTGCTTTCTTTTCTATCTACCTTTGTGGAACTCTCCCACGCCACTCCCCTTAGGCTTGTTATCAACTCCTGGTTGATTATTCCTTATCTATCAGTTCTGTAATAGCCGTGGGCAAGGCTCACTGGCAATATATGACTCATAAATCAGAGGAACATTGAAAAAGTTAAGCTCTGTCTGCACTCAAACTAGTGCAGGGTATCTGGTACAGTCAGGGCCCCCATGCTAGACAATCTTTTGTCTCGTTCCAGTTCAAATAGGACAACCCCAGACACTTCCAGAATTGTATTAGGGACTTGTGATACAGACCAGGTAATGAGAACCAAATTGTATTCTCCTGCTCAAATTTAGGGTCATGGTTTTATGCTCACACTGTCTTTCTGTAATACAAACAGAGAACTGCTAACACAAATTAACAGTACCAAGCAGCTGTGGCTGAGACACTTGGGTAATGAATGGTGGCAAACTGTGTTTCAGTCAGTGCAAGATAGGAAAAGCAACTGAGGATAGGGAAAAAAAAACAAAACAAAAAACACCCAACAAACAGGGAAGACTGCTCTGGCATGGGGCACTGAGAAAATTTAAGAGGGAAATTCCAATTACAACTAGCAGTCACCGAGAACTGACAAACCAATTACCAAATCACTGACCAAACTAAAAACAAATCAAACACCAGAAGTTTCCTTATTTTTAAAATGTATTTCCTTCATAAAGAGAATGTATATTTCTCCTTTAAAAGGAAAAAAATATATATATATTTATAATTCCCAGCTTCAAGCTTAATCAAGTTCAGCCAACCATGGAAACCAATATCTGATGGGATTTAAATATGTTGGTAATGGAATATAACTATTCATATGAGCCTATGGATCCTTTAATTCTAAAGCTATGCTAACCACATCAAGGAAATCTGAGATTATGCATGTATCATCATGAGTTGTGTTTTGTGGAGCATGGCAGCATGCTGCACTTTGCAGCACCTAGTCTCTCAAGGGTACGAGTTTACAGACAACAGTGGAAAACTGAGTCATTACTGCTGTGCAGGCTTGTTCTGCTGGTTTAACTATGAAATGTATTGCTAACGTTGACAGACTGTGTTGAAACAAAATCCCCATTATCTGTTTAGGTCTCTTATATGAAAGAAACAGCTACTTATGACAAGAGTAAGGGAAGAGACAAAACCTAAGTTATAAAAAGTGGGAATTTACTTCAGGGTATTTTTAATGAGAAATTAATTTAAACTGCTGAATACTGAAACAAGGCACAGCGTAATCAAATGCTGCATCTATTGTAACCAGATGCCAACAAAAAATATAAACTTATCCATCTCACACACACTGATATTTAACTTGCTAATCACTTGGCTAAACACTCTGTCTTAGGATCTTCTCTCAACATACACGTTCTTTTTGAAAGATAAAAACGAACATTGCAATATTTTGAAAAGGAAAAAACATTTGTCTGTCATTCAAACATTCTTGGAGTCTCTAGAATGTTTGTGCTTGATATTGCAACTGTGGTTTAATGTGCAAAAATGTTTTAGTTTACAAATAATTGAGCCAGTCAGTTTAGCACCTCTTGTTAACAAATAGACAGTAGAAAGTTCTGACTGGCTCAGAGAAATTCCAAGAACAATTTACAACTTCTCAAAAGAAGGCAGACATAAGAATGCCCTGAGCAGCCTATGGGAGGGAGTTAACTGCATGCAAATTTTATCAATTATTCATAGAACTATAATGCCTAGGAGACTTAGTTATGAACCAGAAGCACCCCACTGAACTAGGCAGAGTAAAATGTAAAGATTGGAGGCTTGTTGGGGCAGGAACAACCTAAGAAAACAGACAATAAATGGAGAGCGAGAGACAAGGGAAAACAAGGAAATAGCTATATATATATATTTATTACAATACAATTTCTTTGTTTTCCCTTGTTTCTCAGTGTACATATACATATAATTTACTCTTCTAATGCAGATACCCAAAAGTCATAGCTTTATAATAATATATCCTTATTTTTATGTATTTCTCATCAGTTAAAAAAGTATTATTTCCATTTTACAGAAAATGAAAGTGCAACATCAAATTAAGTTCACCAGCTGTGTGAGATTGTTGTTCATGTTCAGCCCCTCTGAAAAAAAAGAGAAAACAAACAAAAAACACCCCAAAAACCAAATTTTAAAAAAGAAGCCTTGTCTTGTGTGTTAATCTGAAATACCCACAGCTAAAATGACACTCTGGTAAATTACAGAGTGAATGACCCATCGAAATCCATATAGCAAATATGTAGTAACACCAGAAATAACTGTGGTCTCCAGACCAATTTTCCATTTATATTTTTTTGCATGCAAAATGAGCAGCTTCAAGAGCACCAAGTTGAATTCTGATGAGTGCAGTTGCATGGTGGGGGAAGGAAGCTGCACACAAAGCAATGTCAGTCCTATTTATACTTACTTATTGACAGGGAGACACACACAATGATTGCTATTACGTGTCAAACACAGGGTTTATAACAGAATATAGATAGGCTTTCTGTAGGTAAATGAAAAATATACAATGATGTGAAGCATGTTGGGGGGAATCTACAGGAGCCTGTTGTTAAAAATTGTACCACAAACCTGAAAGAAAGGTTCAGCTAACTCCCTTGACTCTGATTGAGTTTCTTTTTTGTATCTTGAACATATACTGCTGAACCAACCCGTCACACAGGATTTCTCTCTCTAGCTTGTAATACATTTCTGGAAAGAAAAATGTTGCTTTTAGAAAAGAGAAAAGTTATTTCAAATACATGAAAAATGCATGAGGGATGAGAGTTGTGGATCCCCACAACAGAAACTACTCAGACCTTCCTGCAAGTGAAATACTGTCAGTATCCTCAAGTTTACTTCCCAGAAACAAAAGGAAAATTTTGTCTCTCTTCACTGCCATTTCAGATTTTTTTTTGTTTAAATGGGAAAATAGAACGCAGGAACTGAAGCAGCCTCTGACATATGAATGCAAGCTTTCTGATGTGCAAATTTGAAACAGCATTCCTCATTTGCCAAAGTATTTTGAAAATATCAATATCTTTAATACTACTTTAAATACAGACTTTTGAGACTAACACCTCAAGGGACAAACAAGGTTTGTGTGCTGTAGAAAGTGTCTGAGAAAGGTGGCTAAAGGACTTTTGGTTCTGAAGTTCAGGGTTTTAGTCTTTCACTGGATGAAATGACCCTGAAAATTGATGCAACATGCCCTGAATACAGGCAGAGAAACTTCAGAGGAGTCTAACAAGAATCCACCATTTCCAAGTTAAATGGCAGAAGTAGGAAACATTTCCCCAAGAATCAGGCACTTCCCCAAAGGGTATAAACAGACATTAAGTTTGTGTTACCACAATAATTTTTGTGCTACCCCCGTTCCTATCAGGAAACACTTCCCCAAGAATCATTCCTATCAGATGCTAAGGGTATAAACAGACATTAAGTTTGTGCTATCTTAATAATTTTTATGGCAGCACAAAAAGGAAGAGAACAGATGCCCATATCATACCACAAATGCGTAAATTTGTGGGTGCAACAATAATGGTAATAGTTTCTGCCACTTTGTTGCAGCAAGTGGAGTATACCAGGAATCAGTTTTGGGGCCAGTTTTTTTCAGTATTTTCATCAACAACCAGGAAGATTGGATGTAGTACACCTTCTGCAAGTTTCCAGATGACACCAAGCTGGGGGGGAGGGGGGTGTAGTAAATACACTGGAGTGTAGGGATAGGATTCAGGGAGACCTTGACAAGTTGGAGGACTGGACCAAAAGAAATCTCATGTGGTTCAATAAGGACAAATGCAAAAACCTGTGCTTAGGATGGAACAATCCCATGCACCAGTACAGGCTTAAGTAGCAGCATCACAGGGAACCCTTGGCCTGTTACTGGAAAGTGGCATGGGCCCTTTAGGACAGGGTTTTTGCTGCAGACACAGGCAGCCAGCAGAGTGGGGGTTAGGGAAGAGCCCTGTAATCAAAGTCAGCTGACAAAGGAGGCACATGACCAGAAAGGGGCAAGGCTTAACTGAAATATAAAACCAGGGCTGGAGCTAGGGCAATCCCTGCAAGCTACAGAGAAAGGAGCTCTGGTATAGCGAGGCTAAAGGGAACTGCCTGGTTGAGGCGAGAGGCCCTAAGACTTGCAAACTGTTGTAACAAACTGGTGGTTGCGGGGGGAGGAAGGACTGTGCAGTGTTTTTTGGGAGGTCCCATTAGTGCCCTAGGGGCATGCAGTTGCCTTGAGCCCTGCTAGGGGCAGGCTTAAGGCATAGTCAGAGCACCTAGAGCCCAGGGAAAGGCAGAGCATGGGGGCTGCAGGGCCTGGAGCCCTGATAGGGGCAGAGTGTGGGGATGGAGCTCAGAAGCTAGGTCTAAAACAGTGGGCCTCGGCTAAGAGACCAGCCTGAGTAGAGGGGCAGAAGCTGGGAAAGCTGAAGCCCCAACAAGGTACTGAAGGTCTGAAGTGGCCTGGTGACTTGGACACAAGTGTCCCACCTGACTGCTGATTCAAAACACCTGTGCAGCATGGGGTGTGGTGTAGGGACAGATGGAGGCACGCAATAAGCCCTTAAAGCATGCAAGGCTGAGAGTCAACCACTGGGTAAGACACAACTCCTTAGGCTTGCCAGTCTGAGGGCAGCCTCCCTTTCATGAAGCTTTCATCAAGACATGGCAGGGGAGAAGGCAAGGTAACCTTGAGAGACAGTGCAGAGAGAGTGCCTAGCAAGTATGAGGGGGGCCTGTAGAGAGCATCACAAGGGTCCTCAGTCACCTAACCTCTGAAGCCCTCAAGCAGCTCTCTGGAAAAGGACCTGGGGGTTACAGTGGATAAGAAGCTGAATATGAGCCAACAGTGTGTCACTGTTGTGAACAAGGTTAATGGCATACTGGGCTGCATTAATAGAAGCGTTCCCAGAAGATTGAGAAAGTTATTATTCCCCGCTATCTGGCATTGGTGAGACCACATGTAAAGTACGTGTCCAGTTTTGGGCCCCCCAACTGCAGAAAGGATGTGGACAAATTGGAGAGTCCAGTGAAGGGCAACAGAAATGGTTAGGGGGCTGGGGTACATGACTTCTGAGGAGAGGCTGAGGGAACTTGGCTTATTCAGCCTGCAGAAGAGAAGACTGAGAGGGGATTTAATAACAGCCTCCAAATACCTGAAGAGGGGTTCCAAAGAAGATAGTGCTAGATTGTTCTCACTGGTGGCAAATGACAGGACAAGAAGCAATGGTCTCAAGTTGCAGCAAGAGAAGTTTAGGTTAGATATTAGGAAAAACTCATCAACGGGGTAGTTAAGCACTAGAACAGGTTACCTAGAAAGGTTTGGGAATCTCCATCCTTGGAGGTTTTTAAGACCTAGCTAGACAAAGCCTTGGCTGGGATGATCTGGTTGGGGATGGTGCTGCTTTGAGCAGGGGGTTGGACTAGATGACATCCTGAGGTCCCTGCCAACCCTCATTTTCTGTGATTCTATCATTCTAAGCCAATAGCAGCTATGCTACCAATTCCCAGTGGAGCAGGATGAGATTGTAGTTGCACCTTTTTGAACATGACTACTGATAACTCTACACATTAACCATATTTTTTTCATCCCAAGTATCTTAATGATTTGAAGAGGTTAAATTTAGTTCTCTCTAAACATGAAGAAGCTGTAGTATGACCTTTGGCCTAATTTTTGAGAACAAGTACAATATCAACAACAGCAAATGATATGATGCCAGGAGCTGCACATCATATTGAGTCAATGCTTTGCCAGTGTCATAAAATGGAGTTGCATTGACTGTCCTGCACAAAGGAAGGGAGAATTTTTGATGCATTACGTATTGTATGACAAAGTGAATGTAAAATTGAGGTGGCAAAAATTTTATGCCTTATTTTCCAAACCCATTTTGGCTACTTCCCCCACCCCCCACATATTTCTGTAAGGTAACAATTTTTCAATCAATACCAGTCATAAAAACTATGCAGACAAACTGCTCCAGCCACCTGTGGAATATCCAGAAGGACAAAAGATTTGCAGATGGATGGAAGGCTTTCATCTGAAAAAGTACAAACTTGTAGGAATTTGTCCCAGCATGAAACCTTGGGAAAGTTTAAATTCTGATCATCAGCCCTTTGTCCACATAAATACAACTTTTACAAAATCTCTTAGATCATTTAATCTAAGATATACATTTAATCTACACTGTTCGACACAGCACATTTGTAAGTGCCTTGTCCACTCTCCTGAAGCATTTGCATCTTAAATAAAGGGATTGCCATTCATGTCCTTGAGAAGTGCATTCCATAATTTCATTGCATGGTTTAGTGAGATCAATTTGCATAATCAGAGTTATTAATGCTCCTTCTACTTTTCTGAACTCTGGAAAGAGATTCTAGACAAAACTAAAAGTCATAGCAGGTACTAAAGAAAGCAAAGTTATTCCAGTTCTGACTTTAACCCCAGTTACCTCTGGTTTATTTTACAACAGGCAATGCTTCAATCAGAGAAGTGGTTCTTTTATGTTGTCACAAGCCCAATGACTTCTAAAACATGAGTGGACACTGATTATTTGTTTTTCTTGGCTTTGTACGTGTTGCTGTCTTCTGGGGATGAAAGAAAGGGATGCGAGGAGATGGAGCCCTTTGGTTTCAGAATGTTCAATTCAAGAAGCAAAAATTTAGCAAATGCACAGAAAAGGCTGATCTTTAATTTGCAGGTCAGCCAGCTATAAAACCTAGATGCATCAAAAAGCAAAAACTGAAGTCCTAACAACAAAAAACTATTCCTAAACTTGTGCATTAATACCTCTGGCAACAGTCTTTGGTGAAGTGGATGACAGAATGACACCACTATAAAAATGAACAAACTGATTTTTTCCTCCGGTTTACAAAAGCTGTGCATTAAGGAAGCCGAACAGAAAATAACCCTGAAGTAACAAACATCAGAAAATTTTAAAACCAGTCTACAACCATGACTGCAAATTTCAAAGCTGTTTATAGCATGTAGATGCCCAACTCCCATTAAAATTAAGGGTTGTCTATACATGGGCTGAGAGGTAAGGGAGTGGCATTTTACTTAAAGTAGTTTAATTACATTTTACTTAGAGTCGCTTTAATTAAAATGGCTCACCTTCACATGTATTAAGCGCCCTCACCCCCACATTTCAAAATGGCCATGGGGGGTGCTTTAACTAAAGCTCATTCAACAAGGTTTAGTTAAAGTGCGCCTGTGACCATTTTGAAATGCAGGGGTTGGGGGCTTAATACACATATTAATTAGGACTCTCCAGAGTCACTTAACTGTTATGTGAACAAGAACATCCACAGGAAGTCAAGGAGATGTGAATATCCAATTCCCATGGGAGGCTGTGAAACCTCGGTCTGTTTGGGTGGTGAGGGTTTTTTTTCCATGTTTAGTTACAGAGACAGAGACAGATGGATGCAACGTAATGGAGATGAGTCACTGTTGAAACAACAAAATAGACTCTTATGCAAGGTTTTGTTTTTTGGTGCTGTTTAACACTGTCCAAATCCTTTTTTCAACATTTTGTGTGCTCTGGCAAAAACTAATTCCAAAGAAATTAAGTAGCCATTCTGCTGGACAAAGATATAAATAAAAAAAAAAAATCATAAAGTGCTCAAGACTCAACCTCAGCTTGCCCTCCAATGCTGACAAACAAGAAAAACAGAAATGGATAGCTACTAAAATGAGACAACTATCATCTCAAAAACACCACCAGAGAGCTCTTCAGGAATTTAAATTACATAAAGAGAGGAGGTGTTTGCAGATGGGATGTTGATGTTACTATTATGCATTTCCACAGATCACACCAGACAAAATGCTCTAACTCAGGATGTTATGTTTAGATCACTTCCAAGCATGTTAGAATGAAAAACTAGCATCTTTCCACTGTTTTTCCAATATCACTGAGAATACCCCCCCACAAAAGGAAGGTCAAAGTTCCCAGTGAGCAAGATGCAACTGTTCAACACCCAATCCAAATATAAAGAAACCGGTAGAAATAAAGCAAAACCTTTTGCCCAGAGTGGTCATGATCTGACATGCACCTTGCTCATCTACTGCTCTCAACATTTTAAGTAGTTTTTCCAGATGGCTGTGTGTCTTGTTTTTTTTTAATGGAGATACAATAATAATCATTTCACTCCAATGCCACACAAAGCGGCAATTAACTCAAAACTATAAAAGGAGGAGGTGCTGCAAGGCATAAATGTTCTCAGGTTTCTGTTGACATCCAGAAAAGGTAGGACTGAGAATAGCAGATAGTAACACTATGACTGCTACATACATCTACGAGTATGTCTGCAGTTCAACAAGGGTCTGTAAATACAGGTATATGCATCTTAGTGTTAATAAAGCTAGATTGGATACCAACAGTAGTGAAACCTGGTGTAAAAGCCTCTTCATAACCTAGGGGTGTAGGTTGTAGCCGTGTTGGTCTAAGGACATAGGCAGACAAAGTTCCTTGGGTGAATCTGACATCTTTATTAGACCAATCCAAATAGTTGGAGAACAGTTATTAAGCAAGCTTTTGGGTTCAAAAACCCTTCGTCCGGCTAAGGAAGTTTCTGCAGTTAGTGTGTGCTCTTCCCAGATGGAATGAAAAGTAAAGTCAGAGGCTGGGCTGGGGAGTCAAGACCTAAGAGTTTACTTGGCTAGCCCATACTGGAGTCTCTCTCTCTGTTGCTTATGATTCAAGAGATGCGAAGAGATGCTTGTGTGCCCACTCATTTTATATTACTGTGTTGCTTTTCAGCTTCTACAATGTATATTAATATTGAATGGTGCACAATTGTGTCTCTGTAGGATGATAAAAATATACTTTGCTTTACAACTCCCTGATAGGGCTATAGTTACAATAATAGAGTTCCTTCACTTGAGTTTTGATGTCATCCATTCCTGTCTCCTCCACCCCTTCCTTCCCCTCAAGACAGGTCTAATTTACAGGTATTGTCCTATTTCTTTGTATTTGGCTTATGATCTACATTTCTAGATACATAGAAATTTAACTGAAACTAAATGCATTTTCCTTACCTTATCAAGTGTTTCCTTGTAAAATGCAGTCCATATGAGACTTTGAAAATCACACACACATTTATGAATCTATGGCTCTAAATGAGGTAACAGTCATGACTGTTCAACCATATATTCAGCAGAAGGGGCAGAACCCAAAGCCTTCATCACCAAAGCATATTTCTGTCACACAAGCTTGATGGAACCATCTGCTACATATAGAGGTATTAAAGCTTAGTAAGGGACATTAGTAAGGGACATTTGTGTACAAGAAACAGCTGTCATTCTTTGATCCAGCAGAACACAGCAAAAAACATGCATACTCCAATGTCATTTCCAACAGGACTAACTGATTTCATATGCTATAAGCTGTTTATATTTAAAGAGCTACTGATCATTTCCATCATTTTATGTTCTATGCTTCTCAGATGAGTCCGGGGGTGGGGGGTGGAGAATAAAGTATCCTTTCACCAAGAAAATGAAAACAAGAAAAAAAAGAAAATACTGTCTGCATTTTGTGGGGAAAGGGTGAGGGGCAGGAAATTTAGAAGTTATTTGCACTCTTTAGAAAAATACTCTGCAATCTTGAATAAAACAAGGTGACGGACTGTATGAATAAGTTACTAGCTTTTTCACAGGCTTAAAAACAAGCTTAAAAGAAAGTGTGCAGTAAAAACAAAGTGTGTTAAATGTATCAACATGAAAGTAACTTTTCACATTAGGCAACTTTCATGTGCCAGGCTAGTTAAGTGGCAACACCAAGGGGCACCCCTGCCCCCCACCAACCAATATGTTTTTTAAAAAGGACACAGTTAAACTCCTGAGGCCTAAAGTTGGCCTTTCCTTTGGAGACCACAAACATATATGCACACCATCAGCACTTGCTTGAATGGCGAGTTGGAAGTACCACAGAAGAATTAAGACAGGTAGAAGAACTCTTACAGCCTCCTAGAGCAGACAGGTCTCTTTTCACAGGTGGGCCAGATTTATGATAACGTCAGTGGAGAGACTGGGATGTAAAAGAGCAAACTGAAGAGATACAGTATGTCAATGGAAGCACTACAAACAGAACATGGATCTCCTCTCCCAGGCCAAGGCTTTTATCTGCTGGACAGGACTGAGTTCTGAAAGATATCATTTTAAACTTGTCAGTGCCCTTCTAGCTTCCGTATATCAATATTACCCTAGTAAGCACACACGGCAAAGGACAGACACATGAAACGATGCCCTGCTTCAAAGTGCAGTTTAAGGCTCCAGCCCTTCTGTTTTTTCTGTCCCCGCCTCACCATGCTGAGGCCCATTAACTTTAAAGAGGAGGGTCAACCCTTAGACCAGAGGTCAGCAACCTTTCAGAGCAGCATGACATTCCCGTCTGCACCATCCCACTCTAGGGTACCCAAGTTGCCTGCTGCCACTTAATCCATGCACCCCCAACTTCCACCCCCAGTGGCAGTGGAAAGGGCTGAATTCAGCAGTGACAGTAGACAGTTCTTGCTGCAGGGGGAAGGAAGGACGGCTGTGGAGGGAGACTGGGGAAGGAGAGGAGTTAGCAGCACAGTGCATGGGGAAGAAGGGGACATGCTGGGCTGAGCAGCATGTAGCTGATCCCCCATGCTACTGCAGGCCATATCCAATCACTTCATGCAGCCTGAGTCATAGGTTGCCAATCCCTGGTTTAAACCATAAGCTCTTTTGAGAAGAAACTTTCTCAGTACAGTGCCTAGCACAACAGGGCTCCACTTATACTGGTAAGGTTTTTATTTATGAGTATTACAGTTAGTAATATGGTGATGAAAAAGGAAATCAGCATGAATAAATGAGAAAAAAAACCAGGAACAGTAACTCTGATCCACAAACAGGATAAGCCAAAAACATTTTTTTTTTTTTTTTAAATAAAGGACATTCTTAGTTTAATGTTTAGCATATTGTGCCAAATGGATATTTCACAATGCTGGTGATCTTTTGCTTTCTGTTGCACTTTACATTTTAAAATACTTAAAAAAATTACACCAAAGACAATAGCCCCAATATGTACGATTGTTTTCCTCTTGCTTTTGTTAGTTCTGCATTATATTAGATGCAAATACATCCCCAGTCAAAATATTTCTAGCTGCTTAAGCAGCAATCTAAGTACATGGCCCTATTATAGCAGGCACAGCACCCTGCCTACATCACATCTGCCTGGCCTGCAAGACTGCTCCTGTTCTTTGGTGTTTTGCCAGTACCTTAGGTGCTGCTCTTGTCCAATGTGCTTTGTGCCAAAATAGGCTGTAACGTGAAGATTACTCTTGGGTTTTGGTTTTGCAGAATTCTTGTAAAGACAGCACAGTGCAGCAATTCTCAGCAAGCTATGAAGAACTGGTGGATGTAAAGAACAGTACAAGGAGGCCAACAGACTGTCATGCAAAAATGTACAGCAGTGACACTATTAATGAATAAAGTTACTCAAGTCAGAAAAGTGAAGTTACTCATGTGTAGAAATGTTTCCAGAATCAAGTCCCAGTTTTTATACCACATGCATCACCATTTTATCAGTTCCATGCATTTCTCAGCTCACCCACGAAGCTTCTTCTTTGTCCACATTTTAAGACCCTTATTTCTACCACATGGCTTTTAAAGGATCAAACTGACTTAGATTTAAATGGTATGAACATTGCCTCTTGCTGTTCCTGTTTCTTTCCCCTGACCTCTGTCTCTTGTCTATTCTTAGATAACATACCCCTTGGAATAGGGGCCATCCTCACCCAGCATTTGGAGAATGCTTAGTACACATATAATGGGCACAATGGTAAAATAGTAATCTAAACCTTTGAAGGAGAGAGAAAACAAACAGTGAGGAACAAGCACAGGATACAGGCAACAGAGTAGAGGACGTACAACTCCAGAATGAAATTAATAGAGTATATTTCAGTCTTGAAAAGTAGGCAGCCAAAGAATCAAGACCGTAACATGCTAACCTAAACCACTGCAGTTCGTAACTAGAATGTTCACAATCTTTGTCATTAATCCTCAATTTATAGATATCATAGGAAACCCTTATTCTCAAGTGAATTTCCATTTTCCTTCTCTCTTTCTTGGCTCATAGTAAACTGTAGAGTCAAGGGGTCAGCATCATGGCACACAGGCCAGATCCAGCCAGCAGAGCCACTGGATCTGGCCCACAGAGTTAGACAGCTTTGCCTGTTCTGGAACCCATGCCTACGCCAGGGCCAGGGCCAGGGCCTGGCAGTAAAGAGCTGTGCCATGGCTGGCCAGCTTCTCCCCATCTCTCAGCTATCTGCAAACTGCATTTGTGCTGCCATTGTTTCTTCCCCACTGTTTCTGGGTATGGTGTGGGCACAGCTTCCAGCTGATGAGGAGATGTGCAGGGCCAGACAGCTTCCAGCTGTGCCTGCACTGTAGCCAAGGGAAAGGGGCAGGGGAAGAAACAGTGGCAGCATCAACACAGTTTGCGGATACATGGTCCCAGCATAGTTCACCTCTCGCTGGAAGCTGTGCCCGTGCCGCAATCAGGGAGAGGGGACTGGGGAAAGTAGTGGTAGAGCGGGCCCAGCTCCAGCTGTCTGGCCTTGAGATGCAGGGAAAGCCTCCTGCTCCTGATGTGCTGCTGAAGCCACCCAGCCTGTGTTGGCCTGGAGCAGAGTTGTTCTGGCCTGTAGCTAATAACAGGTTGCCAGCTTCTGGTATAGGCCATTAATTGAGCATAAGCAGATCACTGCTTTGACACTACGTTTTCCAAAGTAAAATAAAGATCATGTCAGTGGACTAGCCCTAATCTACTAAGAAGGAGAATTAATATGTATCTATACAGCAAAAACATTTAATTTACAGAGGACCTGCACACTTAATGTACAAAGGAACTGGAGATAAAAACATTGTTATCATTATTAGCATTATTTCCAATGCTCCCTTTCCTCCACCACCTAAAAATCACCTTTTGACCACATACCTTGTGACGGTTCTATAAGCCATTCCTGAATGTCCTGACAAAACACCTTTCATTTTCATTGCTGGTATTCTCTAGCTCTGACGCACAGTGCCACGTTTTTCTCCCGTCTCCACCCACCTAATCATTGCCTCATACCATTAACTCATTACATCCCAATGAATGTAAAAGAGTGTGACTAATACCTGTGACCAGTAACTATCCCTCTATTTTGTCCCCTTCTCATTTGTTGAAACTCATAATCAGTTAAACTTTCTTCCCTCCCAAATCCTTTCCCTGCAATCCCCTGCTGCTGACCACTGGGACTACTGAGCCAGAAATGGCATGGGGATAGCTACTGCTCCTGCAGTTGATGCTTCCTAAGCTTTCCTTCCTCAAAAAGGAACCAAGACATAATCAAGAAACCTGGCCCCCACACTACTGGGAGAATGACTCTAAGGAAGCTTGATGCCCATATTGTGTTTGGCTCTGCTGGGCAACCATAACTTTGAATCTATTGCCTTGATGGCAGCATGGAGCATAAAATTATTCCCACCTAATCCTGAAGCTCTTGTGGAAAGAGTGAATGAAAGGTGATCTGAAACCAGGATGGTCTTCGGTGCCAGGTTCCATATAAGAGTGTGCTTAGGCCAGTAGTAGCATACCCCCCAATACTGAAGGGAAGCAGTCTTAATTAAACCTACATATATATTAAAAGGTCCTATTTCATGTAGTTGGTTTTCCAGGGCAGCTTTGGAAATCAAATCCCAGAGTCACCGAACTCAAAGGTAAAGCCTCCACAGACTCAGCAGAATGAGGATTTGGCCCAAGGGTTACCAAACATGGAAACACAAAGGGCCAGACCTATTCTACATGTACATTAGCATAATTTAGTTTTATGCAAACAAATTAACACATCCATAACATTCGATTGTACTTGTCGTTTCCATGACAAGTAAATAGGAATTGCTTGTTTGCAGATATTAGCAATAAAAACCTGCAGTCAATCAGCTTTGTCTTACTCTGCAGTGACAGAGCGTGAATGGCTGCAAGAAACATTAGAGAGCTACAGCAGATGCACTGGGCTGCATTCAGGGTGTTTATACTTGCCACACACTAACCACAAAAGCACAGAAATTATTCAGTTAAAGGTGTAGGTTCCTCATGAGAGTAGGAGAAATTCATAAAGAAAACATTCTTCTCAAAAAAAAAAAAAAAAAAAATTAAGTAAAAGCAAATCTGATGCAGAGGCTGATATAGGCAACTGTGTTTCATTCTAATGAAGGGGTTTAGAAAAAATAATCTAGACCTCACTGTATTTTTTAAAACTTCACTTCAAAGATTAGAAATACAGTCAGATTGTTATTATTATTTATGTTACAACAGCACCTTGAGGCACAAACTGAGATCAGGGCTTTACTCTGCTAAGTAGTGTGAACTCACATAGTAAGAAGCAGGCTTCACAGACACAAAGCATCTACACTCTAAATAGAGCAGACAAAAAAAATGGGTGAGAAGGAAAGCGAGACACAGACGGGGAAATGACTTGCCTGGGGTCAGTGCTGCAGGAGGTCAGTGACAAGATGGAAACAGAATTAAGGTCTCCCAATTCCCATTCCAGTGCCCTGTTCAGTAGAGCAGAAAGTCTGAAAATAGTAATTTAATTATTTTTAAGTCCATCATCAATATCAAAGCCTTGACATTATCACTTTAAAAGACCCACATAGTTTTGGTTCAGATGGGTATCAAGAATTTGACAGAAAATTAAATTAGTACTTTCAACTCAAAATTGCTTTCTTCTGGGAACTTCCTTTAACTACTAGATGACACAAAATTTTCTCCTAAAAATAGAGCTGATGAGAAAAATGGAAAAAAAAACTTTGTGAAAAATCCAATGTTTTCATTTAAAAAAATTCTATATGGACCAATTTTTATTAGCTTTTTACTTCCCCTTCCCCCAGCAATAGTTATACAAAACTATCAACATTGTTACAGTTTTTTTGTTAATTGGTAGACCTATAATTTTTTATTTACTAATAGCCTGGTTTATTTTAGAAAACAAAAAAGTCTATAAGCAATTAAATAAAAAGTACAATAGAAGAGTCAATTTAAAGCAAAATGGCCATTTTTCAAATAAAACATTCCCTGTTCAAAAAAAAAAAAAAAAAATTCAAGCAGGTCAACCACAAAGTCCAGCCTAGATTTCTTCTTCTGTATGACACAGACCTGCTATATTGATCATTCACAGCTCCTGAGGCTATAAGTTATTTTTAAATGGCCAATCAGAACACTACATCTTATATTAAAATGATTTTACAGTACCTTATTGTTTAACAATATGATTTCTGTTATTCCTATTTTTATATTCTCCTTCCATCATTTCCCACCATACAACATGTTTCTAAAGCTGTTCCAGTCTTATCTCATTTCCCTTTTTTACTTGTGCTCCCTCCTATGCTTCCTCCACTTCCCCTCAGAATTTTCTTTGTTCAATTCTATTCGTTCCAAGTTTCTCATACAGCCCTAATAACATTGCTTAGTGAACTTGATAAGTAACAAAAAAGACAGTTAAAAGCAGCTGCATGCAGCCCAAATGGGGATTCATCCATAAATTTAAGGGGAAATGACAGTCAATATATAGCCCAAGACTGCAACAATTTTCATTTTGTTTTAAAATTTGACCAAGTTCATCTCTGTTGGGCCAACTTTGATGTACATACAGGTCAGCTACCAGCAATAAATTGCTACTTGGTAACCTGGCCCTTGAACTGAGAGAGTCCTGACACCAAGATTCCTGGCACTACCTCTGGGTAAAAGTAATTCCCTGCCCTGGTTTCCAATCCCTACTTACTTAACAATAAATTTGTGATACAAAATCTGTAGGCCAGGGGTTCTCAACCAGGGATATATGCACCCCTAGAGGTACTTAAAAGGGTCATAGGAGGTATGCAGAACTGATGTGGTCAATAATTGTCGCGTGCACGAGCACAGCTGCAGCACGGCACGCAGGCAGCCAGGAGCACAGTCCAACCATGTGGACAGCAGCCAGGTCCAGCTGGTATGTCTGTTATGGGGGAAGGAGCGGGGCTGGGGCAGGACTGTGCCATGCAGGAGGGGAGTGGCAGCTCCCAACACTATGTGCATTCTGCAGTGGCATGGGGGGCATACACCCCTGGATCTGTGCACAAGGCGAGGTGGGTTGCGACCAGGGCAGCTTCAGCCTCTTCCCAGCGGCGGGCTGGGCTGGACTGCACTTGGAGTGGGCAGCGGTGGTGCTGAAAGTGGGAGTTGGGGTGGTTTCAATCCCCCGATAGCTCTGCTCCTGCAGGCCCCTGTGGTGAGGAAGGGAATGGGGCTGGGAACAGGGGCAGGCATTACCCAGCTGGGGAAAGCATGGGACAGCTGGGAAGGAGGTCAGGGGCTATGGTGAATGTTGGGGTGGCTGCAGCCCTTCCCATAGATCCCTCTACCCCCACGCAGATCTAGGGGCATGTGCCTCCTTAGCCCTCCCAGGGTGCGTTCAGCAGTGGGAGTCGTCAGCCCCGGCAGCCCCCAGACAAGTTGTTCATGGCTCCGTTCTGCACTCTGTCCCTGCTGGGCAGTGTCTGCCCCAGCTCCAGCCTGCCTCAACATCACTCCCTCCGTCACACCGGGGGCCTATGACAGCAGGGCTACAGGGAAGTGTTTCAGCCACTCCAGAATTCACTGCATCCCCCACAATTCCCCCTCCCCAGCGCTGCTGCTGCCTGCCTCCTGAACAAAGCCCAGCCCAGCCCCTCTCGCCAGGAAGAGCCAGGCACTGGCTGCAGCCTCCTGTGCCCTGCATGCAAATATGGGGGCACACGCCCCCCCCATGCCCTCCCAGGGGTATGCATAGCTATGGGAATCATCCCAAGCCCCTCCCTGGGTGGGCAGCCCCTGCCCCTCCCCCAGCCCAACTGCTTCCCCAACTGTTGTGGCCTCCATCTGCCCCCTCCTGCCTCGCAGCAAGCAGCAGCTCGTCCTCACCCCGCATGTGGATCTGCTCCCCATGGCCTCCCAGGTTATACAAAGTGGCAGAATCTGCCTGCTCCTCCCTACATCTCAGATGAACCACTCGCAGCTCCGTCCTAAGCCCTGCCCTAGCTATACAGTGCCAGCCTCAACCCTTCTCCCTCCCTTACCATGGGGACCTCGATCTGCACTCCCCCTCACCCCCCGTTAAAAACAAGAAAAATATTAAAGAGGTACATGAGCTGAAACTCTGAGACAGAAGGATACACTTGTTATAAAAGGATGAAAACCCCTGCTGTAGCCCATCCTCATAATGCACAAAGACCACATGCTTTCTTCATGACTACCCTTTTCTGAGATTACAGATTAGAGTACCCCTAAAGAGAACATGAGTCAAGCACTCCCATCCCAGCTCTGTTTGCAGTGCTAAAATATGTTATCCATGCCAAGTGTAATCTACAGTACCAAAGCCACATACTGCAAATACAAATTCTACTTAAACTAGCCAGTCACAACCTTTTCAAGCAGTACAAAGCAGTCTTCAAGCAAGTACATGGGATCTGAATGGTGGCAATGGCAACAGAGAGAAAGTAAGGTCCTAAAAGACAATAGAGCAATAAGGAAAAGGATAAGCAGTAGACGGAAGAGACAAGCAATCAACTTGTTAAGAGAACTAGGCAATCGACTTCTTAAGAAAATTAGGCAAATTGCACTGTAAATAGGGCAGAGTGATTCATCAGGTGGAGCCAAAATTAAAAAAAAAAAAAATGAAGAGTCTTCCAAGGCTACCCATGTTCCTCACTGAGTTCAGCGTGCCCTACTGATATCAAAACAAACCTGGCCTCGCAAGCCCAGAAAACCCAGGCCTGGCAATGACAAAATGAGCGGTCATCCTCACTGCAAGTCATCTTCCATTCATGACTCTCCAATATATGCCTTGACAACCTTGTCTTCCTCCTATGACCCTGTCTTGCCTTCAGTCTCAAGCCCTGCTTCTATTTTATACAGGCAGACAAGGTTTTTAGACCAACTAGATAGTTGGAAAAAATTGTACCCTTCACAGAGTACTTGTGCAAGGCAAGAGGAACAACACTGGAGCAAATTCCCTGTTTTCAAGTGACCAATTTATGTAGCTGCTTCTTCTCACAGGAACAGGGTTACAGTCTTATTTTTGCCCAAAACCTTCTGTTTGGCTCTTTTCAAACCAACAGACAGAGGGCAAAAAAGCCCCACAACAATACAATTTACCTGTAAGAAATGAATACAGGAACACAAAACTCTTGGTTTGTTCTGTTTTGCCCACAAGGGATGGAATTGCCAGAGCAGGGAACTCCACATGAGCTCTCTGTATGTGTGGCTAGGATAACAGCAGGTCAGCAAAGAGGGCATGAAACCTTACTTTGGTGTGTTTCTTCCCCTTTATGATACACTGGCCACCTCCCCCGACCTTTCAAATCAGTGGGACTGCTTACATGAACAAAATTTAGCGTGTGTGTGTGTGTGTGTGCGCACGCGCGCGTGCGTGCGCGCGCACGCAGGATCAGGTCTTTGAGATTTCTCATTTGTGACCTATAATTTACCCTCATTTTTTTTTTGGTAGAAGAGTTGACTGTATAGCTTAAATATCTGTCATTCTCCAGTAGTCATGGAGAGTTCAGAGATTTTCTCATTAGCATCCAAACCAATACTAAATTTTAGTCAGTCGCTTGGCCTAGCTTCTCTATTAACCTACCTATCAGTTTATAGTTGGGTCAAGGTAATCTATATTACTATAGGCTAAAGGACAAATCTTGCAGGCCATGCTCAGAAAAAATAACCCTTAACACAACAAGTGTTGGATCTGAGGACTCTATTGTGATTTAGACTATATGCCTGCATGAAGCTGTAAAAATCCCCTCTTACAACTTTTTGTGGGAGGCCTGGATTTTGGTTCAGTTACCTACTTACTCCATCTGGAGCAAGTGAGTAGGGATTGAGTTAGGAGGGGCAGAGAATGGGCTACACTTGGATCCCACCCCTTTTAACTACTCTAACCAGAGTAGCTGAGCCAGCACAGGGTGGCTACCTATTTTCTGCTGATACAGGCCAGTAGTAAATTACTACCTCCCAGGAATAAGAAGACTATCAGAAGGGTGAGTCATCATCCCGACAGGTCCTCTTCCTGGCATGGTACAGAGGTCTCATCCTCTGCTCAGGGTTGTCTGCAATAAAGTCCAAGCCACACCTTGAAGTTCTCTTCCAAAGCTAAAACATTTCATTTATGTGGAATAAGAGTCTGTATATGTTCCTGGACTATGCTAAGTATAACTACCACTTAAATTATTTGATTAACAGAGAAGTCTATTTAACTACAGGAATTACATAGAGTGCACAATGTTTACTGACCTACACAGAAACCATTCATCTACACATAGTGGAACCAACTCTGCATAGACAACCACTCTTCACAACACACATTGCATGAATGAATCACTGAAAATCAGTCACCAACACTTCTGTGTGCGCTACCTTTAACTTGTGATTTCACTCAGGATAATCAGAAATGGAATACTCCAAACTGCCCGCTGGAAAATTATAAACTTCACTGATTTTTGTTGGGAGGGAACCCACAGTATTACCAACCTATTACACTAGCATCAAGCAAAATTATAGTAGTGGTAATCACACTTATTCTACATAATATCGCAAGAAGTAGACACTGGAAAGTCAACAGCTGCCCTGGGCCACTGGCTAATGAAGTAGCCTACTTCTTCATTAAGCTATTCACAGATTAAGATGTGCTCTGTAACCCACTTTCCCTGTCACCTTTTAGTGCCTCAGCAACAAATCTCTGGGACAATTTGCCACATGGGCAGGAAGGCTCAATTTCCCTGACCTTACATGCAGTTCTGTTCACAAAATGGTGACCTTTCCATCCCCTTTCTAGTTGCAACTTTCCTGTCCACCTCTCCCACCATCCCCAACACACACTCATGTGCACAGCTTGCATGCTAAAACAACTTCAACTCTGTAGCACCCAATCACCAGTTGAGGGTTAGCAAGACACAGAGCCCATCTTACCAATGTTGGCTCCATTCCTAATGTTTAGCCAACTGAAGGATGGGATTTCCTAATGGCTTGTTAGGTCTTTTTCCCCTTAGGCTTCTTTGAAAGTCTCACCCTGAACACAAGACTATACACACCAGAGTCAATTTATTTCCACAAGATTGAGATTTATTCTTCTAGCTACATTAGAGATTTTGCTGTTTTTTTGTCAGCATGAAGGGAATGGTCCTTGAGTCATTTTGAGCATGCAAAATATTACACTTACAGAAAGATACATACCAGAGCCAGCTTCTGTCACAGGAAAAAACACTACACTCTAAAGTGACAATCATCATAATCTGCCCATTAGCCTTGGATCAGTCTTTGGTCCTCTGTCACTTTGATGGAGCCTGTCTGTTTTCATTGGATATAACAGACTCACTCCCTGCTGCTGACGTACGTGTTCACCCAGGGCTGTGTCGTGTTCCTTTGCTGGAGAAACATGCAGACAAGCTGTTTTATTTTCCAAAGCTTTCCTAGGACATTTCTGCTGAGTGAAACATGAGGATTTGAGACAGTAATCTGCAATCAGGAGAGATGGAGATGTGGGAAGAAAAAAGTCTACTATCATGCTTCTAAGTAAACCACTTTGATCAGGATGGCAAAGGCTCCCGTTTCCCTAAACAATTAGTTTCTTTGGTTGATACTGCAGGGAGAAACAAAGCAATTTACTATAGAGGCAAACAGAAAAATGGACCCAAAAATCCATTAGGGTCTCCTTATCTTGAAGACATACATCCTGACATAACCAAGACAGAGTACAAACAATTTGACCCATTTGGTTTTGGGTCTGAGTACAGCAAAAAAACAAAAACAAACAAACAAACCAAAACCCAACGCTCTTCGCCATTTATTTACTGGGAAGTTCTGAAGTTGAGTTTACTAGCATCTGGTAGACACCTTTAATTTATAGGAACCCACAGCCAAAGGTCAAGCAATAAGCTAAATACATACATTACAAGATACAGAAAACAAGCATAATTAGATTGCAAGATGAAAACAAAGTGCAAAGCAAAAACAAAAACATAGATAATACAAAAACATTCCCCTAGAACTGAAAAAAAGTCTTGAGACTACCACTAAAGAATACCTAATCAATTTTCGTAATAGGTGAAATGGACTGAACTCCAGAGGTTCATCCCCAAGCAGAAAAGGCGGCATCTGAACTTCTTTTTCCCAATATTATCTACTTTGGGATACTCAACAGTTTTAGGTCCTTCATTTGGACTCCCATTAAAAACAAAGACTCATATAAGATAATGCTATCCCCCCATTGCTACTAGGAACTCTGTCAAATCTTCACCAAAGCAAAACTTACTGAGTTACATATATCCACATTATAACATGAAATCCACCTGGGAGAAGAGCGCCAAGAGCCTTCCTAAGCAACCCTCTTGATACTGCACAACACAACACCTCAAAACGGAAAAGGAAGGACTCCTTGTCCTTTCTTATTTCACAGGGCTCCATGGCAGCAAAGATAGCTTTAGGTTGATGTATCTACATCAGCACACAAGAGAAGACTGAGCCATGGCAAATTTTGCTGCCATATCTTGACTGCACAGCAATGCTATCCATTAGAATGGACAGACAGGATGGGCTAGGGGAAGAGGTGAAAGGCATGTCCAATATGGGGACTATAAGAAGGAAGAAGCAGCCTAATTTGGTCCTCCAGTGGATGTCACAGACAGAACTGGCTGCTCAGTAAGCATTAAAAAGTTTGCATTTACCTTATTTTACTCAGATTAGTTCACCAGCTCACACATTTCGTAACTACTTCTAAAAGGAGGTGTCCCAAAAGTCATCTCTGATATCTATTCAAAGTATTTTAAGAAATTCTCATTATACAAGAGTGAGCCATGACAAGTCCAAGTCCCCAGTGGTGACACATCAATAATCACGTGCCATCTAAAAGCACTTCAGTCAAAGGAAATGCCATTGCTACCATAAGAAAGGCAGAAAGAACATGCTGTTCTTTTCTTTAAGCATTTATGCTGAAACATCTCCTTCACTGTGTCCTAAAATCGCATGAACACAAAAATCTGATTAGTTGCAAGTCTGAAATTCAGACATCCATATGCCAAAACGTGCCTAACGATGTGAAAGTTGCTTTGTTTTTATTATAAGGGCCATTGGAGAGCATCAGGGAGAAACCACCAAGTGCAGTCTACTACAGGAGTCCTTAGACCTTAAAAACAACTTTCTTGCTGCTATACTTGGCAAATTCAGCTAAACTACCCCCAGTTTATTTAGAAGCACATGTTAACGTAGTTCTTTTTATGTTTTAGATGTGTAGTCATAATATTTTTATTCTTTATTTCAACGAAGCAAGTAGGTGACGCCATGGTATTTATAAACAGCTTAAGGGCTAGAATCTTGGTTATGGATCACGCTCCTAATATATCCTTTTGGGTGAGTGCCCACCTTACATGCAGATCTGTATCTCCACTAAATACATGATTCATAAGTATCAATTCTCCACTCACTGGTCATGGATTATCACTATCACTGGTAGAAGCAAAGATAGGAGACATACGAACTTAAAACACCTCAACACAGCTATATGTAGTATCAGGGCAACTCCATACCTAGCAGCTTGTGACACAGGGCAGTTCCAGCTCCCATGGTAGCAAGAGCAGCAGCACAGATGCAGTGGTAACTAATTCAAAGGAGCAGTCTGGGGATTAATATTTTGTTTTACTGGGTTCTGTTAGACTTTAAGTATGCCTACATATGCTACTGCATAGTGTTATTATTGAAACTTTCCTAATTTTAAGGGAAGGCAGAAAATATTTGTCCAGTTTCCTTCTACTGTCCCATCCTGAACATCATTTTACAGAACTGCCATGCCCCTTTGGAAAAGAGCAAAAATACTGTACAAAATAGCCTTTAAGAAGGTTCTCTTTTTTTCGTAAAGGAAGAGGGGTGGAAGAGGAAAGTTTGTTTTAACTCACCATACATAACTGCTGTTTCCACCAGTATTGGGATCTAGTTTAAACTCTGTCACCCAGACAACCACTAAAACCTGCACAACACTCCTGAATCACCAACACAGCAGTCTCTATGGTGGGCATTCATCCAATCAGAGTCGAGAAGAATTTCCCCCCAGAGGGATGTAGAACATAAAATGAAACTTGGTAAAATTCACATCTTCTTAAAACAGTTTGGACATTAAGTGGAAACGTAAGCAAAAGAAGAATTTCAGAGACCATGCCATGCTTCCCCCATGGATTATATGGTTCTTAATGTAAAACTGCTTAATGCAGTTCTTTAATGCCATTTCCTTAAACATACCCCTGCAAGACATTGCACCAGATATCTTACCAAGATTTACTTTGGCAGGAACTTCAAACAAAATTGCTGAAGTCACTCTTTGGCATACAACAATTCTTTTGTACTCTGAATGGTTTTGAATAAAGACCCACTGAAACCTATATACAAAAGGAATTTGTAGCTGCGGAAATTTCATTACTTTATTTCTAATTATATATGCATTTATATATCTCTACAGATGTATAGAGATACACACACACACCCCTTTTTACTACATAAAACAGACCATGAGCAATGCCTATAAGTAAGTGCATCCTTGATGGCTGATTGGTATGCTTGGTTTATTGTATACTGTTATCTGTATTTACAAAGCAAACATTAGCTTCTTTACATAAATGCTAAGGCTTGACACACTCTGTCTGAGATACTATTGCATTAGAAACCATTTTACTACTCTGCATAACATTAAGAGGAAAGATATTCCTGCCAGCGCCCCCCAGACCTGCCACAACAGGGACACACATTACAACCATAATGTTGTACAAGCCTTGTGTTGTATTTAAAAAGTACGCTTTTATGAACTAAATCAGAAACATACCAACCTGTTAATATATCATGGTTGACACAGATGTATACCTGCAAAGAAAAACCTCTTAAAAGCACCAAGAATTAGCACTGTATTTCACTGTCCCCCTGTCAAGAATTCTACAACAATGACCAATTTTACCTGTGCTAGAAACCACTTGCCCATGTCGAAATCAATGCACATGGTATACAACATAATCCCAACATATATGATGCATCCATACACTATAACACAATTGCAGATGTCGGTAACATCCCGTGGTAGTGGCACTCACTTACATAGGACTGCACTTCTTAGATGAGATACTTCAGAGAGAAGATGCAACAAGGCAAGAAACAGCAGTACACTTTGCTTGAGTACATCCACTCTTTTTCTTCCCTTCTGAGCTTACTTTCAGTGTAACACTGTTTGTTCCATTATCTTATGCTAAAGGAAGTTCAGATGCAGGGAACAGTGGCAACACAGGCTATATCCTACTTCCACTGAAGTCAAAGGCAAAATGCCCATTAATTTTAAAAAGAGTAGATTGGGCCCTATGTCATGATGAAGATCTACATGAAACTGCTTTTTACTGGTAACAGAAAAGTCATTCCCTTCCCCCCAACAAAGAAATTACACTATCTCATATAGTAATAACAGTGCTTGTACTTTTAGATTGTAGGTTCTCTGCAGAAAAAAAGATATTTTTTTACTTCTAAATTCACATGGAGTAGGTATCCTAACATGACTGCTACTAGGACACTTAATGCTTAAGAGCTCCAGATGTAGACCAGGACCCCACTAAGTCCAGTAGTGTACTCGCACATAAACAAAAGATTTTCCTTGCTCCACAGGTCTATGCATAAAGTTTCCATTTTCCATTACATAGGCCTAGGAGATGGGGGCCATTCACATTTGTCTTTCCACATTCAGTGGCTATTGTCTTTTTTGAAGTCATCTTTCTTCTGTTCCAAAGAAGCTTGCTTTCACTGCCCATTACTCCCACAAACGTGTTCGCAGTTTCTTCCACTCTGCTCCCAATCTTCTTCCCCAAGCTGAACCATAAGATGACTTCTTCAAATCTTTCCTTCTACCTATCACTTCTGAAACAACCACAAGAGACTGGCCAACTAATAATGGATAGGCTGAAGGGCTGCCAGGTACAGTTAATGTGTATTAAAAATGCTATGGGTTTTATTTCTTGCCTTCTGAGGCACCAGTCCTGCATTGAGATACGCATGTACCTACTTGGAGCTCCAGTGAAATCAACCAGGCTCAGAGCTCTGCATCTACAAAACAACTTTTATACAATTGGGTTTCGACTGAAAACCCTCTGGACCACACACTAAATCTGCTTGCATGTGCTTAGCACTTAACACATTTAAGAATGCTACTAGAACACAAGATCACTAATAAAACAAAACAACAACAAAAGTATAGAAGTTTGTTGAAAATAGTTTTAATATGTTACAATGCCACTTCAAATATGTATTTGGAAAATACACAGCACTTAAATGCTACACACATCTAAATGGTAAATATTCATTAACCTTTGTAATCTGACTGTACAACAAATGATATTACCCTTAAACAACTAAGCCTCTCTCTCCAGCATCAATTAATAGAAGGTGCTTGCTTTTGGCAACACCACTTTTTTGAAAAACAGTATGAACCAAAAATGATATGTCACACAAAAGCAACATTTTAACACTTGGACAATGCTTCATAGTTCGGTACTGTACTAGACACAACATGGTGGGCAGACACTGTGTAATAACCTCACACCCAGCGTAGGCTGATACACAGGGTAAAACCACTCAGCGTTATTGCATAACAAAAACACATCCTGTTGTATCTTGTTGCAACTATAACATAAGCTATTAAGTGAACAACACAGCTTTTCAAAATAAATTATTGGATATAAAGACAAAGCTGTAATTTAGATTTCATGTCACATAAAAGCTTATCTTTCACATCTCTGACGTCATACCTGTAAATTACAGCTTTAACAATACTAATACTCCTCCTCCTTTCCCACCTCAAAATAAACATGCCTAATTTCTGACACTGTTCATCCATGTATGTGCCTTCTGGAAGTAAACTGACATACTAAATACCTCCTAAGACTCTATTTTAGATGCTGTTCAAGCAAGGACAGACCAATTATTGTATATCATTCTGAAGTCTTAATTAAAGAAAACAGCAAAACCAAAACCCAAAGCAATATATGACTGAAGACTCTATAACATAAGAAGCTACAATAAGGGTAGGATGCTCTGCAATACGGCTGTTTTAGTATCTCACAAAGCCAATCATATTGCCTAATTTAACAAGATAACAAAACAAAAGGTAAGAAATCATCACCAACATCACTCCACCTTGTGCACAGCACTAAAGGCCAAACTTCAACTACCTGTGCATGGGGCAGATCTTAATAGAGCCAAAGTTTGGACAGGTATTTTATAATGGCTGTAAGACCTAGGCATACAAGACAAAATATGCACAAATTTTTATCCAAGCAGAGCACAAGAATAGCTTAATCAGCCTTTCAATATTCTAAGCAACTGGGAATAGATATCTGGAGGGAAACCAAATGGCTTGAGTAATCAGATACAACACCTTTCACTTTTAGTTGACAGGTTTGTATGCAAGTCAGCAGAAATCAGCCATCAAGACCACAGTTCTGGATGAACCCAGTTGTTTACCTCAGTCTTGAATCCAATGCCCAGGTGTACACATCACTCGTGAGTGACATCCATAAAGACAGCCTTGGCCAAGAAGTTCAGGTTCAGATAGGTATGCGAGCAAACTACCCTTTTACACCTGCAGGTCATCTCTTTGGGTAGCATCGGGGCTCATTTATAAAGAAGCTTGGCCAGCACCAACTCTGCTCCAAGCAAGCAGGCAACTATCCACTCCTACCAGCCTGCAGTGTACCCATGCAGACAGTTACTGATTATTCTGCTGCCCCAAGGGAACCGCCTACCTAGCAGAACAAGCACTAAGGAGGGAAAAGGGTCTGCTACCTCTTGTTCATGCCACACCTATTCTACAAACAAACAAGAGATGCATCCAGCATCTTGCCACAAAATTCTCCACTACTCCATATATTAGGAGTCTGACATCACACCAGGGTGAGCACAGTCTGACATCTACAGTTAACTCAGTGATGGTGTCAGTGCTGGCTAGCTAACAGCTGCTGAATGCTGCAATGCATTTTCTTTTAAGCCTTAAAAAAAAAGGGAGAGGGCTCCCCACCCCTTAAATTTGGTTTGGGAGCTCCCCAGCCATTGCTTCCCTGCCAGAGTCAGAGCTCTCCGGCCCCGGATTCCTCTTGCGCAACTCTTGGGATTTCGGGAAATGCACAGAATATTAATATCTTACTCCCATCTAGATTCACGCGCTGCTGCCAGGATCTTTATAAGGACAGGCTACAATTCAAACAGAACTCTGATTTATTTTAATTAATTATTTTTTTTAATTGATCATTTAATAAAAAGACTCAAAAGAGCAATTATTTTATTTTATCGGTGGTTATTTTGAAGCCCGCAATGCAAAGCTCTCCCTGGAGCCTGGGCAGAAGGGCTGCACTTTGGAAACTGCAGAGGAGGAAGGCAAGGTCTGCTCCCCCTGCCATCGGCCTGCCAGCGAGGGCAGGGGCAACACTGGGGAAGGGAGGGGGGTGCAGATGCCCCGAAATCAGCCATCACAAGGCTCAGCCGCCCCAGGGGAGCTGAGAGGAGCCCGCCCCTCCTCTCCCCCGAGCCCAACTTGGCTGGCGGGGAGCTGGAGAAGTGCAAGGGGCTGAGCCGAGCCCAGGCCTCCCCGCAGCATCCCTGCCCCTCCGCCTGCATCCCGACTCCCCGCAGGCCTCCCCGCGCAGGGGAGCGGGGATGCGGGAATGCACTCACCTCCACCGCGCCGCCGCCGCCGCCGCCGCCGCTGCTGCTGCTCCTCCTCCCGCCCGGGTCCCCCCCGTCCCAGGGCTGCGGGCGGGCCGGAGCTCGGGCTGCGCGGGGCGGGAGGGGAGGCAGCCCCGGTCGGGTCCGCTCCACTCCGATCCGCTCCTCTCGCGGCGGCAAACCCGGCGCTGGGCGGCCTCTCCGGGGAGCAGGGGGAGGGGCCACGCCGGGGAAGAGGCGGAGCCGCTCCGGCTGGCGGAGGAGGGAAAGACGGAGTGAGGGTGGGGAGCGCCTGAGCTGCTCCCCGCGGCCCCCCGGCCTGAGGTGGCTCCCTCCAATGTTTCCCGCAGCAAGGAGACGGCATCCGGACGTGGAGCGCAGGGGCGGCCGGGCCAGGAGCGCGCGGGGCGGTGCACGGCAGGGGAGGGAGCCCCGGGCCCGCCAGGCTCTGCGCGGCCACCTCGCGCCCAGGAGCGGAGCTGACAGACCACGTGGGATAAGGCCCAACAGTGGGGCGCAAGGATTTGTGAAGGGGTCGCGAACGCACGTGAAGATGGGCCAGAAAACTTTAAAACCGGATTCTCCTTTCGAGGAAGAAAATGGGGGTCTGGGGTTGAGGCTTTTTCCTTGCAGGCTGTCAGAGCTCCAGCCTTTGAGGGGCTGCTTGGGGCTCCCGTGCCCGCCACACGTCCCCCCTGGCGCACACACTGGGTCAGGAGTGAGGAGCATTATTAGGTCGGGACTGCTGTGTGACCTCCAGCAGTTGGCTTTGCCTTACTTCCCCTTTTTGTCAGCCACCTCGGTTTTGTTTGGAAAGCAGTCAAGGGAGAGCCTGTGTCTTACTAGAGTATGAATGTGTATGGAGCCTACAAAACTGGCATCTCAAGGTCAGATAGGACAGGGGTATAGATGCCACTGAAATACACATTATAAATAATATAAATGATGCTTACCAGGCTTTGTAACTGGAAATTACAAAAAAAGGGGAATATGTTGGATGGATGTTGCCTCTAAAATGATCTGCACTGGATTACCATCGTGGATTCATAGATTGACAGGGACCCTGTAGATCACTGGGTCCGGTTCCTCTACACTAGGCAGGAAAAGACAACTGGGGTCGAGTGACCCCAGCAAGGTGACTGTCAAGTTTCCTTCTGAAGATTTTCAGGGTAGGTGACTGCACCATCAATAACATTTAGTGCTTTTCATCCACTTAACTAGGAATGCCATTTCTGGATGCAGTAGGTCTCATGCAGAGCAGAAGGAATGCATTCCCTAAGCGCATCTGATTCTAGGACTAATTCAAGGTCCCCAATTCCAGGCGTCAAAATCCTGATAATGGGCCAAGGCCAAGATACCTCAATTACTTCATACTTATTTACATGTTCTCCCCTATGTTGACTGGGGACAGTGATTCTCCATCTTCCTAAAGTGAGACTAATGAGCTAGAAGCAAGGCATAGAGAGCTGTGGGACTATGCAGTGCCCTGTTGCACTGACAGTCTCCTAGTGAACAAGGGACCTCTTGAGCAGTCAGTGTTAGCCAAAAAGCCACCACAACATACAGCTTTCCCTGACTTTATGCGGGTTCTGTATATGTGAATTCACTCTCATGCAATGACCCTTTTGATACCAAAAAAGTGTTACATTCGAGGTAAATTCACTCTTATGTGATTGGTGTGGTGGAAGCCCGCAGTCAGCTGCTTTATGCGGTGCATTGTGAGAATGACACACACCAAAGTACAGTCTCCTGTGTGGATCTGTGCTCCTCCCTTGTTGACTGTGACATGTTTCTGTAGTTGCCATCCCCATTATAATAGTGCTCGTGTATACTGTCTGGTATTGGTGAGCACCAAAATTGTCTTGTAAAAGTGGTAGAAATGGGTCTGGGGGTCAGTACAGTTAAGGTCTTGGAACATACCCTTATTTGTTACATTGTAAAGTGGGTTCCCTTTATGTGAATTCAAGTTATGCACCGCTTTCCAGGAACGCATGTACCACATAAAGCGAGGGAACCCTGTACACATCTCTAAGTGAAGCATGTCAAGTGCACATCAGTTCAAAAGAAAGCAAGCAGACGCATCAGCTAACATTTGTAAAGTCCACCAGAGATAGATGGCACATATATTGCATTATTGATGATTTCAGAAAAGACATGACCAGTGTATGGGAAAACAAAAAACCCAAACCTTGATAAAATTTTCTGTGAAGAGACAGGTGATAATTTCATTGTGGCTTGGAAACCAAGGTCTGAGAATCACTGCTGTATTGGAAACTATGTGCTAGAATGACTGTCCCTACTGTCCAATAGAAAACTAGCATTGTGCAAAAGTCAGCCAGCAAATAGCAGGTTGTTATAAAAAAAAAAAAAACATACCTCAAATGATTCTCTAGGAAGGGGAGAGCAGCTTTCATCCCCTCTTATTTGATTGTGTTCAGTGACTAAATTCAAGACATCTCTAAATATCTTACATGGGGAAAAGACATAATTAGGTTTCAGATCTAACAATCTGTCGATATGAAAGGGACAATTCACACCTCTCAGATTTAAACATTGGAACTGCTATGGACATACGGGGCCCACCTACATTAGAAAAACATCATTGCTACAAACTATTGGGTGTAATATCTAGCATCTCTAACTCCTTTAAAAAAATATATCCACACAACCTGTGTAACTGTTAGAACAATTGATTTGATGCAGCACCTTAGAGCAAATCATTATCCCATATTCGCCTGCAATAGTGAATTATATTTTCCCCCAAAAAGTAATGACAGGAACACACAGGCACTGCAACCAGCTACCTCCTGCAGTGCTGTACAGTAGGTATGTCAAACTTCTCCTTGTGGGCTGAATCTGAAACCCAGGGCTTTTTGTTGCCTGAATCTAGACGTAGTAACAGTGGCAGTGGGTACTAATGCAGCTTTCCCTCACTTGTTTACTGCTGACACATCCCCAACAGGGCTCTGTACCCAGAATTTTGGTGGTGGGCCCCACCACTGCTCAGCCTGCCCCCACAATTCCCAGTCCCAATGGGAGCCCCCCAAGCCAGAAAACATGGCGCTGCAGGCTATATCTGGTTCATGGGCCCTATATTTGACACCCCTGCCATAAAATACTGGTAATGCTGTCTAAAGTGTACTAAGCATAGGCACTCCAACTCAGAGGTTTCAAGAACAGAGTCACTGCCCAGCTATACTGCTCATCAGTTGCAAGGATAAGTCTTGCAACCAGTAATTTAATGTAATTACTGTCCTTGCAATGGTGCACTTGCCTAATATAAACAGCTCCAACCAGACTGAAGGGCTCTGACTCATACTTGGATGGCTTTCTGTGCAGTCAGAAAGGCTAAGGACTTAATGATTTTTATATAAGAATAAATTCTGCAGAAATTGTTGGGACTACTTGGGAAGTGCTGGGAACAACAAAATCACCTGATCCTGCTCACTTCCAGCCCTAGGAGAGAGCAGGTATAAAGGAAACATATGTTTATCCAGTTACACATAGCACAATAAAAAGGTTGAGGGATTTCTCAGTCATTCAAACACCAAGGAAGGGCAGGCGGGGGAGGGAAGGACACATCTCTCCTTACTCAGTTAGTGCATCAGGAGAGAAAACAGATAGACTGGCATACTCTGCCTGACCTGGATACAGGCAACAAGGGCACAGCTGTGCAACTGGAGCAGCCTGTGGCTACTTCCCAGTTCAGGCATTACAAACAAGCTTGTCTCTTTAACAGTCTGGCCTGTAGGATGAATGAATAGTCTAGAAGGAAGAGAGAGAAATTGTCCCCTACTGAGGTGGGATTAGCAACAGAGCCATTGGGCTGCCATTTGAGGAGTAAATGCATCCTTGTGTTTATGCATAAGGGAATTTGTGTTGAAAAGGAAGCATTTTGACAGGGACAGGCAGTGAATATTTGTAAGAGGGAGGCCAGCAGAAGCATCTTCTCCTCCCTCCAAAACGTCTGTCCCCTAATTTTGAAAGTAAAATCATGTTTAGCCCAAGTGAGACTTCATTTCTTTCATGCTCCCCATCTCTATATATGTTGTAGTTTGTATATTTAGCAAGTATTAATGCAGTGACACATTTTTAATCTCAACCCACAATTTTGAAATGTTTCTGAGTAACTTCCTCCCTTTAGTAATTTGCCAGATTAATCACTAATGATAGGTATTTGTTACATGTAAATAATACATTTTATTTACAAAAGTGCCCTAACCCAGAGGCATATGAAGAATGCACAGATTCTCTGCACATTATTTTCTACCTTTACAGAATTGAAATTCTGAAATACACACATCAGAGTGAAAATGTTAAAATAGATGTTTCAATTAAGAATGGATCTTTAATTAAAAATGAAAAACTTTGGTTACCATTCATTAAGCAGTTGTAAATCTGTCTTTAAAATGTGCCTTTCCTAAAGCTTTGCTTCATACAAAACTAATTTAAAAGGCTAATGTTAAGCAATTGCACACTTTTTATAACACCTTCTGAAAACCCTGGAAATTTATCCTTTTCTATTGACTTTCTTAAAAAATGAAATTGCAATTAAACATTGATGCTTTGGTTTCTAATTGTTTAATTTACAATATGCTATGGCACCTTTGTTAGGGCATAGGATATGAAAGCAGCATTGCAATAGGGCTACATTAGGCAAAACTGCCTTTACCCTATTTTTGATTTTGTGCAGTTTAGTTTCTTGCAAAGGCTGTTCTGTGCACAAAAGGTAAGGCCCTGGTCATCTCTTTTTCCTCTTCAACCTAACCTTGAGGTCTGTGAGTTAGGAAGACCCTCCTTGCGCAGATCACCTCATAAAGAGTGGAGGTTCAGCAACTTCTGCAGTGCCATCCTTGGTACCCCAGGGCCTACAGCTAATGTTCCATGAGTCCAGGGTTTAAAATAATGGAGTGGATTTGCCTGTGATGAAGGCCTAGACTGAGCCAAAGCGGGGTGGCAGATTCTTTCTTCTCCATCCCCACAGAATTCACTGGAAAAGAGGATAATACAAATATTATCTTTTCTCCAAAATACTTCAGGTACAGTCATAGCCAATGGAAGCTACTGCTAAAGGGCAGAATCAAGTCTAAGACTTAGAGTCTCCATGCAGATGGCATAGCACTCTAATTAGGTAGGTCTCATTGTCTTTTTACAGGCCACTCACCAGACAACAATGTGGAGAGGGGGGAAATGGAGAGGTGCTTTGTAAAGTGTGCTCATGGAGACCTCTTTTTCATGAACTCACTGCCTTTGAGTTTTACTGAAGAACCTCCCCAAATTTGTACAAAAATATGGTATGCAAGTTCATATGTCATTTACATGTACAAAAGTACAAGTGCATTTATACATATATGATTGTGTATTTAGAGTTGTGCATGTAAGTGATTATGGGCAGCAAACTGGAGGTTCCTTTGAAAAGCTTAGCTTTTGAATGACATGTTTTATGGATTGCTGTAGCAGAACCAGGAAAAAGGAGCATAAACTATGTTGCCACCCCAGACATTTTCACAAGTTTGTGTTTTCTTTCTTTTCTATGGCATTATTATTTTCAAGTGGCCCAAACTTATTTTTTGATCCCAAAACTTTTTCTGAATGTTTAAGTAACATCAACTTTTGGGTCTCCAAATTCCTTGAAAACAACCTGCAAGCAGTTACTTCTTTTCTTTTCCTGACAATATAATTAATTATTTTTCCTCTGCATAAGAAATCTGTGTCAAAATGGTAGACAAAAAAAGAAAACAACCAAGAAAGATATTCTAGGAGAGTAAATGTTTTCTGCTCTAGGGCAAACCTTTAAAGCCAGTAAGGTTTCTTTTTCATTCTTTTTTCCAAGAGAGTGACTATATTGTGCTGTGCATATTGCTAACCCTTTTAAAATGACATTTTGAGCTTACAGAATGGTAAGATATGATTACCAGATATTCATACATTGAATTTCAGACAAATTTCAGACACAACTACAGATATGGAACGAAAGGGTAAAGAAAATACCTGACAGTGGAAAAATGGGCCAGCACCTGAGTCCTTACCACGAGGGGCTGACAAACATGACAAAAGTGGTGATGTCTTAATCACCTATGTATGCTCCGAAGAACTAATTAAGAAGTGGAGCTGTATCATTGATTCAACCAGCTATGATTGCAGTGCAGAGACTCAGTGTGACAGAGCAGATGGGGCAAGGAGGGAAGGAGGACTTCTTGCACCCCTCTCCTTACCTGTTTGGCATCAGGATGCCTCCAGCTGCTATTCCAACCGGGAGTGGAGTGAACCCCATGGGGCCAGGACTGCACTTTGGCCAAGCAGGCTGAGCTGACTGGGGCAGATGGTACAGAACCCAGGAAGGGAAGTGCAATCTGGGGAAATGAGTTCCCCCAGCTGGAGGTGGAGATCAGGGAAAGCTCTGGCTCTGATTGAAAGCAGCTTATTGGCGATTCACCAGCATCCCATGACTCCCTTAGCAGGGATGCCATGCCTTAGCTGCTCAGTGGACAATGGAGGGAGGAGCCAGCAGGGAGCTACAAGAAGTCTTCAGGACTGAGGAAGATGGCTGAGAACCAGTCAAGCTGCTCACCATTTTTTATACTTATTTAAGATGGACTGTTAGATATCCCAGGGGTGAAGCCTGAGGTCTTTGGCTAAGGGTCCGGGTATGGATAGGCCCGGGTACCTCAAGATACGGCCTTGCGAAGTTTTGAGACTACCATAAGACATATGGAACTTGAGGCAGGAGAGTAGGGGACAAAGACTTGTCACAATACACAATACAGACTTGTAAGGGTCAAGCTATTGAGCCATAACTCAGTAGCCAGCGGGAATCAGCTGTATATATCTGCAATATCCTACCTGGACTAGGACTGTTCCCCAGCGGAATAATTCCTCCTACTCTTTGTTACAACTAAGTCGTGGCGAGTGAGATTGAGTGAGGATGGAAATGTGCTAGCCTTGAGGAGGAAAGCACAGGGCCATTGCTCCCCTATGCAGGCTGCTACAGGTCCAGTTCACCAACACACATATCCTCCCAGGGTTGGCGCAGCGACATGGTGACGCTCAGATTATGCAACACCTGATGAAATAAGTGCCTGCTGCTTGAAGGCACATGTACAATGAAAGATGCTGCAAAGTACAATAAATGAGCACAAATATGTGTAGTGTTCCACATTTTTGGCTTTTATTTTTAAAAAAAAAATTCCAGGAATTTTTTGGGGTTTATCTTCCAAATATAAAAACTGGGTTGAAATTGGGATAAAGAGAAGAAAAGAAAAAAATTGGTTTAAATCAGGGAAAATAATAATATGTTTCCGTGGCGGTGATGGAGGGAGGGAGTACGGCTGGGACTAGGGAAGGGGTGGAAGGAGGGGTGTAGTGCAACCCATTGGCCACTCCTGGGGCTGCAGTAACAAGCAACATGGAGGGAACTTTCAGTGGCTGTGGGCCATGGGGTGGAGGGGGTAGGGGGCACAGCTCTTGCTGCTATATGCACCCTGGGAGGGCTGGGGGCTATGCCAGGTTCTTCCCAGGTGGCGCTTGCCCCCTGGATCCGGGTGTGGGATGAGAGCAGGCTGCCGCTGCAGGCTGGGGCCAGCAGCAGCACCAGGTTCTTGCCAGTACTCAGGGTGAGTGGCAGCCTATTCTAGTCCCGTGCACAGATGCAGGGGCACACACCCCCTGGGAAGAGCCTGGTGCAGCCCCCCCAGTCTGCAGTCCTCCTGGGGTGTGCACAGCAGCAAGACCAGCACCTCACTGCTTTCTTCCCTGGCTGCATTTGAGCCCTCCCCCATGCTGCAGCAGCCTGCTTCTGGACTGCCCTGGCATTTGGGAGGAGGGGGGAGTGGCATGCGGCTGGACGCAGGATTGGGGGACCCAACCCTGGCATCAGCGCTGGCATCTTCCGCCCTGCCTGGGGCCAGAGCCAGGAGCCCCACACCCCTGGGCAGTGGCTCTAGTCCATGTAGGCCTATGCGGAATGGCTGGGTGCAGTGTCTGCCACAGGGAGCAGGGCCAGGCTTTCCTGCTTGGCCCCTGGGCAGAGCTTGCAGCTCCCAGCAGCCAGGGCAGGGACACAGCCAGAGCTGCTGGGGTGTAGCTAGGACCCTCCCCAGAAGCAATTCTCATGGACCCTCCCACCCCGCCTGGGATCAGAGCTGGGCTGAGCTGAGAGGCCTACCTGCCTCTCAGGTAGGCAGGGCCCAGTGTGGGGCTGCAGGAGCTCGGGGTTTGGGCCGGCAGGTGGTGCAAAACCAATTATCTTTATTTATATTAAATCCAATGGGGAAAGTGGTTTCACTTAACGCTGTTTCATTTAGTGCTCAGTTTTTCCAGAACCAATTAAGAATGCTAAGCAGGGGTTGCCTGTATGTGTAACAAAATGGTCAAATGTGGTGTAGAGATGCAAGAAGTTTTCAGATGCTACTGTCTATATAAGAACAGCATAAACTAAACAACATATTTTGTTTTGTCTTCAGGAATTAATGTCTGATTTTCTCATGATGCTATGTATGCAGATAACTAATGATCACTAGATAATTATTTACAAGCAAATCAATGTTCTCAACCACAAATGCCCATCTTTTTAATCCTTTTCTATTAGACTAATACAATTACCACTTCATAGTTGTTTCTAAAATACAGGTATAAAAAAATTGATTCCCTGTTTTCTTAGATTCTTTGTAGTAATTTCTGAGCTAAGGCACAGCTCTGTTTTAAGAAGAAGTTAGAAAATGATGAAAAGTGGAAGCAAAGTATTGGTGATAAGTACCTATTAAATGCTAATAGATACAATTCACCACCATCACCCACCCACATAGCCAAGTGCTTTGGCCCTCTCTAGTGCCCTATCTCTTTTATGAAGCTGATAGGAAGAACCATTGTCAACATCTCTTTTGGAAGAAACAAATATTCATTAACTAACTTCAGCTCTCCTAATTTGGAATAGAGGAATGGAAACACATGAAAGGAGAAGGGAGGAGGTATTCATGCAGGGAGAAGCAGTGGTCCTGGTATGGAAACTGGACTCCTCTGAAGGTAGCCCCACCTTGGGGATAGATTAATGCCCTGCTCCGATTTAAGACAATAACAAATCTGCTATTGATTTCACTGGTGTGACATGGTAAGGCCCTAAACCAATACAAATTTTGTTGAGGTCAGTGGGCTCTTCTACATGAGACATTTTACTATGCAGTAGATTAAGCTACTGTGCAATAAAGCATCACTATGTAACTGTCCACTGAGCAGTAAAATAGGCTATTGCACAGTAAATCTACCTGCATTTACGGTTGTAGATTTACTGCACATTAGCTAATACACAGTAGTTCATGTGTAGATGCTGACTGGGAGCAAATTTGCTATCAGTCAGCCAGACCAGCAGGAGATGAGACTCCTGCCAAGGGCAGAGAAATGTGGCTGGGAAATGTCCTTCTAGCCACAGGGCAAGGACAACTCTTTAGCAGTCCCTGGCTGACCTTTAGACCCTTAACTTTACCCCTGGGGCCTGGGCCAGCTGATGCCTGGCCCTGGCCCCTGTGTGCTAGTGTGGCGGGAACATGCTGGTTGCAGCTATACTGAAGAGCCCCAGCCTGACCCCCAGGTCTCTTCTGGCTGCTCCCTGACCCCTGAACACCATGGACATGTGCTGTGGACATGTGCTGGCTCCAGCAGCCCTGCAGGCTGTAGTACATGAATGGCAGAAGGACTGGGAGGACTGCACATTCCGGGACAGGGTCCTTACCTTCAAGGCGAGAAAGGCATATTGCCCTCCTCAAGAGGATGCTGGAGGTGCAGGAGAAGCAGGCTGCCATGGTGGCCCAGGCAGCAGAAGCCACATAGGAGGATCGCCAGGTGCTGAACAGCATCTTGGCCCTGGCAGTCACATCTGTGCTGTCCAGCTCCTGGCTTCAGCCCTGCTTGCCACCTGGCAGCTGCCCACCACACAGCCGCCAGCCCTGGCCCCAGCCCCAGCCCCAGGTCCATCTCTGGCCCTGCCTGCTGCCTCGCAGCCACCTGAGGCCCCACACCAAGCCCACAGTAGGCCTAGGAAGAGGTTCAGTAGTGTCTGCAGTGGCCAGATCTCTCTGCCCCTGCTCCTAAAAGCCAGGCCCCCTGGCAGCCAGGCCACCTGCCTGGGCTGCTGCCCACGGCTTCCTTGCCTCCCATGTGGTTCCTGAACAGGAGATGGGCCCCACTGGGGCCAGCCCCATGGAGGAAGATGGGGAGCAGGTTGGACAGTGCCCCCTGGCCACACCCACAGTATTGCTAGCAGAGGCTGGGGTGCCAGGGACTTCTCCCCAGGCTCTGCACCATAGGTGCTGTCAACCCACCATTCCCCCTTCTTCCCCCCCACCCAACTGCATCCACCACACTTTTGTAAATAGTTGTACAGGGAAAAGGGTGTTTTATTGGTGGTGGATGTTAGAGTTCAGGGTGGGAGCTGTTGTTGAGGGGGGAGGGTGGGACAGAGGAAGCGTGTTGTGTTGGAGGAAAATAAAAATTGTTGATTGGAAACTGTCCATAGTGTATGTGGTCTCAGAGGTGTACTGTGGGCTACGGTTTATGGGCAGCCATCCAGGTCCCTTATTGTGGGGGGGTGGGGGAAAAGGTAGTCTGCAAATGCCTTGGGGACACAGTGCCCTGTCTGCCGCTGCCGGGGGGGAAAGGGGGAGCATCTATGGTGCACTTGCCACGGACTTCTGGAACAGCATCCCTAGCCAGGCTGAGCCTGCCCCACCTGGAGACCCCTGCGAGGCTGATCCTGTCCTCCCTAGAGACCTTTGCTAGACGGAGCCTGCTCCCCCAGATACCCCTGCCAGCCTGAACCTGCCCCCCTGGAGACCCTAGCACCCAGACAGCTGCATCCAGAGCCTACAGCTCCCCCTGGCATCCGCAGGAAGTCAGAATAGGGCAGGAGCAGGCCTGGATCTGCTTAATCCTATAAGGAGCAAATCTGTTCCCAACAGGGTGCCCCTATAGATAGATGCTTTCCCAGGGCTGGTTTACTGCACAGTCAATCTAAATAATGCTAAATAACAAATGCTAAATAGCATAATTGCACACGTAGACACACCTATTTAGAGTCTCATCTGTTTAAGCTTTTTTCCCTGAATGTTGACTTTGTGTATTTAAGTTCCAGTGAAGTCAGAGGGATTTAAACATATACTTAAGTGCTTTCCTGAACTAGGTTCTTAAAGACTGTGAAATTTCATACCATGACAGGTTATTGTTAGAAACAGTTTTTGTACCAGTATAACTATTTCAGTGAAAGGTGTAATTTTTACCTGTACAGCTATGCTAGTACAATCCCAGGTGTGTATTCAGACACAGCAGTAGGTTTTTTCCCATTTCCTGTATAGATATGCACAGCTATACAGTTATAATTACATTCACCCAGTGCAAAGTGCACAACTTTAAATATACCAATAGAGTAAAAGTAGCACAACATTTTTTCTGCAAAGCAATTTTAGAAATCCAATATATAGCCCACGGTGTTAGCAAAATAACCAACTGTAATGTGAGTGTGAGGTGTATAACAGCAGGTGGAACCAGGGGGCAGTCTTCAGAGCTGTGCTGACTGTTAATTTGAGCTATAACTCCCAGAACCCCATGGGGTGGGAAGCAAGGGAAAAATGAAGAGGAAGCTTGAAGATGGAGTAAGGGGAAGGGAGGAAAGTCTGCACGTGGAACCTGGTCAGCCCTACATAGGTACATGCACAGTCGAGATGGAGATCTCACTGGCTCAGCCAACAAGGATTGTGGACTGAAGGAGCTGGACTCAGACTTGGGAGGCAGCTGTTTGAACTAGGGACTAAAGGCTTCTTTGGGGATACCTCTGGAGGTGTGTGGTAGGAAATTAAGGTACTGAGCATTGATTTTTTTTACCTTTTAAGTGTTCCCTCCCTTTGGCCTGTTAGCTTGTGACCCTAAGGACAAACAAGTGCTTGGGGTAGGATCAAGGCTGGGAACAACAGGGGATACCAAAATTTACCAGAGCCAGTGACAGTCTATGTGCCTGAATCCCCAGGTAGAGCATAGTGATTGCAGAGATCTCTTAAATGACATAGGGACTACATTTTGTAGTTTTAATTGCATGTGGGGGTGCATCCAGTTAAAAGGAGTATAATATAATGTGAATGTAATGTGTGTAACAGCAGGTGGAATCAGAGGGCAGTCTGCAGAGCTGTTCTGACTGTTAATTTGGACTCCCAGAAACCCCAAGGGGCTGGGGGAGGGAGAGGCAAAGGAAAAAGAACAAGGAAGCTTGAGGATAGGCGAAGTGGAAGGGAGAGCAGTGTGCACCCGGAACTTGGTCAGCCCTACAAAGAGGAGTGCACAGTGGAGCTGGAGATCTCACTGGTTTAGTCAGCCAGGACTGAGCTGAAGAAGTTGGACTCAGACTTGGGGGCAACTACAGGCTGCTGTTTGAGTGCTCCAGGGACTAAAGGCTTGTTTGAGAACACCTCCAGAGGTGTATAAGGGGAAATTAAAGTGCTGAGTGTAAAGTGTGTTGCTGCAGGCCTGACTATAAAACATTTGATTTAATTATACTGGCATAGTGGAAATGGTGTGATCACCCTAATATTTCATAGTTTCATAGTTACTAGGGTTGGAAGAGAAATCATCAAGTCTGACCCCGTGCCCTGGGCAGGAACGAATGCTGGGATCATAATACCCCAGCCAGATATTTATCCAACCTACATATGGGCGTATCTATTTCGGAAGTGGGCAAAATATGGCTTGCAGGTTAGGTCTGGCTCGCCAAGGGATTTTGTCTGGCCCACAGCTGGTCCCTGGGTCCCACCCAGCCCAGGTGCCAGTGGATAGCCAAGGCCATGGTGTGTGTGGCTGGTCCTGCCAAGTGGACAGCAAGGCTGGGGTGGTGAAGTGGCCAGACTCACTTCCTGGCAGCCCTGGCAACAATGGTTCCTTCTGCTGGACCTGCTGCCACTGCTAGACCTGGCTCTGCTGTCCAAGCATCCCAGCCTATCTGTTCCCCACAAGCCAGCAGTGGTGGGACCTGCATGTGCTAGGTGTGTGGACAGATGGATAGGATGGGGCCATGGGCAGGCAGGGAGCTGTGTTCAGGAGCAGGATAGATGGGCAAGTCTGAGATCATGGGCCAGGTTCTTGGGGCAGTGACAGTGCGGGGCTAGAGCCAGGGTTGAGGCAAAGCCATGATCCACTTGTTGCATGCCCATGTAAAAGGCGCAGGTTTCATGGGCAGGGCTATGTAGGGAACAGATCATAGCTCTGCTCTAGTCCCATGCTGGCACTGCCCCAAGATCTCAGACCCAGCCCTGGATATAGGTCCCTGACTGCCCATGGCCCCATCCCCACTTGACTGCCGGCCCAGCCCAAGGAGGCTCCCGGCTGGTCTCAAAGGAGACCCTGGGATCGTGGGATAGTGACTGTGGGGAGTTAGGGCCCAGGGATCTGAGCCCAGCCCCATACACCCATCCTGCTCCTCAATGCCACTGCCCTGGATTTCAGCCCTGGCCATATCCCAGCCAAGTGGGGAGCAGAGCCATGATCCACTATCCACACACCCTTGGGTGTGCAGGGAACAGATCATGACTCTGCTCTAGATCCTGGCCTTGCACTTTGGCTACCCCACAATCCCAGGGTCTCCAAGGGGACCGGTTGGGACCTGTCCAGGCAGGTCGATGGGATAGGGCCACTTAGGAAATTTTGGTTAGCTGCTGCAATGGTAGAGAGATGGGAAGAGTGCTGACCCAACCCATGACAGCTCTCCAAAACTCCCTATGTGGCCCATGGGCATGAATAATTACTCACCCCTGTTTTATACCAATATACCAGTGCTTATCTTGTTATAACTTGCTGGTATTTCAGTAAGAAAAGGGGAATGTGCTAGACCAGCAGACGTCACCTTTACAACTGATGTAACTACAACTAGGCTTGGATTTGTACTGGTGAAAAAAAACAACAACATTCTCCTACCCAACAAAGTTATATTGACACATGTACATACCGGGCTTAAAAAGATATTACTAATACATAATTTAGATCTTTTCTTTCTTTCTTTTGTGAAGGATACTGTGTCTTTTGATGAATCTCCACATTTCAAAAACAAGAAGAATGAGAGAATTCCTGGAACAATTTACAGATAAACAGCAGTATTTGCTGCATTTCCAAAGTGTCAATTAAAATTATTTCAGAAAAACTAAAATGCCACACAAATTTCAGGCAGGCATAATTTGGAGTTGCTAATCAATTGACAACATCTAAATCATGCCTTGGAAATGTTAATGTAAACCTCTACCACAACACAAAAGTTTTCCCTTTAAGAATTATAACCAAATGAATGGGGGACCATTTTACAACTACTCAAAGGTATTCAAAGGTCTTTGTAAACATAATCTCTTGGGTTGGAAAATACAGTCGTTGTGAAAGGATTCTTACAGCTAGATGATTAAACCATAGCTCCATCCCTAAGGACTACAGGAAAAATCAGTTAGGCTTGTTTGGACTAGATAGCTGGTGCTGCTTGATAATGAACAGAGGGAACAGAAATACACAAGCTCTGTAGATTTAGCTTCCTCCCATGGATTTTCTGTGTACTGCAAAATGTAAAGATTTCTCGTCTAAAAATTTTACAGCATAGCAAACTTGCTCAGGTGGCTTTTCTACTGTAAATCAACGAACTGCTGTTTAGGCTGTGCTGGTGCTAGACAGACAATACAGAAACAGACGTGTGAACTTCCCTGGTTCTTCTTAATGAAGCATTAACATCAAAGTCTAGCTTTGCATATTTAAATGATTACAAATTAGTGGGTGTTTGTTTTGTACAATCTGGCCCGGTTCATTGCATTCACAATAATTATTAAAAATTGCAATGCTGCTATAAAAATTAATTGGAAATCATATACTAGTATGCAGTACACTAGATAGTGAATTTGAACCAGTAAATAATGACCTCAGACCTGTCCCTGGAAGTGTCACCTGCTCTCATTTATTACACACATTAAGGAGAAAGAAAGGAGACTAAAATATTTAAAATGAGCTATGAATGAATCTACATTATTTAGGACTGAATACTCCTTTGCTTTTTTATTTGGGTTTGAACTCTAATAGATTTATAAAACCAGTCTCAAAATGGGGAGCTCTGGAAACCATCTATAGATATGCCAGGGAATTTTCTACTGAGATTGCCTGTGTAAAAATTCTACATACAATGTTTGTTTATTCTTTGGATCTTTAAAGTGATCTTTAATGACCCTCTTGTCACCTGGGATTAAGTTGCAACACTTGGGCCAAATAGGTCAAAATAATCTCCACAGAACATCCTCATTTAAATCATGCACTCTTTGAGTTCTATGTAAAAGATCAATGCCAACTCATCTAATTTTGAGGTCCCCTTATTTAACATTAAGGATTAAAGCAAACTGTCCGTTCACTTCTGTCGAAGCTTGAGTAAGGAAAAAAAAAGAATCTCACTATTTATTTCTATAACGCTGTTGGTGTGATGTGTGTTCTCAGGGTTAATGACCCAAAATTCCTTGAATGAAAATGTTTCATGTGGGAACTAGGGTTATCTATGCCATGTGCCTACAGCATAATAGGGCAAACCCAGTGCAGAAATGCACTGACACGTGTGTCTGCAAAATCTGTTACTTATTTGTCTCACTAACATGGCAAAGCGTGCTTGTGAAGAAACTTGAAAGTAGTGTCAACTTAGGTGGGTTGATCCTGATCCTGTTGAAGCCAAAAACAAAACTCCCATTGATTTCTGTGGTGCTGGATTAAGTCCTAATAAAAGTCCTGATTTACTTTAGACCATCAGGTAGCAGCAGTAGCCAAGAGCACTTTTTTTGCACTCTGCACTTGGCTAACAGAGTGCATTTTTCTTTTCAGGCTTTCCCTAGACTGGCTCACGTATTCCAACGCACTCATTCTAGATTTAACACGTACTGTGCTGGTTTATTTAAAATCAAGGGGAAACCCTAGACTACAATTTAACCCTTTTAAATGATGTTAGAAATCTATACTGCCTTGTCTACACTAGAGCTTTACAACCTGTTAATTAGAACATCTGCATTACCACTTCCTAACAACACACCTTGTATGGTAGTCATGAGAAATCCTTATTAGGAATGTTTCCCACAGAGAGCACATTACACAAGTGCTTTGGGATCTGTACTAGCTGTCAGGATATTTTTGTCTGGAATTCAAGTCTCTGATTTGGACCTACAGAGTTCTAAATGATTTCAAACCACATTTCTTCATGATACTGCTGCAAATGTGGTTCTCAAACCCTTGCCTTAAATAGAAAGAGCTGCTAGTAGATTTCATAGACATTAGGGTAGAAGGGACCTCAGAAGACCATTGAGTCCAGTTTCCTGCCCCATGGGCAGGAAGTCAGCTGGGGTCATAGCATCCCAGCAAGATAAGCATCCAAATTTCTTTTGAAGGCTTCAAAGCAGTAGGGCTGTGTAAGGCTTCAGATAGGGAGAGGCTTAGGATGCTTTGGGGTCTGAAACAGCACATCCGGGGAAGTTTCAAGAAGATCGGTGCAGGGGATTTGAGGCAACTGTACCCCATATTCTTGAAAGCAAAACTCCTGTCACATCTATTTGTTATGTAACCCGGGCAGTACTTCAAAAGGTACCCCCTCTCCAATTGAAGGGATCAGAGCAGGTGCACAAGCGCCGTGGGAGGTGTCGGGATTCTCCTCCCTCTATAGAGCAGAGCTAGACCACCACTGGGGACTTAACCATATACCTTTTAATGAGGGAACATAGCAGGCATAATCAGGGGGGTTGAGTGGACACCACAATGCCCCAAGGGGCAGGATTCAATAAAGGTTAGCCACTTACAATCATTGGCAAAAGACAGGGTTAACAAAATAAAAAACACAAAACACAAACAACAGAGCAAACAATAATGGTTGGGGAAATATAAAAAGGCACAAAATACAAAATCATAGTATCATAGTATCTAGGGTCAGAAGAGGCCTAGAGCAGGCCATCTAGCCTGACCCCCCCCAGCCAATGGCAGGAACGAGTGCCAGGGTCACAGGACCCCAGCCAAGCATCTATCCAATCTACTCTTAAAGATGCCCAAGGTAGGAGCAAGAACAACTTCTCTAGGAAGCCGGTTCCACATTCCAGCCACCCTAACTGTGAAGTAGTGCCTCCTAATGTCCAACCTGAACCTGCTCTCCAGTAACTTGTGACCATTGGTCCTAGTTACCCCTGGGGGTGCCTG
>JAGPOW010001543.1:42386255-42408569 GCA_030014935.1 Caiman crocodilus
ATTCTGGGCACTGCACTTCAAGAGGGATGTGGATAACCTGGAGAGGGTCCAGAGAAGGGCCACTCATATGGTTAAGGGCTTGCAGACCAAGCCCTATGAAGAGAGACTGGGGCATCTGTATCTCTTCAGCCTCTGCAAGAGAAGGTGGAGAGGCAACCTTGTGGCTGCCTATAAGTTTATCATGGGGGCACAGAAGGGAATTGGTGAGGTTTTATTCACCAAGACACCCCCGGGGGTTACAAGAAATAATGGTCACAAGCTAGCAGACAGCAGATTTAGACTGGACATTAGGAAGAACTTTTTCACAGTTTGAGTGTCCAAGGTCTGCAACGGGCTCCCAAGGGAGATGGTGCTCTCCCCTACCCTGGGGGTCTTCAAGAGGAGGTTGGATATGCATCTAGCTGGGGTCATCTAGACCCAGCACTCTTTTCTGCCTATGCATGGGGTCAGACTCGATGATCTATTGAGGTCACTTCTGACCCTAACATCTATGAATCTCTGCAAGTTTTATACAAATCGGACAAAAACCAACAAAGTTATAGATATTTCATTGATTCCTCACTATACCCTATGCCTGGATCTCCAAGGTGACTCCAAAGCTTTGGAGTTGCTTCAGCCAGATCGAGGTGCCCAGTCTGGATCTCTGAATTGGATCACAGCCATCCGAAACAGGTTGGTCCGAAGCTGGATTGGATCGCTGCGAACTCGCACAGGCCTACAAAGTAGGTGCTTGAACCATCTCCAGTGGCAGGCTATTCCAGTCCTTGGGGGCTCAAACAGTAAAGAAATTCTTCCTTATCTGTAGCCTGAAATCTGTAGCCTGACTCCATGGTCGCACCCAGGGAGGGTTCGGAATTGAGAGTATGGTTGGGGGTAGAAAGGTAAGAAAGATTTACTGACTTAACAAAAACACAACTATGCGTAGTAACAAAACAAACAATGACAGAGAAAAGCAATTTGTGTCGGCAACTTATCAGCAGTTCCCTCTGATGCCTGATACACAGCAAGCTTTTCTTTCCACAAAGTTCAGTGAAGTTCAGGCGTCTCTGAACAACACTGTCCGAAGGGGTACCGGGAAAGACCCTGGAATTTAGTCCTTGGGCTCTTTGAGGTCCACGGGCCCACTGATCCAGGCAACAGCTAACTAAACCTTCACAGAGCTACATCTTTCTTCTGAATGGTTTCCAGATATTCCAGCCAATTTAAAGGTTCTGAATGGTTCTGATAACATACAACCACTCAGATTCCTTTTACTTAAATCATCCTTAGACTGACAAATTAGCAGTAAAAGCCTTGCATTCCTTTGGTAAGGTATTTTTAACTATGCCACAGGGCCTTACTACTTCAAGGCTTTGGTAAATTTACTAAGCCTTACTTTATACAATGCCTCACTACATCTTAAACTTTAATTAGGCTCTTAACAACAAATTATAGCTTAATATCTAAACAAATACAGAAAAACACTGTAATTGTAACTGAAAACTTGGTCTAATCTTCATAGGGCCTTCAGAAAGCACCTTTATCACACAAACATAATTTCAGCTGTCACACCCTGGGGCGCTATGGTGAATAATCATTCCCCCAGATCCCAGTGAACATCCCCGATAAACTTATAGATGGCCATCAGATTGCCCCTGAGCCTGCGCTTTTCCAGCCTGAAGAGCCCCATAGCTCTCAGCCTGTTATCATAAGGTCTGTTTCCCTGACCTCTGATTATCATTCTTTATGAAGGTCTCTGAATTGTACAATACCTCCATGAAAGTATTGCACTGATTTTGTATTGCACTCTGCCCTGGTTCATTCATTTTGGGCCTTGCTAACCATGGCTGATATATTTAAAGGTATGTAGTCAGGCACTGAGGTTCCTTTGGAATTCAGGTACCTTTGGAAATTTCAGTCATTCTGGCGACACTGCAGAATGCCCATAAACAGTAGCAAATTCTGCTGTTTATCTGTAAATTGTTTCAGGAATTCTCTCATTCTTCCTATTTTTGAAATGTAGAGATTCATCAAAAACACAGTATCCTTCACAAAAGAAAGAAAAAAGAGATATAAATTATTAGTATTGGCAAGCTTGTGGCAACACTATAATAGCAGTTCACTTACTATGATAAAATCTTAACTGTTGATGTTGAATATTGAGATTTCTAGAGTATGAGATAGGCATTGTTAAAGTCAAAATAAATCAGTCATGAAAGAACTTAGAAAAAATACAGTTCCCAAGAACCTAAAAAGAATAATTAATAACTGTAATATAAACTAGCAATTTTTTTAAGTGTAATGATGAAAATGGACAATAATAATTCAATCTCATAAGAATGGCCAAGATTCTAATTTTTAAAAAATATATCAATCTTGGCATGTGTATAATCCTCAGTTGTTCTTATCAGAAACCTTTAATGTCATTGCTGCGTGAGAATGTTCACAGTATATATAGTTAAGCAAGTTTGTAAATCTTAACAGAACCAAGGTGCTAAACCTCAACACGTCCATATTACACATGGAAAAACAAAGGTACATACAATTCAAGGCAGATCCTATTCCACATATTAGGCATCTAAGAAGCACTTAAGCATCTAGGTATCTAAGTGCAATCCTGTTTCACTCTTCCTGGATCCCTAAAAAACATTAACATGACTTTTTTGGAACACACCCTCATCTTAGACTTAAGATTAAATCACAACAAGTGATGGAAGAAGAAGGGTGAAACTTTTTGTGTTAATGGTTTTTCAAGGACTTGAAGGGGGGGGGGGGGGAGGTAAGGATTACAATTAGACAACTAATAGGTGGAGTAGGCCTCAATGAATTGCCTGAAGAGAACAGTGAAGCTGATAATAGACACCGGCAGACCTGCTTAATAATCCCCTTGTTTAACTACTAGAACCACTTCCTATTATTCATCCACCAAATGCAGCTACTAAGAGACATGCAAAACAGAATAAATAGAATTGTCAGAATCATTTCAGTTACCAGATGTGGAAATAAATGTACACCATCCACTTCATTGTTCAATCTCTTAATATTAATTTAAATTTCTAAACCAACGAAATAAAAACACCTCATGCCAACACTACAGCTGAATGTTTAACTGCATTAAAATCAAGGAAAAGCTATGGGCCCACCGACACAATCATGTAACTGAACACATTGTGCTAATTCATAAAGGTTAACACCATATACATTAACAGAAATTATTACACAGTGCAATAGGACTGAGTTATAGGTGATGTGGGAATGATAATTTTGTATTTAATGACTCGTACAATAATTTTCAGCTACCATGTTGCATGACTGCATTCTTTTTTTTGTATATACTGTATTTACTTGAATATAAGATGACCCCCACTCCAAACAGCATGGGGAAAAAAGCCCCTCGTATTATATTCACATAGGAAGCAGAGTAGGGAGCAGGTGGCTGCTGCTGCTCTGACTCTGGCCCCAAACCTACATCCAGGCCAGGTCCAGAGTCAGACCCACAGCAGCCTCCTGCCCCCTGGCTCCACCACCCTTTCTCAGCTTCTGGCCCCCTGCCCAGCCCCTTCCCTCCCCCTAAACGTCAAGCACAGTTTAGTTCAGGCTCAGTGTCACTGGGAGGTGTTATAAGGTTTTGGTCCCCTTTTGGTCAGTACCTTGCCCCCCCAGTGATAGAGTGAGATCCGGTTTCAGTGCCACCTAGATGGTTCAGGTGCTGCCCTTCTCACCTGCCACCTCTTTGATGTTTGTTGTTGGGGAGGCAGTCCCTATAGGTGGCCGAAGGGGGTCTTGGCCCTGGGCTGTCTTCACGGGGCTCCAAACCTCCCCATTACTTTGCCCTTACCACGACCTCAGCTTGGGTCTTCCCTGGATGGCTCCACCTCATCCACACTGCCCGCCTCAAAAGGGTTGGGTCTTCCTGGCCATCAGTCTTCCTGGGTCTGTCCCTCATCTTTGGGTCAGCTTCCCCTCTCACGGAAAACTAAACCTGCTCTGTCTGGGGCTAGACTTGAAACTGAAGAAAACTTAACTGAAAAATGACTGATGTCTGCCAGTGGGCTCCTGAGATTCCATCTCTCAGGGCCCTCGGTCCCTTGAGGAGACTCGTCCATCCCTTTTATCCTAGTAGGCATGGGAATAGGCAATTTCCCTATGCCTAACCTCTGCCGGCTCCTCCAGCATGACCTCCCTGGGGCCCAGCTGACCTGTGGTTAAGCTGCCCTGGTCCCTTCAGCCAGCATTGTTCACTCCCTGCTTCTGGGGGCTTGTGATCCTTCCTGCTCTGCTTGCGGCAGGGCTGCCTAGGGATGCCTGTGGCCCTGAGGGGCCATCCCCAGCCACGGTGTCTGACTTCCTGGTCGGAGCCCCTTTGCTCCCCTGCAGTGTCTCTTGAGGCTGCTGCTCCTCTGTGGGGCTTCCTTGCCCCTGTCGGCCCCCATGGCTGCTCTGTGCCTCACCCGTCTGGGTTCTCCAGCAGGCACCAGCTCCTTTCTCTGGTGTTCAGGGTCGGAGCCTACCAGTTCTGCAGCCGGCATCTCCCGGCCAGTGTTCAGCTCCCTGCTCCTTGGCGCCCCCTCAGCTGGCTCCCCGGCTGCCTCTTGAGCAGTCTGCGCTTTTTGGGAGCCACACTCCCTGTGCTTGCCAATACGCAGACTCAGACATCTGCAGAACTGCTGAGCCTGCGTTGGCGTTTCCTTCCAGCTGCTGTTCCTCCTGGCTCCTATGGTAAGTACTGGGGCACTTTGAGTAAGGGTTTGGGACATGCTGGGGAGGCTTTTGCCTCCCCTCTCACACTCAGGCTTGGGCTGGGGTCTCTCCTGGGCATGGAGCACATGGAAACTCCTTCCCTTGCCTGGCTAATCAGAAGTGCTGATGGATGACCAGGCAAAAGTTGTGCTTCCACATGCTGTGCTTTTGGACAGAGCACCCCAGGCAGCAACTTGACAGTAATCCTGTGAGAAGCGGCTAGTAAATGCTTTGGATTCAGATTCTGCTGATTCAGGGGACAGTGATTTGTTTCAATGATTCGAATCATTGTCCCAAATCGATTCAGCCAAATCTGATTTGGAGATCTCTGAATCAGCCAGGCCTGTCCCCCTCCCTTTCTCCCAGCCTGGCAATGGCTATGCTTCCTAACCCAGCTCACAGCTCTTTGGGAAAAAAAAAGCCCCAGATCACCAGGTGCTGCTGGGCACATTGCATTATCCCCACTGCCCCACACTGCATGGGGGGCTCTGCACAAGCCTCCCGACCCTCCCACAGGTGCCCCAGCCAGGCCAGCTCCAGCCCTTTAAGAAAAAAAACAAAATGAGAAAGCACCGGAATCACAGTTCCTGCCGGCAGGAGGTGATCCCTGCTGCTCACACTACATGGAGGGGCTCTGCATGAGCCCCCCCAAAACCCCAAGGCTGCTGCAGGAGTGGTGAGTCCCAGGGCTTTTCTCTGTTTTTTTTTTTCTTCAAGGGCCAGAGCTAGCCCAGGTAGGGCAGCCATGGTGGGGCTGGGGGAGCGGGGGGGGCTGGTCAAGGGGCTTGTGGCAGAGTCCCCCATGCAGCATGGGGCAGTGGAAGGCAGCAGGGATTGTCCCCCCACCTGGCAGCACCAGGTGAGCACCAGGGCTTTTGTTTAAAGGGTTGGGAACTGGGATGAGCGGGGCAGCCATGGGGAGTGGTGGGGGAGAGGGCAGGGGCTGGGGGAGTAGGGAGGGGCTGGCAGGGGTCCCCCCAGCCCTCCTCCCCTACCCCTAGTACTTACCAGCTCCAAGTCTGGCTGGGGACTGCCCGAATCATCACAGCTCTCTGAATCTTTGGAAAAGATTTGGAGAGCTTTGAATCGATTTAGACGTTTAAATTGGTCCCCTGATTTGATTTGGATTTGGAGATTCAGCCACTGAATCAGGCTGAATCTCCTCTGAATTGAATCACCACTTGAAGTTTTGCACAGCCTTACTTGACAGTAAGGGAGAGGGAAAGAGGCAGAGACTGGGGGGAGTTTGGAAGGGAAGATGCAGAGGCTGTGGGGAGCTGGGAAGGTAGGGCTGCTGGTGTTGTGGGGCAGGATGGCTACAGGGGAAAGAGATAGGTGAGGCAGAGGACAAAGGGGCCACCTGACCTCCCCCCAACCACTGCTTGCTTTCCCTGATGTAGCAGTTGGGGACGGTTTAAGACAACTCTTCAATATGTATATTCTATACCTGGAAAATTATAACAAATATATAATATTTCTATCTATAGAATCTAATAATTGGTTGTCTTATATTCAAAGTCATGAGTAAATACTGTAGGTTGTGATTTAGAGGCTTCAGTGAAATTGTGTAGCCTTTACTCAGGTGTAGGTTGCCTATCCTACTGGCTTTTGCAGGCAGGTTTTGCTCCCAGAAGACCTCCTTAGCCAATCATCCCAAATAAATATGTCTTGTAATCAAACAAAACAAAACACAACAGAATAAAACAAAACAAGATCCTACCAGTGTCCCTCTAGTGAAAAGGATCAGCTTTGCAAAAAGAAATAATTAATTTAATCTTATTTAACACAGAGATTAAGAGAATATAATAGTCCCTTCATTAATTAATTAAGGTAAAAGAGTTCCCAGCTTTTTCTTAATAAGACTTTTTCTCTGGTAGATGGAAAGACCACCTATGGTAGCAAGAGGAAATAACAGTTGATGGGCAAAAAGGATCTTGCTTCCAAAAAAGAGAGGGTATTGCCTATTGTCTTTCCCCAGTGAGCTCTGTTGCCACAGTGTCATGGTGAAGTGTGCTACTAGGAAGATGGCTGAATGAGCTCTAGCACCGTTCTTTGAAGAGTCTCCTGTTGTATAGAATAGGACAGTGGTGCCTTTGGCCTTGTGAGCCAGATGAGTGGCACAGCACCAGTCTGTGGGGTAGATTGGACCTCTGGTGCCAGGACCAGGTCCCATGCTGCACCTGGCCAGCCTTGTATACCTGAATCAGGTCCCATGCCAACCCCACACCCTGGAATTGGACCCTGGTTTGAGCTCTGTGCACTGGGATTGGACCCTGCACCACCCTAGCTTGCCCTGCATGTTGGGATTGGATCCCAAGTCACCCAATCTAACATGTAGGGCCATGTTGTTCAGACTGTGGAGCTCTCCACGTATTGGTGTCATTCCTTCCCCACTATCAAATTTTCAGATCTGTGGGGAGCCTTGTGAGCCAGGTGACATAACTCTGACCAGATCTGGTCAATGGGCTAGTGATTGGGCACCCCAGATGTAATAGAAATATTCTATATATCAGGGGTCTATAGTCTTTTGCTGTCACAGGCCCAGAGCTTATGACTTGGCCATCTCTGCAGGCCAGAAATCTCCAACTCTCAACCCCCTCCTCCTCCTCTCCAAACAGCCGGTTGCTACATTCCAGGCCCCTCTGAAACAAGGGATAGTTCAGATGCTGCAGACTGAACTTCGTGGTAGACAAAACTGTTGCAGAGCCCTGGGAACCCAAAGCACAGCATAGCTCTGTGAGACCAATCTCCCATGTCAGATTGGACCTCTGCAAGCCAGATAGGACCTCTTTGTAGGTTGGATCTGTCCCATTGGCCATAGGTTGCTGACCCCTAGCATATATCATGTTTAATGCTATTTACAGTGTTGTGAGATTTATGAGAAGGGACATAGAAGTTTTCTGTCTAGTAATATAGTTTGTGAATCCACACAAACTGTACCTAATAAATAAGACACTGTCCAAGCTGTTATATTGAACTGAGGAAAGTAAATGCAGGTATATGAAAATCACATTTTAAAAAGGAAGCTACAACAGTATAAATAAAATCAAAAAAGAAACCATGCTGATTAACAATTGAGAGAGATGCCATGGAATTTCAGATTAGATTTGGTATGATAATTCATTAGCGTTCAGGTCTGAGGCCAAATTAGGGATAGAATTTTAATGAGACAATATCAGAACAACACAAACAGTTCCCATGTCTTTTGCTCAGAGAATAGGCTCTTTGTAGTTTTGTGCTAAAGCTGGAAACAATATGGACCAATTTGGATCTACAGATTAAAATTCAGTTCTTGTCTCTAAATTGCCAAACAATCATGTAAGAGGTCATGATGTTATCTCATTTCTAGTTAAAAGCAATAGTGAAAACACTCTGAAATTTAATAACCTGTAAAAGGCAATGAATAAAAGTTGTTCTTATGAAACAAACAAGACAGCATTGCAAATTAATGGTTCAACCCAATACCACTTCTAGTATGGCTGTTCTGAGTCATTGATAGGCATGTCTAGGCAAAGACAGGTCTATTTCATAACAGCTTTCTAGGTTCCTAAACATGTTTGTATTCTGCACTGATGTAAAGCCAAAACTTTTCAAATATTTCCCAAATGTTCAAGAGTGTCCAAGTATCCATTTTTAGATCAGAATCCGAGTTTTTAATTTGGGAAAGAAAGAGTTTGGGAATAGTTCCCCTCTAGTTGCTTTCTCCTCTCTAGTAAAAAGTAGTTGCCAACACAATCTCAGAACTTTGGAGACTACCTGTGCATTGCTCTGTTACCTCTTATCATGGTCATTAACCCGTGTCCCGTGTCCAAATAAGCAACAGGTCTTGTGATTTGGGTACTTTTAGCTATTTATTTTTAAAAAGCCTCATCTACTTCCTCCCACTGCTTTGGTGTTCTATAGTAGATGCCTACCTTGACATCATACTTACTGTTTTAATCTTTTACTGCAATTGACTGAAAAGCCCAAGATTGCAAGCCATCTCACCTAGAAAATAAATGAGATATTTCACCCTCTGTCTAAGCAGGTGACTAAGTTGTCATCACCATAGTCCCCCTGAACCAGCATAGTGTCACTGACAGCTTCATCAAAAGAGTGAGCCACAAAAGGAGTAGGTGACAAATGCGTTATTTTATTAAATATGTTATTAACACCCAACCACATGATCAAACCAAGTAAAAAAGGAATGCAGACTTTACCCAGCAGGAATAAAAAAGATGAAAGCCTCACTGACAGTGGTAGAGGCGGGGAAAGAAGCTGTTGACCTTTCCATAACAGCTCTAACAGCTGCAGCCTGATGCTCATGTGATCAGATGGCCAGAAGCCTTCCTCTCAGTGAATCATGTGGAGGCATCTACCACCACTTGAAAAAGTGAGTAGTAGTTTTCTGTAAAGTGAATACAGCTCTGGGAATCTAAAGAAGTTATAAGCCAAAATTGATACCTCCAAGTGCTGTATTAGTGTAATTCTTCTGACAGAAAAAGCCTGGGATGTTGCAAAATATACTAGGTGAGTTTGTTGGTTGTTTGCTTTTCCACCCCTTTCTGTCAGCTGCCAGTCTGTAAGGCTTATAAAAAATCCAGGTGCCATTAGAAAGAAATCTAGGATTTAGATTGGCATAAAGATACATGATGCAGCAGCTGTGCAAAATGCTACTCACATGCAGAGAATGATTTTTTTCAATTGGTATGTAAAATATCAGACTTTTCATTATCCTTATCTTTGTAATGGGAAGAAGAATAAATTGTCCATAGGCTATTCAATTTTCCTGACAATTTTGTAAGACACTGATAAAGGAATATAGATCTCTCTCATTCATTTGTAGTGGTGGTCAGCACAATATATTTTTCCCCTGTGAACTGATGACTGAACAATAGTTGTAAAATATTGAGTAAAGACAAGCATTTAACAAGCTATTAATTGTCAGCTCCAAAATTTGAAAATAAAGGCTGTGTGGTTCTCAGTGCAGATTGAGACCTGAGCATATTACACTTTCTAGTACAAGCTTTTTAACAGTAGATTTAGTTTCAGCCTAAATTACTTCATGGTTGAACTTAAAAGTTTCTTGTTGTGAGCACTGTTACTTGATCAGTGGAATTTCTCATTTCCACAATAGAAAGCATTTATTAATTTGATAAAAACTTTAAAAATGTAAAATCTTTTAACGCATAATCAACAGTAATTCAAACTTAAATTTACATCTACTTCCTATTTTTACTTTGCATCTCTGCAACTCCTTTCACCTGAAATACTGCATAAGCTATACTATGCAGTACTATCCTCAGTTTGACCAATGATTAAAAAGAGAACAAATATGAATATCTAATACAATCAGTATCAGATGTGGATATCTTCTGCAGTCCAAAACATTAGTGCTGCCCCCTAACTTGAACATTGAACTGGGACTCAGGGAACCTACATTGCTTTCTTAGTTCAGGCACAGGCAGAAGACACTTCATTTTTCTCTTCCTGAGTATCCCTGTTGTTAAAATGGCAATAACAGTACCGACCTTCTCTGTAAAGAGCTTTGAGATCTACCGCTGAAAAGTGAGGGCCAGGAGTAATTGTGTGTTCATTTTATGTGAGAAAACCCGAGGGTAGTTTCTAAACCAGTGGTTCTCAACTGAAGTGCTATGCACTCATTTTAAGGGTGTTGTAATGCCCAGCCCCTCTGGGAGTAAGTAAGCGCTCTTTTTGCTCCCTCCCCACCCTGATCTGGCACTCTGTGCTGCCCTAGTATCTTGCAGACAAGTGGCTCTGGCAGCTGCTCCTCTACACTGCAAAAGGACTAACACTGCTATCCTCCCCTGACTTCTGGTAGCCCCTTGGGCAGCCATCCTGATGCTCTGAGCAGTACACTGCCATAACCTAGCAGACAGACATGAGGTCACAGAGCCAGGTCATCCTCTCATGCTCCCAAGGCTGGCAGAAGGGGTCACAGAGGCAGATGACTCTGGGTGCTTGTGTGACAGTCTGGGAGAGCAGTCTTGGTGGAGGGGCATCCTTGCCCCCTTGGGTACAGACTGAGAGCATGGAGTGGACAGATGATGGAAAGAGCAGGATGCAGCAGAGTAAGGTCTTGCCCTTACCTGGCATCAGTTAGATCAGTGGTTCTCAACCTTTTTAGTCTGCAGCCCCTCGCACCCTCCCAATAACTTTTCTGAATTTAGATTCAAGCTCCATGATTCTCAACCAGGGTGTTGCTAAACTTAGAAGAATTATGGAAGGTGCCTAGTGGCTAAAAGGGTTGAGAGCCATTGCTCTAAACTGGTGATGCCTAACCTTTCAGCTAAGTGCTGCAGGGTTGGTTCATAGGCTGGATCTGGTCTGCAGATCCTATATGGAGCACAGGGATGGGACTCAGTCTGGTGTGTGCAACCAGCCCTGCCCAGCACACTGGATAAGTCCCTACACTATATCACACCTGTGGCCCCAGCCCATGCACAAGGCCATGCCATTCAGTCCACAGGGCTTAGAAAATTGGTGGCAGGAAAACAATGCAAGTGATAATTGCTGCCACTCTCCCACTGCCAAATTTCTAGATCCAGAGGAGCTCTGTTTCCAAATTTCCAGACCCATAAGTATGACATGACTTTGCAGGCTAGTGGTTGAGCATCACTGTTCCAAACCATATGCACTATTTAAAAGATATATTAAACGTCTGTGAACTTAACTGAAGAGTCAGTTAGGTAAAAAAAAAATGAAAAAAAGCTTGAACAACCAAGTAACTAATCCTGTCCCAAAGGAAGAGGGTATTTCAGAAGGAAATTAAAGTTTTCTTTTTAAGTTCAATGACAGCTAATCAGGCCTTCAGTTATCCTAACTGCATAACCAAACACTCATAGCAAAAACAAAACAAAACAGGTTTTCTGTTCTTCATCCAGAAAAGTAGCTATATCTATCAGCCATGGTCCATTCAAGCTAGTTTGGCTGAGGTAAGATGGGAAACAGCACAGCAACTAGGAACTCTAATATACTGTAAAATGAATGGGCTGAATTTATCCTGATGTGAGTTCACAGATTTGATGGAGCTGTATCCAGCTAGCTCAGCAACATTAAACTTTCAGCGTAATACAGTTCTTTGCCTATCTTGTATTAAGGAATGGTGACAGTTCTCACTGCAGGATCAGAGCATTCATTTGGTGGGAGAGGCTATGCTCAAGGTACCACAGGTTTTTGTTTACCTTGCAGGACCATTAGACAGGAATGGACATTCAGCTGTAAGCCAAGATCTCCTGGATTCTAATTTGGTCTCTGCTCCTGACTTGTTTATTCATGGCATTCATAGCCTTATTGACTCAGTTTTCCAATCCCCATAAAATAACAGTAATGCTTCTTGTCTATCTCACATTGGAGTTGTAAGGTTTAACATTACATGGCTTTAAAGGATGGTAGCATTTCAAGTAACCACCATCCTTCAAAGTTATGTAAAGTATGGAGAACTTGGAGCTTTTGAAGCCAGAAAGTAAATTGGTTAGCTACAGAACTGAGATAACTAAAGTCGTCCTTTGAAACATGATTGATTGAGCAGAAGCTGATGTTGGGCAAAGAGAAGATATTTCAGTTGGAAAGGAAATTCGGACTTGAAGGCATAGACATTTCAGGCCTAAAGAAAAGGTTCACTTTAGAAAATCGCAGGTTTAAAATGCATTTCTACAGCAGTGTGCAAAAAAGGGTTTTGATTGATGCTGTAAGTGTCATTGTGAATTTTCAGTCTCACTAAACCATTTACTGAGTCAATTGAAAGTCCATCATGACACAAAAACATTTTAATACAGTTTAGTATCTGCATTCTTTCAAACAACAACAGCAAACTCAAGTGCCCTCAGTGTTTGCAATTTTATGACACTAAATGACAACACACAAAATTAAAAATAAATGCCAACATATGTATAATGAACCACTTGAATTTTCCTATCCACAGCCTAGCTGTTATTCCCCATTTCTTGCACTGGCATCTGTAATGTCTAAATGGCTAAATAGCTAAAGGCCAGGTTCACAATGTGCACAGCACATATGAGGGAAACCAGGGGTTTTTTTTTCCTATCTGAAACCAGTGACACTTTATATAGAAAGGAACCTCGCACTGGAGTAAACACACAACAGTCAAGGTTGGAAATTTCAGGTCTGCTGTTCACCTAGATATAAGCATGGGACAATCCCAAAGCTGCGCAGATAGATTCAAAGGAGATGAGTGGTAGGCAGAAGTGCACCATAATAAAAATAGGAATTCTGGAAATCATGGGGTGAGAAGTATTTTATTTTTTGGAAATTGTTCTCGTCTTGAAACACACAGTTTCCTCATTTTTAAGCAAACTGTGTCCATTTTTGTGTTTAGGCTTAATCCCCACCCACTTTTGACTCAGATTGCTTCTGGAATTTTTTATCTTCAATTCTGTAAGAGTGAGCACTCCTATTGTCATCTGTGGGCATGCCTACATATGCAATTAATGTGAAGTAACAAACTTCTGGTACAGCCCTGGCATTGGTAGGACACTATTAAGAATACTGTACACAGTTCTGGTTAAATTCTGTGGTATTAAAAATGATGACCTTTAAACTGGAATGTCTTCAAAGATGGGCCATGAAGAAAATAGAGACCTTTTCTTATGGAAGATTAAAGGAACTTTTGTTTAGTCTAAGAAAACAGACATAGAGGCCAGTCCACAAGAGCAGGAGCATGCTTCTGCAGCAGCACAAATAGTAGTGGCACAAATTTGTGCCGCTATTTTGTGCAGTAGTGCATACCCCAGACTGTGCCCTTTGCAGCAGGACACATTGTCCTGCTGCTCCATGTGCTGCAGGGAGGGCTGACAGGGGTGCAGCAGCATGTGGGGTGACGGGTGGAGAACAGCATGTGGGGCTACCTGCTCTCTTATCTCTGCCTTAAGAGTGTGCCTTAGACCCTGGGCTGCCTGCTTCCCTGAATCCATGTACCTCAGTACGGGGGCTCCACTACAGAGTTCCTGCTCTGAGACCCATGGAGCACCCAGCCCAGGGCTGCTTGGTCCCCCATCTCCACGTGCCTCAGCACAGTGATTCCCAGCACACTCCATGTGCTGGGCAGGGAGGAAGGTGGCTGGCTGAGGCACAGAGTGCCTCATTGTGGGGTTAGCTGGCAGACAGCCCCTGCACTGGGGCAACCTGTGCCCTAGCCAGCCAGGCAGAGGCACATGGCACCAGGGGTGCACGCAGTCCAGGGATGCTTGATCCCCTGTTGACTTACACTGAGGAGCCCCTGTGCTGAGGCACCCTGCACCCCAGCCGGCTGGTCCCCGACTGGCTGGGGCACAGAGTGCCTTGAATGGGGAGCAGGAAGCCTTGGAATTGTCATGCACTCCCCTGTCTTGAGTAAGCAGCTCCAGAAGTACATGGAGACAGGGTGCCAGCCAGCCCCAGACTGCCTGCTCCCATATCTCTGCATTTGCTTTGCACACGCCACTTCGGCATGGTTTGCACTGCTTTTTTTTTTCCAGGGTTTTTTGTTTTGTTTTGTTTGGGTTTTTTTGCTACCAGGGAATCACAGTAACAAATGTTGCCCCTTTGCTGCAAATTTGTGCTGATTAACGTGTAACTTGTGTGGTTTGTGGCGTTCTGCAGGTACCTGTGGTTTGTGGCACCACAAACCTCTTTGCATTGTCACAGACCACGTATGCCTGCACATCTGAATCTAGCCAGAGGGCATATGATCACCTTTTAAAAGAATGTGCATGACATGAATATTAGGGAGAGTGAAGCACTTTTTAGGCTGAAAATTGACATTGGCAGAAGATCAAGTGGCTACAAACTGGCTGCAGATCATTTAGCTTGGAAATTAGATTTCTGTGACAGGATTAAAGTTTGGAATATTCTTCCAACGAAATAATGGGGACAAGGAATCTTCATCTCTTTAAGACTGAACTTGCTTAATTTATGGAAGGGAGGGGAATTGTAGGGCAGGGAGTTGTAGCCTGACAACTAGTGTGTGTGATATGTGGAATCATGCATTTGCAACAGGGCTAACAAAACCAGCCATGCAACACAGGCAGCTGCCTAGGGTGGCAACTAGAAGTGGGACAGGGGAATTACAGGCAACCCTTGCTTAGCGCTCTTAATTGGTTCTGGAAAAACTGAGCGCTAAGCGAAACAGTGTTAAGCAAAACACATTTCCCCATAGCGTTTAATGTAAATAATATTGTGTAAATGATGGCAACATCCTGAGAGAGAGCCAGCATGGGTTTGTTGTGGGTAGGTCTTGTCTGACTAATCTTGTGTCCTTCTATGATGAAGTGACACATCACCTGAAAAAGGGAGAACAGATTGACATCATTTACTATCTGGACTTTTAAAAAGCCTTTGATTTGATGTCCCATGATCTCCTCTTGGAAAAACTGGCCAACTGTGGCCTCAGCTCCACCTCAGTCCAATGGCTGGGGAATTGGCTCCAAGGCTAGACTCAGAGAGAGTGTTCATTGGCAGAAGAGAATCATGGTGCGCCATGACCAGTGGTGTCCTCCAAGGCTCCGTCCTTGAACCCATTCTCTTTAATGTATTTATTAACGATGTGGATACTGGTGTCAGCAGTGAACTGGCCAAGTTTGCCAATGACACCAAATTTTGGGGTAGAGTGTCCACATGTGTGGATAGAATGGTGATCCAGGCTGACTTGGATAGGCTGAAAAAGTGGGAAGATACAAACCTGATGACATTCAATACCAACAAATGTAAGGTACTCCACCTTGGGGAAAAAAACCCTGCAGCATGGTTATATGAAGTGCTACACTTGCTAACATCAAGGCTGAAAGAGACTTGGGGGTCACAATTGACCACAAGATCAACACGAGCCACCAATGCGATGTTGCACCTGGTAAAAGAAACAAAATTCTGGCTTGCATCCATAGATGCTTCTCAAGTAAATCTGAGGATGTCATCTTCCCACTGTACTCAGCCTTAGTGAGGCCTCAGCTGGAGTACTGCATCCAGTTCTGGGCTCCACAATTCAGGAAGGATGTGGAGAAGCTTGAGAGAGTCCCGAGGAGAGCCACACACATGATCAGAGGGCAGGAGAATAAGCCTTATGGAGAGAGGCTGAGAGCCATGGGACTCTTCAGATTGGAAAAGTGCTGACTCAGGAGTGACCTAAGGACAGCTTATAAGTACATCAGCTCCCTGCCTGCCCCTTCTTGCTGCTGCCACTCCCGGCACTCCTGCCACCCTGCCTTGGGCCCCGCCAGCCTGGGCTCCCTGGTCACACTGCCTAGCGCCCACCCGCCCTTTCTTGCTACTACCGCTCCTTCCTGCCCGCTCCAGCACCATGTGCCAGAGCGGACCCCGGGCTCCTGCCGCCCCACCCTGGGCCCACCTATGTGCATTAAATGGGGGTTGCCTATATGTGCACATACCTTGCACATGCTCACTGGGAGCTACCTCAGGAGTTAGGGTATGTGCAAAAGCAAATAGGGCAGCTCTGGCACTGCCAAGCTCTTATCTGGGAGTCTGTCTGGTGCCTGCCCTTGTCAGCTCCCAGGTATGTTACGAATTTCATTTTTTAAGGGTGGCAAAAATCCTTAGGCCACTCCTGAGTTGCAGCCCTCATTCTGGGATATGATGTTAACTTTTTTATAGTGTAGCAGATCTCTGGTAATCCCATGTTTCAGAGATTTTGCTAGTCATCTGTAGGGGCCAGGAAACATTCCTTTTCCCCCTTCACAAAAACCACTGGTTTCTAGGGGATTTTTCTTCTCACCTTCTTCTGAAGCATTGGGGCATATTTGTTAGAGCTGAGGCTGGGGTGTTTTGATTGGCATGCCCAATGGTTCCTGTCTAAAGGGTCTTGCTTTTCTGCTCAGTGTCATACTGATCACCAAATTAGGGATCAGGACATTTTTTTTCTGTCTTAGGTCAGATTAGCATGGACTGTGGAGTTCTTCACTTCACTTGTAGTGTGGACCATACTATCTACTTAGGATTGTCTGAGTATATGATAATGAACTACACCCCTATCATTGCAGGGCAATGGTAGGGCATTGGCTGTGCCCATCTCCACTGTTTTTACCTATATGTTATAAAGCGTTCTTGGTGTTTTGAATATTGTGCCTTGTGGTTTTGCATGGGGTTTGAAATACTGATTTTGTGTAAGTGACTAAGTTTGTGAATACAAAGAACTAGACTTAGTGGTCCAGGAGATTTTTCCAATCCTATTCTCCTATGTTCTAAACGTACAATAAAATTAGATGTCAGCAGGAAGTATGACAATGGTCAGAGCAATTACACGCTAAGATTTATCTAAATCACAATTTATAATCCTTCAACTATAGTGGTATGAGAGTTATGAGAGGTAAGGATTTCTTACGGTGATATTTTTTTTGAACTTGTAGTTGGGATAGAGTTAGACAAGCTTTCTAACGCAAGACATTCTTTCTCAGGTCTGATCACGATGAACCTACGCTGTGCCTGCATTAAACAGCTTCTCTCTATCTCTCTCCCCACTACATAGTTAGTTCAATAAGATATCACCCTATGAAATCTTTTGCCCCTCACATAATTTTTGGGCCCACAGCTACAACATCACTCTTACACTGCTTTCTGCCAGTATAGTTAGTGCCCACCCAGGAAGGGAAATAAAGGATAACATTATAAGCATGTTTATACTACTCTAACTGCCCTTAGTAGGTTTTGGATCAATATAAAACGTACCGTCTAAAATAATCACAGCCTTAACCAACACAGACGTGCTAGTCCAAGAACTATGCATAGACCAGCTCAGCACCTGAAAGAGTGAAAAATTAGATAAAGCACAAAAGAATTTGTTACCATCCTGAACCAGAGCACAGCACTTTATATGATACTCAGCATCTTCATTGGGGGCGGGGATGTTTCTAAGGTTTGATGTTTTTTGGGGGTGTTTTTTTGTTGGTTTTTTTTTAACAGAAAATTTTCACCTTACTCCTGTCTAAAAGAAACTTATTATAAATGTAAAACTCTCACATTCAACTGTAGAGCTGATTCATAGAAACAAGGATGTTTCCAATTGCAGAACAGTAGAAAGTAGCTTTAAAGTGTTCCAAAAATAGTAACAACTTATTAACACAGAGAAGAAGCTTACATGAACATGAAGTACTAATAACAGTATTTTGTTGGAATGGATCAACATATTCTTCTTGAATTTTTTCAGTGAAAAATGCCTTATGGACCAAAAGAAAACCCTTTTTTATTTTTATTTTTTTTAACAGTTTTCTTCAATTTCTATGTTTCTACTGAAAAAGTGGAAACCAAAACTAAAATTTCAGTATCATTTTTAAGGTTTTGTTTTTCTAAAATGAATGGGAAGAAAATGTATTTCAGTTGTATTATTGCTGAGTCCCCTATCCAAACCCTCTCCACAAAAACAAGCAAGCAAGCCCCATGGCAAATTTTGAAGAAATAAATGAAAAATAACTATTCCCTCAATATCTAATCAGTTTAAATATGTATACTGAATATTTCATTTTCAAACGTTATAATACCCATGCAGCCACTGGTGTAAATTGTAGCAGCTGTTTAATAACATGGTTGTTACAGGCACAAGCCAGATGGGATATCAGTACTTGGTAGCAAGAGTCACAAGCCAGGAGTCTGGGAGCTAGGCAACAAGTTGAAGTAGGAGATAGGCAGGCAGCAAGGACCAGGACTAGGAAGCCAAAAACAAAAAATCAAGAGTACTGGATCTAGGAGAAAAAAATAAATGATTTGTTGAGATCACATATAAAATTGCAAGGACTGATTTTTATTGGTGTCTGTACACAAGTCGGGAGGCTGCTGTAATTATAGCGCATCAGAGAAGACTTGATTAATCGAGTCTGCTACAGTGTGGTAACTAATTACCACACTCCAGCCAGCCTCTGTGTCTCGTGTGCTTCAAAATGTTGGTGGGGGCACTTTAACTAAAGCTCATTCAACAAGCTTTAGATAAAGTGCTCCTGCCACCGTTTGGAAGTGCAGGGGTGCTGATACACAGAAGACACTCTGGGTGCTTTAATTAGAGTGGTTCTTGGAGCTGCGCTAATTAAGGCACTTCCTGCCCCCCTCTCCCATCCCTGGGGCATGTGTAAAAACACCCTATGTACCAGAGGTCACGCCCATGCAGTTTAACTGGAGCCAGCTGGGAGCACTCCGGCAGATGTCACCAGTCCAACCCAGGCAATCAGGGCCATTTGGGGGATTTATCAGTCTGCCTGTGGCTGGAACTCTTGAAAATAGAGTAATGTTCCACAAGCATTTAAGTGCACGTACTGAAGAAATATATTAGATTTCTTCATATACCATACAAGCATTTTCTGTATTAGGTTCAATCAACAGGCATGCACCAATCAAACGTAAGAATGGGAAAAAGTTGGGGAATTTCCTACATAAGGGATGCATGTGATTACATTTTAAGGATTGTACAATGTTCATGGATAGGTAAGAAGACTGGGCCTTTAATATGACAATGGAAAGAAGCCACTAGTAGAATAAATCTGACAATCAGGCATGCTAAGAGCTTCACTAAGACATATTCAGGATTGCTAATTCTTATGATCATGTCAAGTTATTCACCTTTTGTCAATTTAAATTAATCTCTTTCCAGGGACCACTTGTCTCTCAGCTGACAGCTGAAATTTACAGCATTAGTATCACTACATAACACAGAATGAAATGCAGGTACAGTAGATCTGGTGAAAGATGTAGCTGTTGCATCAGCTGTCAGCATTAAGGTCTGTTCTATTGATCCCAGTAGAAAAGGTGAAAGGCTAAAGAGAGAGAGGGAGAGATGGAGTTGATAGCTAACAATTCCTGCAGCAGCTCCCTTGGTCAGGCAGTCAACATTTGACTGCTAGGCAGGAACCATTTGGGGCCTTTAAAAAACTGCAAGCTGAGCTCTCAAACTGTAGGGGAAAAATGTTAATATGAGTCATAAAGCTAAGGGGCACGGGATTCATTTCCTCCTAATTCTCCGTCTCAAATTTTTCTTAGGTCTTCAGGGAAAACTTTTGCCTTTTCATTTTCATACTTTTTTTTTTTTAAATGCTCCTACAAGAAGAGAAGATACCCTTGTGCTGGTTCAATGTATATTACATATTTAGTTATGTTACCTTCAGGCACCAATCTAAATAGCTACATAAATAACTGTAGCCTGAACAATGGTAGCTAGGGGACAGCTACTCAAATTTGAGCTTTCAGCTAAATTCTGAAAATATGACCCCTGTTATATGACTACAGTAGATGCCACTAATTCATTTGAAAGAATGTCACTTTATCCCATATAACAAACAAAGTAGTCATGTTTTCATAAAGAGCTGTATTTACATAGCACTCTTCACATAGAGGGATTCGCAAGTACACAATAAATTGTGCATACCTACAGTGTGTGAATCATCTCACTGGCAGGGGTTAGGATGTGTCAAGTGTTTAATAGTGTAGGTTGTAGCCATGTTGGTCTAAGGACATAGGCTGACAAGGTTCTTTGGGTAAATCGGATAATTTTTATTAGACTAACTCAAATATTTGGAAAAATTCTTTGCAAGCTTTCCAGCACAAAAACCCTTCATCAGGCTGAGGAAGTTTCAAAATGGACTGAGAAGGCTCATCTTGATGAATGTTAAATAAAAGATATCAGATTTACCCAAAGAAACTTGTCTTTAAGTGTTTAACAAACTCAAATAATTCAAAAAATTCTTCTTTCTGGCACAAATACCAATCTCCAGCAACATATACAACACCTACAACAAGATGTAAGAAAGACTAATCTTCTCCAGTTGAAACTATAGAAGACTTTTTATCTAAGAAGCTACTTAGAATGTAATTTGCCCCTGATACTTGGACTAGGCTTCTTAATGTTGTGAAAGGATCTTTAAGAAAAAAAAACTAGTGCCCAGAAAGATCTGTGATTTTATAGGAGACTTTCAAGCTTGCTCAGTCCATTTTGAAGCTGGTTTTCAGGTTTAGCTCACAAGTGACTGCCTTCCAGGAAAAACATGTCTACTTGTGACTCTTGTTCAAGTTCTCATTTAGCATAAAGTCATAGTGCTGCTATAGGAATGACAGCTCAGATGCAAGTGAAGGGCCAAATGCGATGATAGAGAGATTTTACATGACAAGGCCATTTCAGACAAAAGAAATGTTAAGCAAATACACTTACACAATGGGAAGTCTTGAACTTTTGCTGATTCCTGATGATAGCACTGTGCCAGGAGAAAGCTTGAAGCTACCTAAAACCTCTGTTTTGGAAATCTTTCTGGCACAACAATGACTGGTGTTTGTACACTATTTTAAATGGAAAATGAAAAATACATTCCAGGGTATGACAGCTAATAAAAACTAAAATGTTTGCCTAGAACTTCTGTATTTTAGAGTCTTTGGAAACCCTGCTTATTCATAATTCACCACCAAAAATATATACAATAATACACCATGAATGAATAATGTATGAGACATGGAGGTTTTGCAACATAACACTAGTGCCATCCTGGAAAGAAAATGGGAAAGTACAGGCACATCAACTTTCATGAGTATTATTCTTTTGGACTGCAATCTGTAATCATCAGTAGTAATAGCCATGATGGCTTGGGACAGGTTCTCAGCCTCATCCGTTTGGTTATACAAGTGTGCTGCAATCCCCCTTCCTAGTGTAAATCAAATCCTGGCTACAGACATGAATTCTAGGTGCCAGAAAGAGGCTCTGACAACCAACTACCTCGTGTGGCATTATTTTTTAATAATTTAGAAAGAATTTCCTTCAGTTGAAGAAACATTGCACTGTAAGTATTCTAATCACTACTGTCTCCAGGAAATTGTAAAGGAGAAGAAATCACTTAAAGAAAACCAAGTTTTTAAAAAAAATAATTAACAATTAAAATGGAAACCTGCGATCTTGACACTCTGATGATAGATTAAAGATTTAGAAAATGCACTTCTGCATTTGAGACAAGATAAAAAGGCAGGAGGTACAAATTGGTTTTGTTAATTACTCTTTTTCAGTACAGATTGATCTGAGCTTCAAAGCTGAGCTGTAAATTTAAATGTTCTAACTGTGGATAGCATTTTGATAAATAAGTTTGGTTAGAGCCCATTGCCACTCTTAAATGGTTTCTTTCATTCTCCTGGTAGAAGAGTTCATAGTATCATAGTATTTAGGGTCAGAAGGGGCCTAAAGCAGGCCATCTAGTCTGACCCCCTGCCAATGGCAGGAACGAGTGCCAGGGTCACAGGACCCCAGCCAAGCATCTATCTAAGCTTTTCTTAAAGATACCTAAGGAAGGAGCAAGAACAACTTCCCTAGGAAGCCGGTTCCACATCCTAGTCACCCTAACAGTGAAGTAGTGTTTCCTAATGTCCAACCTAAACTTGCTCTCCAGTAACTTGTGACCATTGGTCCTAGTTACCCCTGGGGGTGCCCAGAAAAAAAGAGCCTGCTCTATTTTCTGCTGATCACCCCTTAGCAGTTTATAGGCAGCCACCAGGTCCCCCCTCGGCCTCCATTTACTGAGGCTGAACATGTTGAGGTCCCTCAGACGCTCCTCATAAGGCCTATCCTGCTGCCCACATATTAATCTAGTGGCCCTCCTCTGGACCCTCTCGAGGCCGTCCACATCCCTCTTG
>JAGPOW010001543.1:42415688-42429042 GCA_030014935.1 Caiman crocodilus
TGAAATCCCTGCCCTGAGGGGTTTACCAGCAGCCCCTCAGGCTGGCACAGGGAGAGGTTTCTGGAGAGGGGCACCCATGGTGGCTTTTCTGCCACACAGCCTACAGCTGAACTGGAGGAAAAGGCCTTTTAAATCCTGGGATTAACACGTCCAGTAACGAGAGAATCTTTGGGAAGTTTAGCTGCTAACATCTAAGAAGCCTTTTATAAGTATGTGTTAACTATGATATTTAAAAGGCCTTTTAACCTGACATACTTCAGGGCAGATTTTCAAAACAATTCAGGTTGAGACAGATACTCGGCATGGACAATCTCAGTCCAAATAGTTAAAATTTGGCAAAATTATAAGCAAATGAAAATATGATCTCAATCATAGGCTATATAGTAAGTATACCGATAAATATACATGGAAAAAGTGGTTCTTCCTATACACAGAAAAGAGTGAAAGACTGAAGATCCTCTGACTTTCACTAAGTGGTCTCTGTACAGATGTAGTTTATTACCTAAGCACTGCAGAAATAAAGTGATTATTTCATTAGAATTGTACCAGCATAAAATTGTTACAATACAAGAGAGAATCAGGCCCCTAAAATGCAAGGTGCTGCCTTGGAACAAATAGAGCAAGTCAAGAATGGAAGGCAACTGTGCTGAGCTAATTGACAGCCTTTTGTTCTTGCTTTGTACAAATATCTCCAAGTCATTTGCCTATTTTTATCCTTTGACAGATGCAACCAGGGATCTTTTGCCATTTTTTCCATAAGGCCTTTCACAGGCAGTGAAGTCACAACAATAACTTGTAAGAACAAAACAGTGCTGGGAAAAAAAAAAAAAATCACACTCAGAACCCTTGGGGATAAATTTTCCAAAAAGCTTCAAATAAATCCTTAAAAATCAAAGGCTTTGACATGTTGTTGTCCAAAAGCTGGGACATCATGCTGCAGTGAGATGGAAATTGCACAGACAACTTGGCTGGGGTCTGACTCTAGAGTGAAGTAAAATGAAAGCCCCAAATTTTTCCACTGCATCACAATGTGCCACTACAACTGTGGTTACAGTAACCCTCTACTCAGACTGAAGCTCTGTAAAGAGGAAGACTAGAAGACGGTTCCATTCTGTTGACTGGCATCTCTTTATATTTTTCTGCATGTACTTACAGGGCACGTTTACACATGTGTCCAACTGCGCAGTAATCACGGATACTGCACAGTCCCGGTGCTACACAGGTCGTTTCTGACCCTACTTCATAGTAGCAATGAGTTACTGCGCAGTAGCATCATGGTTCATGCTGATGCTACATCGCCATAGCATCCCATGTAGACGCGCCCGCAGCTATGTATTTTAACATACAGATATGGTTTTAACAAACCATAGCTCAATAAGATTTGTAACTGGAGCAACTTGTTCCTTAAAGGTAAATATTAAATTAAGCAATATATTTCATCCTTTAAAAAAAAAGGAAAATAGCTATTTCTATATATTTTCCCCTCCTTTTACCATCTAAAAATGCTCAAGCAGCATGGAAAATTGAACTCTTCAGCTGCATAGGGCAGGCAGGCAGGATGAAAAATCCTCTGAAATGCTCTGTCCATAGCTGTGACAACCTCACCTCTGACTGGCATAACCACCCTTGTACCAGTAAGAGATGAGACATGATATGCATGCTAGATCAGTTAACTTCCCTAGGAGCCATCTTGACCAGTAAGTGACAGGAGATAGACATTTCATGGAATTATTCAGAGATATTAACTAGTATCCCAATGAGGGTGAAACCACATGACTCATTTCAATTTAGAATAGACTTAAACCAACTTCCTGGTAAATTAGTCCACTGTTTTAGCCACTGAATACTTACACACATATATCCTGTGTCTAAAGCTTTAATGATGTATTTGCTTCAAGTTTCTTCCATCCACCATATATATGTTTTCATTTCCATCATTGATTATTAAGGAATATAACTTTGTAGAATGGAACATTAGAAATTATATTGAGCGTGAAGTTACACACTTAGGGACTAACAACAACTTTTACTGTAAATTGGCAGCTCATAGACTGGAAATGGAATTAGAGAGAGACCTGAATATTCTGGTTCATTCTAGGATGACTATGTGCCACCAGTGTGATGCAGTTGTGAAAATAATTAATGGAGTTCTATGGTGCATTAGGCAGTGCATATTCAATAGAGATAGGAAGGTACTAGTATCACTGTACAACATATTGGTAAGACTCCATTTAGAATACTTTGTACAGATCTGGGTGCCAATGTTCCAAAAAGATTAATTTAAACTGGAACAAGTACAAAGAAGGCACACTATGTTAAAGGTATAGAGGCACTATTTTAGAAGAGGAGATTTAAAAAGCTTGGTTTATTTAGCTTAGCAAAGCAAAGGTTGAGAGGAGATATGATTACTTTTTATAAATATATTCACAGGTTATATATCAGGGAGGGAGAAGAGCTCATTTAAGTTAATGAATTGGCACAAGACCAAATAGCTACAAACTGGTTATGTAGAAATTGGATTGGAATTAGAAGATACTGAACTATTAGAGCAGTGGAGTTTTGAAATGATCTTCTGAATAAAATAATGGGAGCAAAGAACCTGAACTGCTTCAAGATGGAACTTGCTAAGTTTATGAGAGAAACTATATAAAATAAGGAAGGGGTTCTTGGATCAAGAACTGGCAGGGAACATTTTTGCCTTTGAAGCATGAGGTGCGATCCTCTTCCTTGGATCCTCTGAGCATCTATTTACCTAAATACTTCTCTGCCATTGCAATGGGTAAGGCATTGGTGATGCCATGACCTCCCCTGCTTTTGTTGCATGTCACACTGCAGAGTGCTTTTGGAAAACTGTTTTCAGAATTTGACTGTAATGGGCTTCCTCTCAGTTTACCTCAGCACTGCAGCCCATGTGGCCAGGCTGCAATTAAGACCACTGACACCATGTGGCCAGAGAACACACCTCTGTTTGGCACAGAGCTCAGAGGCTACACGCTTAAAACAGGTTCAGAGACAGAGGTGGGATGTCCAGGTGAAGAGATGGAGCCAGATGCTCTCGCTGCCACTGGAAGAAGCCTGGTACTTTTCCTGATGGCTGGTGTACCTGTGGAAGCAGCACACATTTGCCCTATGGCAGAAATGGACAGGAAAAACCTGGACACTCTCAATACCTGGCTGGCGGCCAGCTATGTTCTCCAGGACTGAAAAACCCAGGCGAACCCTAGTGGTCTCCTTTGTCCACAGAGGCTGGAGGACTGGAGTGGATGCCAGCTCACCCAACAAGAGGCTTAGCATGGATGTGAGCCCACTCACAACTACAGATCGAGGACCACCTGGGAATCCCTAAGTCAGGTCAGTCTGGGAGAAGGCAACCTAGAAGGCCTCTGAGCACCAGACAAGGGGTAACACCAGCAGGGAGTCCTGCAGATCTCACATGCCACAATTGTGCAGCTGTGAGCCCAGAGTGCACCAAAAGGGGACTGATAGGCCCCATACCAGCACAGCATAGAGTACCATAGGGCAGTAGCATACCTGGCCCGGTGGCAGGACAGGAAGAATCTGTAACAGGAAGCTGGCTCACTAGGAAGTCTATTAAGTTCAAAGCAGGGAGAGTGAAGGGTGTGCTGGGCCCCAACCCCCCACATTTAGAGTTGACCTAGTTGCTGTGGGGGCATCATTGCCCTGCCCACCACCTAGTCCAGGCTATGCAGATTAAGTTTTCCTGTTGTGTTGGGATTTTCTGGAAGCTATACAACAGCAGCGAAAACCCTGTCACATCCCTTTTCACTGGTCCCCAGTGTGGGAAAAGGAACCCCATGATCATGCCAGGGTACTGCCTGGATCCACTGTAACAGCCAAGAGGAAAAGGGTGGTGTTAGGGGAGGAGGAGCCCCACAGAAGACACACCAATGGAGTTGCCCCTGGGCCCGTAAAGGAACCACTAAGCACCACCTCCAGAGGTATACCAGGGAACAACAAGCTATGGCAGGTGAATAGGCTCAGGTGCGACATGGCCTAAGGCAGCAGGACATACCCATTGGCCCATACAGTGGACATGAGCCTGTCACGCTGTGGCAAGTGAAGGGCTGAAGTGAATGATCTATAGGACTCTTTGGATAAATACTTGCTTGCAAATACAGGAGAATGGACCCAATGGATTGACAGTCCTTTTCTTGCCCTATGTATGAAACTGCTTCATAATTCACTTCCTCTCTATTCCTCATTCACTATTGTTTTTCCTTTTTATACATCAAATCTGCTTCTAAAGTAACAAGCTCCAAGTCTAAGGTCTGTTCCTTCAGGCACATTGAGCTATGGTTAAGGCATATTGGTCTCTAGCTAATACCCTTTAAGAGGCAGATGTGACTACCAGCTGGCTGGCTTGGATTCTCTGACTGATGACCAGGTGGGTACTCACAGCTGGGTCAAATGAGGACAGCATCAACATAAGTCCAGATGAAAGTCTGAATTTGTGTTTCTGTGGTATTAGCTAGATGTTTTAACCAGTGACAAAATACAAGGTCAAAAATTGGTAAACGTGTAGTGGTAGGAGGCCCGCTTCAGTGATTCAGTCAGTCTACAGCTGATTACCAACTCTATTCAACTTACTTTTAAAGTAACACAGCGGGTATTTATACATGCGTTTTACTGACTAGTTAGCTCTGCAATAAAACATCACCATCTACATGTGAGGTGCTATTAGGCCAGAGTAAACTAATTAACTCTGTTGTAGGATAGTACTGCCTGACAAAATACCATCCTTTGGAGTTATTTAGTATGCTGCAACATATGTGTAGATGTGACCGGGGCTGGCTGGGGCACAAGGGTGCTACAGTGCAGAGCTGCCCACTGGCTAGTCTTGCACTTTAGCACCCTTGTGCCCCACCCAGCCCCTCCACATCACATTGAGCTAGAGTGGAGCAGCTCTGGGCTGGCAGGCTGCAGTCCTAGCTGTAATATGCTGTGGTCCTGGGCGCACATGTAAATACTGCACCTGGGAGCAATAAATTCAGGCACAAACTATGCCAGGGTTTATTTAGCAGCACTAGTTGCATGTGTAGATGCGCCCTGTTAGGTGCTTAATGTGCAGTAGATTAATTCTCTTGCGTATTAGCACATCACAGCAAAAACCATGCTAATGCGTAGAACAATTAGTCTACTGCACATTAAGTATCACAAAAAGACCATGCACCATTGATACTACACATTAGCTCTGGCTACTGCACATTTATGTAATACCTCATATTAGAGGTACTAAACTTAATGCACAGTAGCAACGTTAATGCACTTGTAGACATGCCCACAGAGTGTTAAACCCTCCTGCTGCACCACTCCCAACTAGCGGCTTTTGCCAGAGATATACATAAGGAGGAATTTTTCCAATAGTCCCCTGCATAGATACAGATTTTTTCAGTAGCTTCTTCTGCAACTCTGTGGACAAAATTGTGCCTCCCACTGAACTCCTATTCCAATCGCTGCTAGATCTCTACAGCAACAATTTCACTGCTTCTCTCAGATAGAAAGAATATGTCAGTTCCACTGCAACTGGTGCCCTACCTGATTCTGGAGGAAAGCCAGGCTTATGAAGGTTTTAGAAGCAGCACATTGAATTATTACCATATCGCTTTTCTCAGATCAATTGTTCCTTGATCCATATCCTCTCAGGGACATGACATGTTGTGAAATAATGTTCTATTGGAAGCAGTTCATGATAAAGGTAGTGTAGTGCAGTATAGGACTTCAGAGTGGAACAGACACAGGACAAGCATTGAAGAACAGCAGCACTGCAAATAAAGAATTGTTAATTAATCCACATCCAGTTTAACCCAGTGGTACTCATGAAAGGGGGAATATTTCTTTATGCAGGTCCCTTGGGATTTGCGTAGCCTTTAATTTCTATTTACAACCTCATGTTGTTCTGCAAGACACACATGTGGGGTTTTTCCATTTGCTCAGCATGCCTGAGGCATTACAGTTACGTTTTAGATCTGCCCAGCATGACAAAACATTTCTCCAAAAGAAAAGACAAATCTCATAGGCCTTGGGACAAAGTTAAGATACATGCCTATATTCATATGGTTTTATTAATTAGCAACGTATTAAGGGAATCAACAGGGGCACATAAGAGCACGTAGCTGATCAAAGAGTATTCTTGCTGTTTGTTTTTTGCTGGATAATATAATTTCTTTTACTGTGCCAATGTTGAAAACTAAGGTCAACTTCCTGGGGCAATTAGAACAGAACACTGGGCACTGATTTTCATCAGTGGAGGTGCTCAGTTGGTTTGAAGGGAAGAAGATGCTGGCAGGATATTCTCAGTATGAAGTTCTCATTTGTGCAACCAGCTTCTCCATTGGTCTGAAGCCTCTGATGTTTCTGTATTCCAGCAATGCAGCAGGACCTACCTGCTGGCTTGGAATTTTTCAATGCTCCTCGCCTTTCTGCTCCTGCTTCCCCTGCATTGATGTCAGGAGGAGCAAAGTTAGGCTAAAGGTGAGTGGTTTGAAATTCCAGCCCTCTCTCCCCCCCTAAAGGAAGAGTGAGAGGCTAGACTGTGATATCTAATGTTTGTAAAGGGAAGACATTTTTCCATTTGTGGTTGCAAATTTATGTCTGGGGAACGTCAAAGTGGTTGCTGAACCCAGAAGGCTGCCTTCTGAATGTAACAGTAGTGCTGTTCTCCATGCAGTTTTCCAGGCTTCTGCAAACTGGAGTTTTTTCTACGTCTAGCTGTCCTGCAGTACCAAGCTCACTGTTATTAAAGCATATAAATAGTTTATATTTCTCCTATAAGCTGACAGACTATCCAAAGGGAGAAGTGTCTTATAAGCATTTATCAAGAGCTGTAGATAAAAAGGTTTAAATAAGTACAAAGGGCTGTACACAAACAGGAAGCAAAATATCAACCTCACCCTCACAAAAACAGTATTTTCACCTTGCTAGGTTACCCCTCTTTTCCACCAAGACTGAGGTAGGTTCACTAATACTCCCTACCCACCAGCCAGCTATTTTATACAGCACCCTAGTTTAAATAATTAGGTCTTAATTAAGGTGTAATCCTTCCTAATCACATCAGCTCTTTTTAGGTTTGTTTGTGTGTGGTCAGCAAGAGCCTTTAGCTTGGAGCTAATGCCCCAGTCCAGCAGTGTAATGCAAGGAGGCAGCCTCTGCCCATTGTTTCTCTGAAGTGTGTTTGGGGAAATGTTTCTACAGCCCTAAATCATCTTCACCTAACCTACTCCAGAACAGTTCAACTTAAAACAGGCCTAAATATTTTTGCTTTTCCACTTGTCAGGTTTCCAAAACATCTCTTTTGTATGTTGGCTACCTGAAATTTTCTCTTACATCCTGCCTCTGGTGGTTACATATGGAGTTTTGCACAAGCCCTTGTTCTATCTGTTATTTAATTCTGCTGCCTCTGCTTTCCTTCCCTCTACTCAGACACCTGCAGAAAAGTACTGTGGTACATGAAAGCTTGTCTAAGTTTCTTCCAATGATGCAGTTGGCAGATAAACATACCTGCTGGTTAACTGATATCAGTTTTGTATACTAGTGTGAATTACACCATGATCAGATAGACTTGCTTTTATCCCAGGACAGCTCACAGAGTGGGCAGCTATTTCTGCATCTTATTAATTGGCAGTTGGGGAATAGGTAATAATCTGGGCTTTAGCAAAGCACTACCTTGGGATGGATGCGGACAGCTGAAATCTAAACTTACATAACTTACATTGGTGGAGTCTTAGCCCTGATTTTTTTTCCAAGGAAAATTCTCCATCAGATAGTAAGGAGGAAATTACTTCCATTCAGGACTCTGTATCAAGTATCCCCTAATGTTTTACACCAGCATGAGGCTAACTACATCAGCATAAACATCAGTCTGTCCAGATATTAGACAGGTCTACAGATATTAGAAAATAAATTAATCTTGTCACTTGCACCTTTTGCTGGAGTCTTACATGTATTTTGTATACTAACTATAACCAAAGTGCATTTAGGCCAAAATGCTGCTGTTTGCTACATGGAAGTAGCTCTCACTAAAGTCATAGATGAATAAAAGCTATAGTACAGGATTGCTCCCAAAGTCACTGGGTGGCTAGTTCCTAGCAGGAAGCTAATGCCTCAACCACCTACACAACTGAAAAAACAAGAAAGCTGGCTCCTAGTGTATGTTCTCCATCACTCAAAGCTTGCAGAGCTCCCTTATGTGGGGGCTGAAAAACACTGGTGGAATGGGGCCGCTGATGGAGCAGAATTGAGGCACTAGACACTCAGGTTGTTGGAAGAAAAGAAACTTTACTTACAGTCCTTAGGCTGTAAGCACATTCCTTGAAGTTACAAACTCAAATAGGAACACAGAAGCTCACACTCACACAGGGTAGGGGGTGTCAGATGAATCCAGCAGAGTCATTGTCAGTTGATCAGGCCTTCTTCATGGCTTGGAAATGCACACAAGATCTCTCCTCCAGTTTGGGCAGGCATCGCCCAAGCCTCTTATTCGGTCAGCGAGCCAATTGCCAACCGACACGTATACATGAATTACCGTGAGCCAATTGCAAGCATGCACTCGCTGGTGTAGCTGCAAGGTTTTGGCAGGCTATGACCATGCACCAAAACTTTTCCCGCGCTACAGGGGAAAATCCCTGCATCTGTGCTCGCAATGTGCTCAGCACAGCTCTGCCGAGGCATCTTTTAACTGTTTTGCGCCGACACCTTACTTTCACTCAATTATTTTCACTAACATTGTGGAATTAGCACCTTCTGTATATGAGGTTGTCATAATTTCATTATGGGCACTGCTTTCCTTCTTATATGTTTTATTTCAACTACTGTCAGCAGAATTTCTAAATCCTCAGCCCTGCATCAGACACTTCTCCTTTGCAAGGTTTGGGGTTGGGAGGGGGAATGTTTGGGGTAGTGTTGGTCTAAGAAAATTTGGCACAAAAAGACAGGAGAACAGGAAAGATTTAATGGCAAAAAACTGCAAGAAATTTGTCCATATGCTGGACAGACGCAGTGCTGGGAGGGGCGCACATAGCCAAAATAAAAGAATATTATGAGACAGAATACCAAAATAGCATAAGGGCCTATTTTCCTTTCAGCATGCACACAGCTCCAATCATTGCTAATAATAGGAGTTATGCCTGTGAATAGAGGTCAGAATAGATCCCTCTGGAGGTAAACAGCTTAAATTATAGTTCACTTATTTACTGATACCAGCTTCTTAGATCAGCTAAATATTTGGAAATGCTACAAATGCCATTTTCTAGGACAGCCTCTGAGTCATTTCCATTTTTCATGTCTCTGTTCCCTAAGGACTCTGGAAACAAATGGTGAGTATTTTTCTCCTGATGTTTTTAACTTTCAGATGCCAGGAAGTGACGGGAGAGATTGAGCGTGGGGTTTTTTTTTTTGTTTTGGAGAGACTCTGTCTGCAACTGGGAGATGGTTCAGGACATGAGAAGAATATTGTTTCCTAGCCCGCTCTGCACAGCATATCAGAGCAGAGCTACTGCCAACATTTTAATGAGGATTACTTGTGCTCTCTGGAGCCACTAATGTGACCAGCTTTCTCTGAGGCTCGCCAGCACCAGTTGTGATTTTGACCTTATGTTCTAGTCTGAGAGCAAAAGGGCCTATTTTTTCCTTTCTGCTAATTTTTTAAGAGATAAATATAGCCAGGAAAATGACCTCCTACTTCCATGGAAATCTGCTAAAAGTGTAAAGCCAAGAATGTGAAATTTAGCAGGACTTCTCTTTATTTATGGGTTAGCCATCACTTAGCCTAGGGTGAGGTCATATTATGTGACTGTCAATATGGTTAATTAGCACCGTGTCAACTAGCTTTTAAAAACAATGGCAGAGTTATTTATTTATTTTTGTAAAGTTAAAATCTGGTTTACTCTATTTTAACAGGAGATTAAAAAATATTCAGCCAGCTTTGCAGTCCATGAAGTTCCCCAAATACACATTTCAGTTTAGTTTTAAATAGATATTTATTTGCTTAATTCTGGCCTCAGGGAAATCAAACAGAGATTTGCTGTTGATCTTGTTGGAGCCTGAATTTTCCCCTCTAACCGTTAATGTGAGATTCTGAGCATGTGCAAATCATTGTAGCTCCAGTGAAATAATTCATGCCAATTTTAGAATTGGGCCCCACATGGATAAAAATCATTTTTAAAAGCTCTGTAGAAATATATGCTTGTCATTGTCATAGGATGAGCTGGCCTTTTAAGAGTGTGGAGGCTTAGCTGCATCTGTGCCAGCCCTTGCTCACCTCCTCAGGTTGAGGTAATATGCAAACTAATGTAACAGACATGTCATGATGCCATTCCAAGCCTGCTGGGGCTGGGGGAAAGGAATAGTCTGTGAGGTACTTAGCAGAAAGGGAGCTTGCAGAAAAACAATCCTGGGACCTGAGAGTGTAAGATAATAGGGACCAATCTTCTTGGCAGGTGTGCCACAAATTACACCCCATACTGTCCCTGCATGCCTTTACAACCCCTTTTCCTTGTCGGATATACTGCTCTTTTTGTTTCAACCCACCTGCTCTACTTTTTTGCTTCCCGCCCTGTGCTCTCTGCCTGATCTGCTGCTCTTTTTTCTTCTCTCTGTTATATTTGCAGCTGTGCTCCCTGCCCCATCCCAGCCTGCCATGTGCCATGCATGGAGGCTGTCCATGCCACTTATAGCATGTGTGTTGTGGGTTGGCCACCCCTGGTCTAAGAGGAGAAATGTCTTTTAAACTTCTAAGGCAGGGGTCAGCAACCCCCGGCACACGTGCCGAGCATGGCATGCAAGGCCATTTTGCTCGGCACACCACTGCCAGCCCGGGCTCTAAGCAGCTGCTGCCAGCCCCGGAGCCCAGGTGGCTTCCACCAGGCTGCAAGCCTTGCTGCAAGCAGACAGGGCTCCATGGGCTGGCTGCAGGCAGAAGGCTGCAAAAAGCTGCTCTGAGCTCTGGCATGTCGGCACTCTGGCACTTTCCAGGGAGACACTCCAGCCAAAAACCCTTGCCTACCCCTGTTGTAAGGGCTAGAAACCAAGACTGGGGTGGGTGGGTTTCCCTTAACATTTCCACAAGCAAGGTGATTAAAAGCTGGTGAACAAAGTAATGCTGGGGAAATAAGTCTATGAGGGTACAGAAAGAAAGAGCATTTTTTTGGCAGAGAAGACAGGTTCTTAGGAAAGAAAGACTGGGTGTGTGCAGATAAGAGCACATGTGTGGTCTGTGGCACATATGCACCCCTTCACCGCACTGCTAATTTGCAGTACAGTAGGGTTTTTTTGACACTGGGGAGATCGCAGTGTCAAAAAAATGCTAAAAAAGCAGTGCAGTACACAAGGCAGCAGCATGCACCGCCAGAAAGGGAGCTGGGATGGCCAGAGCTATGCTCTGGCTCCTGGCCAGACTCTAAGCAGCTGGCTTGGTGCTACTGTTACCCCAGGAGGCCCCCAGAACCGGAGGTAAGAGTAGTGGCCCCAGACTTCCCTACCCCACCCAGCTCACTTGACTGTATGCCAGGGCATGGGTGCAGGGGCATGCTTCAGGACAAATAGCAGCACAAATACGTGCCACTGCTGTTTGTCCTGAGGCAAGCATTCACCCCTGCACGTGCATGCTCATGTGGGATGTGCCCTCTAACACCAAGCCTAAGAGTGAGGTGGAAGACCCTATTTGGACTTTGCTATTCTGCAAAGGTGGCTAGGTTGAAGAGTCAAGTCACCTCAGCAGCCCCACTCTTCTGGATGTTTGAGACCCAACCTTTGTGAGGGGTAACTGAGGGAGAAGATGGATGCAAAGCTATGCTGGGTAGGTTCCTGTTCCAGTATCTGATGCACGTCTTGGGACTAAGTCTTGGGAAGCTTAAAAATGCAGAGTAGGTGCATCTCATTTTATTTTGTTGCTATTGTTTTTAAATTAAATAACGGGAGTTAATTAGCTTGGTGTTCAAGCTTTTTACCTTTACCTTTAAAAAGGCTGCCTTAGTAAACCTTACTCCAAAAAAGAAAGCTTTGATATTGATCTCTGAGCAGAAACCATTTCTCTATTTACTGTATACAGCACCTGGCACAATGGGGCTATGGTATATGGAACGTAGAGATTTAAGGGGCCAGCAGTGGGATGACTCAGTCTCTGCCCCTGATGCTCTGTGGGTGCGGTTTGTGGTGGTGGGTAGTTGTGGTTCTCCCTGCAAGCTGTGAGCATGTGAGTTGATTAAACTTGTTCCTAATAAAGATAAAGATGTTGACCACCCCACTGGTCTCTGCTGAATGGTGACTCGAGGACAGAGCCCTAAAGGCATGGAGGTCTGAGTGAGTGCCCCATCCCTAGAACCCAAAGGCATAGAGTTAATATCATAGGGCCCTCTCTGTGCTATTGCAATACAAATCATGCTGAGAAAGATGGAAACAGCCTAGATTACAGCTTTGTCACTTGGGGCTCATCTAGTGAGCAAAGATAAGTAATCGCAAAACAGCTTCTCGGCTTCAGAGCTAGGATATGTTTAATAGGAGATTTTCCCAGCACAGTAATCTTAAGGAGGGACTGATGATGGAGTGAACTGCTAAACTAAGATGGATGACAACATAGAAAGGGAACAATACTACTTTGGAATATAGAGGTGTCTAGGATTTTCCTCTGATTGTGTCTATAAAACTGAAGATGCAAGCTCTGTCTTCTGCAGTATGTTACTGTAGCGTGACTTCAAATGCATCATACCCTGTCAAACAGGCATGCTGGCACCTAGATAATAATAGTATTAATATTAAGATACTGTGCTACTGGAGTTAAAACTGTCTTGGGGCTTCTTGCCTTCAAGTGTGTATTACCTGATTGTAAACTTTCTTCATAAATTTTCTGCTAACTTGAATCTCACTGTAAAAGACCCCAGTGAAGAGGCAGTTATCATCCTTCTTCACTTATGTCATATTGTTCTGTGCAGAAAGACATTACTAGCAATATGTTTCTAAGGAGCTTTGATTAAAACATGGGCATCAACCATGGCTGTCCAACTTCTTGGTGGCTGGGAGAAGAAGCCAGGAGATCACAGTTACAGCTGCAATAAGGAAAGCAGTTGCAATACAGGAGCCTGCAACAATTCGTTGAACAGCCCTAGACCATTGCACTATACTATGATTTTATACTTGTAAACAGTTTGTAGAAAACTTTCAACACAAAATCAACAACTTCTGTTTAATATTCTTCACAGACTATTGACATATAGGGTGCTGAGGGAACTGGCAGGGGTGATTTCTGAGCCCTTGGCTCGGTTGTACGAGCTCTCTTGGAGCTCTGGACAAGTGCCGGAGGACTGGAAGATGGCCAATGTGGTTCCCATCTTTAAGAAGGGGA
>JAGPOW010001543.1:42429142-42444365 GCA_030014935.1 Caiman crocodilus
CTGTGACCCCAGCACTTGTTCCTGCCATTGGCGGGGGGTCAGACTAGATGGCCTGCTCTAGGCCCCTTCTGACCCTAGGTACTATGAAACTATGAAACTATGACATTCAGATTTTGTACTTATGTGTGGCAGCAACATTGTTATGACTCCACAAGCAGTCTTCACATTATTCCCATAATCAGCTTCCTTTTGCCTTCCACCTCTTAAGTATACTCCACCACTAGCCTTTCTCTTGGAAAGGAAGCAAAAATGATCAGGGAAATCTGATTTATGAGAAGGCATTCACAACAAAGTACACATGCTATCATGAAGCACTAAATCAGGAAAGTGTCTTAGCATCTCGTAAAATTGGTGAAATTTAAAAATATGCTGACAGTTGACTTCTAGATTGGATCAGACTTTAAGCGTGTGCCTGAATTCACACCTAATCAAATCTGGCAATGTTAATGAAAGTGAAGGAGAAGGATCAGCACCTAAGGCAGGTGGTCCAACTTCTGAGTGACTTGGTGCTCCACACCTCCTGTGCTATTCTGTGCCATGTGTTCCCCACCCCCCAACCCACCCACATCATGCTGGCCATGGGCTCTCTCAGCCCTGTGAGCCACACTTCCTTGCCCTCCCTGTTCTGGTCCCAGGGAAGTGGTACCTAGGAACCTGGGGACCTCAAGTTAACCTCCTGGGTGCTTCATGTGGCCTGGCAGCATCATTTGGACAGCTGGACCTGATCTAAAGGGATGGAGATATTTTAGGAGTGAAAGGATAAAATTAAGGGGGAGTGAATCCACACGAATTCACAAATAAGGCTTTGTGGGGACAGCAGTTTATTTGCAGAGATATGAAATATGTTCTTAAAGGATATGACAGCCATTCTATTGCTATTGACTTCTTGAACTACACTCTTGAACTGTTGTAATTGTAGGAGTATAACACTATCAACTCTGCCCTATCTCTTTTGGACTGCCTGTTTCTGAGGTAGGCTTTGGTGTAATACCTTGCAGGGGTGAGCTATTCATCTCTGGTCCTGGATCATAGTACCTCCATTTCTCATCAGGACTCTGCAGCAAATCCAAATGAGCCCATAATTGTTAGACTCCACTCTTTCAGGAGCAGTGCTGGCCACTAACTATTTATTGATTGTTAACTGAAGTTATGGTATTTAGGATTCTGTGTTAGAATGGAACAACACAAGTATTGTGCTCAGTTCCACCTGTGTCTTCTTGTTTCTATGTGCCCCCTGCCTTTGGCAGCAACAAACTTTAATCATCTTTTCATACCCAGTGTGTTTGTCTCAAGTCCTTGCTTTGTTGATATGCTCAGCCTCTTTTTCTCCTGGTCATCCCCCCCACCGCAACTAAGACTTAGTTATTGGGTTTCTTTCCCTTGTCTTCCCAGAACAACTTATTAGTATGTGTAGGTTCTACTCAGTTTTTAATAGTGTATGTGTAGCAGCCCAGACAGCCAGCATGTCAACAGCTTTGCCTCCTGTGATGAAGAGAAGTCTCTCCTTAATTTCCAAGGGGCAGGAACTAAAAAAAAGCAAGTGCAAGTGGGCAAATTAACTGCACGCTTGCAAACTGCACACTTGCAACCACGTAAAAAAAATCCCAAACCTCCTGCATTCTTCACAGCAAATACCGTAAAGAACAATTGACAAATGCAGGCAAGATGAATAGAAAAATCTTACATGGGGGAGGAGAAGTTTTTGTTTGTTTACTTGTTTTTTGATCTCCTCCTGCAGCCCCCACCCTGCAACTCCTGATTCTAGAAGAATGAATCATCAGTATTCTCCTCCTCCTCTTCCTCCACCTCTTCCCACACTCAATTCTGTCGAGGACTAGCATTCAAATAGTTTTGAGCTAAACCTGTTGCTTATGTTTCTAAAAAAATATTCAGGTTTTCAAAACTAGGTGTAAATAGCAACAGGTTGATCTGGTTTCAGTGAATCCTTCAAGTTTGCTACTGCTGCTTCATTATGTGCTATTATGACTTCTAAAATCTCAAGGGTTTATGCAGATTCAATAAAGGCAGGGCCAGATCTGGGGGTGGGAGGAAAGCAGTGGGGCAGTTGTACCCCCTCTTTGATTCCTGGTCCACACAAAGTTTAAAAGCAACTATCTGGTAGTAGCATTAGTATTTCTATTTAGGCAGCAGTGAGGGGGGTCTCTTGACTTTGTGGGTCATGTAAAACTGATTCCTTCATCTATCTCAGGGATTCTCAATCTCCAGGCTGTGACCCAGTGCCGGGCTGCAGCAGGTTGGCAGCCAGTCTGCAGCACAGTTGGCTACTGGACTGGAAGTGGCTGTGGGCTGGCAAACCACGGCCCCCCAGAACCAGGCAGGAGGCAACGGCTCCTTCTGCAGGGTCCATGGCAGCTCAGGGTTTGGCTTTCCCCCACCTGGGAAGATGAGGTATTCTTACCGGTCTTCTGGCAGGAATCACCAGGTGTGGTCGGCTGTGACTGCTGGGCCACGGCCACTTCCAGACTGCGGTTTGCTGGGCCATGGCATCAAAACTTTGGGGACCACTGATCTATCTGACTCCCTATCCCATGAGTATTAATGACCTTCTCTCCTTTTTTAATGGTCTGGATGTTCCATTAATCAAGTTATTCTTTCTTCTGCAACTCTGATATTAGCAGCTCCTCTTAAGGTAGCTCCTATCTCAGAGCCCTACAGACTGCTTTTAGCACTAACTAAAAACATCAACTTAGGTGAACAACAATTCAAAAATTAACTCAGGTGAACATCAATTCAGATGTGGAAATAACTTTTAGTGAAGCCCTGTCAAGATGTTCAAGATGGCTAAATTTTATTTTATGACTGAAATAGATGTATGTTTAATTCTAATGACAAGACCACTAAAGAAGCAACATCTTTTGGTTATTTTTTGTCTAATTTGTTGTATTTGTATATATAGTACACACTATTGCAAGTTACTGTACATTCCCATAATGCTATATTTGTTTTTCCTTTGATCATAAACTGAATAATATACCCTATAGGGCTCTAGGATATTAGTAAAGCTTCTAGTCTCTTTTTTACCTGGAAAAAATGATGCTGTGTTATAAATGATGATGTACCACTGTGTCTGCATCTCCTTTTTTAAATCCTAGATCCATCCATGAATAAGATCATAATGCTCTCACTTTCCAATAGTGTGTAGTTACAGTACCTCTAATTATTGCAGTTGACCTGCGGTTTTACATTTCAGTATGTAGTTACTACTAATTCATATAAACAAAAAGTCAACTGTGTGACTGAATTGCTACTGATTAGCCCTCTGGGTAACTCCTAGTTGTTATGGGTGGCCTTACAAGGGTGGTCTGTCTGCAGCAGCACTAGAAAACCATTGTTTGCATATGATGCAGCAGCACCCTTAAACTCTAATTTCCTTAAGTCTACTAGATCCCTAATAAGAGTCCCCTGTGTTGGGAGAGGAGGGAGAATAATGCCAGATTGTCTGAAGCAGTTATACTCAACAGAACATAAAACTGCTTTTACTTTTGCTGGGCTAAAACAAGAGTCAATGCTGTCAATCTGATTTTGCACTGTGGTCTAAGTTCTGTTAAATGTGTACTATGATATTGTAAGAAAAACTCAAGAAGAGGTTAGAACTGCTAAGGGGTCATTGACAACAGTCTGAGAGCAGTAGTTAACCACTCTATGTGTCCACCATTCCCAAATATACCTTGAGAGGGGCCTGAGTGGTACTCAAGGTACCCTTAGAGGCAGAGCTAAAAGAGTGAGGAAGATGTCCCGGGAAAGGGAGTGTTTAGTTTGAGAACCCTTCTAGGCAAAGGAAGTGATAAAGGCAGCATTTCATTTCTTTCTGTCTTCCTCCCTCCTCTCTCTCGGTCCCTCAAAATGTGCAGACAGCAGTGTTTCCATATGCTGCTTCATGTCCATTCACCTTGCTATAGCTGTTGGGGAACTGATTCCATCCTGAGATCAGGTCTGCCTAAATTTTGTTACATTTGGACTTTTTTGTTTAGTTACTTCTGATCCCTGTGACAGACTGGTCTACAGTCAGAAGAAGCCATTGGGATAAGGGAGGCAGGAAAAGTTTCCTTGTTAAAGACTACTGGTAAGGGTGATAGGTAGATTGGTCCCTGTGTTTTGGTTTTGGGTCTCTCACTTTTTTTACTTTTCATACTCTGGGAGAAGCGGAGTTCAGTCTGATGGGAAAATGAAATAGTCTTTATCTGGGAGACTTAACTAATACTTGTCGTATTGTTTTTGGATTACGCAAGAATTTTGTGATATAGTACAAGCATAGCCAGAGCTATGTGCTATGGTTCAAGTATATTGGGGATATATTCATTCTTCTCGATTAAAGAGGGAACATAATGTAAGGGGGGTCCCCAGACTTCCCCATCCTCCCTCACACTGCACAACCCCCACATAACTCACACCCTACCTATCTGATCCTTGCATTTCTGCTGCCACCTGGGGTGCAACCTCCACATTCCCACCAGCCCCGGCCCCACACTCTGCATTCCTTCGCAGTTGCAGCTCTGCCTCCTACCCCCCTGCTTCCCTACTTACTGCCTGGAAGGAGCACCGGAGTGAGCCAAGCAGGTCCCCGACTCCCCAAGCTGCTGTAGCAATGGCAGCAGCAGCCATGCCCAGAAGCCCAGCATATTGACTGGGTCAGGCTTTTCTGTGCATGAGGGTGGGAATGAGGTGCTGAGGCTGGGCAGGGTACAATTAATTGGTGAGCACCCATGGACTGGATGAAATTGCCTGGCAAACTGGATCTGGCCCACGGGCTGTATTTTGCTCAGTCCTGTCCTAGAGAAAGTCCTTGTCTGTCCTTTGGTGAGCAGGTCCCTCCCAGACCCCACTGATCCTCATTTTGCCCTCGTGAGCCTTTGTGACCCAACCATGCCTCCAGGGTACCTGCTGCCTTAAAGGCTATTTGTGGCCTTCTTCAGTCCCTCCAGCCATGCCCATGCCTCAGATTTCAACAGTTAATCATTTTGGTGGATATCTTGCCCCAGTACAATGTCAGTTCTTCACATCCTTGTCAGGGTCTCCATGCCCTTGTCAGGGTCTCTTTCTAGCTTCTGCCCCTTTCCTCTAGCCATGTCCATAGGCCAAGGCCCACTGTTGTGGACCTCCACTCCTGGGACCCAGCCCCAGTCTCACTACCCTTGGGCTGTGGGCTCCTAGCCCCTTGTTTTTGCCTCCTCAGGCTATGGGCCCCTGGCCCTCCTAGCTTCAGGCTGCCTCTGTTGCCTTTCTGACTTCACGCTTCAACCTGCTGGCATTTTGAGTCCTCCCCCCTGGCAGGGCTCAAAACCACACATGCCCCTCAGACACCCCTGTGGCTTGAGCCTCAGTATGCTCATACTCTGTCTTAACTGCAACATACCCTTTAGGTACCTCTCTGTGGCTTCCTCATTAACAAGGAGCCAGGTTTTCCATTTGCTGCAGAAAAATGTGGATTTTCTCTTTTAAAGGAAAAAAAAACAGGGAACCATGGGTTTCTCCTTGCAGAGTTCCAAACTGGAAGGGACTGCTTGGGGCTGTGGGAAGTGGGAGGAGGGTAATCACAGGTAGGAGGTGTGTTGTGCATGTGCTAGCATACACATGCATGTGACAGCCAGGCAGCGTGGAAGAGAGCAACTCCTGCAGGTAAGTCTATGGGGAGGGCATAGGCAATGTATGGCGGGGTGGGGGCATTGGCGATGTCAGGGGAGCATGGGGAAGCATGTGTCCCCCCAGATTTCTGCACCTACAGTTGGGCATGGGGCTGTAGCTTGGCCAGACTGGCAAGAGCAGAAGCTGCAGCCCAGCCTGGTGAGAGACAGCAGAGTAGGGCAGCAAGACTCATTGTTACTGCTGCCATCGCTGGGACTCCCATGCCAGCTGTGCCATCAGCAGCATGAGAAGTAACAGACCAGGATGGGGGGACTGCACTGCCCTCACCTCTCCCACCACTAGCTGCTTGAGCACCAGGCTGTGTCTCTACCCCATAGCCATGGCCCAGCTGCCACTGCTGCAGTCCCCCTCAAGCTACAGCTTTACCCCAGAGAGGATGTTGGGGGTAGCAGCATGCATTAACAATGCATTCCCCCCGAGGCTGGATGGGCACAACAACTGCCCACAGGTGGCAGTGGTAGTGGCAGCAGCGGTGTCAGTAGTGGCAAGTGGGGAGCTCCTGCAGGCAGCTGTGGCAGTGTCGGTGGCAGGGGTAGGCCAAGTGGGGAGCTCCTGCAGGCAGCCACATCAGTGTTGGTGGCGGAGGGGGTGTGGCGAGTGCCAACCAGTGGTCGGCGACCACCCGCAGATGCCGGCAGTGGCAGCAGTGACCAGTGATGATTGGGGACTGCCCGCAGACGCTGCTGGTGGTATCGGTGGCAAGGTGGGGGGTTAGCAGCAACCACCTGCAGGTGCTGCTGGCATCATTGGCTGCACTTTTCACAGGGGGTGCACTGCCAATCTCGGGGGGGTGCCCACGTGCACCCCCTACATTTCGCCCGTGGCAGCACAGGCAGCATGAGGGGAGCAATGGTGGCTGGGTCATGATAGCAATGTAGAGCTGCAGCCCAGCATGTGGGCAGCTAGTGGTAGGAGGAGGTGAGGGCAGCACAGCCCTCCCAGTCTGTTATTTCTCATGCTGCTAGCAGTGTGGCTAGCATAGAGGTATCAGCAGCAGAAAAGGCAATGAGTCTCACTGCCCCACTCTACCTGCCTGTACCAGGTCCCACAGAAGTGGCTCCTGCCTATGCTGGTCCAGCCATGCTGCAGCCCTGTGCTTGCTGCAGGCACCGAGATTTGGGGTGATGTGTCCCCCCACGCTCCCCACAATGCATTGCCTATGGCATCACATATGGCTGGGCAGCCCCCCACCCACACACCCTCACCCCCCCACACATCCTTGCCCAAAACACTGGGGGGCTCGGGCCTGGGAGTGAGGGGCAGTGGGTCAGGAATGAGGGACACCAGCAGGAATGGGAAGGGTGGGGGGCTGTGGGTTGGAAGTGAGGGGCACAGACAGGGGTGGGGGCTGCAGGTCAAGAATGAAGGGCACTGTCATCTCAGGACTACTCAGCACCACAAATGAGTATGGGGTGACAGCTGTAGCTGGACCTACATCTTGGTGAGCTCTGATTTTCTATGATAAAAAACTCAAAATCAAATGTCAAAATATAAAGATATTTAGATACTATTTTATTATAATGATTGAGGCACTGGTAGGTTTCCAAATTCCTTTAAAATTATATATGTATCAATAAAACATTGTGTTCAATTAATATCTATATATATAATGGCATTTCATTTTAATCATGGAATATATGCAGATTTGGGGGGGTTTAAATCAGAGAATGTTTTTATTTTTAAACGGAGAAAACCATAATCTCTGCTCATTACCCCTTATGGCCACTCCCAATCTGCTGGTTTAAATCATAAACAAAAAACCCAAGCATGCTGGCTGTAACTAAAACTGTCCCCACACTGGGTCATACTTCCCTGTAAGCTATAAAATCTGTGTGTGCCAGTGCCTTTCCAACAGACTTCTTACTCAGGAGCTCATCTCCCTTCTGCCTACAAGGCAAGAGTGACTGCTTCCTCTCAGACACTGACTTTATGTGCCTCCTAAGCCCTGCCCCTTCCTGTCAGGTGACTCTCCAGCCACCCACAGGGCTTTCCATTCTGGACCTGATGACTAGTCTGCCCTCAGGGTGACTTATTGCTGCTACTCTTGCTGCCTTATCAGTGTCATTGCTGCTCAAGCAGGGCTTTGCCCTACCAGTCTATTGCTGTGCAACTAGCCCTGCAATAAGCACTCATAATCTATGGATCTCTGACTACTTGTTTCCTTGCAACTAGCCTATGATTAGCAGAGTTTTCTTCACCCGGGGATCTGCTTTTCCCTTGAAGTAAGGGGGGCCTCTGGCTCCATGTTATACATGGACCATATCTCATATCCTCTGCTAAACATCTTCAGCTCCTACTGAGATCAATAGGAACTACAGTATATTAATATGGAGAAAGGCAGAACTTGAACTTGAGTATTAGTTTGAAGTACCCTTCTGCTAGCATTTCATTTTCACTGCATCAATGGGACCTGTGATGTTTCATCATTGATTGCAGAGACTGGTAATTAAAGAAGGTCAGATCCATTCCTTTACTTCCATTACTGGTCATGACTTTACCCAACCCCAGGTATTTATACAGTTTCTGGGCCTCTGTCAGGGAGCTGAGCTGGCTAATACTAACTGATTGAGTTTCGTTCAAGGGCACTCTTACATAGCCTTTCTAATTTTCATTAAAGACTTAATGTACTGAATTATTCTAAATATACTTGGAATTATAGTAACTTCCAATTAACAAATTGTATTTAACTCTTGTACTGATAGTCTACTGAGCAATTTTTTCATCTGTGCTCCCTCTGTCCTCTAGCACCCAGATACCTTATACAAGTTAAATGAAGTCTTACACAGCCACAGGAGTCCTATTAAAATAAGCAGCATGCTACAAGACCTTAAAATTTCAGGTAAGATTGAAATTGTCATTCTTGTCTGTTGGAGACTGACACAAAAGCACAAAATGTACCAGCTTGGGAAGCACCAAAGCAATTCTGCAGCTGAAAAAATATGCTATTTGCTTCTATGACAACGTGGGAAACATGCAAGAAATAATACTTTGCATCCCACACATCTGAGATAGACAAAATTGCCTGCTGTCCTGAGGTGCCAAAAAAGTTTTTCCTTAATGTTAAGATCACTCCCCCAAAGTCCTGTATTCCTCACCTACATTCCTCATGCCTACACGCTCCATGCAGGCATGGCTCCTTCAGACAGTGCCCCTACTCTAGTTCTATGTCAGGTTATACCAAGTCATATCCACCTCTTTTCTGAAAATCTTTCCCAGTTCTTGGACAGGGATCTTGGCTATGGTCCTGGTGCAGTTGCCTGGGGTGGAGGGAAAAAGCCTCTGCTTTTGTTTGGAAGTATTCAAGCAGAGCCTGAGAGATATTACTTGTTACTTGATGAGGATGCATCTGGTGCCCTCTACACCCTCAATAAGGTGTGTGGAAGACTGCCTTACATCCAAACAAAAGAAAACTATTGTGGTCCAGGCACTGGCCTGAGACTAGGGGTTCAAATCTCAGCTTTTCTACAGGCTGTGTGGTCTTGGGGAAAATCATTTAAACTCTCTACCTCAATTTTTTTACTTGTAAAATGGCAACAATACATCCCTTTTTGTAGCGGCTACATATCCCGGCAATGGGGGCAGTTTAAATAAATACTTTGATACTTCCCCAATCACCTCATGGCCTCAGTACAGCTCTGTTAAGCTTTCTGTGTTCCTATAGCTGTCTCTTACTTGTTACATCACAAGAAAGGGTTACTGGGAGAAGCAATACATCCCCTCTTCCATCCCTTTCAACCAATTATCACAGGTTTCTGGCACCCTAAAATCCTTCCTGACCTGTCTGAGATTTCTCAGGGGGGACAGGAGTGCATTTGTGCTCCCCTCACCCTTGATTTCTGATCCTCCTAAACTTTAAAACCAACTGCCTGGGAGGGGCAGTGGCATTTCTATTCAGGCAGTGGTGAGGGAGTCAATTGACTTAATGCTTAATGGTTTATTATACTTTACCTGATTCTTAATCTCTCTTTACTCCACATGTGTTACCTACCCTCTTTTCTTTTGAATGGTTTTCTGTTCCCCTGTTCATATTTTCTTCCGTAATTTTGCTGCCCGTTACCCATTCCTGGTAAGTCTTTCTTCTATTTCACAGCTCTGCAGACTATTTTTGTCTCAGTTAAAAACCTTAACTCAAGTGTGGCAATATTAATTCATGTGTAGAAATGACCAACAGTAAAATATTGGAGATGCTGTCAAGATGCTCAGGAAGACTAGACTTTGTTTTACAAATCTGAGTGAGAGGTGTATATTTAACCATAATTACCAGAGGACCAATGAAACATTGTCTTTTGACTAATTAAACTTTTTTGCTCAGTTTGTAGAGTTTTTTTTAAATATATAATCTAGTAAATCAGTGCGTATTGCAATAAAGTTATATTTGTCTTTGATCTTAAAATGAATAATATAGCACTATGCCCCCAGCATATTAGTAATGCTTGTGGTTTCTCTTTAACTAGAGAAAAATAAGTTGTGTTATATTTGGTGATGCACCACACCAGGGGTAGGCAGCCCCCAGCGTGCATGCCAGAGTGTGGCACGCGAAAGCATTTTGTTTGGCATGTGTATCTCAGGGCAGATGGTGGGGGAACCACGAGGTGCCCAATCCTTGTTGTGGCAGCATAGCCCTGGCATCTTCCTTGCCATCCGCCTTGAGGTGCATGTGGATCTGCTGCTGGGACTGAGCTGGGCTCCATGGATCCCAGTGCACATGCTTGCAGTCTTCCTGCCACCTGTTGCAGGCAGCCTGGGCTTCATAGTAGGCAGTGGGGGCCTGCCCAGAGCCCAGGCTAGCTGTGGCAGGTAGCTGGGAGGTTGCAAATGGCTGCAACATGGTCCGCAGGGCTCCGGCCTGACTCGGTGCAAGTAGCAGGTACAGACACGCCTCAGAACTGATGGTGGGGAAGGGTCTAGGGCTGCGCTGCTGTAACAAAGATTGGGCCCATTGCAGCTCCCTTGGTGTTTGCCCTGGCACACCAACATCTTACAAGTAGAGGCTGCAGGTGTTTTTGGCACTCATTGCAGACCCCTGCACAACACACTATCTGCATGCCCCTTTTTGAAAATTCTAGATCCACTGTACTGTTGAGGCAGAAGTATGAGGGAAAGCAGAAGTTGAGATGGCATTACATGATATGAAATGGTTCTTCAGAAGGTCTGTCACCTAGGCCCTCCAGAAATGGAGCTGTAAACAGAGTCCTAACCCATGAGGAAGAAAGATTTATTGGCTGTGTCAAATTCACTTGCTGTGAATGGCTTACTGTAGGAGTCATCAGTGATCAGCTCTGTGGGCCAAGTTCCTTTTGCTATTCCAATACTGACCACAGACATTTAATCTTTCAGGCCTTAAATTATCCTTATCTCTAATAGACGTAATAATACCATACTGGAAGGGATGTGTGTAGTAACCTTTGAGATTTCCAGCTAAAAGACCATACGTTATACATATAGCAAGGCAGGTACAAAACAGTATACTTTTACCTGGATGAACTGAACTATTAAAAGGGCATCTACACTTTGATGATTATGAGTTTTGCCAACTAGTAGATTACTGCAAACGCCAATACAGATGATTTAATCTGTTACAGACTACTTGGAAGCAGTGCAGAGGGGAGATGAGTTAGTTAATTAAACTAGCACTTGTGGATCCTAAGCAGCCCACAACATTTCAGCATAGAGACCCATGCTTCAGAGACCTCAGCAACCTGTGAAGCAGAGAAAGCCAACAATATACATTCTGGTAATTCCAGTGGAGGCAAGAAGGGTCATTGTTGTTTTCTTATTTTATCTGTCAATTCCATCTCATTGCTGAATTCATGGCTGTCATGAGGAATGATCTGTAAATCATGAGACCAATTTTTTTTAAATGTAGTATCTGGTTCAGATAGTTGTTGACGAAAAGGAGATCTTTGCACAAGCCTATATAGGACAATTTAATAGGTGGATCTTGGAGTAGTACATGGTTGTGCCTTACTAAACCTATGACTGCTGTATATGATTAGATGTTAATTTATGGTACGTGGTCAAAACCCTAGTTTCTCACTTCCTAATGTGTATAATTTTGAAGATTTCTATCCTGTTTCAGAATGGGGAAAATCCTAGTGTGCATCCTTAAATGTTTGTGAAGGTGTTGCTTTTCTTTTTTTTTTCCTTCCTCTTATACTTGATAATCTAGCCGACTTGAAACACTGTACTTGTGGAAACATTCGTAAAAGCAGTTTTACAGCACTGTAGCAATTGAGTCAAAAAATCCATTTGCTAAATGGTAATGCAATTAAAACAAGGAACCTGTCCCTCTCTGTATTCATACTGAAGGCTGGGAGAGACAGTGGAAAACTATCAGCTGTCACATTCTTTTATTTATTAAAAAATTAGATTTTCTTTCACTCTCCAAAAGTTTTAAACTCTCATTTGAAATGTTCCAACTTTCAGAGCTTTAATAATTAGGTCTTTGAAACAAAATCCTGACTGGAAGGCAAAATACTCGTTTCATTTTTTAAAGCTTATAACATGCCATTAAGGAAATTTGACAGAAGAGGAAGCAATTTCTTCACACAGAGAAAGACTTTCACAAGACCAACACTGTTTTCTCTGATCCTTTGGTTTTGCCACTGCATAACATGCTGAATCATTGACCTCATCTGAAGCATCTCATTTAAAGTTCTTGCGGTAGTAAGTGGCCACGGCAAAGACTATCATGGAATAGGTGATCAATTTTCAGTTCTGAAAGGTTGGAGATATTTTGACACAACTTGATCCCTGTGTTTCAGACTCCCTGTAACACTATTTCCTACTGCATTCTTTAGGACTGGTGGGACAGTCTTGGTAGGTAAGAAAATCTTAGATTTTTTTCTGGTAATCAAAAGTGGGCATGGACTAGCATTCGGGGAGGGGTAATATAAAGGTTAGTTAAAACTGTGAAGACACTCTAAGAATGAGAAAGGGATGATATTTGAATGACCAGGTTTCATGTACCTTGTAAAGAGACACTACCTAATATTAAGAACTGTCATTCGCAGGATTGGTTTAATAGAAAAAGGATTAGTTTGGATGACCTGGTTTCTGTTCCTTATTCTCCAGCTGACAACACAATATCATTAACAAGCTATTTCACCTCTGCCTCCATTTCCTCTACCATCTTTTGTCTAACTTTGCAATTTAGGAGGATCCTTGAGGCAGGGATTACCCAGTTTTACCATGTGTCTGTACAATGCTTAGCATAATCTGATCTAATCACTTTCCTCACTTTGAATAAATGTGAGTGCACAAAGTGGTGAGATTTTAAATTCCTGCTACCTAGCTCAGAAATTTCATAGATTTCATAGACATTAGGGCTCAAAGGGACTTTGCGAGATCGTTGGGTCCAGGCCCCTGCCCAAAGGGCAGTAAGTCAGCTGCAGTCAGATGACCCCAGCAAGATAATTATCCAAACACTTCTTGAATGTATGCAGAGCAGGTGCTTGCACCACTTCTGGGGGAGTCTATTCCAGACTCTGGAGACTCGGATGGTAATGAAGTTTTTTCTTATGTCTAGTCTAAAACAGTCTTCCAACAGTTTGTGACTGTTTGACTTTATCTTCTTTTGGGGTTCCCTGGTGAACAGACATTCTCCCAGATCCCAATGCACACCCCTTATGTACTTATAGGCTGCCACCAAGTACCCCTTGACCCTACACTTCTCAAGGCTGAAGAGTCCCATGCCTCTCAGCCGCTTCTCTTTTGACCTCTGATCATGAACATGGCTCTCCTCTGGACTCTCAAGCTTTTCCACATCCTTTTTAAATATTGAGTCCAGAATTGGATGCAGTACTCCAACTGAGGTCTCACCAAGGCTGAGTAAAGCAAGAAGATGACATCTTGGGTCTTACTTGAGATGCATCAGTAGATGCAAGCCAGGATTTTATTTGTTTTGCTGACTGTGGCATTGCACTGGTGGCTCATATTCATCTTGTGGTCAATCGTGAACCCCAAGACTCTCGGTCATGGTGCTAGTGAGTGTAGCACTGCCAAGCCTATAGGTATGATGTGGATTCTTTCTCCCAAGGTGGAGCGCTTTACATTTCTGTATATTTGAATGTCATCAGGTTTTGATCTGCCCACCTTGCAAGCCTGTCCAAGTCAGCCTGAATTCTTTAGAAGGGGGGCAGGCAATTATTTTGGGCAGAGGGCTGCTTACTGAGTTTCAGCAAGCCATCGAAGGCTGCACGACAGGCAGCTCAGGGCAGATTAATATTAATTTTATAAATTTTTTAGGGGCCCCACAGGCCAGATATTATGGCCTGGCAGGCCACATCCGGCCCCCAGGCCACATTTTACCCACCCCTGTTCTAGAATGACTACTCTTCCCCATAATTTGGTGTCATCTGCGAACTTAGCTAGTCCGCTTCTGACACTTGAATCCAGATTGTTTATGAATATATTAAAGAGTGCTGGTCAGAGAACTGAACCTTGGGGGGAACCACTGGTCACCCTGCACCATGTGGACTCAGTTCCATTGACAATCACTCTCTGGGTCCAACCACGGAGTCAGTTCCCCAGGCATCGGACCACAAGGTTGTTGAGGCTGCAGTTCCCCAGTTTTACCATGAGGACATCATAGGAGACCAAGTCAAAGGCTTTTTTGAAATCCAGTCCATGCAATCGTATGCAAACTGCACAGATAGCTGTAACCATTTATTTTTTGTCTTGGCATTGCTCTGTCCAAACTTAGGCTAACTACTCATTTTCATTACCAACAACAATTTTGTTAGTTCAATTTATCATGCAAAACATTTTTCTGAAGTACATTCATGTCTTCCAGTATAGCTTGCTCTGTATGAGAATACACACACATTCATCTGTAACTCTTATACTGAAGTTACATCTGTGACACCAGCAAAATCCTTACATGTGCGTTAGAAGGTGCTCATCTCTGAGTCATGTGTCATACCATCCCAACCCTCTTCATTATCCTACAGTGTCAAAGAATTTAATTTGAAAGAGGAAAGCAATACTGAGAATCTAACTTTGGTTTCTTAGAGTTCATCTATGCCAGGAAGCTTAATGATATAATTTATACTACAGGTAGTAAGTCCCATGTGAATGTTCTTAAAGAATGAGTGGTTTGTTTCCAAGCTCGCTTATTGCTTATAAAACAGCATCATCTATCTAGATAAGAAGCAGACACTTTCCACTTGGAGCAGTGTTCACATGGGGAAATACAGCACAATAATTGTCAGGATAACTATTCTGGGAGATTTTCTCCATGTTCTGGAAATCCTTTAATATCAGTGCTATAGTAAACTCTTCCCAGCACGTTGTTTACTGTTTTAAGACTTCACATGTAACTAGGCCAAATTCAGTAATATTTCTGGCAGTTTCTCTCTGGTGACTCAGATTTTTCATACTTGGGAAACTAGCTGCACTGTTTCCATGTAAGTAGATTTTTCCCCCTATAAATTAATAATTGACATTTATCATTTATGTGGTGTTGTTTAGCCAAATGAGAACAGAGATCCTGAATTTTAGAAATGACAAATTACACACACACACACACACACACACACACACACACACACACACACAC
>JAGPOW010001543.1:42444465-42524688 GCA_030014935.1 Caiman crocodilus
ACACACACACACACACACACACACACACACACACACACACACACACTTGGGGAGGAAAGGGAGAGAAGGGAAAGAAAGAGGGAGACAAATCATTCTACCCACTTTTGGGATAGAAGGTAGCAGCTGATTAACAGTTCACATCATCACAACTGTTTGAGACAAACTGAAGAATACTATATCCACTGGAAACTGCATAGACAGTTGTACAGAGGCAAGATAATTGTATCTGTTGAAATTTAGGTAGGAAATTTGAAATGCTGTACTCTGAGGATTACGCACTGACCTACAAATAACTAAAATTTCATGTAGCTTTTAACTTGGACTACTACACAGCTGTGGAAGGCTCTTCCAAACTAACTTAGACTGTCTGCACTGCTGATTATAGCATAGTATAGAGATACCAGAGGTTGCTTTAAAATGGAAAGCATGCCAGGAGTGGTCTAGCCTAAGAAGAATGGAGCTAATATATCCCACCAAAAATCTTATGGAGGATACTTAGTATTGAAAAAAATATTTTCTGTAACCTCTTTTGCACTTCTTTCCTCTTTCCAGGTAAAAATGACTCAGCTGTTTAAGAACACCAAACCTGAATGGTAACGGTTTTTGGGTCTGAGTGAATTCTGGGACCTGACAAGGTGGCTGCTGACTAGTACAGTCCAACACTGGTTGGCATGTAACGTGATTAGTGTTCACTTGAGAGATATTTAAATGCCTCAATATAACCTTACTAGTTAGAATCAATTAGCTGTACCACTTTCCTGTCAAAGAAAGAGAGACTTGTTTTAAGGTAGGAGTGGGCCATTATTTGGGCTGGAGGTCCACTTAGAGAGTTTTGGTGAGCTGTTGTGGGCTGGGCCAGCACCACTGTCCCTTGGCCCACAACAGTTTGCCAAAACTCCCAAAGTGGTAGATTACTAGACCACTCTGGAGGTGCTGGATGGAGCAGTTGGGTGGGTTTTTCATGGAGACTGGCCCAGGACCCCATTAGGAAGGATCCACTTGGCCAGGCAGATGGGAGGGGTGCGGGGGGGTGAGGAGTGGCAGGACAGATGGAAGAGGTCAAGGCTGGGACCATGATGGCAGGGTGGTGACAGCGTGGGGTCAGTGCCAGAGGCAGAGCCATGGTCCATGCCCTGCACAGCCCTGCACTGTCACCACACCACAGCCCCAGCCCCAGCCCGTTTTTCCCACCTGTTCCGCTCCCAGGCACTGCTCTCAGCCTGCCCGCAGCTCTGTCCCATCCACCTGGCCTAGTATGCCCTGGCCATGGGGGTCTTGGGCTGGTCTTCATGGAGATCCTACCCACCTACTGGCTCCATCCAGTGCCCTTGGTGGTAGGTGTGGGGCAGATGAACTGGGGTGCCTGGGCAGCAGGATAGGGTCTGGCAGCAGTGATACTGGCAGCAACAGTCAGAAGAAGCCGCTGCTACTGGAGCTGCCAGGAAGCAGTCTGGCTGCTGGGCTGCCCCACCCCCACTGCACATCTCAGGGTGGCGGGACTAGCCACATGCAGCACAGCCTGGGCTGACCCCACACCTGGGCGATGTGGGGCTGAGGAACATGGGCTGAATTAAATCTCTTGGAGGGCTGGATCTAGCCCGTGGGCTTTATTTTGCACATTCCTGTTCCAAGGATAGCCCAGGAAATGATATTCATTTTCAACTGATAAACAGTAACAGTTGCCAATGGAAGAGATTAGCTGTTACGATAAAAGGACTGCTCAGCAAAGCTATGTAAAATGGTTTTAAATTTCACTGAAAACAGGGTTCACTTGGTTTGGGGTTTCATTGCAGCCCTAAAGCCCAACTCTGGTTCATTTAGAATTTGCAAACCTTTCAAGCAAACATGGGCCCAGGTTCAAGAAACTGTTTGACTTCTTGAAAACAATTCAGATCTCATTATTTCTCACTCTTGAGATCCAAGAAAAACTTCTCAGGCTTCATTTGGCCATGAAACTAGTAGATCTGACTCCACATGGATTTAAAGCAGTGATTCTCAGCCAGGGTGCCCTTGCACTCAGGGGTGCCATGAGAGCTCTTTAAGGGTGCCACAAGATACCTACCTACCACACAATACTAACATCTATGTTAGGTGTGCAAGCACCTATACGTGATTTATAAGATAAACCTAGAGATTTCAAATTGGTTCAATAGCTCTTGATGAACACAACACCCTCCCCAGAGAGTCCAGAACCTTCACTTCCACCCTATTTTGCTACAAATTATTTATTAGTGCAAGTTGTCCTTTTTTAAACTAGTGTTGCACAAAACAATTACAGTTTTAAAAAGCATCTTTTGCAGAAGCTATTTTCCAGGATTAAACCACTACCCTCAATTAAATAGGCATTGGCTTCTGCTAGAACAGTGGTCACCAAGCAGTGGATCTTGATCCATCGGTAGATCTTGGAGCCTCTTGTGATAGATCTTGGAACCTCTTGGAGTCAATCTGAGGCTGGGGTGGGGGGCTGAGTGACCATGTGCATGCACATGCATCCCAGCCTAGTGGGCCAGTCCATGGGCGAGGGAAGGTGTGGGGGTTAGATCAAGGTCCCTGCACTGAGGGACAGAGCCACAGAGGCAGGAGCAGGGCAGGGGGGCAGGGATGAGATGTAGGGGATGCATGGGGGTGCACGTTCACCCCCTAAGAGCTCTGGTGCACCCCCAGTCAGGTTGCACTCCCTGTTTAGCCGGTGGGCAGGAGGGCAGGTGGGAGTGCCAGTTCCCCTCCATGAGCGCTGCCCCGGGAATGGGGCCCCCAGCAAAATCAACCATGCTGCTTCCGGGAGTGGCCAGGGGACTTCTGGAAGTAGCACAGCCACTTTTTGGTCAGTGGGATTGGCTTCCAGGGAACTCAAGAAGCACCAGTCACCCATGGAGCAGGGGTGGCACTTTTTCTCCCTCTGCCTCGATCAGCCTCCCCTTCTTTCCCCATGGACTTACCTGCTGGGTGGGTGGGAGGGGGCAGGAGGGGGTTGGCAGCACACAGTAAATCATGGATTGCTTTTAAATGCCAAAGTTGATCTCCTACTTAAAAAAGTTGGAGACCACTGTGCTAGAATATGTTCACTGCATTGAAACTGTTTGAGCTGTCTGCCTTCTTTGTGCACAAGTGGCTTGCAGGTAAATGTGTTGTTCCATTGTTCGCTGCTTGGAGAATTCCATCTGGTGCTTCCTTCAAACAGCAGTCTGCTCAGCTTGTAATTTGGAGGTGATTTTAGTAGCACTTTATTATCTTAATGGTAACATTTAATAAATATATACCTGAGTTCATTTCTTCATGCAGATGGTATCTTTAAACTAAAGCAATTACAACTTAATTGCAAGGTTTCATAATTTGATGGTCTTGTTTAGGATGAGCTCCTGGAAGAATGCTGTTACATGGGACTCACTTTTTTTGGTTTGGAAATAATTTTTTATTCTTCATATTTATACAAAATCCCTGAAATGAATAGTAAAAAATAAAAACCTAAAAAGTGAATAAAACCTCAAAACAATAACAACAACAACAACTACTACTACTGCTAGTTCCTTTTTCTTCTTCATTTTCTTCTTCTTTTTTCTTCTCTTACAACTGAAGCCTGACTCATAATTTTAGAATCTTTGAGGGTGGCAAGTTTAGAAACACCACAGTCTCCTCAGGTTTACGGACTCAGTTTCCTTCTATGTATCTAACAAAGTTTCCAAGTAATCTAGGAAAGAAGGTCCCTGCTTTGAGGAACACTTGGTCTAAGGCAAGATTTCAGGAAGCAAAGAAAAAGGGACTATCTTTTATTTAAGGTTGTCTATTGAGAAGGCGAAGCAAAGTGGATATTTTTTTAAGAAGGACTTAATTCTGGGCAAAGTAGGGTCCAGATGAGGAACTCAGGGAAGACAGCAGCTCATAAAAAGCAAGCATGACCTTTTTGTATTTTACTGGCCTCTCTCAGTAATGCCTACTCACTAAGAAGACCAGCATGCTCAGATCTGTTTTATGCCCAGTTGATGTTTTATGCCCAAGATTGATAGAAGAGGTCATACATGAAAACTATCTAGTACAAAAGTGCTCAGCTCCTGGCCTACAGGTCAAATCTGGCCCACAGAGTTATGTAATCTAGTTTGCAGGCCTCCTCACTGGTCCAGAAATTAACACTGCTACGGCTCCCCCACCGCCAAATTTCTAAAACCCATGAGGCTGGGCCAGCCCCATACAGAGGGATCAGCCCTATTCCTCTGTGGCTGGATTCAGCTGTAACCTGAAGCAGCTGAATAGGAATGGCCTGGTTGGATCATGCCCCAGCCGGGCCTTTTCTGCATGGCTTGACTGGGCCCCCACTGGGCAGCACCATTTGCTGAGGGGACTCACAGACTAGATCCAGCCCACAGATAGATCTGTCACCACTCACGTGGTCCATGGGCTAAAAAGGTTGGGAAACACTAGTCTAATATTTTGGAATGAAAATAATTACAAAGTCTATCTGTTCTATACCGTAGGATTGTAGGCTGCAATGCTTTCAACAATCTGATTTATTTGAAAGGATGAATGCCAAGTTGCTATTGGTACTGGATATGGTTCTATAGACAATCAACTACTTGTTGATACACAACTCTTTCTCATCCTCCTTTGAGAGGTGGTTATTGAGCCAGTTCCACAACTGGCTGAACATCCCTGTCCTAGAACTGTACAGCTAATCCTGATATGGTTTGTTTGGGTTTGGTTGCTAAATCTGCTTCTGAAAAGGTGATTTATCAACTGAAGGTTTACAGAGACAGTTGCAAATCATGATTTTAGCAAATCTTGCTCTGAGCTGGCTACAAGTGCACCTTCATCTGCAAAGAACACTCAGATTAAAGCTTCCAGCCCCTTTGTTGACGCATGCAAATAGATGAGATTAAAGAGTTTGCCTGAGCAGTATCTAATCTTTATTCCCACCTGCAGGGCACAAATTGCTTCATCCCAGAGCTCAGAAAACAAGAGCTCAAACTAGTGATTGGGTAATGACACACCCTGCTTAGCTTCACTTGTAATGTTTAAAGGCTATGTGCAGAGCCTGGTCATAGGCATTTGTAGGAGGGGCTTCGGGGGGGTCACATGCCCCCCCATGAGAGCGCTGGTGCCGTTCTTGACAGAGAGTGCTCTGGCTGGTAGGGGGGCACCAAGAGCACTACTGCCCCCGCTAAAATTGACTCCGTCACTGCTGTGCCACATGAGGAAGTGCCGGCAATTCTGCTGCCACTGCTGTGCTGCTGGCATGCTCGGTGACTGGTCACTGGAGCACCCCACCCTCCCCCCGGTCACCAGCTGGCTGCTGGGGGACCCCTCCCATCAGTGGTGCCCAGCTGGTGCCCCACCAAACTAGGGAGGCACCAGTCACCCATAAGCCTGATTGTCTGTTTTGTCTGTCAACTCTGTCAAACTGTGGTTACCGGACAGTGTGGGTCACTGTGTCTGGGCATCTGAAGCCTCTCTGAGTCTCCAAGAAAAAGGGTGGCTGCAAGTATTACTTCCCAGAAAAACTGTTCCTAACGTTTTAAAATCCTGGTTAGTAATATAATATAGAAACAGGTATATTTAAGTCAATGAGATAAAAGATGCCTTTATGCTGAGTTTTTCTACTAATACTAAAGCAAATAATTAAGATAATTTTTTTCCCAGTATTATATAATTTAAGTATACATGAGGCAGTCTGCAGTGACCCTTCACTTCAGTGCATTGGCAATTTTTGATTGGGCATGTGGAATAAGCATGTTGCTTTCTGCTTTTTTTCTATCTATAATTATTTCATAACTATCCATGACCCAATTTTTTTGAGTGCACCAACATTTCTTGGGTAGAAGCAAATGCCTGGAAGGGGACAGTGTTGTGTTATAGATCAGGTTTTCAGGATGATTATTTTCTTCAATCTCTGTCAAAAATGGTTTTTCAAAGCTGAAATATACACAAAACATTTTAAAAGATGGATGACTGAAGGGCTGGTTTGGGAAAGCAGTTAGCCTGCACATCTTTCAAAGCCAGAGCCAGTAGGAAATGAAATTCTGCTGCTCCTTAAATTTTTAAATAGTGGGTGTGAGTAGTTAACACAGCTGGGAAGTCCTGAGCTAGTTGGTCTCTCTCTCATTAATTATTCAGTGAGGGCAATCTTGGTGTAAACTGCCATATGGGGATGAGCTGATAGATTTGGTCCTGAAATGCAAAAGCCCCTCTTTCAAACACAAAACTCTCCATTCATTATCCCATCTCTTTCTCTCTCACTTTCATTTTTTTCTATCTTGTGTTTCAGTCACTTGTTGACAAGAAAACATGTTCAAAATAAAGATCAATAATATAATCACCATAAAATAGCAAACTGGTAACAATTAGGATGCTAAGGTTAAAAGCTACCGTATTACTTGCTGACACTGACCTGTCATGTAGATGCTAATAGAGTGTATGCAGAGAGTTTGTATAATAAGCAACACAATAATTGGCTTTCTGTTCTAAAGTCTATGTTGTTATTAGAAGCAGGAGTGTGAAAAGGCCTAGGCACTGGCACAGTACATCTACTCTACAGGTCCATAAAGGTGTAACTATAAGGTTAAAAAAAAAGCAAAATAATGATATAGATGAAAGCTAAGAACACAAAGCAAAATGTGGCTTGAAATTGTTCTATGATTCAGGTAACACTTTTGTCACCAAATTCAGGATGATAAGGTACCTTTAGAAGGAATATACACTAGGATATATCCCCCTACTGCATTGTCACCTCTCCTAGCTCAAGATTAAGAGCAACAGAAACTCAGATTTTTGTATATATGAATCATGTGAAGAAGGATGAAACAAAAGCTGTCCCTCACTAGATCTATCTCCTCCCAGCAAGGACTATATTTCTGGGGCATGAATTTAGGCTGGCCACAAAGTTGCTTGCTTTCAAAGAGCATTGTGCCTATAATTGCTGAGTGATGATTATGAGTATATTTAAATCTAATCAGAAACTTGTTACTATATTCATTTTTATCATAGGCTCTATATTCTTGTGGATTGCTTTTAGAAGATTTATTTTCTTGAACTCCAAGACTGTAGCATATCACTAGTGTTTCCAGACATCTACTATTTGAAATATAGACTAACCCTGAATGAATAAATCCCTATACCTCTACAAACTACACTATTAGAGGTCTAACTATGGGAGACCATTTTTAAAGGGGCCCCTTCCCCTCCCTCTATTACCACTACTTGTCTCTTTTCCTTAAGCCTTACAGAATCTAAAAATCTAGGCTGGAAAGGTAGTCAGGTGGTTATCTAGTCCAACCCTCTGCACAAGGAGGAGATGTCTAAACCAGACAGAAGTTTATTTGACTTGTGCTTAAGCTTCCAGTGATGGTTAATCTACAACATCTCAAGGTAATCTGTTCCACTGCTTCACAGCCCTCAAAATGAGACATTTCTTTCTAATATCCAACCTAAATTTTCCTTGTGACAATTTCAGGCCATTACTATGTGTCCTTTACTTATAGAATGTCTTAGGGAAGAAACTGAATAGACTATTCCAGCAGTTTAGTTTTAAAATTTACTGAATCTGAGAGATTATTATTAGAGGTAGTTTGACAATCCCCATGCCCCTTCCTCCCCAATTTCCACAATTGAATGAATGAATGAAATTTAGTTTGGTTTTGGGGAAAATCAATATGCTGATGTTTTTCATTCTTGTGGATCCCGCTTTGTCTTCCTTTTTCTTCCTCTGTTAATGGCTGAGGGAGGGCAGAACCTTCCCACTCCATTCTCCATTTTTTTGCCCTGCTAAAATTATCCCAAATAGCCTAATTCCTCCCCTACACTATTTTTAAAATCATTGTTATTTTTACATTTGTAAGACCCTAAATAGCTTCTTTTGCCTCAGATATTCTTCATTAAATGGAAAAAGATGGAATTTTCTGTAGCTAAACCCCTCTTTTGTCATTTAAAAATAAAAGAACTGGGCAAAAATAAGACCCTGAAGCCAGCTCTGACAATTTGATTCTTGTTCAACAAAACCATGCATGGGTTGATGAACTCCATATAAGGCCTTAGTTCTCTACAAAATTATAGAGGACTCTTCCATGAGAAGGTCCCTGCTGTCACAGGAAAGATTTTTGCAGTTTGTAAAATGATTTTCTCCCAAGCATAGTGAAATAGGTGACAGCAGGTCATGTGATGATGTAAAGCAGTGTTGCTTTACTGGCCCCACAGGTTCTGGCCCCACAAGGTGGATGAGTGGCACAGGGCTGGTCAGTGGGCCAGATCCAGATTAGGATGAAAGCACAGAATTGGTTCATAGGTGCAACCTTGCACACTGGCCAAACCACATGCACCAGATCTGACTGCAGACTGATCTCATGTGCTGGCACTATCTGGTACACAGGGCCATGTTGACTGGCCTGGAATTGTTCTGGAAATTTGGTAGTAAAGGATATACAGTACTTTACATTCAGGGAAGTTTCTCTGGGATGGCATGGATCACACTTTGGTTTACAAGTCAGCTCTATCCATTTTATGACACTTTTAAAGTGTAACGTTTGAGACAGTGGAGAATCTTGATAATTTAGGCCTAAATATAACTTTTCAAATCTTATAGTGAATTAGTGGTAGAGTCAGGAATTACTCTCCAATAATTCCTTATCTGAAATGTCTACAGTTCTGTATTTAAAGGTTCCAATTTCCCACTGAAGTCAGTTAGTGTTGGGTGTTCAGCATGACTGAGATGATGTCTCCATTTGGGTAATTCAGCATAGAACACCTCAAATTAATGGACTCATAGGAATTTTATTTTAAAATCTCTACCTCATTTTCTGAACACTGAAACCATGTGTGGTAAGGTGCTGTAAAAGTGGAAAGTTGTTATGCTAAGATAGTACAGTAGCGAAAACAAAAACTGATTTGTTTATTGAACAGCATAAGTCAGAATACTAATCTGGCTTCCTAATCATTGCTTGACCTGCTATTAAAATAGATCAAGACAGGAATGGGTTTTTTTCATATATAGAAGTAAAATACTACTATTCTCAATTACATCATCATCAATTCATTTGCAGGGCAGAATGATCTGGTGCTGGCAGGATTTTTAACCTGTCATTTCTTAAGCAATTTCGAACAACAGAACTAAAGAAATAGAGGCTGATTCTCCATTGCACTGCACCATATGTAATTCCTTATACTTGTGCAAAGTGCTACCAAATTAGAACAGGTGGCTTTGCTCTCACATAATCCTCAGTACTGCTTTGTGCTTGCTTTATACAGACACAAGTGATTGCTCATGGTGCTAGGCAATGGGAGGATTGGGTTTATAGTCTAGGCTGTAGTGAAGCGGCTGATGCAGTTCCCATCTCATCCAACCCAGTAAGCCTGAAGGAGCTACTATGATGCACTGAGGCTGCTCTCTTTCCACATAACTTTTTCCAAATAAACTGTTTGAAGCTGCCACTGATAGGTTCAGAAAACTGGTGCCTTTAGACACAACTAAAACTGCTCAGCATGCCAGCATCATCAAGACATCCAAAAAGATTCCATTCTTTCTTAGATGAGACAGGTAAAGGCATCACCTTCAAACCTGTCACAAGGTAGTAAGGAGAAAAGGTAGATCAGGCAAACTGTCCATGAAATGGATGCCAGGGAAAAGAAGTCCTGTTCTGCTAAACAAAAACAACCCCAAAACAAAACTCAACTCCCTCCCCACCATCCACCAATTCCTATTTAAGTAAAAAAGGGTTGAAATAAAAAAAATAATTAAACCCACCTCTATACCGTAAAGTGTTGTTGTGTTACTCTGCATAGTCCCACAAATCCAAACCTGAAGCCAGTGACTAATGCATGCCAACAGAATGAGTGCTAGGCAAACCTCTTCTCTGGTTACAGGCATTCTCCCAGTTAACCTGTTTTGTGTCCTTGGGCCAAATAGTTCTCTTCCCATTTTGCCTTCCTCTTCTCGACAGACTTGTGGGTCACTGTATGTTGTGCCTGTTTGACTGGGTTTTTAGGTACTACCTTACTTCAGATAAAATAGTTAAAAATAGTTAAAGAATTAAAATAGTTAATAAAAGAATAATCAAGGATTTAAAACACCTTCACCAAACAGTGCAGGAATATTGACAAACAAGATGTGGGTATGAAATCAAAATCACACAGTTAAGCATGTGTACATACTAGCACACTACAAAACTACATAATAGGAGTTAACAAGATTACCTAGAAACAAAAAAGTAGGAGTTTGACATGAGGCAGATCTCATTTTAAAAAATACGGACTGGTTTCCTTCTCTCTTCTTCTTTGTCTGAGACTAAAAGCAATTTGGTCCATGGACCTATTCTTACTTCAATAACAATAGATATTGATTTAACTCAATAGCCTTGCAATGCAAACTCATCATCATAGGCCAGATCCTCATTGGTATAAATTGGCATAATTTTAGGGAAGTTAATAGAGCTGTAATGATTTTTTTTTTCTGGCTGACATCTAACCTCACTTGCACATTCAAATCTCCATAATGTCCAAACTGTATGAATGTTTTTGTCTGTCCATATGAATCCAACATTCTTCTATACCAGTGAGCACTTTTTTTCCCTCATATTATTCAAGCATGTCCCATCTAACCAATGAAAGATGCCCTCTGATACCTACAACTGTGGCATCCCAGGGAGGCAAATAGTTGCACCAGCAAAATATGTGGGTACTTTATAAGTGGAGATTAGAGTTTGGTATCATATTCTTCTGAAAGGTGATATTACATATAGGTGGCCAAATTTATCCTAAGTATAGTTTCATTTCAATAACTAGACTTAAACCATCATTGATTGTTGATGCATTCATGCAAAAAAGATGGTGGACAGATGAGAAAAACCTGAATGACAGAAAACAGAACACCACTATGGACACAGGGAGCTCAAGCAACAGAAAATTATAAGGAGGATTTCATAATAAAGAGACCTCTAAGCAGGAGAGGAAAATAATTACACTCAGAACAACTTGGTGAGAACAAATCAAGTATAATAGACTCGCAGACTCTGAGGTGCATCTTTGACATAAACCTATGCTCCTGCTCATGTATAATTCAGTAATGGGTTGTCAGGATAGTTCTGAAGAGTGGTACTTAATCGCAGTTGCACAGATACCCTTCTGAAAATGATTATGAGGAGGAAACTATTATGCCAATATGTGGAATCCAGAGCTGTGACACTTTATTCATGTAGAAAAGATGACTTTTTGGCAGCTAAGGTTGCACTAAGAAGCCTCCATTTTTCTTTTCAGTCATTGTAAGCCTTTTAGACAAATGATTCTATCACAGACCAGCTATTAAGACTTGCATACATATTAGACTCTGCTAGGTAGTGTATATATTTCCAGTGCTCCATTCTCCAAGCATTGGAAGAGATAAATTGTTTCTCTTAAAGACAGGCCCCAAATCAGCTAAATACTAAAATATGTTATTTGACTTCAGTAAGACTCAAGCACAAGTGTCTTTCTAAGCCAGGGGCCCAAATCAGGACATTCTTAACACCTTTTACATTTAAGATCTGTTTTAAATATTGTAATGGATACCTGGTAGCACTTACCCTTTCACTAGGACAGGGCTTGTCAACTGGGGTATGCGTACCCCCAGAGATACTTTGAAAGGTCCTAGGGGGATACATGGGGGTGGGCGGGGACAGAGCACCGCCACCACGCACCGCTGCCTCACAGGAGCAGGGCTAGGATGGGGTGGGAGCAGGACCACACAGACACCACACTACCACCACTCACCACCTTCCGTGTGCAGTAATTTGCCACCCCCACCCCATCCTGCTCTGCATCTGGTCGCTTGCCACCCCCTCCCCCTCACCTGGGGGATACACTTATTAAAAAAGGTTGAAAAACCACTGCACTAGGTCAGTGAATGGAGGTGGCAATAGAAGGGACAAGGTTTAGTGGTTTTATTGTTTTAAATCCATATTCTTCCTTATTGTTACTTTCTTTGTTGCTGGCCCTAACATTGGCCAGCAGCAAAGTGACAGCAGCCAATGCCAATTTGAGACAGTCCAGCTCAGTAACTGATGTTTTGGAGCATGTGTGAACAGAGACTGTAGTAATATAAATATGTACATTTAATTGTGTTTCCATTAAGCTTCTATTTCTTCATCTTCTGTTGTTTGCAGAAGCAATCGTTTGTGGTAGGCAGAAATAATGGAAGCTGGTAAGTATTCATCTGTCACATAAAACCAGTCGCTAGATATCTAATTACATGTGCCTATAATTGACTGCAGTCACAAAATTGGAGGTACTTTAAAAATATGGCTTCTAATGTGTTTCCTCCCCCCTGCCCTGCTTTGTTATATCTGAGACTCAACCAGGGCTTATTATAAGTTAAAACTATGAGAAATAGGATCAGACGTTGATAGTAGCAGTAATGCTTTGCTATCATAAAGTGCTTTTCATTCAGAAATCACACATTTCTGTACTAGTCATTAATATACTTACATTCCTTCCTCCCCTGTGTAGCAGACTAGTATTATACTTGTTTCTGGTTGTGAATAGGGTTAATGACTAACTCAAGATCTTACCCTATTTTTGTAGTGGAATCCTGAACAAAACTAAAGAGTCTCTGCTTTCCAGTTTCCCAGTTCCTCTCTTGTCAAGCGTTCATGCATAAGTCCCAATTCAGCAAAAAAGGTTTGAGCACATGCTTCAAGTAACTTGGCTAAGTAAAGATGGACTTAAAGTTAAGTACATGTTTCAAATTGCTTGCTTAATAGGGGTCTCAAAGCAGAGCCTCTATTACTCTTGAGAGAATTCTTGGTTTAATTGACATGCATACAGGGTGTATTGAATTAAGCTAGTTTTGTGGTCTTGCTATAGTGAACAACTATGATTGTGCACTGTGTATATGTAGTTTTATTTTCCAAATCATGGGCTGAAAAAAATATTTGCTGTTAGGCTAACTTGATGGTGTCATTGCTGACATGTCACAGACGCACAACAATCCATTCCCCAAGGCTCAGCCACAGACGGAAGTGCATCTTAAAAAAAAAATCTCTCATTTGTCTGGATGAATCTTTCTCTCTAACCCAGGGAATTATATGCTTTCCATTGTTCTTTGCATATGTAGCAGTGAATGTTGTTTTTTATTTTTATTTTCTACTCTGCAGTAATGTGGGCTAAATAATCTAGTAGGATACTTCTATCCCTAATGTATTCAAACAGAAGGTAAGAGATCTAAGAATGGTTTCTTAAGTATAGATAGTATCACTGCTTTTGGATGGCACTGTGTATCAACAAGTAGGCTGACACAGGGTAGGCTTGTGACAAGTGTACCAAAGATGTCTGGAGAACAGGTTCTTTTTCTGATTTTGCCACTGTGTCACTATGTAACTTTCAGCAAAGTACATATGTTGTCTGCACCCCAGTTTGCCAGTAAGATTGGGATAATGATACTTAATTTCCACTAGTAAATTGCTTTGAGGGGTAGTAAGGAAGCCTGTTGCATATGTTCGCTATCTATGGTTATTAGATAGTTTGTGCCCCGCCTTTCTTAAAAACTAGAGACTAAATCCTGCAATATCTACCCATTCATGTAGTGCTGAACTTAAATTGCACATGTAAGATCAAGGTTTGCAGGACTAGCCTTTCAGCTGAAGGAACAGAGGAAGAAGCTCTGCACACACAGCACACCACCAGAATGTACCTAGGTTAGCATGCAGACATTTACAGAATTACATTTCTAATCAAACTGAAACTGCTCAACTCCAGATCATGCTATTCTGAAGGAGGTAAAATCAGCTTGCAACAGAATCCTACTTTGTGAAACTGCAGTACTTCAAAACTGGCCAAATCCTATTTGCTTGTCAAGCAGATCGGTATTTTGAAAAGGAGAATTGCTCAAACTACTGGCCAATGCACTGGATTCACTAACATACTTTCATAATACTACTTGCTTAAAGAGAGCTTAAGATTTTCTCTTTAATTCTTTTCTGCTGCTAAATAAAGCCTGACTTTTTCTCCTTCCTCCAGGCCTTTAGCTGAAAGCACAGCAACATCTCCTGGAAGGGGATGGCTATTGCAAGTTCATTTGTATGTGTGGTCTTTTAAATGCTGATTGAGAAGTGCAGTCAATACAAGGAAACCTTATGATTTTTTTCAATAGCATATGCTGAAATAATTGGATATATGACCACTATGGTACTCCTGTTCCCTTCTTAACATAACAATATAAAATGAAATTAGTATTTAAATCCCAACTTGTGTCTGTGGAAGGTATGAAGAACTGAATGGCAAGGTTGATCACCATTTTATAGCAGTATGCGTCCCTTGTACTGAAAGGAAATGGAAAAGATTAGGATCTGAGGAAATTGTTTGACAATGTATGACCAAGAAAGGCACAACACAACTAGAAATACTGAATTGTTATCAGACACTCAATGAGTTCAGTATCAAAGGACCTATCTCCAGTAAAAGAAAACTCAGGTAACTAACCTGTGGAGCAGCCTTGTGGTATGAAGCAAACAACAAGAGGTTCTTCAGTCATCCTAGATTTCATCTTGCCTGTTAAGACCATGGATAAGAGGACTGTGAATGAACACGAATCAGTGTTCTACTTGTGGGGGATCTATTCTCAGATAAATCAGTCAAATTATAAAATGGGATGAATTACGTTTTTATGCTCTTGTCTAACTGGTGGAAACAATAACTGATTTCTGGAGTGGTGATCACATTGGGAGAGGCATGCTGGAGGGTTCAGATGGTACTGAAACATCATTAGTTTTCTAAATGTTACAGATGATTTTTCCCAGTACCTTGTGCTGTGTATAATTCCTTTTAGTAATTGGGTTTTGGACTTCATTATGATGGAGAAAGACTAATTCATTAATTTCTAATAAGTTTAGGGACCAGTGATCTTGACATGATTACATTCTGTAGACAAATACTGGAAGGTTTTTAATGCCAGTCAATATGGTTTTCCAGAAACTAGGTCTTATGAAACAGACATAATTTAATTCTTTGAGATTGCAAGTTGGGTTGATAAATGTAGCTGAGTAAGTGTTCTGGGGGACTAATGTCTTAGTACTTCATGGCTGCATGACATTCAGAAACTAAAGAAATAAGCACTACAAATTCACATTAAATGCCCATTAAATGGATCAAGATCTGGCTAACTGACAGGCTCCAAATTAGTTGTCACTAGGTGCGTCTACCTGAGACACTAATTGTGCAGTAGCCTAATAACACTGCACCGTAGTGTGCTGGGCAAAACCTGTTAGCATTTGTAAAAACCCATGCAAGGCACTACTGTGTAATAGAGCCAGTTACTGTGCGTGGATTTATTGTGCAAGTTGGATAACCAAGTACTAAACTTAATGTACAGTAACTACAGCACATTAATGAACATGTAGATGCACCCACTGTCAACTGAATAGGTACATTTCTGGTGAGGTTCTGCAAACATTGGCAAAGTGGCAGATGATGATAAGAAGAGGGTTGTCATACAGAGAAATCAATGTTCCTGAATTAAATAAGGTCCACTCAGACAAATTGTTCCTTTACACAGCCAAATGCAAACTTAGATATCCAAAAATAAGGCATTAATTATAGAATAAATAACAGTAGTCTGGAAAGGACTAATGAACTCCCATCCTCACTGAGCCACCAGGGCTAGCAGTGGAATCAAAGGCCTGCAATGTCCTCCCATCAGTACAGACCACATCATCATTGGACCTAATAACAAGGGACTCAGACAGAAGCTACTTTTTTTTTGCATGATCAGCCCCCTGAAAGCACTCTATAGCCATGCTGTGACACATGTGTGGCTGCAGAGTGCTTTTAAAGTAGTCAATTGCATGACAAACTAACCCTCATCAAATGAAGAATCAGATGAAGGTGCTCCACTTTAGAGTACCTTAGGGAACTTGTATTTCCTAGGGTTAATTTGTGGTGAAATTGGGGCTGAGCTAATGCAGCTGAGTTCTGCTCCTAGGGCTGTTAGCAGGAAGGCGGGGGGGAGGGAGAAGGGAGAGTATGCTGAAGGTTGGGTTTGTCCTGCTTGAGCTTGCGGTGGGGTGCATGTGGATTAGAGCCCCCCTGCTTCATGCCCTCCTGCCCACACACCAGCACCTCACTCCAGCTTGGGCCAGGAAAATCCCAGCTGGCAGCTTGTTTCCCCTCCCTTCCTGCTGATAGCCCCAAGGCTGGGGGGAAGTGGGGGACAGGGCTGGGGGAGAGGGGCAGCTCCTCAGCTTCAGGCAAACTCCTTGGGTTCCTGCAAGCAGGCTTGATTTCCACCCCCCTTCCCCCACCCAAACTAACAGGCAAATGGGCCTCTATCTAATTCATGGCACTTTCTGTAAATTGTTTTCTAATCTGTATTCTAATCACTTACTTGTATTCACTCGTATTCTAATTACTCACTACACTTTATACTCTGTTTTCTGCACATCCTTCCCCAGAATCTGATGAAGTGAACTTTGGTTCATAACAAATGCAATGATGAGTGGAAGAACTGGAAAAATAGGCAGAGGAGGGGGGATGGCTTTGTGTATTTATGATGGTTAAAGGTGACAGCGATGGGCAAACAAGCATGCAGCCATATGAGAACAGGTGCATAAGTGCATGTTGTGGTATTGTAATGGAAATCAGAATGGTGTCACTGTAAAGGTTTTTTTTGGATTATCAAATGAACTGCAGTGGTCCCAAGGCAGGCTGGTAGAGATATAGCAAATTATATATATTGAAAAAAAAGAAAAGAAAACTTGTACTCTGCCTATAAGTATCTTATTTTGTTAGTCTACAAGGCTAAGTATAGACAGGCAGAAAGCCTGAGGTTGAATCAATTTACTCTTTGCAAGTTAGTCTAAACTGCAAAGATTAAACTGAGAAACAACTAAACAGACATTCATTTTTGATTCAGTAAATGCAGGCACAAAGCTGCACTGGCTCAGGCCAGGGAGCACTTTACCACAGCTCTCTGGTATGTAATCAGCATGGGCTATGTGTTCCCTTCCTCTTCCTGCTTCTCCCAAGTTCTTGAGGATTTGCAGTCTAGAATCATAACAGGACTCTGAAGGGTTGCTCATCACTACCTCTTTCTGCTTCCAAGTGCCTCTGTGATTTGTAGCCCACAGTCACAGTCAGTAGTAAGTTTTTAGTAGGACAGGGCAGCTCTATTCCTGGGGGAAGGGAATTTTAACTCTCATCCCTGGCTCCAGACCCCAGCTGGGCGGGATGTGTCAATTCTGCCCACAGCTGCCTGAGCTGGCCTGGAGGTGCCAGCAGGCTTGGAGCCCTGCAGCCACCCACTTTGGGGGCTTGTGTGTCCATAGTTGCTGCTGCTGTTCCCCCTGCATGGTACAAACAAGCAAGCACTGTACAGGGGATGCGGCAGCTGTGGATACATGACCCCCCACTGCAGGTGGCTGCTGGACTGCAGGGTTGGCTTTGGCTGTGGGCACTGCTGATGGTGGGCACAGAGGGGCTAGCTCAGTCTATGTGGGCAGGGCCCTTCCCAGCTAGCTGTGGCTCCCTGATAGCCTGGCTCGACCTGAATGTAGAGAGCTGGCAGCAATCCAGCCACATAGCTCTTGTGGCCCTAGCCCAAACCACAGCCAGCTGGGAAGGGCCCTGCTCCTGAGGCCAATCCTGGGCCGACTCTGTATCTGCTGTATAGCAGCATTTTCAAGCCAGCCCTGCTCAGTGCCCCAGGCTCAGCCATGGGTGAGACAGGTGGATGGTGGGACTATGTCAGCTGGCCAGCTCTAGCCATGCCCCTGTCCTTGCTGCTGTAGCAGTGAGGGGGGATTACCCTGACAGGGACTTCTGTACCCCAGCCAGGCAGGCCTTGGCTGTGGTCTCTGGGGGGAGAGGGGAGGAAGGAGGGAATAAATCCCCTCCCTGCCTCCTTAGCCTTAGGGTGCCATGTTGGGCCAACATTTGACCACATCCCTTCCCTGGCTAGAGAGCAGAGAGGTGGAGCCAGTTGTGCTGTCTGAAGCAGACAGCACAGCCCAGCCCAGCCCAGCCCAGAGCTGAAAAGCATAATGGGATGCTGGGGCACTCTGGTTTAACTTAAACCAGGAAGGGGTCTGGGACAGAAGTTCCATAAACCAGTTTGACCCAAATCAGTTAAGTCTCTGATACTATGCTCAACAAAATTTATCTTAAACCAGTTTTGGACATTTTGCACTGAACTTATGTTGTTATAGGTGTAAACCAGTTTCTGATTACTTAAGCCAGTTTATGTGCAACTTCTGTTCTTAGCCAAGTTCATATCTACCCTGCCTCCAACAGACTTCAGACTAACACAGCTAACTACCTTCTGTCCTTAAGGATTTGTATGCCATTGTGGGCAGGCACATCAACAGGAGTTCCTAGAAAATTGCTGTGACAAAAAGAGTTAATATAACCTTGTGAATGTACAAACAGGGGAGAATTAAGTAGCAGGGAAGTGGTGGTTTTACGTGTGTGTACTTGTGATGGTTTTTTCTTTTTGTTTTGGGGTAGATTTGTGGGGGGATTGATTTGGATTTTGGGGTTTGTTTATTTGTGTGTTTGTCTTAATCTGAGACTGACGCTAAAAAACAGCATAAATTTTAAAGACTACATTGAAAAACTGGAATTTTTGTCTTAGATCTCCTCCAGATTTAAGTTAACTCATAGTCCTCCAGCATCCCAAGATGCTTTGCACCTTCCCTGCAACCTCCCCAGCAGGGTGCGTGGGCTAGCCTTGGTCCAGGCTGTCTGCTCCAGCCAGCAGGGAAGTGTGCTCTAGTGTCCCCTGGCTTCTAGTCTGGGCCACTGCAAGCATGTGGATGCATTACGGGATCAAAAATGAATTCTGTTGATTTGCTTATTGGTTCAATCTACACAGCTTAGATTAATTTGCAAAGATGGAATCAATTTAGCCTTGGGTTTTTGACTATCTGTATGTAGCCCAGATGATCTCTTCTGGCCTTAAGCTTGATGGATATTTGATATCCTTGTATACGATATAATCTTCTGTTACGTTGGGATTACTTTATCTCTCTCATTTGAAAACCTCATTTCAATGGCATTAGCTCTAGAACACTTATCTGAGGTGTTGTTTCTACTTTGCAGCTGGGGAGCTGAATCAAAAAAGGATGAAGTGACCAGCACAGCAGGTTTGGGCTGGTCTCTGATCTTTTACTCCCAAGCAGATGCTTGAAGAAGGCCATAGGATTGACATTTATTTCTGGTTGAATTATTGTGCAGTTTCAAGGAGTCAATTTGATCTAGGTAACCCCATTTCTCAAGGCTCCATGGGCTGGCAGATTCCCAGGTAATGTGGCAGTCCACCACTGCTATGGCAAAGGACTGCTGAATAAGGGAGGGGGTTTGTATCCTTTCCATGTTGCAAAGCCTGGTTCCTCAGAGCTCTCCACACAGCAGAATCTGATGATTAGGGAAGAACAGACTGGATGAAGGGGAGGGTTGGAAGCATCTGCTAGTACCTTGTCCACACTTGGTCAAGGGTACAGGGTGCAGGATCAGTGGGAGGTCTTGTGGTGTGAGGTTTACATTCTTTTCTGTTGCATGGATTGTCTATTACATTTTGGTACATTTCTGATCCAAACAGACATCTTTCTTCTGTGACCATGTTCCCAGTAATCCAACTGAATCTGTCACCAGTTAGCTTTCTAGTTTGATTTGATCAGTCCTTATTGATCCCTACCATCTGTGCACTGCTGAGCACTGTAAATGGGTTTTTCTACAGTATGTAGCTGTAGAAGATTTCATCATTACATTTCTCTGCTGCTTCCAGAACTGTTGAGTTGTACTGTGCAGAGGAAGGGCACCATCCTGGCAACCTTTGTATGCTTGCACAGTCACAGCATAGCCAAACATGAGAGGAAAGAAGTCTAGATTCTATCCTTTGTTTGAATCAGTAGTCAACAGGACAATGTTGCAGGAAAGGGAGAAAGAGCATGCATGTCTTGTCTTGGTCACATGATACAAGGACGTTCTTTGCACCAAAGGAAGCATTTCTGTATATATGACTGGACTATCTGTTGCAAATAAGCCAAGAAATTTTAGCTGTTCTCATTAAACCTTGACATTGCTAATTGTGTGTTAATAAATTCTCATCTCAGTTTTGAATAATTTTCATCACAAGGGTTCTTCACAAACTGCTTGTTTGGCTACTTGCTATTCATTTTTCCTGGTATTTGTGATCACCTAACAAATAGGATATTAATTTTGCCTTCAGATTGGATGAATGACACTTTTATCAAGAAAATAACAAATAAATAATAAATAAGAGATAGCAAACAAGTTTGTTTATGCCTCTTATTTGCATGAAAATAGGTTCCTCTGAAGAACAGAGAACAAAAAGCCTGTTCATGTTTGTTTTGTAAACAGGAAATAAAGAAGCAAAAACTTTGTCAAACTGAACTGTTGTTCAGAATTTGACTGTGCTTTGGGGCTCTTTTATACAACAATTTGCAGTGTTCAACTGGCTCAGCACAGTTAATGACTAGAAATATTTATTTTCCATAAACATGTTGGAACAATAGTGAAGTGAAAAGCTTCCCTGAGCTCCATTCATTTGATGTAACTTGAATGTAGACATTTATAATAAATGATTACTAGTTAGATTAAAAATGTCAGTTCTACATTCAGTTGGATTACATTAGTTGACCACTCAACAACATCCCGCAGTTATTGAAAGATTAATTCAGGAGAAACATATCTTTTTGTATTGGCTGGGTAAAGCTGGTCAGTTATAAAACCGAAATTTGCTGCATTGTGCAAATCGAGTTGTCAGTGACTTTTCATAGTGTTCAAGGCTTAGCAGACTTCTGTGCAGAATGCTAGAATGATAGCTGAGCATATTGGTTCAGATCTTTAACTTCTTTAAGTCCGTGGAGCCATGACAATTTATGCCACTTGTGGATATTAATATATGTTCCTTTTGAATAGATTTTTTTATTTTTATTTTTTGCTATTGTTACTATTTTCAAAATGTTCCTTTTTATTTCATATCCATAGCATTAGGTGTGCATTGTCAGAAGAAAACAATCTTCGGTGCATGTGTTGTTTGTGAATTATTCCCTTTAACTATTTTGTATTTATTAATGTCATGTGGTTGGTCCCCCCTGTCCACTGGTATTGTTTCTGCTGCCTGTTTGGAAAATTCAAACTTCAAAGAGAGAACAAATACTTCTGTTTTGGGGCACAGTTGTTGTGCACATATACAATTGTATACAGTCCCCAAACATTTGAGAATAAAAAGCCTTTTTGAATGAGTATTTTACAGATGAATTATAATGAATAAATAATAAGGGGGTTGAACATGGTTGAATGGGAACAGATGTTCAAAATTCAACCAAATGATCACAAACACTGTTTTAACAATATTCAACCAGCTCTGCTTAGAACATGTGGAAATGGGAAATGCCACTAAATGATGCTACAGTCAAAGCAGTACTAACAGAAGGAGGTCATACTCATATCCTGTAATCTTGCTCTTTAAATACTGAAGTTTTTAACTGGGGCTGGTCTAAGGACATAGGCAGACAAGGTTCTTTGGGTAAATCTGATATCTTTTATTAGACCAACTGAAATAATAGTTGGATAAATTCTTCTTTGCAAGCTTTTGGGTACAAATACCTTTTGTCAGGCGGAGTGCAGTTGATCTGTACTCTTCCTGGATGGAATGAATAGTAAAGAAGCTCAGAAGTTATAAGGAATCTGCCTGTAGATGATTTGCTACTAGACTTAGAACAACAGCATTGTGAAAAACTCTAACTAATTGTGCCATTTTATCCCTTCCCCCTATTGGATTCCATTTGGACTAATGGGCTCATATTTACAGATATCAGCTGAGCTCTTCAAAGAACCTGTTTCCAATTGTGGATGCTGAGCTCCTTAGAATATTTGGACCATAGTAAAAATGCAGCCAGGTGTCAACAGGAGTAAAAATGTGACTAAATTTATAGATTCAATAGGAAGTAAATTTAATAGAAACAAAACTTGCTTCCCTAGAACATGTATGGTATATGCAGAATCGCTGATGGTGGGGAACTTAAAGATGATCTGTTTCAATACTAGGTTTGTTTTACATGAGTGACCAAGCCAAAAACAGGATAATAAAACTTTTATATTTTTTATACCCTGCTACAGAATTTTTTACTCCACAGCAACACACATGTTGATGCTGATGTGGCTGGCTGGGGCACAAAGATGCTTCAGCATGGGGACTGCCTGCTGGCTAGCCCCACACTGAAGCACCCTCATGCCCCAGCCAGATCCTCTGCAACATGTTGAATCAGGTCAGAGCAGCCCCAGGCTGGCAGGCTGACCCACTGGGCCCATTGCCAGCCAGGGCTGCTCTTATCTGGCTCAACATGCTGTGGTCCCGGGTACACGTGCAGATGGCATGCCTGGGAGCAATAAGTTCTGGTGCAATAAGCTCTGGAGTTTATTGTCCCACATCAGTTGCGTGTGTAGGTGCACTCTCTTTGCAGTAAGTAACTGAGTAACAGCAGCTAGGAAGCCAAGACTGCTCATTGTTCTGCCCCCTATGGAGCACATGCAGCATTACTATCACTTTTGCCTAGCAGAAGCTGCTATTACCTGCATATAGTCTTTTGCTTATAATATAGAATTTCCAGCCAGTGGGTTTTGGAAAAAAAGTGTGAGCTTTATGCACAGAAGTATGGTATATCAGCTAAGCAAGCAAACACACTCACAAACTCTCTCTTCAATAGCAGACATTATGCCTTTTTTTTTGGAGGTAAAACACTTTTATTGACTATTTCATTGATGTCCATCTTAGAAATCCCACTGAAATGTGTTTAGGGCCATCAGTAAATACTCTGAAGAGTGTTTGAGGTGCACTTTGCTCCAGATATCTGTAAAATGAGACAACAATTGAATAGTTACACTTATATCCGTATTGTGTCAAGTATTTTGAATGTTTGTGACTAACCTGATATCCTCTTGTAATGTTGCTCAGTAGATTGGAGATAGTAGAGTACATAATTCATTTCATACAAGTTTCATGACTGGAGGACAGGAATGGGAATCACATGAATTTCTACTGCAAATGGTGCAAAGAAAATATATGTGCTTTTGACATCTGTACACAGCTCTGCCAGTGTAGCTCATTTCTTACCTATGGCACAGTAGTCTGTTTGGGAATCCAGTTGTCAAGAAAATCCATTGGTAGAAGTGGTAAATGGGAGTAAGAGACAAGTTAGACACATTTATGGGGGAGAAGGGAGATTGGATTAGCATGATGATGGCAAAATAAACTTTGAGATAAGCTTGCTAGGTCAAGATCAGCTTTTCCTGTTTAGAGTTAATTTATCTACAGCTGAATTTATAGCATGGTCAAAAGTCCCATCATTGGTTAAACTTCAGCTGCCTGGCTTGAATTGACAGTTGTTCTATTCCCCCTCCATCCAAAGAGAACTTTTCTGTATTAACATCTCTTCCCAAATGTGGTCATTTTTGTCGACTTGCTCTTGCAGGTTGGCTGCAATAAAACATACTAGTATAAATAAAATGTATGTCCATCTGAATCTTCTAATCTTGTTCTTGGCAGACTTCCCACCTTTGTGAGTACAGGGCCTGCGTTGAATCTAGGGCATCATGATTGAATCCCCTCGTGCATGTTATGTCTCAGCTAAACAGTAGCAAAAGCATAGTATGGGAGATTTTATATTGCATTTATATATGTAAAAGGGCTGCACCCTTAATCTCCTTTGTGCTGAAATAAAAACAGAGATCCTTGGCTTTACATCAGTAAACTCTTACCCGTCTTTTTGGAGTAAAAATTTCCTTTGATATCAATGGGAATTTTGGATTTCACTAACATAACAACACAACTGGCCCTTGGCTCATAAATGCAGTTGCAGTGAGCTGCAGAAACAGTGCCATCTTGATACCTCATTGCAATATTTGAATTTAATTTATGATGCCAACATTCCATTGTCATAACACAACAGTGCTGTTATGTATAGCACTATTCAGCAGGGGTTCTGGTCTTCTCTGTTAAAAAATCCCAAATTTTTTTATCTAAAAAAGTAATCCCAAATCCACACTTTTCCATGATTAATGAAATGCTACTATATATGTATGTATATATGTGTATATCTATGTCTCTCTCTCTCTCTCTATATATATATATATATATATATATACACATACATACACACACCTCTCTCTCTATATATATATATATATTCTATATATATCTCTATATAGATTCTATATCTATATATATAGAGAGAGATATAGAATCTATATATAGATATATATAGAGAGAGAGATATCCATAGATATATATATATAGAGAGAGAGAGAGGTTATAGTCTCCACTGCATATAGAGAGAGAGAGAGAGAGAGAGAGAGGTGTACATATATATTTATGTGTGTATGTATATGTGTGTGTGTGGATTTGAGGTATTTTGTTTAAATTGGAAAATTTGGGATTTTTTTTATCAGAGAAAGCCAGGATGCCTGCTAATATATACATAGTGGTGTTTCATTTTAATCATGAAAAATGTGGATTTGGGGTTCCTTTTGTAAATCAGAAAATTGGGATTTAACTTTTTAAAAGAAAGCCAGGATCCCTGCTAATCAGTACTTAAGCACCTTACTGACTGTCATCTTAGCACAGTAATTCTCAAGCTTTTAGACTCAAGGCACCCTTTGGAAAATGTCAACTCTTAGTTTTCACTTGATTTTGGCCACACAAAAATAATAGAGCAATTCTGTAGTTGCAAGAACTCAGAAAGACCACAACATGTCAGAATGCTTTTAATAGTGAGTTCCTATTTGAAATCTCTGCATTTATCTTGTGAATCATGTTTGGATACTTAACAGTGCTAACATTGTGTGGCACTCTGTAGCCCCCCTGAAAATATCTCAAGGCACCCTAGGGGGCCATGGCATCCTGGTAGAGAATCACTACCTTAGGGCCTATCTGTATTGCTGAGCATCTGCAATTATAACTTCTGGTCAAACCCCCTACTGTAGACATGCATGCTATGTCAACCAAAGCGGGGTTCTCACTGGTATGGCTGTCCTTCCTTTACAAATGACATAAACTAAGCCTGAAAGCAATATTCTGCCTGCATGCTATGTCCAGACCACAGGATTTGCTGGCATAGCTACCTCATCTGAGGGCTATAACTTTTTTCAGACCCCTAGCTAACATAGCTGTAGGTTGACAAAACTTTACAGAGAAGACTAAGTCATAACACTCAGGCTGGACAGATTCAATCATACTGAAAAAACACTAAAAGCACACTAAAAAAACACTAAGATGTTGTAGCTGATTTGTCTGGGGCTCTAGGGCTCCATTTGATGCAATATTTCTGCAGTTTAGCCCTATCTTGACTGCTGGGGTGCAAAGCAGAGTGTTTTATTCTCTGTCCATCCCATTGAGCTGTCAAGAGAAGTAAGGGGGAAGAAAAAATCCTTGTGGCTTGGTCCATTTGCTCACCATCTCTACATACCACCATCTCTCTGTGGGTATGGCAGTGCTGAGAGTGATGCTATCACTAGTGCTTTACCTGTGGTGCCTGATGCCAGATTATAGATGCAATGTGATCTTCATGAAAGTACCTGGAAATCCACCTTGTGGCTTTTGAGCCACCACAATGGACACAAACTGCTTGTAGATTGCTTCAGGTTGGACATAAAGAGAAACAGCTTTACGATTCGAGTGCCTAGGGTCTGGAACAGACTCCCTGCAGAGGTGGTACAATCACCTACCCCGGAGATCTTTAAAAAATAACTTGACATGCACCTTGCTGGGATTATCTGACCCCAGCACTCTTTCCTGCCTGAGTGCAGGGAGGCTGGATCCAATGATCTAATGGAGTTCCTTCCAGCATCTAACATCTATGAATTACTAGATGAGCCTGAACTTATTGGGACTTTCTGATGTTCATATGACATAAATCCATGTGTCATTTATTCTTTGGCTCAAACACTTCATTGCAAAAATGCATAATAACAAACTAATGGGGACCTAAGGGGTTGGAAAGTCAACTGCTTGACAGGGGTGGTCTGGTGGTTTTGTTTTCTGACAGTTTCCCCTGTCAGCCATGTCATTTAGCCTCCCTAACTCTGAGGAATGTCAAAACGGATTAGCATACCAAAGTAAGATGATGAATGCAGACATGTTCTATATGCTAACTAAAATATCCTTCTCAAAGCCATTTCTGTGCCAGTTGTTTGAGTCAACTTATTTTCTTCTTTTTGGAAAAGGCTTAATGCCTAGTAACTAACTATTTTAAGCAGGTAGGCCAGGGCACTGGGAGCTGTCAGGGCTGCTGGGCTTTGCTTATGACTCTGTAAATAACTTGCTGGACAGTTGTAGGTAGGTAACCTAACCTCTCTGTGCCTCTGTGTCCCCCATCTATTAAACTATAAATAATGCCTATGGCACTAGAGTCTTGTGAGCCTTCCTTATTTTGGGATGTAAAGGCTTTTGAGATCAGGTGAGATGCGCTACATAGACACATGGTGGTTATAGTCAATCCATACTAAAGGCTCTTCACAGAATTACCACTGAGATTAATAGGATCCATTTAATTAAATTAAGCTTGCAAGATTTCTTTTATTATGTTATATCATTACATTCCAACTTCATACACTAAGGGTACCTATACATAAGCGCTGAGGCTGCTCTGATGTACTGGATTTCCAGTGCATCGGAGCAGGCTTGATTAATTGAGTCTGCTGGAGTGTGGTAATTGCTGCGCTCCAGCAGCCTCCCATGCCTTGTGTATCAGTGTCCCTGTGCTTAAAAATGATGGTGGGAATGCTTGAATTAAAACTCATTTAATGTACATAATGCATATTGCGCTTTGATTAGAGCGGCTCTCAAATCCGCTCTAATTACAGAAGCATGCCTTCCACCCCTAGAGCACATGCAAGAGTGCCCTAAATGTTTGTACACTTTTACATTAAGAGTAGTTTATCACTAGTAGTACAATATGTGGGCCAAACTCTGCTCACATCATGTCTGGTAACTTCACGGTGTTCAGAAGTAATACTTTGGATTTGTGCTAATGTAACCAGTTAGTGGTCTGAAGTAGGCCCATTGGCTGTGTCTGTTGGTTCCCAGTGCTGTTAATAATCAGCTTTTGCTTGAAAAGCTTTTTCAGAGAAAGGAGCATGGGGTGGTGATGATGTTATCTTGTCATATATCCTATTTTATATGAAGATATTCAGCACAAACAGTTTCAGTGGGGAAAAAGTATGAAGATGTATTAAAGTATCAAAACCCTAGGTGCACTTTATCTCAGTAAACATGCCCTTCCCTTGCACCCTCATCTCAATCAGGCAGAAAGTGAAGCAAAAGTAAATGAAATAACTGCAGTCATTACTTGTGAGTAAAGCAGGAAGGCTGTGTCAGTAATATATTCAAGTTTGTATGTTCTCTAATGATGAATATAGTATGGGCAGGTAAAAAGAAAAGGTCAAGGCACAAATTGATAGACAGTTAACAAAAGAGTGTAAAAGACAATTAAACAACTTTCTGCAAGTGTGATAGAAGTAACAGGAAGATCAAGGAAAGTGTTGATACATTATTGGAGGCATAAGGAAGGGAATCTAATAATGGATGAGGAGGAGAAGACTGAAGTATTTAATGACTTTTTCACTTTGGTGTTAAAAAATAAAATCAGCTATCAGATGAAGTGCAGCTTCAGGTCAGGGAGGGGATAATCAGGCTAGAGTAGAGGAAGAACAGGTCAGAGATTCTTTAGAGCAGCTAGATGTTTTCAAGGCAACAAAATTGGATAAGGTTTGTCTAGGGCATTGGTGACGCATTAGGGTGATACAAGGGTGCATGTCCCCCCCACCAGATCCTTCACTGACAATGGGGTGCAGGGCATGAGGCTACAGCCTGGCCAGAGCCAGGGCCTGGCAGCAGTAGGGATAGCAGCAGCAGCACAATTTGTGTGCCAATGGCAGGGTGTGAGGCTGCTGCCCAGCTGGACCAAATGTCTGGTAGCAGTGAGGATATAGCTGGTGGTAGCACAGAGTTGTGCCCCCACACTGTTAGCATTTATGCATTGCCTATGATATAGGGTATGCAGGGAACTGGCTGAGGTCATGGCATAGCCAGTGACCATTATCTTTGAGAATCCATGGAGCTCATTATGGTTCTGGACGAAGGAAAGGAAAAAATATAGTACCCGTCTTTAAAAGGAGAAAGGAAGATCTGGGAATTAGTCAGCCTAACCTCAATACCTAGAGAGATTATGGAGCATGTAATTAAGGAATTTATTTCTAAGCATCTAGAGAATAATAAAGTTATAAGGAGCAACCAATATGTATATGTCAAGAGTAAGTCATGCTTGACCAGCCTGATTTCCTTCTACAACTAAAGTTGACAGGCTTTGAGGATGGGGGAAGAGTAGTGGATGTGATATACATCGACTTTAACAAGTCTTTCAACACTGACTCCCATAATACTCTCATTAGTAAGCTAAAGAAATGTAGGTTATATGAAAATACTGAAAAGAAAATACCTAACTGCTTGGATTTTTATGTGGATAACACAAAACTGGGAAGGATTTTGAATATGTTGGAGGACAGGAGCACAATTCAGAAGGATCTTGACAGATTGGGAAGCTGGGCTGGAGCTAACAGAACGAAGTTCAATGCAGACAAATGCAAGGTGCTACACCTTGAGATGATTCATCAAAAACAAACATAAAATGGACAACATCTGGCTGGATTGCAGCACTATGGAAAAAGAGTCTGAGAATTTTGGGAGATCACAGACTGTGTATGAGTCTGCAGTGTGATACAGTAGCGTACAAGGTGAATGCGACTTTGGGATGCATCAATAGAAGCCTTAGGTGCAAGACACAGAAGATGATAGTGCCTCTCTACTCAGCACTGGTTAGGCTCATCTGGAGTATTTTATGCAGTTCTGGGCTCCACATTTTAAAAAAAGGACTTGGAGAAATTAGAGAGAGTCCAGATGTAGGTAACTAAGATGACAAAGGGCTTGGAAAGCAAGTCATACAAGGAGAGGCTGAAGGAGGTAGGCATGTTCAACTTATAGAAAAGGTGCTTAAGAGGTGACATAATAGCAGTCTTCACATACTTGAAGGGCTGTCATAAAGAAGAGGGAAAGCACCTTTTCCCTCTTGCTGCAGAGAGGAGGATGTGGACCAGTGTCTTGAAGATGCAGCAAAGTTAAGTTTAAATTGGGTATCAGGAAAAACTTCTTCACTGTTAGAATGGGGAGGCAGTGGAACAGACTACCTAGGCCTGCTGTGGATTCTCCGTCACTGGAGGTATTCAAGAAGAGGTCAGATAGCCACTGGTTGGGGATAATCTAGGCACAGGGGATTTCTCTTGATTCTAGGTTTTGCTGGTTGGCCCTGTGCCTCCTTTCTGCTGCATGTAGCAGGGTGTTTTTAAGCCTCCCTCAGAGGTATTGGGTATTTGCTACAGCCAAGGGTGGGGATTTTGGCTGGGGTATGCCAGTGCTCCTGCTGGGACCAAAGTTGGAGGATCCTGGCTAAAGGATCTTGCCCCTCTGCTTAGGGTGAGACTGATTGCCACATTTGGGGTCTGGAAGGAATTTTACCCTATGGTCAGATTGATACAGACAGTGAAGGTTTTTGCTTTCCGCTGTAGTTGGGGAATGGCCCTCTACCTGGGTCTTCAACCATTTATAGTAGTGGGACATTGGCTTCTGTGGTTCCCCTTCTTTACCTGTAGTCTTAGGTAGAATTTAAATTATGGATTGTATAGGATGGTTGGATATGGATGATCCTGCCTCAGGCACTGGGCTAGAGGTCCCTTCCAGCTCTACTACTTCTCTATTATTCAATAACTACTTGGAAGGAAATACCAAGTGGGGTTCCCCAGGGATGTGTTCTGGGTCCAGTATTGGTTTCATTAATGATTTTGATGGTGGGACTGAGTGCACACTTAATTTTCAGATGACACCAACCTGTGCGGGCTTGCAGACACCTTAGAGCATGGGTTGGCAACATTTTGCCCCCCTGGGCCACAGCTTGCAATCCACCTGCCTGCCAGAGGCTGCAAATCTCTGCCTCCCTAGAAAGCCCAAGTTGTCTGCACTTCCCTTGCTGCAGATACCCAGCTGCTCTGCAGCAAGAATAAGCAAAATCAGGAGAAAGCAGCAGGTAGGGCTGCTGTGGAGTGTGCTGTAGAGGGAATGGGTGGCTTGGTGCAGCTGCATACTGCCAATTCCTCATGCTGCCCCAGGCTGGGTCGGATCTTCTTGGGCTGGATCCAACCTTATCACAAGCTGGATCTGGCCTAGGGACAGTCTAGAGAGTAGGATTAGGAATCAGAAGGACCTTGATAAACTGGATGAACCATCTTAAATTAATCAAATGAAATTCAGTAGACATGTGCAAAGTCGCACACGATTAGGGTAGAACAGTTTTGTGCACAGATACAAATTGGGGAATGGCTAGCTAGATTGTACAGAAAAGGACATGGGGGCTTATAGACCACAAGCGAATATGAGTCAACAATGTGCTTTTATTTAAAAACAAATAATCATTCCCACCCCCACCTCCATCAACATACTGGTTTGTATTAACAGGAGTGTTACCTGTAAATCAAGGGTGGTGATTCTTGCAGTCTCACATAGAGAGACTGTAGACTCCATCCCTGGAAGTTTTTTGACAGGTTAGATAAACACTTGTCTGGAATGGTTTAGACAGGGCTGGTACTGTCTTGTGGAAGGGACTGAACTAGATGACCTAGCTCAGGAGGTCATCTAGGCCTTTTAGTCCTGTTTTTTCTGAGATCTTGAGTTTCTTAAGCTCATTCTCATTATTTCAGGTAAGCTATCACATACTGCCTCTGCTCCTTTAAAAAAACATCACACTTGAGCTATCAGAGCTGCTCTAATGCTGATAATCAACAGTAATCATTCTGGACAAAACTGTCATTAAAATGAATGGCTGGTTAATATAGTACACTTCTAACCTCATTGATCATATAGCCGTTACCTTAAGCAACAGTGACTGTATATTTACCACCAGGACAATATAATTATAACCAAGTTCAAATGCAATGTACAAGTATTCTTTATCACTGAGTTGACATCCTGTCGTTACCTTTAAGGTTACTCTTACAAAACAAATTACTTGTTTTGAATGAGCTTAGATGTGCTATTTATCAGAATCACACATGGAACTCAAAGTGTTGCTTGGAATTTCATGTACATTGTGGTAATTTGGCTACAGAGTGGTTAGGAATCCTTTCCATCTGCATTTATATAAAACTTTGAAGATTTAAAAACTTTAAGGATCTCTAAAGAATCTAAAAACATTAATCCATCATTCAGGAGGTAGATTTAATATTAACCCCTGTTTTACAGGTGCACAAAACTGGCCCAGTTCATCCAAAATTGCACAATAAAATATATGACTCAATAGGAATCAAACCCAGATCTCCTACATTCTATTTCTGTGTTCTAATGGCTCTACAATATTGCCTTTAGTTTGCACTGGTCTTAAAATGTTGCATCAGTTTAACTTTAAATCTCTCTAATTAAATCAACACAAAATCTTGCATAGATGCTAAATTAAGAGTGTCTATCTACACAAGGATTTGCACTTGTTTAAAAAAATCAGTTTAAAAATGGGTGTGAGGTTTTTGTACAAATAAAGCCTCATAGCCTTCTGATGTGTTGTGTTGTCTTTTCTTTTCTTAGATTCAGGTAAAACTTTAATGTTGGAAAATCTAGTACACTAATACACAGACTTTAATGGGACATACTCAGCCATAAATTAATCACGGCCAGTATACCTAGGACTGAAATCTCATTTTTCCTATTTTGATGGCAACGTACTACTTGCCATGTAGAGCTGTTCGAAGCTTCAGTCCCCAATTTGATACAGCAGAGATTTGGCCTGATTCAGTGGCTGAATCTCTGAATCTGAATTGAATCAGAGGACCCTTTAATCTCTCCGAATCGAACTGGAACCCTCCAAATCGATTTGGAGAGATTCAGAAAGATTTGGAAATTCAGACAGACTCAGTTTTAAATATTTTTTCTACATACCTCTAGGTAGCAGGTGGCTCGTGAATGCTGTGATGCTGGGGCACATGGAGTGTCCAACAGAAGTGTGGGAGGCTCCCCAGTGCACTTGGCAACAGACTGGAAGTAAAGAAGAAGCACTTCTGGTCCACTCCTGGGTCCTCCGGGGAGCACACTGGCCCTCCCCCTGCCCCTCTGGCTCAGCAACTGGTACCTCCTGGGTCTGGGGGAACGTCTGGGGTCTCCCCATGGCTGATCGCTGAGCCTGGGGAGTTCAGGGGGCCCCCCAACATGCTCCCTGGAGGACTCAGAAGTGGACTGGAAGTAGTTCTGGTCCACTTCTGGGTTCACCACAGAGCACATGGAGGGCCCCACCACCCGTACTCCTGTGGGACACTCCATTCACCCCAGCATCACAGCATTCACAAGCCATGCTGGTACCTCAATATATGTAAAATAAAAACATTTGAAGCTGTGTCTCTGTCTGAATCGCTGATTCTCTGAATCAGCATCAACTCTTCAAATTTGTATTCGGCCCCAATCTGAATCAACAAATTGAATCACTGTCCCTGATTCAGGCCAAATCCAAATCGAATAGGGCCCACTTTGCACACCCCTATTGCCATGCAAGAAATCAGTGTTCAAGAGTGACTATATACTATGGCAATGGATATATCTTACACATAGTGACCATAGTATTCTCATTCATGGTGGAGATGATAGGTTCAGGAACACAGATACAGGGGCAAGAGGAAGAAAAGGCTATTGTGTTAGACTATCATTTTCTTGGAGGGTGTTGCACATTCCACTGCACCAGGATGTGCTTCATAGAAGAGTGCACCCCTGCAGCAGTCCCAAAGGGGATCCCAGACAAAGGGTACCTGCAAATTTTTCACCTACTTCTGCAAAAACATATTGGTGCCCTATGCTTTCACCACTGCAGAAATGTTTTTTCTCAGTACCTTGTTCTCCCTTACCTGAATTTACAGCAGTTCTGGAAGTGTCTGTACACAATTCCCCTGGCTTCTGAGAGTTGTAAATTGATCTAGTGGGATTTATGATATGCCTTTTTGAGTAAACTCAACCTGCCAACTCATGGGTAACTCTGACAGTTGAGGAATTTGTGTTAATAAATCATTTAAGGTGAAAGGCAGACTTCTATTATTATGTCAGAACTGATGCATGAAGGCAAGTGTGCTCCTTTAGAATCATAGAAAGTTATGGTTGGAAGGGACTCAGATCATCTAGTCCAACCCCCTGATCAAAGTAGGATGATCCCCACCTAGATCACTTTAGAACATTTGTACCTTTAGGACCAGTGCTGAGTTCAGGACAGTAGCAAAATAAGTTTTGTTTTTCACTTCTAGACACCAGCTTTCAGACTGGTTTTGATAACTGCACCAAACAAGTTTTGGTAATCTCAGTTCACTTCATAGTGGACTTTGTTTCTCAGCATAGTGCACTGGATTGTGGTCAAAAGTGTGGGAGAGAGTTCCAGAATGTAGTTGGGATGAGTGAGTGGGGTGGTGAAAGTTTGGACATGCCCTGTTATTTCTACAAATAGATCTGTTAAAATGTAAAAGCTTGATGGGGGTGAAGCAAATCTTTAATGGTGTTTTTGAAATTGCCAGTTTGTTTATTTATCATCAAGAAATCTGGCAGTTGGCTTTGCTGTATTATTAATTAAAAGTCAGGAGGATCCTCTGCTGAGTGGAGAGTGTTCCTCAGACTGTTCTCCAAAACGACCACCTATGGCTAAATCCTGTGTGAGTATGAAAGCTCACAACATCAACATGCCAAATCACAAGTGAAACAAAAGTCCAACTGAGCTCAGCGGAGAATTCACCTCAGTGAGAGCTGAAGGAGCCGACTAACATAACCAAAAGCTCAAACTAACTTTAAAAGGCCTTTTATTATCCTACTGTAATAGCCCCTGATGTGGAAAACAATGGAACTATACCCAAAACCAATGAAGAAACTTAACATGTTTTTTAGATTAGAACTGTAGGAAGCTACTATTACAGAGAATTCGCCAAAAAATCAGAAGACACACCCAGGAAATTGGAGAAAAATTGTATGAAAAATAATTGCCAGTAAAGTTGAGAAGGACTAAAATATGCCTCCTTGGAATTATGGAAACTCTTAGATGTGAGTAGCTATTATTATTGAAATGTTGGTATCTATTTTTTGGCTTCTGATGTGCCAGTCCCTACTTTTAGAATCAGTTAAATCTTTGAAACATGATGTAACATTCAGAACCTTCAGTGGAACTTCGATGGCAGAGTTAAGAGATAGGCAGGGCCAGATTAAAGCATTGGCAACCTAGGCACATGCCGAAGGCCCTAAGTGAGGAAGGTGCCCAGTTGTGCTTATTTTACATATTATAATTATTGAGTAAAAAAAGTAGAGGGCCATGAGTTTGTTTGGCTAGGGCCCAATAAAGGGTTAATCTTGCCCTGGATAGAGGCACTAGATCCATTTGTGGCCCCTTTTATTTCATATAAAAACTGTGAAGTTCCTTTTCCTCCAAAAATAGATACATTTGTGCCAAGTTGGTTTTAGGTGTTTAAGAAGCCCACTACTGCTTCAGATCAAGCAGCAAAAGATGCCAATACTTATGTGAGCTATCTCACTTAGTTGAGTAATCCAATAAAATCACTGGAGCTACTTTTGGTTTAGGAAGTGTTATGCCAACTAATAAAGGTCCTGAACCTACAGGCACATTTACTGGGCATGTCTACACATGCAATTAATGACCCTGAATTTTCTGTGGCCCTGCATGCATGTCTCAGTGAGAGCTGTTCAGACCAAGGCTGTTCCAGCTGCCAGCCCCAGGCTGGCAGAGGGTATGGGGGCTGGGCCCAATCTGCATGTGGGGAGAAAGGGGAGAACTGTCCCAACTGTCAGGTCCCAGTCATGTTGAGATTGGGAGCCATCCTGATCTCCACATGCCTGGGAGAGATGTCCTCACTGCTGGGCAGCAGGGACAGCTCTCCCAGCCCCCTGTGGCCCCCTGCTGCCTAGGCTGACTGGGAGAAATTTGCTCCCATCTACATGTCTACTTTGATGCCCACATTTGTGCTTTAGCGCAATACTTTAATGCACTAATTTCTAGTACCTGTATCTATAGGTACTAGAAAATAGTGTATTAGACTAATCTACTGTACAGTAATTGCTTTACATTTGTAGACAGTGACACTTTATGGTGTATTAGATTAGTCTAACGCTCAGTAATCTGTCTTGTGTAGATGCACCCACTTGGCATGTCTACACATGCATTAATATGCTTTTCCTAATGCACATGAAATTTAAGTACCTCCACTATGAGGGCATGTCTACATGTACATTAATGCACCTTTTCTAGTGCACATTAAATTTAGTTCCTCCAATGTGAAGGTGCCTATACATGAGTAGGTAAGCTGTTCCAACATGCTGTAAGTCCAGTACATCAGAGCAGATTCAGTTAATTGTGTGTTTGAGCAATTACTTAATTGAGTGGGCAATTAATTGAGTCTGATGGAATGTGGCAATTTCCATGTTCCAGCAACCTCCTGCATCTTGTGCATTAGCATCCCTACACTTCAAAATGGTGGTGGGGAGCTGTATCTAAAGTTTGTTTGATGAGCTTTAAATGAAGCACCTCTGCCACCATTTTGAAGTGTGGGGATGCTGATACAGAGATACTCCAGGCACTTCAATTAGAGTGGTTTTTGGAGCTGCTCTAATTAAAGCTCCTCCCCCCACTTCCAGAACATGTGTATAAACTTCAGGAGGTACTAAATATATTGCATTAGGCTGTGCACACTTTTTTAATGACACTTAATGCTCAGTATACTATTTTACCACGCATTAGCATAATGTCACTTTTTTATGTGACACTGTAATGCACAGTATAATAGTCTACCGAGTCTTAAAGGGCATATGTAGACATGCCCAAAAAATATCTTGACAGTTCCATGAGAATCCAGTTAGTGTCAGTGTCTTAGTGTGTCAGTACAGCATCCTGTCACCCTCTGCAAATGTATAGTGGACTCTCATACGCAACATGAACTGAAAAATAAGTTTACAAGGACAAAAGTTTATCAAATTTAGGATGTAATCCCGGTATGCCCATTGTGTTCTGCCCAACAGCCCTTGAATGATACCACATAAGCCCTTCTTGCCAAGTTTAAATTTGAATCTGAAGGTTTCTGTTTCTGAGACTGTGATCACTAGAGGCCATTTTACTTAAAAACAAATTGTTCACTTGTGATAATAAGTTAATGAGAAAATGCTGCATAAGTTGCACAACAATAAACTCTATAAGCTGCATAATATTCAGTTAACAACCTGAAAATAAACTTAATATGTTAAATAAAAAAATAAGTTTTCATAGTATGTTTGCTGGGGGTCTCTCCTTCTTGGACTGACAGAAATTGGCTAATTCTTCATACTCAAAATGAGAGAAAATTACCCAGAAGGTCTGTCAAAGGCATAAACTTCTGACAGCTCTGCTAATACAAATGTTTGTGGATTTCACTAAGGAGCAGTTTCTTGTATATGTCTCAAATAGCTTCACATCCAAGAGTTGCAATTATCTGAAAACAATTCAGTTCTGTGAAGAGAGAGCTTTTAATTCCCAGACATCCACAGAATAAATCACTGTCTACACATGAAAAGCATGAAGCATGACTTCAGAGATTTTGGGAAACAAAACAGCACAACTTAGAACATAAGGAATTATCCCAATGGTAAAAGCTAGGATTGAGCCTTTTAGAAGTTTTCAGTGTTGGCTTAATTCTCTTTCTATTGAACTGAATGGTAAATGTCCACTGAGTTCAACAAAAACAGAGTTATCCTAAGGGTTTGCTTAATCTTGAAAATGACTAGGCTACTTTGTTAGGTTTCTCTGAAGAAAAGACTACATCTAGTGTGGCAGAACATGAGGGAGAATGAAATCTGAGGAAATATATGCAAACACTCTACTCCAAAGAAAAATCAGATTAAGACAAAAGTGACCTAAATAAATAAAAATTGTAAGAAACTGTTCCTCTAGGGTAGGAATATAAATGCAGATAACAGTAGCTTTCAAAAAGGCATGGAATGCTAATCTTTAGGTACTACAATATGATAAAAGAGCATTATGTCAGCCTTGAAATGACCCAAAGAAACCTGCAGTTTTTTTAGATGTGGTACAGGTCTCTTTTCTTACATAAATTGGCCAAGTATAGTGAGATCAGAAATCAGTCTGATTTTAGAAATAACCACCTCTGATTATTGGAAAGGAACAAAGCATAGATGCTATTGATACATACAAATGGATTAACAAAAAATAATGAAGTGATGGCATTAGATTTTCCCCCCAACATAAACTATTATACATGAAGTATGAGATTCCCAAATATTCTTGTAACTATGGTCACAAGCCTGTCCCTGGAACGCCTCTGGAGCCCTGAGTTTCTCCCCACTGTTCTTCCATTGTTCCCAAGGAATAGACCAAAGTTTGCCCTGGGATACCTCCTTAACAGAAACTAGAGATAACTCCAGAGATATCTCAGATGCCTTCATTACTAAACAGTTGTTTTCCCCATTATTAGAAGACAATGCCTTAGGTGCCCATCTGTTCTGTCTCTGACTGGGAGTGGCAACTGTCCTTGCCCTAGTATCACAATAGCAAGAATTACCTACCAGTTTCACCTATTCTCGTTTTCCTTTGGCTAAACCATGATCAAAATCATAAAGTTATACATATACAGCATAAAGTTGCCTGAGAACAGGATAGGGCCAAGGGCCCTGGCAGCTCTGTGCCTAGTGAGACTGTGCCGTGAAGAAACAGACTCACAGTTGGAACATTCAGTAAAGGTTACTCAATTCTTGCCTGCCACCTCTTGATGTTGATTGTCTTTTGGTTGGGAGGTGGTTCATCTGCTGTGTATTCACCCTGGATGTACCAGGTCCACTTCTTTTTTGGTGCTCCTACCTCTCCTTACACCCTGTGTCCAAGCACCACCCAGCTGTTAAGGTGTCATTTAGGTCCACCGGCTTTTAATCACCGTTCTCCTTTTTTGTCCCTTTAGGCCTGTGGTCTTTTCAGGCCTGACTCCAGGATATGGTGGCTAAGCTGGGTCTGAAGGTCACTTTGTAGGAGCTTGGTAAATGAAATGAAATGAAGAATGACACAAAACAAAGAAACTGAAACTCAGGTAAATCTCTCAGCCATGAGGGCTACCAGGATTCTCACAGTCCCGAAACAAAAGTAAATTAGAACCGAAACAAAACCTTGTTGTCCATGCATTGCCAGCCCTTCTGCACATGTCCTGTCCTTGTGGTGTGGCTTCCTGCTGGACCTTCCCACAGCTCACACCCCAACCCCTCAGTGGCAGCATCTCTAATTATTGGAGCTCCTCCGAGTTCCTGGGCTGAGGATCAGGCCTGTCCCCATTTACCAGGGTTTTGTCTCTGGCATCTCCCTGCTCTCAGGGGTGTGCTCCCTTTCTCTGTCATCCTCTCCCCTTTCCAGAGTTGGTGGTGGACTGGAAATACTGAACCGGCCATGAGGAGAACAAATCCAGAAAGAGCGATAACTAATAAATTGGGGCTGCTGTTGCAGCTGCATGCTTGTCATTGCTGCTGGCTCTAGCAAGGCATATAGGTCTCTTTCCTCTCCCATCGGAGTCTCTTGAGAGGCTTTTCTCACCTCTTCACACATAACATACAATGATAAAATCAATATAAATGGATACAGTATAACACTGGCTTTTCAGCAAGACCACACATGCTATGTCATTACAACAAACACAAATAAAGCTGCATGATGCTTCACCCCAAATGAGAGTGGGTTCATAACAACTATATAACTTAAAGAACTGGTAAACTAGAAGAAACACAGCTAATCAAAGACAGGCCATACAAACATAAGAAATACTGTACTAGATCAGACCAATGGTCCATCTAGTCCAGTAGCCTGTGTCCGACAGTGGCAGAAGTGGATGCTAGAGATGGAGAGCATGGAATCATGTATCTCTAGAGTGATCTGTCCCCTATTCAAGGCCCTTCCTGGTATCATGGGCAACTGGTGCCAACTTAGTTGTGGGGGGTCATGTGCCCCCAACCCCCCCACCCCCCCACCGCCAGTCAGCAACTGGGGGAGTCCCCCCATAGCCAATCTCACTGATCGGGGATGGCTGATCACTGCAGTCGATTACTGCAGCTGCTTCCAGAAGTGGCTGCAGTCCCTTCTGGGAGTACAACAGTGCTCCACTCCCTGGGCAATGCTTGCAGCGGGGGCACCGGTGCTCATGCCTGCCCCCTGCCCATCACTTAAGCGGCGAGTGCGGCCAGTCAGGGGGTGCATCAGCACTCTCAGGGGGTGCACGTGCACACCCATAACCCCCTACATGTCACCACTACCTAGTATCCACAATTATAAGTTTATAGATGACAGAGAAAACATCTCCAGCCATTTCTGTCAATGGCCATTACTAGATCTATCATCCATGAATTTATCCGGTCCTTTTTTGAATCTGGCTATATTATCTGCCTCCACCACCTCCTGTGGCAAAGAATTTCACAATTTAACTACACGTTGCATAAAAAAATTAGTTTCTTTTGCTAGTTTTAAACCTGTTGTCTATTAATTTCAGCAGGTGCCCCCTAGGTTTAGTATACTGGGACTTGATGAACAATTCCATGTTTGTTTGGTCCACACTCTGTAATTTTATAGACCTCTATTATATCCTCCTCAGCCTTTATCTTTCCAAACTGAAGACTCCTAACCTTTTTAGTCTCTCCTGGTATGGCAACTGCTCTAAGCCCTTGGTCATTTTGGTTGTCCTTTTCTCCACTTTTTCTAATTCTACCACATCCTTTTTGAAATGTGAGGGCTAGAACTTCTTACACAGTATTCAATATGTGGATGTACCATGGATTTGTAAAATGGTATTGTGATGTTTTTAGTTTTGGTTTAAATTCTTTTCTTAATAATGCCTAACATTTTACTGGTTTTGTTGGTCATTGCTGCACATTGAGCTGATATTTTTAAAGAACTAGCTACAATGCCTCCAAGTTCTCTTTCCTGAGTCATAACAGCTAATTCAGAATCCAGCATAGTGTACATACAGTTATGGTTATTTTTTCCCCATGTGTATTACCTTGCGTGTGTTGACACTGAAGTGCATCTGCCATTTTCCCCCCACTCACTCAGCTTGGTGAGATCTTTCTGCAACTCCTCTCCAATAATTTGGGACTTGACTACCTGATATACTTATATCTGCAAAGCTGGAGTTTTCACAGGTGTGTTGGTTGTAGCTGTGGTAGTCTGAGGACATAGGCAGACGAGGTTCTTCGCAAATCTGATATCTTTTATTAGACCAACTAAAATTCTTCTTTCCAAGATTTCAGGTACAAACACCCATCTTCAGGAAGAGGAAGCGACACAGGACATGGCAGTTTCCAGGTCCTTGATGAAAATGTTGAACAAAATTGGGCCCTTGAACAAAATTGGGCCCAGCACAGATCCTTGCAGGACCCCACTTTTGACCTCTCTCCATCCTAAAAAGTTCCCATTTAGCCTTACCCTTTGCTTCGTATTTTTAACCAGCTCCACAAAAGAACTTTCCCTCCAATCTCATGACAATACAGTTTTAATAAAAGACTTTGGTGAGGGATGTCAAAAGCTTTTTTAAAGTTCAAAACTGCATTCCACCCCATAAAATTCTCAGATATATCTATATTTTTCTTTCTTAGTGACTGAAGAGGTAGGCAAGTATAGACCTTATACTAGGGCTAGTATCAGGCAAGGGCCTCAGCCTGCTTAGCATGGCTACTCATCCTAGTTCACCACCTCCCTGGCTGAGCATCTAGGTGGTCTGAACCTTTCATCAGGTACTAGGTACCCACCCACTCCCTGCCAAGGGTCTGCTGACCCTTCACCCCTTTCTATAAGAACCCCTTATCTGGAAAAGAAAGTGTCTGGATAACAGGGCTTAACCTGTATTCATTCAAACTACTTTGATCTTGGCTTCTGCCTCTGCTTTCTGATGGATTGACTACCCAAGCCACCTCACCCATGGACCTTAAGCTTGGCCTGACCTCTGGCTTCTTAACATGACTCCTGGTTTGATCTCTTGATTAACCAACCTGTCTGACCTTCTGACTCCATGCTCTCCCCAACTCTCTGGATCTCTGACTTGGTTACTTGGATGCATCTCAGCCCCCTACACTTAGTCTTTGTGCACTCCTTTTGTTCTTAGTTGCTTCTCTAGACCCTGGCTGACTCCCAGACCTGGCTGCCCATAACTTGGTGTGACAGCTGGTACGTTTTCATGGTAGCATGGCAAGATTGTATAGAAAACAGATGTAGATTAAATCTCAGGAAAAAACTGCCTAACTGTAAGAACAATATAGCAATACTCTCCTTGCAGGGAGGGCAAGAGGCTTAACTCCTTAGATGGGATACACCTTTCTCCACAACTGATGAGACCATGGAATCTCCTCCAACTGCACCTCTGGGTCCCGGACACCAGCCAGAGGCTGTAGATGCCCAGAACATAAACCATACCTGGTATGCCTCTTCATAAAGGGTTATTATTTTATAATATTGTAACATCCAAGACCCCTAGTCACAAACCAGAATCCCATTATGCCAGTTTTCTGTGGGCATGTCTACACATGCATTTGATGTGGGACCAGCTTACTTGTGAGTAAATGGTCCTGGGCAGGCATTTACACATGCAGGGAAGTTGTAGAAGCTCCTTCATTGTAAGTTTTCAAGGAGAGGTGAATAAGCATCTGTCTGTGATGGCTCAGGAACAATGAATCAAGTATATATGTTAGGGGTTGGACAGTAGGATCTTTGAGGTCCCTTCCAACCTTATCATTTTATTTGTCCTATGATTCCTTGTACTTTGTAATGTAAATATAGTCTAATGCAGTGATGTTTTCCATAGTTTATTTTGGTGATATTCTCTTGGTTTTTTATACTCTCTCTGTTACGAATGAAATTTGTTTTAATTTATACCAACCTGATATAGGCCTCAGAGGGCACATCTACATGAGATACTTTACTGTGAAGTAGTATAGTTTACTGTACCGTAAGCATGTGCATCTCCACAAGGCAGGGAATCCTCTCCCTGCTAGCTACCCTACTGGTGGATTGGAGCAGGGGGCTGGGGCCTTCCTTTCTCCTTCAGCTCTCTTCCTCTGCAGAAACTACCCTAATCAGGGACTCAGCTGGGAGCTTCCTGCTGCCAGGGCAGGGTACATTTTCCCCACCTTAGCAGCAGGCAGCCACCCAGGAGCAGGGGTCGATGTCCCAGCCCTAGCCAGAAGACAGCAGTCTCCTGGTTCAGTGCTTCCTGCCAGCCCCTGGGCTAGCACCCAGAAGGAGCCTTGAGCTCCACCTGGTGGCAGCAGGGTCCCACTGCAGGGCCACAGGACATGAGAGCAGTTTGCTGCTAGGAGCAGTAAATTTTCTCCCATGTCCTTGGATGAGTAGATGCTTGCCTGGGAGTGTTTACTTGTGAGTAGTTTACTCACAAGAAAACTGATTTCAGATCAAATGCATGTGTAGATGCACCCAGATAGCATTAGTAGGTGCATCTGATGAGGAGTTTACTGCAGTTGCCTAATTAGCTCCACAGTAAAGTCTCAATGGGCACATCTACATGAGACACTTTACTCAATATTAGAGGTAGTTACTGCACAGCTTCCTGTGCCTGGTGCATAGGCCCAGTGCAGTGCCACAGGGAGTGGGAGCAGTCTGCTGCTAAAAGCAGAGAATCTGTTCCTGTGTCTCTGCATGTATAGATGTGTGCCTGGGAGAGTTTACTCTAGAGTATTTAAACTGCTCCTGGATTATTTTCACATGTAGATGTGCCCAGTGTCTACCTGTGTGGCCCTATTAGGCTGTAGCAAACTAATTAACTCTGCTGTAGGTTAGGACTTGTTAACACAAGTACTATCCTACAGTGGTATTCTTTAGGGTGCAGCAACACACGTGTAGATGCTGATGGGGCTGGATGGGACATGAAGCTGCTTCAGTGTGGGGCTCCTTGCTGGCTAGCCCTGCACTGGAGCATCCTTGTTCCCTATCCAGCCCCTCTGCAGCAAACTGAGCCAGCTTGGAGCAATCCTGGGCTAGCAGGCTGACCCCCGGACCCCTCTTCCAGCCAGGGCTGATATGACCCAGTTCAACATGCTGGGGCCTCAGGCACTCATTCAAACATGGCGCTGTATCAGAATTTATGGCATTGCATTGATTTCACATATAGATGCACCCAGTCTGTGGTAAATTACTGACACATGCCTTATAGAAAAGCTAACCCTGCACAGAAGGACAAAGGACATTAATTATAAGTAAAGGCAACACATTCGAGATTGATAAAAAGAACATGTGGAACTTACTATCACAATAGATCACTGGGGCCAAAAACTTAGTAAGGGCATGAGACACTCACTAACTGACAAGGTTAAGAAAAACAAAAGTTTCTCTTATGGCCAGTTAGATTTTTTTCTTGAATGTACCTGTGAAGCAGCTGGGTCCTGGCTGCTGGCTGCACTCAGAGGTAGGGGTAATTCTTTGTTGGTCAGATTTGTGAGTTGGTCAGATTTGCTCTGGATTTAGATAGAAAGTTCAGTAGATAATGCTACAGATAGGGCATGTCTAGATGTGACTCTGTGTTGCTGTAGTGATGCGCTACAGCGATGTAGCATCCGTGGGTGTCTACACATGATCAGCAGCTACTTTGCCATAATGGTGCGCTCCCCTGTTATAGCTATGATGAAGTAGCTGCTAAAACTAACTGTATGCCATGCATATTGTGCAGTATTTCCAGAAGGAAGTACTAAAACACGGCACAGTAAAATTGCCACTATAGGGAAATGTGTAGATGCACCCATAGTGATGCAGGTGATAGCCAATGGAGCTCTGGTCCAAAATTGTAGTGACCTACTGCCCCAGAATGGTGCAAGGAGTTCCATGCTGTCAGAGATACAATCTTTCAAGTTATACATAAACGTCAAGCTTCTGACTGAATGTGGGCATTACGCAGTAGGCTAATTGGGAGCAAGCAAGGGGGATATGAGCCCTGAGTGCTGATTAAGGGGGATGGACAAGGAGGGGTGGAATTTATAATGCTACGCTGCTACTCTAGTAGCTACAGTCTTTGGCTGCATGGAGTTGAGGAAGGATCCAGGGAGTGAAAGCAGAGTGTTTCCTCCCCCTGTTGCCAAATTAAGGGTTTTATATCTTTGCCCATCATAGCATTCAGCAGCACTGGGGGGAGGGTATGGGGGTTCAGGGAGGGCCAGGGGTTTAACCCTTTGGCTGGGATACACCTTTTTCCACAACTGCTGGGACTCGGAGTCATCCTTGACCCCACCCCTGGGTCCTGGACACCAGCCAGAGGCTGTAGATGCCCAGGCCATAAATCATACCAGATATGCCTCTTGATAAAATGTTATTCTTTTATAATATTGTAACATCCAGGACCCCTAGTCACAGACCAGGACACCATTATGTCAATTCTCTGTGGGTGCTTCTACATGTGCTTTTGATGCAGGACCATTTTACTCATGAGTAAAATACTCACAAGAAAACAGTCCTGGGCAGGCAACTATACATGTAGTGAAGTGGAAGCAGATTTGCTGCCAATGGTAGCTCCCTGCCACCACTGGCGGGGATCAGTAGGCTCCTCCTGGTTACTAGCCCCGGGGCTAGCAGGGAGCACTGGCCAGGAGACAACTGTCTCCTGGCTGGGGCTGGGACATTACACCCTGCCCCCAAGGGCTGCCTGCTGCTAGAGCAGGGCAATGTCCCTCTGATCCAGCAGTAGGGAGCTCCAAGCCCCCTGCTCTGCCATCACAGTCGGGGAGTGAGGGGCTTGGAGAGCAGAGTGGCAATGCTGGTGCTGGGAGATAAGGCTCTTCCAGCTCTGGCCCCACTGTGTGGAGCTGGCACTGGGAGCTTCCTGTTGGCAGGGGCTGGGGAGCCTGTTTCCCACCCAGGTCCTTGAGTGTGGAGCTGGGTGGAGCTTGTTCCCTGCTCAGCTCTGTGAGCATGGAAATGGGTGGGGAACAAGCTGGGGAGCTTGTTTCTCACCCAGCTTTGCACTCACGGAGCTGAACAGGAAACAAGCTCCCTTCCCTCCCCCAGCAGGGAGCTCTCAGACCCAGCTCCACACCACCGGGCCAGCGCTGGGAGATCCTTATCTTCCAGTGCCGGCCCCACAGTCACAGAGTTGGCAGTGGAAGATAAGGATCTCCCAGTCGCCACTCTCCAATCATAATCTGGGAATGGGGGGCTTGGAGCTGCCTGCTGCTGGGGCAGAGGGGATATAGTCCCTGCCCAAGGTCCTGTGGCAGAGCTCACCCTGGCAGTAGGCCTGGGGGCTGGGAGAAACCTCCTGCCCCCTGGTGGAAGGTTGACTGGGAACAGATTTGCTCCCAGTCAAGCGTCTGTATGAGAACTACTGTGCCATTATTCATCAAGAATAAATTTGCTATTTGCATTTGCAGGTAGCAAATTTACTCATGATTAGTGAGGGTTACTATGTAGTAAGCATGTGCATGTATAGCTGCACATGCTTACTGCACAGTAAACTATACTACTGAGCAGTTAAGCATCTTGTGCAGACACACCCAGTCAATGTGAAAGGCTATATGTCAAATGGCACAGATCTGGCCAGAATGAGGGCACTCACTGGGATCTGGCAGAAAACATGGTACCAACTAGTATTTCAGGGAAAAGGTGCTGGGAATAGGACCATACATGTGGAAAGCATGTACTCTGTATTAAACTGTAGCCTGCGACTATCCTTATCAAACACGAAATGCTTTGCCCTCAGACATCCAGGAGAGCAGCATCTAAAATGTCTGGTTTTCAGGTTGCCCCACAATGTTTAATATTTTAGACAGTTCACTTGTGGTTCAGCTGAGCCCATTGGTCTCCCACAACTCTGAAAGTCAGAAATCTGCCAGTGCAGCGAGAGTGCTGCATTGCAGCATATGCACATTACATGTCACTCTATTCTGAGTCCTGTGGTTAGACCACAGTGTTTTTCTGAACATGAGTACGTGTCAGGGAACAGACCAGGCAGCTGTTGTGGGTCAAGTACATATAAGCTGATCAAAGGCTATTGTTTCAGAATGTCTCTTGGACTATTTCCTAAATTTCCAGGCTGCTTTTTTGAAAAAGAAAAACACCCTCCAGATGTTGAGCCACTATGTTTGTAAGTATAATTTACACGAAATTAAACTGAGATTGGGTTTTAATTTTTTATCTCTATTTAATATTTTTATATATATTTTATACACATGTATTATATATTTTATACACATGTAAAACTGGGCAATTGACCTCAGCACCCTCCTCCGCTTGGATTCCCATACCGCTCTAGATGTGCCAAGTGCTGTCTCCCCCTGCACCAGTCCCTGTGATTCTAGTGCCTAGGCTGCCAAGCACCTCTGGTGCTGACCCCAAGTCCTGATCTGCAGTAGCCAGTCTCCTTTGTTGGTGCACCTTTGATCTGATTCTTAATATTCACGTTTGTGAATCCCTTAAGCACAGGGGCAGGCAATTATTTTGGGCGGAGGACCACTTACCAAGTTTTGGGGAGCTGTACAGGACTGCATGGATAGTCCTGCCCCTTGATAGTTGCCCCGCCCCTGGTCACCATATTGAGGCTGGAAGTCCTACCTCCTAGCCCCTGACCTTTGCCATTGAAAGTCCCTCCCCTTGCCCTGGAAGTACTGGAAAGGCGATGTGATCTGGAAACCATGAAAAGGATATATATCTGTATACACACACACAGAAATACACACACACACACAAAACATCTACTATAACCTATTTTAATTTTAAAATATTTTTCTACTGATTTCTGCGTTTACAAAAAGTGTATTTAGAGGTGGCTGCATAATAGCTTAAAATACAGTCCTACTGTGTGTTTTGTGCAGGCAGCAAGGGTGTATAAGTGGCAGCGTGTGTGAGTTTGTGTGTGTGTGCACACAGTAGGGTGTGGGTATGTTAGCTGGGTGTGTGCTGAGAGAGATTGCTGGGGCAAGACTGCCAGCTCTGTAGCTTGCAGTTTGAGGATGCTGCGTGTGAGTCTCACATGATATATCCAGGCAGAATCCATGCCCAGGCTCTGTGTTTCTACAAGCCCGCCCTGGGTCTCTGCCAGTCCCAGGGCACTTGCACAGGTTCTGTGTTTACTGCCCACCAACACCTTTCCCTGGATTCCCTCCTGCAGGCTTGCCTGCTGCTCCCTGCAGCCCCCCATTTCTGCAGTGCTCTCTGTGGTCCCTGCCACCCACTGGGGCTCTCCGGCTGCCGTAGCCCCTCTGTGACTTTGCTGCCTGCTGCAACCCCATCACTTAGTGGCTCCACCATTTGCCAGGGCTCCCCATGGCTATGCTGCCCACTGGGGCTCACTGCACCTGCGCCGCTGCCCAGTGGGGCTCTCCTGCCAAGCGGGTCCTGCCTTGGCTTGACTGTGGCTCTGCCACCTGCTGGGGCCCGCTGCCCACAGTGGCTCTGCTGCCTGCCGGGTCCTGTTGGGGCCCAGTCCCCTGCCACCCATTGTGACTCTGCCGCCCACTGGCTCCCGCCACTCACTGGGACTCAGCTATGGCTCTGCCACCTGCTGGGGCCCGCTGCCTGCTACTGGTCTGCCACCCACTGCCAACCCAACTGCCGGGGCCTGTGATGGCTCTGATGCCCACCATGGCTCTGCTGCCTCCTGGGGCCCACTGCAGTGCCGCCTAGCTGGGGCTTGGCCACGGCACTGCCGCCCATCAGGGCTCACTGTGCTGCCTGCTGGGGCCTGCTGGGGCCCTGCTGCCTGCAGTGGCTCCACCGGCTGCTGCACACTACGTGGATCCTGCCGCTCCCTGCAGTTGCCACTTCCTGTGCAGCTCCCCACAGGCCCCCTGCCACCACACTACTCCATGCAGCCCCCACCACTCCCTGCAACCACCACTTCCAGCCACTTGCTCTGTCCAGTCTTACCTTATTTTCCACCCAGACAGAGGGAGGGGGAGCAGCTCCAGGGACACAGGCCAGAAGTCACAGAGGTTTCTGATTAGGGGCTGAGGGTGGGAAGGGGATGGGGGCTGGCTCCCATTGGCTCCCGCTGCTGCTGATCACCTATCATCTGACAGGTGGCCACAGGCAGATATAAATTAATTTTCTAAAATTTTTAAAGGCCCCGTGAGCTGGATAGAAAGGGCTAGTGGGCTGAATCCAGCCTGCAGGCCACATTTTGCCCACCCCTGTTTAAGCAGCTACTAGCCACTTTGACAAAGGGAGCACGTCTACATAAGATGTTTACTGGAGATGGCTAATTGGCTCTTCAGTAAACTTCTCAGCATGAACACATGCAGAGCAATTAGGCTGGAGTAAACTAATTGACTCTACAGCCAGATAGGACTTGTAAATACTTACTTCACAGGAGTGCACGTGCAAATGCTGATGTGGCTGGGGTACAAGGGTACTTCAGTGTGGGGCCTGCCTGCCAGCTAGCCCCACACTGGAGCACCCTTGTGCCCCAGTTAGCCCCTCTGCCAAGGGGGGAACATTCCTGGCTGGCAAGCTAACCTCAGGGGGCTCCCTGCCAGCCAGGGTTGCTCTGTCCTGGCTCAGTGTGCTGTGGTCTCAGGCACATTTAAATGTCATGCCCGGGCACAATAAACTCTGAAGCAATAACCGCCGGAGTTTACTGTTTTGCATTAATTGCATGAATAGACATTTCCAGGATGTAGTAGATATGTGGTGGGGAAAAGGATTAAGGTTGTAATTCAACTTTTTTCAGTATCTGGACTAAAATAATGCAGATTATTTTTCATATTGCATTGCTTAGATGAAATGTTTCACATGCTTTGGGCCTGTGTGGGGATTTTTTCCCCTCTATATGTATGGTGGCCAGTAGAATGTGTAGGGGGCAGGGGTTTAGAAACAAATAACAGTAGGTGGAATAGAGAGAAATGAAAGGAAAGGGAAATAGGGTATTAAAGATGCAAGTAAAGATTTCTTGAATCTAATCCAAGTGAGGCTGAACAAAAAGGAAGCTGTATTAAACAGGGTTTGGCATCCATCTTTGGCTGTTGTCAACAGGAAATATTAAGCTGATATGGGTCTGAAAGAAGGGGAGGCTCAGATGCAAGCCCTTATTTCTGAAATGGGATGAAGCAAACCCCTGGTTTTCAACAGCTCCCTAATCTGATAGGAGTGATGCTGGATCTCACTATGGGATTTGGGTCTTCCTCTTGTTTTAAGGTAATAGAGGAAGAGAGAAAATGATGTAGTGGCTTAAAAAGAGCTCCAGGTGGGTCACAAATGAAAGAGCTGCCACTGAAATAGCTGCATAATCAAAAACAATGGATGAATTAGTAAAAGCCAATGAGTTCATGGATGATTCACATTAGGGCTGTGCAAAGCTTCAGTCCCTGATTTAATTTGGTGGAGATTCGGCCTGATTTGGTGGCCGAATCTCCAATCCAAATCTAATCAGAGGATCCTTTAATCTCTCTGAATCGAATTGGAACCCTCTGAATCGATTCAGAGAGATTCAGAAAGATTTGGACATAGTGACAGCTTTAAATATTTTTTCTACATATCTCTAGGTAGCAGGAGCTCATGAATGCTGCAGTGCTGGGGTGCAGGGAGTGTCCCACAGGAATGCAGGGGGCTCCCGAGTGCTCTCAGCAGGAGACCTGGAAGTGGACCAGAAGCACTTCTGGTCCGATTCTTGTCTGCCAGGGAGCATGCAGGGAGCCCCACCCGTGTCCCCCAGCTCAGTGACTGGTGCCTTCTCGGTCTGGGGGATTCCCCCCCCCCCCCCCCATGCAGTTCCAGAAATGGACTGGAAGCACCTCTGGTCCATTTCCGGGTTCATTGCCGAGCATGTGGAAGGCCCCCACGCACTCCTGTGGGACACTCCATGCACCCCAGCATCGCAGTGTTCACCAGCCACAGCTGCTACCTGAAGGTACATAGAAAATTTTTTTAAAGCTGTGTCTATGTCCGAATTGCTGATCCTCTGAATCAGCACGAAATCTTTAGATTCGGATTCAGTCGAATCTAATCAGGGACAGTGATCCAAATCAACGAATTGAATCACTGTCCTTGATTCGGGCCAAATCCAAATCTGAATAGGATAGGGCCCACTTCACGCACCCCTAATTCGCATCAGGAGAAAGGGTTATGTTTACTGAATGACCTGGTTGCCTTTCCAGTAAGCAATAACAGGACTTCTATGAAAAGTGAATCAGATAAAAATTAAAGATTATAAAACTGCATTGTCAGGTTAAAGATACAAACTCCTATCAAACTGTATTTATCATTTAAGGAGCTTTAAAACTTATTTCACTGATATTATTTTTAACTTTCGTTGACTGACAAATTATCAATACATTAGTGAATACTGTATTTCTGTATTCTTATATTTCTAAGCAATCCTGCAGTAAGACTGAGTGAAAGGCATCTTTCTGAGTAAGGACCATTCTCTACTTATAATAATAACAATAATTATTATTTATAACTGCAATAATAATTATTATTATTATGAACTACTTAAGTGTTTAAAATTTGTATGCTTTACCTCAGTCAGATTTCTCTATTTGGATACTTAATGTGCACCTTTTTGCCAGTGAATCTGAGGGCAAGCCCTGCCATGTTTTGTTTGCAGAAGAGTATTTTAAAAAAAGGAATGACACAAACCTACATGAACTTTTCTTAAAATGGATTTTCAAAAAGTTCATTTTTCACCCAAATCTGATTTGTTAGCAGGATTTCTTTCTATTAAAATAGAGGTCTCAGTATCCTGGTACCCTGTAATATTAACTTATTTCACCTATTAGGGAAATGAACTACAAAAGACTCCACAAAGACTGCAATAGTACAAAACTAAGGACTCCGGCATGCAAATGGAAAGAGGCCACTTGCCCTTTACTTTTGACCCCAGCTATCTGCGGCGTCAGTTCAATTCACTGGTTTCTCTATAAAAATGGCTAGCTGTCTTTTAAATTTAATCACTTTCACTATTTGCTTCAATGACTTTTTACTTGCTAAATTGTTCCATAGGCTTATTACCCTCTGTACTCAGATTAAACAATAACATTCAGAGGCAGAATCAGCCATATAACAGCATCTGATCTACAGAGCTGTTTGGCGTGCACACCCAGAAATGTGACTGTGCTCCGGACTCTGTTTTAACCTAATTTTCATTTGGACAGTCCTGGCTCCAGCTCTTCTCATTCACACAAACCTATCTAGTTTTGTATGTTTCTAATGCTGATCCAGCTGACTTACAATGAGACTGTGTTTAACATGGCTGTGGGCAGTGGTTGTCCTAATTCATTACTGTTTCTCTATCATGTCATACATTTGCATAGTGCCTTACAAGGAATCATAGATTTGGAAAAGACCTCAGGGCCAGCGACAGAAGTTACATAGAAACCAGTTAAAGTAACCAGAAACTGGTTTAAACCTGTAATAGAACAGAAGTTCAATGCACATAAACCAGTTTCAGCTATATATATAGCCCAGGACTGCACACAATAAAGGCATGTCTCTGTCCTCAGGATCTTATAATATAGGCAAAGATTTACAGTGGGTGTGTCTATATAAGATGCTTCACTGCACAGTAGACTAATCTACTGCACAATAAAGCATCATTATTTAACCATGCACTAGACTACTATCCATTAAAGTAGGCTAATGTACAGTTAATCTACTATCTGAAAATGCAGGTAGTATATTAACTGTTCATTAACTACTGCACAGTAGTACATGTATAAATGCTGACAGGGAACTAATTGCTCCCGGTCAGCTCAGGAAGCAGGGGGCCCACTGCTGCCTGGTTAAGCCCCATACAGTGGGGAGGTGTGCTAACTACAGGGGCAGCTGTATTCCTGCCAGGTGGGGATCAGGACTGCCTGGTCTGGTTGAAATCTGGCTCTGATACCCATGTGGCTGGGATGCAGCAGTCCTGGATGCTGGGACAGCTCTGCCCCTGCAAGTGGGGATTAGGACCAGGCCCCTGCCCCCTGCCAGCCCTGGGCTGGCAGCTGGAGGAGCCTGGAGCTCCCCCTTTTTGCTGCAATGGGACGAGCAAGGCAGGGGGGCTAGAACATACTCAGTCTCAACTGCTCTGGTTGGGCACAGATTTGTTCCCAAGCTGGCACTCATGTAGACCCTTTTCTGGGGGCAGTATACTGTACCTTTTTAAATATGCAGTAACTTTACTGTGCATAAAGTGCATGTGTAGATGTGCCACATGTGCTTAACTCAAAGCATATGGGTAATCTTACTTAACCTGTGTGACTATTAGGGCACCTATACACATGATGGCCCTCTGTTCTCATGCACGCTAATTAGCACACATTGGACCAGACTTGATTAATTGAGTCTGTTGCAAGTCTGCTGGAGCATGCTAATGACTGAGCTCCAGCAGCCTCACTGTCATGTGTATTCACTGTCCCTGTGCTTCAAAATGGCAGTGCAGGTGCTTTAACAAGCTTTAGTTCAAGTTCCCCTGTTGCCATTTTGGAGCATGGGATGCTTAATACACATGATACGGTAGGTGCTTTAATTAGAGCAGGTCTCAGAGCTGCTCTAATTGAAGTGTTCCCCCTCCACCCCATAGCATGTGTACAGATGCCCTTAATGTTTAATTATGTTGGTTTGGAGGAATCTGAGTTTTCCAGGCAGATACTCTGGGTGAGATTCTGAAGATCTGTTATGTACAGCCGCTTGAAACTGGACAAGAAGTAACGCAGATCTGTTGTAAACTTCATAAGCAGTGAGTGGTTGTGAAAGACCACAGTGTGCCTCAACATGTTCTCTCTGCTGAGGGGAAGCCTGTTGAGTATCAAACATGAGCCAGTTAAGAAAGGCTTGGTGCAAAGCCAGGTTTATGCCAAAGGACAGCAAATCTTCAGACCCTGATAAGACGGAACAAAACCCAATACTACGTGAGTATTTTTAAATGACCACAAGCTTTTATTCCAGCTTCTTTTTCTGCTTCATTTACTACAGTTGCCTGTATAAGAATCCCTGTATTCAGTCCTCTGAAGTGTTCTCGTTTTACCCCTAGAAGTAGAATACTTGACAGGCTCTTCATAAAGATGTTAGAAGTAACCAAATATTTGGGGACCTTTATAAACCCCAAAATAGTCATGTGTGTTTTGTTGATCTGTACTTCAGGGCTACATTAACCTGACAAAACTGCATGCTAATAAAAGGGGATGCTACATAAAAATCTATTGTTACAGCTACTGTCTTGACAGAAAGCTGGCATACAAAAGGTACAATTGACTTTGTTAAGTACCTGGGTGGTGGACCTATGCTTCAGGGCACTGACATAAGTGACATTTACTGTATGATTGGCCCCCTGCCCCAGTGCTATCTGCAGGAAAGGAGGAGGGAGAAAGAGGGATCTGCAGGCTGAGGTTTGCCCTGCCTGAGCTAGGGGCATGGGGGGATTGGAGCCCCTGCCTTGCAGCCCACCCCCTGAAACCCCTCACCCTCCAGCTCAGGCTGGGCAAACCCCAGCCTGTAGCTTGCTCCCCCTTCCTTCTCCTCCTTCCCTTCTTACAGACAGCTGGGGCGGGGGGGCTAGGGGAGAGAGGGTGCAGGCAGGCCAGATTGGCTCCCAAGTGGAGCTTGATTCTCCGCCCCCGACCCAAGAGGCGAACCTCTAGGTTCTTAAAAACCCATGTAGTTTTATGTGAAACACTATGAGGTAGAGCAGGGACCTGCACATCTGTTAGTGCTCTGTCTTTCACTTGGTAAAATTCTCTCAATTGGTCTTGATCTAGTAATGACCTGATTTAAAAGTTTTGTGTTAATATGCAAGTGTTTTGAGGTGCAAACAGTATTGAGAAGTATGAGAAATAGCTCTCCCACCCTATTCCTAAGACTCCCTGTCTATGGCAATCCTAACTGCATCCTCCCTTCCCTGAAGTGGCTTCCCTGATTTTTTAGGGGCCTGTTCCTAGTTCATTTCCTTACTTATTGTGAGACACTCAGCATCCTGCTTCTCACTTTCCTACCACTGTCTGAAGTTGTAGTCAACAGTCAAATGAAAAACTGCTTCCCTTTTCCAGTGTCAGACTGCATAGAGATAAAGATCTCACCTTGTATCTAGTGATGTTTCGTCACGGTGTTGATTCATGACACAGGTTTAGGAGGATAAAGGAAGAATCTGGCCAAGAAAGGCCCCCCCAAAACACTTCTGCTGAACAGCCACGTCAGGGCACAGTAGCCAAAGAACTTAGAACAAACCTTCGCAGCTATGAAAAAGTGATGGAAGCCTTAGTGCTTTAAGTACTCAAAATTAAGCTGGGCAAGTCATTAGCAAATGTCTGACAGGGAACAATCACGCACTAACAATGATGAAAATCCAGTTGATATGAATTTTAAAACAGGGCTTCTACCCATGCATTCTAGATGCCCTTGGCACAACTTCAGAATATATCCTACATCTTGCTGGTTGTGCAACCTACCAGTAAGGGCCAAATAATCTAAAATCTCAAAGCCTCTACTCTTCCCAGCCATACTCTCTACCTTTACAATACTTCCCTCCCCCATAACCTTTTTCAAATGCATTGTGAAAATACATGAGTTTAGACCTAACCAATCTCTCCCATCTCTTGATCCCATTATTCATAGCTGTTTGTAGCCCAGATATTTATAGGCCCCCTGTACCATAAAATCCAGTGCTTCACAGTCTTTAATACTGTTCCTCACAGGACACCTGTGAAATAGGGAAATGCTTGAGAGGGTGCAAAGGAGGGCTAGCTGTATGATTAAGGAGAGCCTCCCATATGAGGAGAGACTTCTGGAACTGGGCCTCTTCAGTCTGAGTAAGAGAAGACTGAGAGGTGACTTGAGAGCCACCTAGAAGTACATTAGGGGTGAGCACCAAGATCTAGGGGAGTGACTCTTCAGGAAGGCACCTCAAGGGAGGATGAGGACCAATGGGCACAAGCTAATACAGGGAAAAATTAGGCTAGACATAAGAAAAAAAACATTCTTTAAGAGTCACCAGAATCTGGAAGATTCACAGCAGAGGTGATCGAGTCGCCATCCTTGGAGGCGCTCAAGATGAGGCTGAATAAGCACCTTGTTCAGCATATTTGAGCCTATTAACTTCCTGCCCATGGTAGGGAACCAGACTTGCAGGTCCCTTCTGATCCTTCAATTCTATGATTCTAATTACGCTTTTCTGCAGTGGTGTGGACATATCCTGTGACTTGCCCGAGATCTTACAGGAGGTTTGTAAAGGACTTGGAAATTCAATGCAGCTTCCCCAAGTCAAAAGCCAGCATCCTGCCCTCAGAATCATCCTTCTTCTCCGTTTTTTAACTGGTATTAAAAAGTTATGGAGTCCCTCAGGCCTTTTAATAATAAACCTGACGAGAAAGTTGACTGAAATTCTGTCTTCCTGGTAGCTACAATACTGGGAGTTAACTACTAGAAAAAGATCATTGTGGTAAGCTGAGCACTGTATCCATGGCAACTTTGCATTGGGCTTTTAATAAATAAAAAGTCCATGGTTTATTTCTTTATGTTATTTTTGTTTTCTGTAACGTATGTTACATTTACGTGCATGAATTTATGGGTTTTTAATGACTGATGTAGGTGGTGTTTCCGGGCTGGTAATAACCAAACAGTCACTGAGGGGGCCTTAGTGTCAGTGGTGGTTTTTAATTCAGCTGTTTCTTGTAAGACATTATGCAGTTTCTGTTTTTGCTTAAATCTGCTTCATGTGCTGTGTGTACCCTCTAGAAAAATCTTATCCAGCTCCTATTGAAGATCCTGGGATTCTTTCCAGTCAGTTTCAGTGAGCATTTGAACAAGCCCTTTCTATGCATCTTACTTATGTGCAAGCTATCTGAATTTGAAGATGCATTGTCCAGTTTCTTGAGTATAAGCCAAATGCTAGCATCTCCTGAGTTCTTTTCCCAGCTGTGATACTCATTATCCCTTTCTGTAGGCAAGTCTCTGGTTCTATAAAAACAGGGATGCTGTTTTCCCCATCTATAAAATGAGGATGTTGTGAGCATTAATTAGCTAATGCCTACAATACACTTTGAACGTGAACAAATTATACGCAGGCTAAGCATTCTCATAATAATTAGGGCAGTTCCATTTGTGCAGTAATGTAACTTTCAGGGACGCCTGGGGACTTTGACTGAACAAGAGAAACTGCCTGATACGAGATAATAATAATTATAGACAACCATCATTCCTTTGGATCATAGTGTGCATGTAAGAGGTCTATGACCATTACAAGAAGACTATCAATAAGTATGTATAGACAGGTGTCCCAGCCACCTGCAGAGGGTTCAGGATTGAGAGTATGGTCGGGAGTAGACAGGTAAAAAAGGTTTATTAAACTAACAAAAACACAACTATGCATAGTAACAAGACAAACAATGACAGACAAGAATAATTCATGTGGGCAACTTATCGGCAGTCCCCTTTGATGCCTGATGTACAACAAGTTTCTCTTTCCACAAAGCTCAGCGAAGTCAGGTGTCCCTGATCAGCACTGTCCGAAAGATACTGGGAAGGACCCTGGTATTCAGTCCTTGGGCTCCTTGAGCTCCATGGGCCCACTGATCTAGGTCAACAGCTAACTAATCCTTTTCACAGAGCTGTATCTTCCTCTGAATGATTTCTGGATGTTTCAGCCAATGTATAGCTTCTGAACGGTACTGATAATTTACAGCCACTCAGATTCTTTTTACTTCAGCTGTCCTTAGACTGATCAATAGCAGTACAAGCCTTGCATTACTTTTGATAAGGTTAATTTTAACTACACCACAGGGCCTTACTACTTCAAGGCTTTGCTAAATTTACTAGGCCTTACTTATACAAAGCCTTACTGCATCTTAAACTTTAATTAGGCTCTTAGCAACAACATATAGCTTAATATCTTTAAAAATACAGAAAAACACTTGGTCTAACCTTCATAGAGCCTTCAACAGCACTTTTATTACATAGACATAATTTTCAGCTGTCACAGCAAGCAGCAGAAAAGTACTGGTTGAAAGAACAATGGAAACTCCTTGCATACAGTGAGCACCTGTACATGCATTTGGGTGTGTGTGGGATATGTGTTATATATTGTTACAATGTCATGTCTGGGCTAACCACCTGTAGTTGGGCCTCCCAGTGTTGAGCATTCTGGTAATGCACATTCATGCAAGAAGGCAGAAAAGTTGTCTTTTTTACCAATCTGAAACAATAGTCAAGTAGTTCAAGGAGAGTAGCATGCATATGCAGTGGTTGTATCTGAAGGGTGTGAATGCGATGGGTGCTGAAAGGGAAACATAATTAAGAGTCCTGGGATAAAATTAAGCAAAAAGACATGAGGGAGCTCCATCACCTGGCACACTTGAAACTCAACAGAACAGAGCCATATCTTATATTCACAATACAGAACAGGGAACAGGTCTTCCTTGACAGAGATAGATTGAATGATCTTTCACAACTTTCGATTAGTCTATTTATGCTATCCATCTAGGTGTGCGCCTAAGGGTATATTGTGACTGGATCAATTTCCACTGAGTGTCTGCTGTATTCAAACCATACAGGACTTGAGCACCATCAACATCAAACAAAAACCATATGGCACCATTCTGTGGCTTTTTAAGTATGTCTTGCTATTAACTGCAACACCAGACCCAATCAGTCTGGTTTTGTTTAAGTCAATTCAAGTTTTGCCATGAGCTTTAGTAGAAGTGGCTTCTTCACACTGAATTGATAGCACCTTGTTGATTCTAGATCTTTTCATCAGACTGAAATGAAGAACTGTTGCCCTTACTACCACATTAACATGGCAGGGGCGGATTATCGTGCGCAGTACAATGATGCTGCTGTTGCTTTTTTGTTGTTGTAACAAACTGGAGGTGGAGTAGCCTCATTAGCATTAAATGTGGTTTACAAAAATAGAAGTCTTTAAATATCTCTGTAGAGCAAGCTAAATATAGCAGCAGTGACAGATTGGCCCCAGCAGCACAGAAGTGCTTATGCCAAGGAAAGAATTAAATGCAGCCACAGCAGATGGATTGGCCTATCTGTCAGGGCAACACATTACTACGTGGCTGTGAGAGAAAACAATGCTGGGAACTCTCCCCCTCCAGAGAAAAGAGTGGAAACTTGATCTGAGGAATGCAGATGCTGTTGCTTGGAGAATACCAGCCATAAGCCTGAATTACATAAATAATAGGAACTGGTTAAAAAACCCCAAGACTTTTTTCACAAAAAAAGGTCAACATTCTGGTGGTTTTCATTCATTTAAAAATGGACTTTTTTTTTTCAGTTTACTTTTCCAATTATTTTTCTTAATATTTTTTCTTCTTCCACTCCCCTCCTTTTCATTGCCCACGACTGGGAACTTGACAGACAAGTTTATTTCTGAGAACTGTTTTTATAAACAAACACATTTTTTCAATACATTTTTAAAGAAATAATTTGTCATTAAATTTTACTTACGCACACACACATCCATCTTTAAAGGTGTGCAAAGTGGGCCCTATTTGATTTGGATTCAAATTCAGCCCTAGTCAGGGACAGTGATTTGATTCATTGATTTGGATCACTGTCTCTGATTTAAATTTTGCCGAATCCAAATCTGAAGATTTGATGCTGATTCAGAGAATCAGTGTTTCGGACATAGACACAGCTTTAAAAGTTTTTTCTACATACCTAGAGGTACCAGCATGACTTGTGAATGCTGTGATGCTGGGGTGGATGGAGCATCCCACAGGACTGCAGGGTTGGGGGGTCCTCCACCTGCCTGGAGGCAAACCTGGAAGTGGACCAGAAGTACTTCCAGGTCTGCTGGGGAGCATGCTGGCTCCACGCCCGCCCCCCGGTGATCCCCATCTCAGTGATCAGCCACAGGGGGACCATGGATGCTCCCCCAGACCCAGAAGGCACCAGTTGCTGAACTAGGGAGGTGCGGGGGGAGGCCCCCACACTCTCCCCAATAGACCCAGAAGAGGACCAGAAGTGCTTCTGGTCCACTTCCAGGTCTGCTGCCAAGTGCCCTGGGGAGCCGCCCACACTCCCACGGGATGCTCCATCCACCCCAGCATTGCAGCATTCATGAGCCGCTTGCTACCTAGAGGTATGTAGAAAAAACATGTAAAGCTGTGTCTATGTCTGAATCACTGAATCTTTCTGAATCTCTCCAAATCGATTTGGAGGGTTCTGATTTGATTTGGAGAGATTAAATGGTCTTCTGATTCATTTTGGATTTAGAGATTTGGCCACCGAATCAGGCTGAATTTCCACCAAATAGAATCAGGGACTGAGTCTTCACACAGCCCTACTATCTACCAATCAATATATATAATGTGTGCATATGTATGTGCATAAATAAAGAGTGTGTGTATGGAGATATATATACATAAATATAGATCTTCATATAGAGATAGATAATAAAAGGACATTATAAAGAGGAAATGGTAACCTGGCATGGAGAGAGGAAAATGGTTTGCAACTGCCTGGACTAGTTTATGCTCTTTACTGGCCTGCAAGAAAGCATATTCAAATACTCAGGTTCATTTCACAAGGATTAATTACAGTACAGCTTACTAAGAATGTAATACTAGAAAACTAGAAAAATAATTTTCTTATTTAAACAAGACATGGAACAACAGAGGCCCTTTTATTGATTTTTTGGGTAGTTACCACACGGGAACTTTCCCCATGATTACATCAGGCACTTGATATATCTTTAGAGCAAAAAAGTTCCATAAAAGAGGACTTGACATGGTCTATTGGTTCAGCTATAATTTAGATGCTGATGGGAAGACTGTTTGCCTTCTGTTTCCTTCAGTATTTGTGGTATATGGAGGAATAAACGTTTTCCTAGTTTAACATTCTGAGTGTAAGAATGCACTGCTGTTTGCTACCAAATGGGAGCCTGTCATTAATTCTTACAAATTGGACTCTTGTTGTATTAGGTTCTGCTTTACTGCGACAATGGGAACAGTTATAAGGTTAAACAATTTTATTATAAGCAGAGCTGGTAGTGGTGCCTGTAATTAACATTGCCTGACACTACTATGAGAGCCCATTTTCACTAGCTTATAAAGTTGCCATGCTGTAACCACTGGGCTGAAATTTTCCATGCCAGGTGCCTGCCTCAGGCTGAATTTTTGGGAATGCTCAGCTACAAAGACCCAGTAATTTCTGAGAGTGTAATAACCTTTTTGCCATTGTGGAATTCTTACAAGAGTTGGGTTGAAGTGCTATTTCCTCCTTGTTTGGAAAAAGAGCATCAAGGATGTGACACTGGCTGTTCCCATAAAAATTCCCCAGATTGGCACAGGCTATGATTATTTTTAAAACATTTCAATTGCACATGCTCAGCGGAACCTGATAAGAGAGCAGTAACTAAGTGCTCGGAAGATTTTATTTGCACCAAACAATACCTCCTTTCTTTGGGCTACAGGGACTGAGTAGAACATTTCTGGCAATTGTGCCACGTGGCTGGCAAGGGCCCCTCTGGAGTAAGCTGCAAGAACTGGGAGCTGTGAGATGTTCTCGTCTGTGTTCTCATTGGTTCCCCTGCCAGGGGCAGATCTGGGGGAAGGAAGGGAGGTTGGTGGTTCCCGCTCCACTCACTTAAAATAAACTGCCTGGCAGGGACAGCTGTATTTATATGCAGGCAGAGCTGAGAGTGTCAGTTAACTTCATAGCTTCATTATTATCATCTATGTGGTTCCTGCTAATCTCTTCACCCTGCAGCATGTCCAGTGAAGGTGTGCTGTTACCTAGGAACGTGCACTGGGTGGCTTTGCTCTTGGGGGATTCAAACCCACAACAAATCAGAGACAGGAAGGGGAGGGGGCAGACTGAGCTATGCAGTAGCACAGCAGGAAGAGGCAGGAAGTAGCTGAAAATGTGAGGTGAAGAGGTAAGTTACTGTAGTAACTTTTTCTTCGTCTACTCATTGCTGCAGATTTCAGTGCGAAGCTGAACCAGTGGCATAACCAGGAAGGCATAAAGCCAAGCATGGGCAGATCTTGGGTGGAAACAGTACTCACTTATCCAGTATGTTAAATTTCTGCCATAAATAACAATTACCAATGTGATTAAATGGCACTTTATTTTTATTTAATTCTATGAGAAGTGACAGGAAGGAAGCATTTATTGATTATTTCCTTTCCTGCAGGTAGAAGTCTTAGTCTAAAAGCCATTCCAGCACAAATCATGTTCTGCAGGTGTAACTGGATGCCTCTTTAAAGACATTTCTAATGATATTATTTTGCACTTGGCTTTGAGAGTACTAAAATCCTGCCTGTACCTTTTTGTTTTCTTTTCAGACTTAAAAATGTTGCAAGGGTCTGTGTTATCCCTCGTGTTCCAAGGAATCTTCATCTGCACTAAATCACCAAAGTGTTGTGCATCCCAGGGAGGCCAGACCTAGTTCTTTTCATCTTTCTATCAAGCCTGTTTGACATAATATTGTATTTCTTTGCATTGTGCTTCTCCAAGATAGGCACAGTGCTCTGAAGGGAGGGAAGAATATCTTTTGCAATAAGCTGTTTGACTAGTGTAATATTTTTAGATGGGTTCTGAAATGTAGGATTTATGAAAAGAGGACCCAGAACCAAATACACATTTAGAAAATGACATGTATGTGAGCATACGTGTATCTATATTGTGTGTACATACATACACACACTGTATACTTAACCTTAATAATGTTAATATGTATGCTGAGCCTTACAAAGAACTCAGTCTGGATTTTTTTTTGAGACTTGGACTTATCTTTAACAGTGGTGTAACATGCTTTGATATCATCTAACTTCATTCTTTAATACCTCCCACAGTAGCAAGCTGTTTCTCTGCTCCCAGAGTCTCCAGATGGTACTGAAACCTTTAGAGACTGCCTTTTTATTTGTTTGTTTATTTTTAGATAATTTCTCACACTTCTTTCTTAATCAGCATGCTGCAGTTCCTTGCCATTTAATAAATATTGTCTCTCTAAGGTTTCTATGGTCTCATTTTAGGCCCTTATTCTGAAAGCATCTGCATCAGATGTGTGTCACTTACTGATGTCAAAGTAGAAGATTATCCGAGATTTTCAGAATATCATTAGAATTCCCAGGATAATTTGCAAATGTGCAGTCTTTTTGGTCAATATCATTGTGTCAATTGTATGCATGTGTGTATAACCAACTCCAAGAATAATTACTTAAGCAAATGTGTTTGGTTTTTTTTCCTAACTGGAGAATGGTTAGCACTAAAATAAACCAATCTAATGCATTTCCCTTTACATGTGTTTTTTTCCTTCATTTCTCATTGATATTTTAAACTCCTTGTTTTTTAAAAGTTTTATAATCCCATATCTTTGAAAGATGGATCTGAAAGAGTTAACGCTTAGCAGAGATTAATTAAAAAAGACCTGAAACTTTTATTGCAGTATTTCAAAAAAGTTGGAGCTAGGGCAGTAGGGCCAACTCTGATTTACACGTATGACCTATTTGAATTATCCATTGTAAAGAAGTGATAATGATTCTATAGCTAAAGTTTTAAGCAGCAGTTTCATTAGAAACTCACCCTTCAGAAAGAGTCTTCCTGAAGTTTTACATACTGGATCTTTTTTGGGATGGGGAAGGAGGGAGTGAGGGGAAATGGCTCATTAGGGTTCTGTTATGCTCTTAAAAGGGATATTATAGAGGGCATTGGTAGATTCTAAAATGTACATATCTGGAAATAAATGGTTTGAGAGTCATGGAAAGATGGTTTGAGAGTCACTTTACAGCATTTCTTGCTTCCAGTTTCACCAAAAACAGACCAAGAACATCCTCATCCTGATAGTCAGTGCTTAGCATCTGGTTCCAGTTGGAACCTGGAAGTGCAGGGCTCGCAGGAAACTATAAATGTAAAAATGTTTTCCGTTCTTACTTGAACATCAGGGCTAGGGACAGAAGTTACACATAAACTGGCTTAAGTGATCATAAACTGATTTAAACCTATAATAGAACAGAAGTTTAGTGCATATAAACCAGTTTCAAAATGACTGAAACTGTTTTAAGATAAACCTAGCTGAATTTAGTATCAGACTTAGCTGATTTGGGTCAAACCAGTTTATGCAACTTCTGTCTCAGACCCCTTTCTGGTTTAAGTTAAACCAGAGTCCTCCAGCATCACAGCATGCTCTGCAGCCCTGGTCTGGGATATGCTTTCTGATCCAGAGAGCAAGGCTGGCCCTGCCCCTCTGCACTCTAGCCTGAGCAGGGGTGGGGTGTAGCTACACATGCACCCAGCGTGGCCCCATTAAGGCAAAGTGGGCAGGGAGGGAGTTAATTCTTCCCTTCTTCCTCCCCCTCCCTTCCACACATCATATCCAGGGTCTGCCTGTCTGTGGGTGAGTGGTAGAGGCTGAGGCTTGCCAGAGCTGGCAGACCTCAGCTGTGGTCTCTGGGGGTAGAAAGGACAGAGGGAGGAATTAAGCCTCTCCCTGCCTTGTTTGCCTTAATGTGGCCATGCCCCTCACCCCTGCTGGCTTCCTGGGCTGACTTGGAGGCACTGGTGAGCCCAGAGCCCAGCAGCCACCCACTGTGGCGGATGGCTGTGGACACATGAGCCCCCACAGTACCTCCAAGCTGGCCTGGGTAGCCCACTGCCTGGCCAGCTGCTGCCCAGGCACACTGGCCTGAGCTGCTCTCACTGAGAGGGCTTTGCTTCCCTGTTACTGAATTACAGTCACCGAGGGTGGTTACACCCCCATGGCACAGGTTGGCCCCACCATGCAGCTGCTTCAGCCAAGGCTGAGTGGGGTCAACCCTGGCTGTGGTGATAGGGCCCTACTCAGCAGCTGCAACTCAGAGACAGCTGCTTCCCACACCTAGGCTGGCAGTGTGGCATGCAGAGCCCCTCTCCCTGCCCTGCAGTGGCAGGGAAAGGTGGGGAAGGAGGAGGGGGAAGAGTCCCTTTCCAGCACTGCACAGAGCCCCCTCCTTACCCTGTGGCAGTGGCAGAGGGAGGGAGAAGGGGGAAGAGTCCCCCTCTGGGGCTGAGTAGTATCACACAGATCCTCTCTCCCTGCCCCGTAGTGTTTGGGCAGGGAGAAGGAGGAGGGAGAAGAGTCCCCCACTGGGGCTGGGCAGCAGAGCTTTGTGCCTGGATTGCTTTCAACTGTCAGGGAGCTGCTGCGGTGGGCAGGGCTCCCCCCCCCCCTCCTTTTCCCCAGCCATGGGTTCTAGCTATGCCCCCCTCTGGCCAAATTCCTTTTTCCCTTACCCTGTGAACCCTGCAGGCCAAGGCAGGGGTTTAAATCCCTCCTTAGTCATACTCAGGCCTACCAGGGTCTGGTCATGTCCTCCCCCCTTCCCCCAGCTCTGCTTCCCTATGGAAGGGAGGGCAGGGCTGCTCTAGTGCCCTTGGGGCTTCTGGTCTGAGCCACTATAGGCATGTGCAAGCATTTCCAGAATGGAAAGTGGATGTCTGTCCACTTGCAAACTGGTTCAATCTCTGCAGGTTAGACTTACCTGCAAAAATTGAATAAATTTAGGCTCAGGCTTTTTGAATGTCTGTACCTAGCCCAGAAGTGTGGTTAAATTAATCTTCTCTCTCTCTCTGGCTCAATAAGTGTATAACTATACAAAGAAGAACAGATCTAATAGATGACAGAGATGTATCTCAGAGTAGCCAGTAGCCAGGGGTGAAGTCTGGGATGAAATTTTGTAGATAGTATAGGCTACAAAACATCTAGGTGGCCCCAGGGTGCAGTCTCACCCTGACATTGCTAGGGAAAAAGGCACTGACCAGAAAGGGCCAAAGCCTTACAACACCTACCAGCGACACCCTCCACCAAGCCTTTTTCTCTCTGGCAACCATTGTGTGGTTAGTATGTGAGTGCTTGTTTATGTAGGAACCAATAACTTTGCGGGGCTGTGTAGTATGTGTCTGTTTAATAAACCTGTTATTTTGAAACCCTGAGTTGGGTTTTTGTCTTATTGACCTCCCAACCTTCTGCCCCAATCTCCCAGCTTTCTGCCTCTCAGGTTCCAGTCCCAATCTCCTGGCTTTCTGCCTCTCTCTTTCCTGGCTGTTTCCTCCTTGCCAGTCGGCTTTTTCTCTTGCTTCCACCACAGCAGCAGTGACCTCAAGTAACCCTAGGCCATTTGACCTTAAGTAACCCCAAGCCTCAGTTCCTCAGCCAGCTTCTTTCTAGTCTACCAGTTCTAATCCCGGTCCTGGCAACTTTCACTCCCTATACTTTAACTCTCTCTTTCCTTAACCTTCCCCCGGGTATCCCAAGTACTCCAAGCACACACATACACACCGTACCATCCAAGTTAGGAGCTCACCTGTGTGTATATGTAGGTGGATGGTATGTGTGTGAACTGGTGAATATATATATGTCATCATGTGCGTGATATGTGAATTAGTGATCTATGTATGTGTATTGGGTGTGCAGGTGTTGGTAACTGATTTTGTTTAATTTTTCATAGATTAATAAATTGTAGAGTTGGAAGGGACCACAAAGGATCATTGTGTCTGACCCCTTGCCCTTGGAAGGATAGACGACCAAGGTTAGATAACCCCAGCCAGGTGACTTATTAAGCCTCCTCTTGAAGACCTCCAAATTAGGTGATAGAACCACCTCTCTTGGAAGCCTATTCCAGATTCTGGCCACCCTTACTGTAAAAAAATTCTTCCTAATATCTAACCTGAATCTACTCTCCATTAGTTTGCACTCATTATTCCTAGTAACTCCTAGGGGTACTCTGGTAAACAGCACATCTCCAATTCCCTGTTGACTTCCCTTTTGGTATGTGTAGTGTCTATGTGCTTGAATTGGTGATCGGTATGCATATGCCTAGGGTGGGAATTTTGGATGTGTGTGTGCCTGAGTTGGTAGTGTGGGTATATGTGCCTGGTGGGGGCGTATGTGCCTAATTAATTTTTTTGTTTGTACACCTGCAATTATGTCACACCCTTCTGTCTAACAATGCAATTTTGAGATCCTGAGAGTTGACCTGACCCCACAGGGCAACAGTGATATTGTAACTGGGGACTCCATCATGTCTTTCTAAACAGTGGTCTTCTCAGGCTAGCTTCATTACATATTTTCAATTAACCATTGGTATTTCAGCCTTTTGTGAATATGGGCTGGATTTTAAGTTAACTACAGAATAACAGATGTGGTACATGTTAAAAATGAAAATAGTTGGCATCTCCAAATTTCAATGAGGTAGTACTTCTGCTACTAGGAGGAGGTACAGTGCCCTGGTATCTCTGGAGCACTTGTTTCAAATCCTGCCATGAAATTGCCAGAGAAAATGTGTTGAATTACCTCTTAACCCTTTTCCCCAACTGATCTCTATCTCACAGATGTACCATATACTTTGGCAAAATAGCCAAGAGTTTCTTAAGGGCTATACAAAATGGAAACAGCATGCCTCTTAACAGACAAACCATGGGTACAGGAGGCCAACACTTGGACTGAGTGCCAAAGCTGTACAGCAGCCTAGGCATGGAATTACAGGAACTGCTGCAGTGAGTGGAGTGGATAGGCACTTCCAGACCTGTGTGGGAATCCAGGCCAAGTCTGGCATACAGTGGGGTGCTGAAAAGCAGGAAGTCAATTGCCCACTTTTAATTTGCTTGTAAGTTTAAAAAAAATAGAAACATTACATTGAAATGTCAGGTTAAATTTTAAACTGTTAGAATTATTGACACAACTAGCAGATCAAACTCTGGCAAAGGTTTTTTCCACTTACTGGGGTTTCTTAACATTGGTTTCATCTAGATACAACACATTAGTTATTTTCCGTTGAAAAGCTGGCAGATAATATAAACTGAAAGATTTTTTTTTGTTCACTAAGAATGTGTTTTGCTGTTCAAACCATTCTCCCTTTGTAAGTAAGCATGGTTATTAATTTGTTCCCCTCATCACGTTATCCATTGCGTATTATTAGAGGCTGTGACCACTTTGCAAAGGCAGCCTAATAGCTAGCTGCTTTTGTCATGAAAGCAACAGATAAGCATTCTCTGTCTTGCTTAATTTTCTTCTGGCAAATTGACCTTCAGTTCAAATTGGTTCCATTACAGGGTGGGGGGTTGGGTTTTTTTGTTATTATTCTTGCATACAGATGCTGCTAATTTGAAGGAAACTGTCCATCTATGAATGGTGAAGGGGAGTTTCTTTACAGTGTGCAATGCCAACAGTCCCAAATGTCACATCATACTGATGGAAATAGGAAAGGCATTTTTTTGGCAATCCAGAATATTATAGTCACTGAACAGTTGTGGTAATATATGAACTGCTACATGTCAGTACCATCTGTGCTAGTGTTGAAATATTCCCAGACATTTTGTGTTAAAAATACATGTTTAGCTCAATATCCCTGGTTTTTGTGCTACTGCTTTGCAGTATTATTCAGTAACTATTAAACTGTTTTATAAAAAAAACCCTCAAAAACCTCTTATTAGAGGAAAAAGGAAAGAAATCATTTTGTCTTTGTTTTCTTTTTCTCAAGCAGGCTCCACCTATTTATATGCTATAAAGGACAAATGTTAAATATTGCAATTGCAAAATGTGCACTTGAGTGATAAGAATGTTTAGAAACTATTTTGTTGGGGGGAAGGAGGAAGAATGTGTGTGTACAAATACTTTTTTTTCTCCAATGCATTTCAGAAGGATTGTAGGACTGGTGACTGAGTATCACAATTCTTGCTCAAGTTTGCAAAGGGCAGTGATCTGGGGTGGAGTGGCTAATGGGGGCCAAAAGTGGCAACTGAGGTAGCAGGGGAGTGATCCAGGTGTGGAAGAGGCAATTTAGAGCTCAGGGGGGCAATTTGGGGATCAGCAGCAGTCTAGCAGCTCCACAACCACTGACTCTCCCTTCCCACCCTAACGGCCCTCTTATTCCTTCCCCATGCCCCCCTCCCCAATCACCCTATCCCCATCCACCTGTTTCCAAGATATTCCTAGCTATCAGTCCAAGGTCATATAGGGCTGGGACTGACTAGTTTACCTGGGAGCAGCACCATCTGGGAAACTGGAGGTCTAAAAATTAGTATTATCTCAGGTGAACACCCAGAAGTTAATTTACCTGGAACTAGGTAGCACAGCTCAAAGATAATCCACACCCAAAGTGGCGTAATTTTAAGATGCTTAGAGGGCACTTAGTATTTGTTAACATGCCTCATGTGTGATCATTCAAGTTTTAAGTGCTCTTAACATATCTAATAGTAATGTGTAATCTCACTCAGAGCCAGAATTTCCCCATGGTGTTGAAGGATGATGTGGCCTGCAGTTTGCCTATACCTCTGTGATTCTACTGCTTGGTTTCCTCTGGTCTGAAACAAAGTTTGTACACTGAAAACTGAGTTGAGAACACCAAGCTCACTGCTTCTATAATCTAAGCAACACTTACAATCAAGTTAGTTCTCAACAAATTAAAATGTCAGTCTACTGGGCTGTCTGACCTCTAGCCTCTCACACCTCTCAAATCTTTGATTTGCAACATAGAATTTGTGAAGTTTAGCCTGTGTGTCCTCCAGGTTCAATTGCTGCCATTGAGCAGAGTTTGCATTGAAACCAATGACCTAGAAAAAAAGTAGGTGCAATTGGTTCTGAGCTCAGAAACCCATCTACTCAGCAACATAGACTTCTGAGCATACACAATGCCAGTGCTACATTCTTGATTGATTCTTTTTTTTCCCTGTTTATGGAATCCTCAGTCAAAGTCAAGGTTTCCACCCTCCTCTTCAAAACCCTCGGAGAGATAGAAGCGAGCCTCAGAGTGCCTGATCACAAAGATCCTTCTCTCTACTCATCCCTCTTCCAACAGCAACAGTCTCATGGAACAGTAGATTGTCAGCACCAATAGTGGACTCCACAAACAGATGATGGGGCTTTATTAGAGATGTGTCCATGAGCTTGAATGCATCTCCAAAAGAGTTCAGCATGACCAGGAATATAAGTGCCTGCACTGTGAAATGCAAATATACTTCTTCATCCCAGCCGTTCCATAACTACAGTCAACCAGGACAAAAACTGAATAATAAACACGCAAAGACTAATCCCTATAGATTAGTGGGAAAGTAAAAAGGTGTCTGCTTTTGTGAAAACCTAGATGTACATAAGCCAATGTTAGATGTCCAATTAGACAAGAGAGAGCAAGAATTGGAGAAATTACTCATCAGAGTTGTCCACAAGGCTACCTACATAATTTAAGAAAGAAATTCACTTTGCCCAAAGATGGATATATTTTTTGTTCACTTCTTATGAACAGTTATTCAATTGTGTTTCAGTAGTTTACAAACCTTTACAGAAAGATATGCATTTTAAAGATTCCACATGGACTAACTCAACCCATGAAATATTTCCCCACAAGAAAACTGTCTTTTAAAAAGAAGTTTAAAATAAAAGTTCAATTTTTAAACTGAACTTTTAATTTTGGCTGTCAATTTTATTTATTTCCCTTTTGAAATTTTAATTCCTCTCCCCCACCCCCTGCAACTTCCTCTGCAAAAGACAGGAAAGTGTCTAGATATGAAGAGAATTATAACTGGGTCCAGGCCCTGCAAGCAGCCATGACACTCTTAGCAGCCTTACTGATCCTGCCTCCCACTCTGGCTCTCAGCATACTATCCTGCTATCTTACCTTCCGAGTCTTTGATGTAAGAGACACTGTGGGAGGCTGCCATTAATTTATTGGAGTGGTTTCCTCAGATGCCTACTTTTTTCTGCCTCAGTTTATTTTATGGAGCTGGCTTCCCTCTTATTCACAGTCTCTGAGCTGGGGTCTCTCACTAGCCACCTTGTTCAGTCTCCGGGCTGTGGTAGCCCACTAATACAGTCTCTGGGGATCCTTTGGGTCTGTAGTCTTTCATGGGCCTTTTAATTAGCCTACTAAACACCTGTCTCTGTGCCATCACCAGCACTAATTGTGGCCCTCAGCCTCCTCCACAGCTATGCCTATACCTCATGGGCCATACTCTGACTCCATTCACTGGGCCTTCTGAACCTGTACTGCCTTCAGTCCATTGGACCTCTTACCCTTTTAGGGCCCAAAGTATGGGGGGCCTCCCAAGCACCCCATGTGGACTCCAGCCACCCCTGTAGCCATAACCCAAACCTCTAGTTATAAACCAACATAATACAAAACCACTCAGGTCTTTCTGCAGAGTTCCATCTGTGATCCTCCCCAGGGATCAGGACCACATTGCCTCTCTAGCCCCAGAGCTCCATGGTTATCCCCAGCCTAGCTGTACTCCTTCCAGTCAGCTAGGTTCCCTTACCTGGGTACAGGAGCTGCTATTTCACCAGCTTTCTAGCACATACACCTCTGCTGTCCTTTACTTCTGTTGCCTGCCTGTCAAGTAACAGGGGTAAGGGACTCAATGACAAAGAACTACCGGTAATGGAACACTTTCCCCTTCATGGACAAAGGGAACTTTTTTTTTTGTTTCAAGCAATTTGGCACCAACAGTATCAACTGTGGTGGTGTCAAGCAAGTTGCCCCAAAATGTAAAATGGAATGATTTTTTAAAATCATTTCCCCCATCCAATAACAGTTTTAGCTCACCCAGAATAACTTTCCTGTCACCTGTTTGTCACCTACATAAATTCCAAATTCCATGTGAAAAAGAGAAATAATAAATACTTGCATGATTATTCACAAGACAGGGATTTTTGGGAGCAATATCTTTTATTGGACCAACTGCATGGTTGGGTACTTCGATTGGGAGGAAAGGTACTGTGGTACCCAAAAGCTTGTCTAAATCTATATCAACCATGCAGCTGGTCCAATAAAAGATATCACCCACAAAAATCTTTGCCTCGTACATATTTCCTGGTCCATCACAGCTAAACGGAACTTCAACACTATCAAGATTATTATACACAGCAATTCATCTCTCTGCAAGGACAACTCTATCATAACAATATAATATAAACACCATGTAAAAAATTGTTTCATTTACCACTGCCACTACAAAAGGTTTGTTTATGCCATATCAACAGCCATAACTTCTTCTGGCACTACCAGTAGACATCCCTCTGAAGAAGTGGGAGTTAAGAATTGACTCATTGTTATATTATCTGAGCCTCTATTTCACTACTCTTTGGCTGTATGTTTAATAAATTATTTCTGGAAATGTCTCTGAAGTGATTCAAGTCAAACGTTCAGCCTTTAGCAATGATCTTAACCTTCATAAGTTCCCATAAGGTAATTTCCTACTCCAGATGCATATTTTGTGCAGTATCTTAAAGTTAATTAATTCTAACATTTTTTCGTTTTATGACATTGTCACTGGCACCATAGTGCACAATATCCCCAATCAACAGCCAGCTTACATGAATGGTTTGCTCTCTGTGGATGAAAAACTGCCCAGGATAACATGTTACCCCAGGCACGAATGTGTTTTTCCATATGGAATAACAATTTACCCCAAGTCCATATTAACACATTGGGGTAACTTCTTGCCCCAGTGCAATTTCTGCATAAATGACAGGGCTAGACATGTTTGGCCACTTTGGGTGGATGAGTCTGAAAGGTCAGCATTCATTCACACCTCATTCATGTCTACTTCAGGTATCAATGGTAATCCTCCATGCTGCTTTTGCAGAAGATGTGGTAATCCCTTTTACTAACCACTTTGTTTGCAGGCTGCAAGGTCATCAAAACACCCTGCCCTTTGCCAAAAAAACTCCAAAACTTTTTTTCAGACCCAAATCCACCTCTGCTCTCTTTTCTCATCCCAAACTCCACCTCATCTGCCCCTTTCATAACATACAAACTAATTTGCCCAGCCTTTGTTAGAAGTGAGGACAAGGAGCAAAGGGACAGCAGAGAAGAAATAGAACAACATCATACTGTAATATAGTGTTCACCATGGTGTCTCCTTCAACGGTAAGGGCTTGACACCCACTATGATCATTTTACCTGCTCTCAATAAGCCCCTGAATGTGTGGTTTCCAAACAGCATCCACCCACATTTGGCTTGGCTGCAAAGGGTGGATGCTGTCACTGGCTTCTGTGCCCAGGAGGAGAGTGTGCTACCTGAGCTGCCATAGGGCAGGGCAGAATTGCTTCTCAGACAGGATAAATGGACAGGTTTATGTTTGATTATTATTTATATGCATTCAGCAGTAATCATTTTTTTCTTTGTTTTTGTAGTCCAGGATGAGAAGGCAGTGCATATTCAGAGCTGAAGCCTGTCTTGCACAGGTAACCAGGGATGACAGTGACACATCCACTGATGAAATCTTATCCCAAGGCAGTGAGGATGTTGACTTTGTTCCAGACATGGTTGACTGTTTAGAGCAAGAAGACCATGTGTCTATGGAAGCTTCATCCAGCTCAGATGAGAAGGAGTTGGTGCCACAAGCAAAAGTTGATGCCAACACTTCCAGTGGGAAAGGGGAGAGGATCAGCCCAAGACCGCCATGAAAGACCAAGGAGAACTACAGCAGGACATTGAGCAGAACCATTTCCAACCACCCGCAGAAAACATTGCAGATGATGATACCTTTAGAGGAAGGAATGGCAGTATGGGAAAAAAATTAATCATCAGAGAAAAGCCAAGGACATAATCCATGAAAGTGCTGGGCCAATGAGAGAAAGTAAAAAAGACACAGTGGTAGAAATGTTCCACCTGTTTCTCTCACAAGATATCCTGACTATTATCATAAGAGAAACAAACAGAGGCAGAAAGAAGATTCAGTGAGTGGAATGATAGCCATCCTGAATATAGAAAGGAGTGGAAAAGCTGGACAAAACAGAGCTGAAAGCCTACATTGGCCTCCTGCTGCTGCGTGGCCTATACCACGGTGGTCACAAGGTACTGGAGGAGTTGTGGGAGCAACGCACCGGGGAACCCTTGCTTCTGTGTCACCATAAGTTTAAAACAATTCCGTCAAATTACCAGCTACCTGAGGTTTGACAACAGACTGACATGTGAGGAAAGGAGAGTTGTGGACAAACTTGCTGCCTGCTGAGATATTTGGACACCATTTGTGGAGCAGCTCAGGAAAGGGTATATTCCAGGAATACACCTGACAGGTTTTTTTGAATACCCTTAGTTTGTCCTGGAAATATTATATAGTTTCATAGTTCATATAGTTTTCATAATTTCATAGTTTCATATATAGTTGATGAGCAGCTCATTGCATTCAGGGGTCACTGTGCCTTCAGACAGTATATGCCCAGTAAGCCTGGAAAATATGGCTTGAAAAATTTGGTGGTGCTGTGATGCAACAACATCATTCCCCCTGTCTGGAGACATCTACCTGGGCAAGCAACCAGAAGCTCCATGCCAAGGTAATCTTGGTACCCAGGCTGTTAAAAAACTGGTTCATCCCTGGTGCAAGATGGGAAGGAATCTTGTGGGTGACAATTTCTTCAAACGTATTGATGTGGCAGAAAGACTGCTACAGCAGGACTTGACCTATGTGGGTACGATTCGGAAAAACAAGGCTGATAGCCCAAACGAAATGGAAGCAAATTGAAGAAGGGAAACTTTTTCATCCATTTTTTTCTTTAGATGGGGAACTAGCTTTCTATGTTCCAAAGAAGTCCAAAGTTGTACTGTTGCTGTCAAGCATGCACTATGACCTGTCAGTGGGTGGAGAGCGAAGAGAGCCGGATATCATCCATGGCTACAGTAAAAACAAGGGTGGGGTAGACAACCTTGAGCACTTAGTCCATATGACCACCTGTAGATGGAAAATCAACAGGTGGCCAATGACACTATTTTTCAATATGCTGGACGTGGCTGCCATTGCCAGCCTCATCATTTGGCTAGGCCACAACCCAAACTAGAAGCAAAGATCACATTTAAGAAGACAGAACTTTTTTTGAAAGAGCTTTGAGAACAGCTGATGGATGGACAAATAAAACGAAGAATAATGGATAAACGTAATCTGTCTAAGTCCGTCAAGCCTGGTATGACTGCCTTAAATTACAGATTACCACAACATACCCCAGTAGAATCTTCTGCAAGCATGAGTGGACATTGTGCTTTTTGTCCAAGGACAGATGACTGCAAAACCTGGAAATGATGCAAAGATGATAAGCAATTTGCTTGTGTGCACCACAGTACATCACTGCTGCTCTGTGAGGAATGCAATATTTAGTTAAAACAGTTAGAAAATACTTTTGGAAGTAATTGTTAGCTTGGAAACAGTGTGAACTGCAGATTTAGCAAATTGTTCATTCATGTTTTGAAACTCTAAACAAGTTTAAATTTTGTTCATAGTTCTAGTTAAATAATATTTGGGGTCCAAATCATTATAAGTACTCTTTCAAACAATCTATATGTTTAATAAATAGTTTTTGGTACATTTGTACTGTTGTCACTGGTTCCATTTTGTTCATGCAGGTGGGGTAACAAGTTACTCCATGAGACCAACAATATTGAATTGCGGGGTAACAAGTTACTCCGTGAGAACAACAATGGTTATGATTTCACAAGAATAGATGAGGGTTAAACAATGGTAGTGAAAGCATTTGACTTCCTCTTTTTGGGCCAAGCTTTACAGGCCAGAACTTGACTTTTTCCTGGAAAACTCAAGCAAACATGTTTGGCTGCTTTTGAGACTAGGGAGGACTGAGGGGTGGGAAAGCAAGAAGGAGGAAATACCTTCTCCTTTTAAGAAAGAAGATCTTAAGAATTTAAAAAAAAATCTTACTGGTCATATATTTAAGTATACAAGCATGAAATTTAGTCTGGAAATAAAGCAATACTTTGAGAAAGGTTGTATGTGTTGCAGCAAAAGTTGTTTTTCATTTAGTAGTTAATGAACCTTTGGAAAGAATTGCACACTGCAAATGTACAGAACATCTTGGCCTGGCATTTTCTTGTTTGCATGGGTATAAGAAAATATGTGTGTGTATTGGCTGGAAGATTTGAAAGTCACCATATTCACACCTGCTTGATAATGGGAGGAAGGAGAAAAGGAATAAGACAAGATGGCAATCAGAACGACAGATTCAGTGTCTTGAAAGGTGTTATCTGCTGATCCAAGACAATACTCCGATATAACCCTTTCAGCAACCATACTTCTTAGCTTTCCTACGTTGTGTTTCTCACAGTTTTAATCCCAGGTTTAAACGGGCTTGTTCATGGGCATTCCACTCTCAGGTAGGCACTTTCTCCCAGGCTTGACAGAATGACTGTTTTTATGAATAATGCCCGAGATGCATTAGGAACATAGAACTGTAAGGTCTAGTTCCTTGTTACTGCAGCTACCACATTATATAATTTCTTTCATACACTGGTTGTCATGCTCTATCTCCAAAAGGAGTTAGGTTTTGAATTTTTTTTTTTTGCCACAGCAATTCTTGCTGGCTCTTCCAGAACCTCACTCTGGATAGTTAGAAATCTTTTCATTTCCAGCCTAAATGTATCCCAAGTCCAGTTTATGCTTATTTCTTCTTGTTACAACATTGTCCTTCAACCTAAACAGCTCCTTTCCCTCCCCAGAGGCTACCTGCTGATTAATTTATACACAGTAATTACATCCCCTCTCGGATTTTATTGTGCTAGGCTCAACAAGCTAAGCTCTTTCAGTCATATCATGAGAGAGGCTCTCAGTGCTCCTAATAATCCTAATTGACCTTCTCTACACCCGTGCCAGTTTAAATTAATCTTTCTTTGACATGGATGACCACAACCTTATGCAGTATTCCAGGTAAGATCTCACCAGTACCTTATACTAGGGCTGTCCAATTGAATGCCGGTGGGCCCCTACAGCTACCTTTTGCCCTATGGTGTTGCAGGGGAGGACATGGAAGTAGGTCAAAGACTGCCGGCACTGCCTGCATGGTGAGGGGGAATCTGGGAGGACCATATCCTGTCACTGGTGCTGCCCACATAGTGGGGATGAGGATCCTGGGGGCTTATTCCCATAGCATATGGCCCACACAGCCTGTAGCCCTGGGGCTGCATGCTGGAGCCATGTGCCATCCCTGACAGTCATGCCTTATTCAGTGAAATCCATACTTCCCTCTGTCTCTTGTAAATACTTTGTCTGGGATGTCTTAGACAAAGTACTGTCTGCCATTTTTATGGCTGCTTCATATTGGGGGCCATCCAGGGACTGAGGGCACATGCAAACATTCTTGGGACCTGATCTATGATCACATGACTTATTTTAAGCTGCATGATAATAGGTCTGGTCCCTGCTTGTGCACATGCTCACCAGTTCTGGGAGCTGTACCAGGAATGCAATCTAAGTAAGTTGGGTGGGGAGAGTTGGCAGGCTTGGAGCATGCTAGCAGGTCCATAGGGGGATGTTCGGACCAGGGTTGGGGGGGGGGGGGTGCTTCTATCCAGGGATAAGGGGTCAGAGGGCTACAAATCACCCAGTCAAGGTTGGGAGGCAGGGTAGGAAAATGCAGCCCCAGGCCTGGGGCAAGTGGCTGGGCTTTCCCAGCCCTGGGGCTGTGAAAATCTGTACCCACGTTTGGTTAGATTGGGTGTAGGTTAGCCTGATCTACTTAGTGCACCTCCTCAGGTGAACTTAGTTAAATCAAGCCAGCCATTTTTTTGCCCAATCTAAACTCCCAGAATGTATGTACATTTTGGCACGTAGACTGACCAAGCCCTAGTTAGGTCAATCTACGTGTAATATCTGCACATACTCTGAATAAACACACTCTAGGTCTTTCTTGTCTTCTGTCATTTCCAATTCATGAGCTTATATCAGAGCTTATGGCAAAAATTCTTGGCACTTGTCCCTAGGAGAATGACCGTGCATTTTCTACTGTTACATTTCAGCCCATTTCTATCAATCCGGTCCTCAATATTACCTAATTCCTCCTGTGTGATATTCTGTACCCCCTCTGTCTCGTCATCAGCAAATGTCATTAGTGCATTGAGCCCTTTGTGCCAAGATCATTAATCAAATACTGAAATCACTTCCAAGGTCACTCCTTGAAGAACTCTGTTAGTAATCTCCCTCCGCTTCCCTATTCAGTACAATTCACTGTTTCCCTTTTCAGCTGTTACTCACCTTATAATTCTTGTGCTAATCCCTTTCATCTCCATTTTAACTAATAATTTCCCATGGAACATCATATCAAATGTTTCACTGAAGTCTAGATAAATGAGATTGACTACATTTCCTCTGTCTAGGAAATCAGTTATATTAAAGGTAGATATTTGGGATGCCTGTAGATGTGTGGGATGCCTGCTCCAACACTATAATTACACTGCATCAGAGTATAACAGTGTATAGCGTAACCATGTCATGACTGCCCCGGTCATGACATGGTTACGCACGCGTAGGATGGCTAGCGTTTGGAACATGCGAACTTCTGACCTCGATGGTGCTGTGACCTACTTACAAGGCGTGAGCGCGCACAGCGCGAACACTGGTCTGTAGCTGAAGAGTGGGAACTTTTTGCTAATAAGGTGTGAAGTGATAATGAAGATGCGTGGTTCATGGAGTTGATACTGTTGATTGACATTGATTGATTGAAGTGTGCGAGCAGTGATCGGACCAAGGAATGAGTGGCAGGTGGCATGATGTGGCCACTACGAAAGCCAACGTGGGACACCATTTTGGCACGTGACGGTGAGTATACCTGACTGAGTCAGCGTGACTGAGAGTGAGTCTGCATCGTGGCTGGGAGTCTGAGTTTTTGGGTTTGTCTAGTGATCGTGTGTGGTGGGGAATCTGCTAGAGCACGGTGAGGGTGAAGTGTGCCTGTGCAAGAGGGACTGAGGAGATGGGGAGCTGGAAGGATCGAGTGTGGAGTGCATGTGGGGACCAACCTACTGGGATCCTCTCCACCTGTGGACTTACACTCGTGAACATACCTGAAGTCACCTGCCTCATCCTAGACAGGAGGGTAACTTATTACCCACCTTCTTTTGAGGTGCAGAGTGCTCACTGAAAGTGAGGAAAAGCTAGAAATCCTCTGGGTGTTAGGGCTCTGCAGCTGGCCTTTCTGCCTGTCAGCCTTGCACTGTTCTTGACTGCCACCTACAGTGACAGGCCAGTGTTGATTATTTCTTGTATGTACCGAGTGTTTCCTGACTGGTTTATTGCTGCTGATATATTGTATGGATTCATTGTTGTTATATTTTGATACCAACTTTTACAATATACTCTTGTTAACGCTAACCTCAGTGTGGAGTTTTATTGGTATTGGTGCACCCCTGGATAGGGCCGGGCTGCAGACCAATGTTCAGGGGAAATAAACCATTTGGGAGCCTTGGAATCATCTACAGACAACTGGTGGGTTATAGAAGAGTCCTAACAAACCTCTACATATATAATAAGCCCCCCAACCCCCTGTGGCCTGTCTTCAAGAGCAGACTTGATAATTAGCATGCTCCAGCAGCCTCAGCATCTTGTGTAATTAGTGTCCCCACTCCTCAAAATGACATCAAGGGTCCTTTAACTAAAGCTTATCAAATAAGCTTTAGTTAAAGCACTCCCACAGCTATTTTGAAGCACAGCACACTGAATACATGAGACATTATGGGCACTTAATTTGAGTGGCTCCCAAAAAAGCCACTCTAATTAAAGTCCCTCTCCCTCTCACATAGCACGTGTAAAGATGCCCTAAGTCATTTTATGTGTCATGGTCTACTTTTGATAACATCATGTTACATTTTATTTAATTTTTCTGTTTATCTCCACAAATGTAATTATCCATTGTTTCAAGGTTTGTTCTGAATCATGCATTCTTTTGGGTTCAGACTAATAGAACAGTAGCTACCCAGATCACTGTTTCCTTTTTTAAATATACATGTATATATATGCATATGTGCATATATATATATATACACACATATGTGTATACAGATGTACATCCTAGTCTCCAGTCATGTGGTACTGCCCTTGACTTGTTATATTTATTAAAGAAACTTGGTACTGGAAAGGAGTCTTTTTATGCCTCTTCTTTCAGGCACCTGACAGAGTTCTACAAAAATTGCACCAGTCCCCTCCTGAACCTGATTCCAGGAAGGCTGTTGAGAGGGTAAGCATGCTTCAGGCATGAATTGTCTCCTACTATGTGTCTGAAGAGCACTCAGTGCACTATGGCATCTAGCACACAAATAACAGAATTATTCTTTGCCTTCACGGCAACCAAATCCACATTCTAAATATCAATAATGATCCACTTGTATTTATTGTATTATCCTCTTTGTTATTGCACCAGTTGTCCATATGGAAACTTACGTGCATGCATGCTGTTAATGACCCTGATCATTATAAATGCCTCACTAGGGTTATGCCTGTTCTTAGAAAAAACCTGCATAGTGGTTTGGATGCTGGGGTTCCAGCTGTAGACTTAATATTTTCTCTAGAATATTTTATGAGAGCCTATGTGTTTGGGTATAGCTAATTCAATACTTTACTTGTCTGGGGGGAGTTAAGAAGCTTTCCTAGAAAAATTTACAGTTTTATTTAGAAAGTGTTTTATTTCTAGCTCTCATAGCTAAGAAGCTACACTTCCAACTATGATCTGAATCAGCACTAGTTTTGGTTAAATGCTCAGAAACACTGGGCAAAGTTTAATTTCTGGTCTGAATCCACTCTTGTCAATGAAGTAACAGAAAAAGAAAGTTTGGCTTAGTAGGTTTAAAGCCTGAAATACTCTCATTATCTCTATTTGGTGAGAGTGGATTTCACAGTTAATGATATAATTGTTGATCACTGCAACATTTGCAGTATTTTGTAATTGTGGATAAAGCTTGGCAATGTATTCAAATGAAAATACCGCTATTTTTGTCCCTTCCTAATTTGAGGTCATTCTACCCATTTCATGAATTTGAATGAATGTTCTGAATCAGGGAACATTTTAGAACAAGTGTGATTGCTTCCTAAAAATAACAAAGCCAAACATTTATTAGCTAGCTACATCATGGATGTAGGTGAGGTGTGAGGTTTTTTAAACTGCTCTCTGTGGTTAGATTCAATTTTTCTCCCCAGAGTATTTGGTATAAGTAAGGCCTTTCAATTAAATATATATATGAGTGTAGCAATCTTACTACAGAGCAGAAAGATTCTGGATGACAAAGGGAGAGATGCAGTACATTCATGTTACAGCCAAGGCATCCTATAATCCTATAGACAACCTTTTTCAGCTGTGGGCTGGAATGACCCACCCTGGGTTAGATGTGGGCAGGCATTAGGATGCAGTGGCTGCTGGTGCTTGTCCCTACAGAAGCACAGGAAGAGTGTCCACAGCCAAAATCCACCACTGAAGTCTCATGGCTGCAGGCCCAAAAGCAGTAGGTTGTTGTCCTGCCTTCTGCCCCC
>JAGPOW010001543.1:42524788-42558588 GCA_030014935.1 Caiman crocodilus
ACAACCTTCCAGTCTCCCTGTGTATTCTGTCTTGGGAGGATGGCTCGAGGCCATTTATTAGGCCTTCAAAGAAATGGCTCGGGGTTATTCACAACAGTAGGACTGGTGACTGAGTTCCACAAATCTTGCTTGAATTTGAAAAGGGCAATGATTTGGGGTGGAGCAGCTAATGGGGAGCAAAAGGGGAAACTGAGGTAGCAGGGGAGCACTCCAGAGATGGAGGAGGCAATTTGGGGTTTATGGGGCAATTTGGGGATCAGAGGGAGCAGCAGCCTGTCAGCTCCACACCATTGACTCCCCCCCTTGCATCCTAACTGACCCCTTACTCCTTCCTCATGCTTCCCTCCCCAATCACCCTATCCCTTCCCACCTGTTGCCCAGATATTCCTAGCTGTCAGTCCAAGGTTATAGAGTGCTGGATGATAGCTAGTTCACCTTGGAGCAATGCCTCCTGGGATACTAGAGGGCTTCAAATTAGTGGTTTTATCACGGGTGAACACCCACAAGTTAACTTAATTCGAAGTAGGTAGCACAGCTCAAAGTTAATCCTCACCCAAAGTGGTGTAATTTTAAAATTACTAAAGGGCACTTAGCACTTGTTAACATGCCTTATGTGTGATCATTCCAGTGTTAAGTGCTCTTAAGGTGTCTAACTGTAATGTGTAATTTCATTCAGAGTCAGAGTTTCCCCATTTTGATTATTGAAGGATGATGTAGCCTGCAGCCTCCCTATACCTTTCTGATTCTGCTGCTTGTTTTCCTCTGACTCAAAACAGAAAGTCTGTACACTGAAAACCGAGTTGAGAGCACTGGGCCCACCTTCTCCCAACCCTCAGGCCTGGTCCTCTCTCACATCAGGCCTGGGCCCACTCCTCCCCTCCCCCTGTTCCTGCAGTGAGGAGGTGGGGAATGGGCCCAGACTCCAACCAGCAGGAGGAAAGGGGGGAGCAGGCCTGGATGGGGCGTGGGGTGGGGTGGGGTGGGGCAGGGCACAGGGCTCCCCCTGCTCCCTGTCATTCTTGATGGGAAATTGGCTAGTGTTTTATGACAGTTTGTGTGTGTGTGTGTGTATAGCTAATGCAATACTTCACTTGTCTAAGCTTTCCTAGGAAAATGTACAGTTTTGTTTAGAAAGTGTTATATTTCTAGCTGTCATGGCTAAGAAGCTACACTTCCAAATATGATCTGAATCAGCACTAGTTTGGAATAAATGTTCAGAAACACTTGGCAAAATATAATCTTTGGTCTGAATCTACTCTTGTTAATAAATCAACACAAAAATAGGTTTGGCTCAGTAGGTTTAAAACTTAAAATATTCTCATCATCTTCATTTGGGGAGAATGGACTTTATAGTTAATGATACTGTTGTTGATCAGTGTAGCATTTCCAGTCTTTTGTAACTGTGGATATAGCAACATACTTAACTGAAAATGCCTACCATTATTTTTTGTACCTTCCTAATTTGAAGTCTTTCTGTCCATTTCATGAATTTGAATGAACATTCTGAGTGGGGTAACATTTTAGAACAAGCATGATTGCTTCCTAAAAATACAAAAGCCAAATATTTATTGGCTAGCTACATCATGGATGTAGGTGAGGTGTGAGGTTTTTGAAACTGCTCTCTGGTTAGTTTCAATTTTTCTCCCCAGGCTATAAGTAAGAGCTTTCAATTAAATACATATAGGAGTGTAGCAATATTACTACAGAGGGGAAAGATTCTGGGTAACAAAGGGAGAGATGAATTACATTCATGTTATAGCTAAAGCACACTATAATGTAGGGGTAGGCAACCTTTTTCAGCTGTGGGCTGGAATGACCCATGCTGGGTTAAAAGTGGGCAGACGCTACAATGCAATGGCTGCTGGTGCTTGTCCCTATAGAAGCACAGGACGAAGCTGAAGTCCACAGCTGAAGTCCACCACCGAAGTTTCATGGCTGTAGGCCAGATCTAGCCAAAGAGCAGTAGGTTGTCGTCTGTCCTGTCTCCCCACCCCTGCCCTCAAGATCCTCCCCTATAATACATTACTTTAAAAAATATTTATATTGTGGTGGGGAAATGGTTTAAGGAAGAAGCATAAAATTTATCCATTTCTTGCTACAATAACAAAAAGTAGTGAGGCCCCTAAACTAGCATCCAACACAATGCACATGATAGAGATATGCTGAAACCAGACCCGGAATTTGGCCTGAATAGTTGTACAAACCTCTTATTTGCAGCATATAAATGGCTCTTGTTTTGAAAAATAAATAAATAAATGAGAAAACAGACCAGTTTTTGGAGAGAGAAAAAACCACTGCACTGGCTATTTTGGTTAAAGGATACCACAGTATCAACCATATGCAAACAGCAGAAGTGAAATGTGTTTTCTGAATAAAAGAATCTTTTGTGGAGTTTAGCTGTAATGCTTGGCAAGGCTGCCATTTCTTCACACTCTGCATCCTTCACTGAGGCACTGGGATGGAAAAATCTGCCTGGGAGAGGAGTCCAAAACCTGCCCAGTCAGGGGACCATAAATATTACAAAAGATGTATTTTGCATTTTCTAGTAAATGAAGGTTTGAGGAATTCAGTCCCCCAAACCTTCTGCTATTCAGCCTAAATAAGTCACATCACACTATTAATAACCACAGTCTGGTCAAGGCTTCTGAGAATATAAAATCACATCCTCTATGAGTCCATTATTTAAGGTTCAGCAGCAAGAGAAAGTTGTCACTAACTCAATTACTCCATAAAATGGGTGATGGTAAAACAGTGATGTCAGTCTAACCCTCAGTGGACAAGAACACCTCATTTGTCACAGAGAAGTCAAGAGCTAAGAGGCTGTAGACTCCAATCAGCCCTCTCCGTGTCAAAGGTAGTCCTGGCTAATTAGGTACAAGGCATGTTAGCAAAGCAAGAAGTGGGATGTTTGCTTTGCTGCACGTATTCTGTTAATGAACAAGGGACTTTCAGCCCAGATCCATAAATATTTCTAATTACTAAACTCCTACTTAGGCTCCAGCCTCCTTTTGAAATCAATAGGAGTTAGATACCTAAAGGTTTTTGTGGATCTAGCCTTACTTTCCAGGGCTGTCATTTTAGCAAGTTTCAGGAGCACAACTTCACCTTTAATTACACCCTTCATAGATTTGTAAGGGACCAATAGTCAATTAACCTCATGTCTTGCATAATACAACTCAAAGAATTTCACCTAGTGAGCCACTACCTTGTTGGATTAGGAGACAACCCTCTCACCTACAGAGGTGACCATGGTCTGGCCATAGCTCCTGACACTATTCAGCTTCAGTCAGAGCAAGGAGGAGTGGCTGTAACTTATAACTTTCTAATTCAAACACATTTAATCTTTAAATCTCAAAACTATAAATTAATATCTATTTATTATCAACAGGCACTGTAATTTTACAGCTGCATTCCAAAAATTATAGAATGAAGGAAGCAAACACCTGAAACATGTATACTGTTGGCCTCATTTAGTATTTATATTGGGGATTCTAACAAACAAGACTGAAAGTGGATTTTTACAAAAAAGACATTTCCTACATGAAGCAGCTCCTACACTCTATTATCTGAAAGCGCCCTCTGCTGTACTTATAGAGTCAATATGATTTCACAGAGTACTAGTCCTATGCAGTTTGATAACAGTGAGTTCTTCTTCCACTGAAAATCTCTGGTTGTGTTGCTTTCTCTGTTGTAGATAGTTTTGCATTAGAACCAAGCCTCTAAAAGTTAACATATTGATTGGCTTTCTACTCTTGGGTCATTTGTCTTTTGTACAAGACAAGAGCAAACCATGCTAAGGCTAGGATTTGTTAGTGGTACCTAAGCCCTTTGAATTTCAGTGGGCAGTGACATTGATACAAGGGAATCCTGGTGTTATAAGTACCTGGAGACCAAGAGAATAGGAAATGAAAGTTTCATAGATGTGCGTCCACTCCCAGAGCTGGAATGAGTTTTCCAGTAGAAGAAAGGAATAGAGGGAGCGTAATAAGGAAAGGCAGGGGACCCAAAGGGCAGAGTAGCTAAGGAGGAAGGGTATGTTTGAAGATGGTAGCCAGGGCAAAATACAGAAAGTTCCAGGATTAAGGAAAGTTACTCCAGAGATGATGCATGGGAAAGCATAGAAGAAGGAGGAATGAAATGGTACCAAGTGAGATAACTGGAGGGAAGAGAAAAGGAAATGAAGATATGAGAAAGGTGAAATGAAGAACAGCTACAGAGCACAATGCTGATATGAATAGGGAAAGACTATGTGGCTGGCTGATGAGGTAAAGAGTGATTAATTAGGTGTCAAATCAACAGGACAATAAATGACATGAATTAGGTAGAAAGAACACAACAAACAGTGTGTAGATAATCAAGAGTTAGAAAGTTTATTAATTCAGTCGCAGAAACAAATCAGCTGTCATTTAGCTTTGCTGAAAAAATTATTCCTGGATTCTTTTTCCCAGGCAAAGTAGACAGGCTCTGAGAATATATAGGAGGCAAGGGGAAAGGCCATCATTCAACTGAGGCATATTGGAACAGCAGGTTTCAAGAACATGCAAGGTTACCTTTCCAGTGCGGCAAATGCTAGCATCTGTTAAAATGAAGGGTCCTGCCTTCATGGTTCTGCAGTATTATTGCACTCTGTGCTACTACCTTGGGACTTTTTGAGGCTGATGCAGGTGAAATTTGCCTTAAGTGTGCACCAAGGTCATTAAATTAAAGGCTTCCAGGTTTGTCTGTCCTATCCCCCTTCCCAAACCAGGAATACAAAGGTGCAAAATATATTACAAGAGCAAAGGATCTAAAAAGCAAGGAGGAAAAGGTCCTGTAAGTACATTAGAAGTGAGAGGAAAACAAAGAAAATTATAGGTCCATTACTTAATGGAAGGGAAATAACTAACACATGATCCAGGAGAAACTGAAACATACAAGATGTTTTTCCTTCACATTGTGATGTCTTCACAAATGAAATTAATTATGACAAGAAATTTAATACAACCATAATTAATGACAAGAGGATAGGAGCACAGGTTACAATACAGAGAGGGCATGTTAAAGAAAGTCTGACTAAATTTACCTTAGAGCATGAAAGGGAGTAGCCAGTCATCTGCGAGCCATTAACAACTGTCCTAGAGGATGCTTCACGGCTTGAGGGACTGAAGACTGGCAAATTCAGTATCTTTTGCTAGAAAGAGAGGAACAAGGAGGATCTGAGGAATTATAGACCTGTCACACTTTCTTTCAACTTATTATACCTGGAAATGTAATGGCAGAAATTAAGCCAGTTTGTAAGCATCTACAAGTTAATAATGTGGTAATAAAGAGTCAATGTGAATTGGTCAAGAAAAAAATCATGTCAAACCAATCTCATATTCTTCTGGCCTAAGTGCCAGAGGGTACGCAGTAGCCGATATCTCTCAATTTCAATAAGCCTTTTGAGATTTGTCATTACATTCTCTAATGTAATGTATTTGTCATTACATTCTCAAATTAGACCACTATGGTTCAGATCAGGAGTGTCAAACCTGTCTGGCCCCTGGAAAAGTGGTGTGGCACTGGTATACAGGCCAGAGGAATGGTATGGAGCTGACCCCATGAGCTGTATCAAGTCAATATGTGCCAGTTCTGGCACAAGTGGCACCTGCTTCAACTGGCAGGAAGAGGTCTGGTGTCCCAGGCATTTGGCTGCCACCACAGGAATAAGCAAAAATCCTGGGCTCTATCCCATGGTGCTACGGGGACTTCAGCACTGCAGTGCTCACCTGGGCACTTGGCAGATAAAATGACAAGAGTTGCAGTATTGGATCACCTGCAGTACTACAGCTTCTTCCCATGGCAGAAGCCAATTACGTAGGTGAAAGCTGCAGTGGTGAATCTACAGCATTATTGTGGGAAGGAGCCCAGTACCCTAGATGCTTGGATGCCGCTGCAGGAATACGCCATGGTGCCAGGCTTTATCCAAAGGTCCTGCTGGGGCTCGAGTATCATTTGGTTCTCACCTGGGTGATTGGACACCATTGTAGAAGATCCCCCAACCCAGCCAGTTAGTGTAAATGTCTGCAGGCTGGATCACGTGCCTCTCTGGGGCAGATCCAGCCCACAGGAAATAAGTTTGACACCCCTGGTTTAGATGAAAATACAGTAAGATGGGTGCACAACTGGTTACAAACTATATTCAAAGAATAGTTATTAATGGCTCATAGTCAAAGTGAGTGGACATACCAAGTGGGATCCACACAGCTCTGTCCTGGAACAACTACTATTTAATTATGAGAGAAAGCTTACATGATGACAGAAAGTACACTTAGAAAAACTGCAGATGATACCAAGCTGGTAGGACCTATATGCGCTTTTAGGAAGATAGGATCAATTCCAAAATGATCTTTTAAAAATTGGAGAAATGATCTGAAATTAAGAATATGAAATTCAATAAAGACATGTGCAAAGTATTACTCCTAGGAAGGAAATTCACATATACAACACATGGAATCAGTGGTTGCAAAACTGCAGAAGAGGATCAGAGGATTTTAGTGGACCACAAACTGTATGTGAGTTAATATGTGTGGATTTATTGAGGAGTACAGTGCGGCAGTTACTCTCTCCTTTGATTCATGGTCCACCCAGATTTTAAAACCCACTGCCTAGCAGTGGCAGCTGCTTTCACATTCAGGCAGCAGTGAAGGAATCAATTACCAGTGACTAGCTGGTACTGGTAATATAGTTCATACTTCACAGTCTTGCAGGCTGTTTATTAACTCTTGCTAAAAATACCCAATATTCTTTCTATACCCAATATTCATGTGGGTATAGAAATAACTTTTAGTGAGGTATTGTCACGATGCTTAGGAAGGCTAGCTTTTATGTATCTGAAAAAAAATGCACATTTAATTCTAAAGAAACAATAACCTTTGATTATTTTTGCCTAGTTTGTTTATACATAATATATGATACAACAAATTAGCACATATTCCAAAAATTATATGTTTTTGTTTCAAACTGAAACTAGTATATTAGTAAAGCTTCTCGTTTCTTTTTAACTGGAGGAAAATATGTATTGTTATGTGATAATGCACTGCACCATCCACACTCACCTTTTCAAAATCCTAGATCCACCCATATGAGTTAACAGAGGCATAGTGTTGCAAATGTCATTCTGGGATGCATTAACAGGAGTTACTTTAACTGTAGTCTCAATAGCACAGAGTATTCAGTCCTGTTTTGGACATGATACTATAAGAAAGATGCCTTTAAAACTGGAGAGATTATAGAGCCGAACAACAAAAGTGCGAAGAAGTTTGAAAAAATGAGACTCATGGTAAAAGGTAGAAAATCGGATTAAATTAGTCCAGAAAAGAGAAGACTAAAAGGGGCCATTACATTCTTCACATACAAAAAAGTTGCAATAGTATGTGATCAGGGGGTGGTGATCAGTTTTTTTTCCAATAATAATAATATTTTTCATGTCTACTGAAGACAAGCTTATTGGCTCAATTTGCAACACAGGAAAATTGGGTTAGATATTAGGGAACACTTTCTAACCATACTACAGTTGCATTTATATAGACAGTTATATCAAATGTGTTAGTCTAAGTACCTTAAACATTCAGTAGGTGAGTAAAGAACATTGTGCAAATCCATGAAGGAACCAGATTGTCCCTGTTCAGAGTTATGGCCTGCATCTTCTGTCTAGTTACTGCTCTAATAGGTAGAATGAAAGAGGGCTCACTTAAATTTATTTGCAACACCTCTGACATGACTGGTTTTTAGGTAGGGATGAGGTGGAAGGTCAAAACCCAGGGAATGAAATGTTGGACCTGTCACAAGAACTGCTTAAAATGTATTCTTGCCACCTGGCATGCCAGATGCAGATGACATTATAATTCCTTAGAGGAACTCTCTTAATGGGGTGCCTTGAGGAACCAGATTCCCCTCTTTGCACCATTGGTCAGACCACAGTTGGAGTACTGCATCCACTTTTGGGCACCGCACTTCAAGGATGTTGATAGACTCGAGAGTGTCCAGAGGAGCGCCACTTGTATGGTTGGTGGCTTACAGGACAAGCCCTATGAGGAGAAACTGAGAGACCTGGACCTTTTCAGCCTCCGCAAGCGAAGGCCAAGAGGTGATCTTATGCTCACCTACAAATTCATTACGGGGACACAGCAAAGGATTGGAGATGCTCTGTTCACCAGGGCGCTTCTTGGGGTAACATGGAATAATGGTCACAGACTGACAGACAGCAGATTTAGGCTAGATATCAGGAAAAAATTCTTCATGGTATGGGTGGCCAAAATTTGGACTGGGCTTCCAAGGGAGGTGGTGCTCTCCCCTGCCTTGGGAGTCTTTAAGAGAAGGCTGGATAGGCATCTAGCTGGGGTCATCTGACCCCACACTCTTTCCTGCCTAGGCAGGGGGTTGGACTCGATGATCTGTTGAGGTCCCTTCCAACCCTAGCAGCTATGGATAGATAGCATTTTTGGCGTCTGAGCATTGGTTGGTCAGGGTGTTTCTCGTCTTACCTCAGCAAGGCCTTGGTAAGCTGTTCCTTCCAAGTCAAGGTATCAAGGAGTGTCAAACCTCTCTGGACCTGTTTGTGATGCACCTACTAATGCACAACAGAGTACAGTTAGCTCTGCTAATTACTGTATCTTGGAGTCAACAACAACTCTGAGATCTGTGTAATCATCTACGGCATAGCTGTTCAATTTGTTTATGAGAATAGGATGGGATACCATGTTGAAGTCCAAGTACGTGACATCTACCTCGACTACTATGTCTAAGCATTTAGTGACCTGGTCATAGAAAGAAACACGGCTAGTCAGGCAGGATCTACCTGCTATGAACTCATGCTGGTTGCCCTTGAGCTTTATATTACCTGCAGTCCTACAAATATGATCCTTGACAATTTTTTCCAATGATTTTTCCAAGGATAGAGGTGAGACTAACCAGTCTATAGTTACCCAGATCCTACTTCCTCCCCTTCCTGAAAATAGGTACCACCATTGGGCCTTTTAAGTCCTCTAGGACCTTACCTGAGCACCATGAGTTCTCAAACAGTTGTGCCAGTGGTTCTGCTATGACACTGGCTAATTCTTTTAGCACCCTTGGATGAAGCTCATCCAGTCCTGCTGATTTGCACACAGAAGTGTCTCTTTACTAGATCGGTGCTGACAGTTGGTGGACCAGTGTTCCTCCTGCTTCTGTCAGTAATGCATTTGGGAGATTTATTCATGACCAAGAATACAGAGCCAAAAAAACTCATTGAAGAGTTCTGCTTTGTCCCTCCTATGTCACCAACTGTCCTTGTCTAGCCTGTAGGGGTCCTATGCTGTCCTGCACCACCTTTTTGCTCCCTATGTACCTGAAGGACTTTTTTGTTGTCCTTAATTTTTGCTGCCAGCCTAAGTTCTAATGCTGCTTTAGCCTTCCTTATTTCCTGCAAGTGCGAGCCAAGGAGGTATACTCCTCCTTGGTAGCTACCCCCTGCTTCCACAGCCTGTATGCCCCTTCTTTGCCCCTAGACTTTCCTGGATTTCCCTGTTTAGCCAAGAGGGCTTCTTGGCCCCCTTTTCTACACAGTGGGATTGCTTCCTTGCGAAACAACCATGCTTCCTAGACTCCCCCATTTTCTCAATGCTCTTGAGCTTTAATGCCCCACTAACTAATCTCCTAAGCACACTGAAGTCAGCCTTTCTGAAGTCTAGTACTTCTGTCCTGCTGGTTACTTTTCCCACCCTTTGCCAGATAGTGAATTCAGTCAATTGATGGTAAATATCCCCTAGGTTACCTTGTACCTGCAGATCCATCACCAGGTCATCCCCTGTAGCCAGCACCAAGTCCAGCAAGGCTTTCCCCCTAGTGGGATCATATACCTCCTGCATTAGGTGGAGGTCCTGTATGCAGGTTAAGAACCTACGTGAATGGTTAGTTCTGGCTGACTGATCCTCCCAGCAGATGTCAGGGTAGTTTGGGTCACCCATGACAACTGTATCTCTTGGCCTGTGAGAGCTGCCCAGAGAATATATTATATGCTTACAGCATGTTTGCTAAAGTGTAAAGATTAAGTCATTTCAAGGGGTGGAGTTGACATGCTAAATCCTCATGTTTTTGCTTGCTCATTATTTAGCAAGGAAGCTTGTGGTAGTTGTTCACTTAAGGCACCTTATTGGCCACTAGACAGCATAGTTTTCAGCCACATCTAGCCACCCAACCCCTAGAACAGTGTTTTCACATAAATATCTGTATCCAAGACAGCTGCATTGCAAATGCATGGAATATACATGGAACTTTGGGAGATGAAGCTGAAAATTCCAGGCAGAATCTGCCACACTGAACAAATCCAAGCCTATAGTTATATTAATGGACATACATACCATTACAATGAGAAATTTCCAAAAACAAATTCTCTGCTAATCTACAAGTAGGGCATGTGGAGGGGGAACAACTCCAAATAGATTCATCCCTCTGATGTGTACAATGGATTGATACAGTAATCCCAGTGGAAAAGTATACTTTTGCTCCAAGTCTAGAGCATTTACTCTGTTAATTAAAAATGGTCATGTAAACCAATTAAGTTGTACTTGGCAAATAAAGCTGCTTCTTAAGAAAGCAAGAGGAAAACTATAAAATTATCTTGACGTCTATGAAAGGTGAGCTTGAAAAGTTTCTAAAACTAGAGGTCATTGTTCAGTTTATCATGCAACCACAGATATTCTCAGAAATACTTTTAAGGCACAGGAAATAGCATGACATTTCTAAGCCTGTACATATCAACTATGAAGAGTTTAAAGTATCGATGATTAGGTCCTCAACTGTTGTCAGTTGGCACATTCCATAAACAGTCTTTTTTTTTCTATGTTTGTACAGTGCCTGGTACAATGGGATCAGGCTCCATGAGCGAGATTTCAGGGTACTGCCATAGTGCTAAAACCTGAGACATTTGTGGAACTAAACTAGCTGTGGGTTTGGTGTTAGGTTTTTTCTAAGCGTTGTCTATTCTTTGTTTGCTGTTAGCACATACAGGATGGAATGAGAAGCACGCAATTTTCTTCAGGCTTAGAAATGCAGAGCTAGCTCTAGTCTGACATCTCTGTGTTATTACCCCTCAGTAGGATACACCACAGTAATACACATACATTAGGCACCATGACCGAGGAGGAAGAGTTTGGTTAGGAACACACAAACAAGCTACTACAAAGTATGAGAAAGTGTGAATTTACAGCACCTGAGCTACTCTGTGGCAACTGTCCATGTGCACTTTCTTAAGTTACCTGGACACACTTTAAACAATTTCACATCCTAGTTTACCTAAAAATAAACCTGTTAATGTGCTCTTGCTCCTTGTTTTTCCAAGGCAATTTTGGAAGTGTGGAGAGTTTATAGTAGATAACTGAAGGCTTCTTTTCTATGTTATTTTTTTCTTCCTTTTATTGTTTTTAGCTATAGGCAGAAAGTCAAACTAGAGTGTTAGTTTTGCAGCAAACTACAATAATTTCTCTGAAAGCAAGAAAAAGGCAAATACTGGCAGCTGAAGTACAAGTATAAATTCAGCATTATATAGAGTATGTCACAACTTCTTTACACAAGAAACGGAACTTTTTCCAGTACATACCCCCACTCAAACTTAACTGCTTATACAAGGACAATTTAGCTGGTGGTATATAGCCAAGTAAAGTGTGAGATTTACTTTATGGACTAAACAGTATATGAAATATGGGTACAGCAAGTCAGAAATCAATACAGAGCTACTTTTTAATGCATCGTGGCTTCAGACCAAAAACAATTGCTTTTTTCTCCATGAGCGGAGCAAGTTTAGAAAGAGATAATTCTTCCAAATTCTTTCCATTTCTTCGTGACCAAATCCCATACAAATGGAATCCTACATGCTGCGTGTAAGTGACACAAGATTTTGTAATACTAACCATTTGAGTTAAAACTTGAAAAAACACAACACATCTTACAATCCCTACAGTGCTTTGTGTTTTGGTCTGCTACCCAAAAAGGTTAGGGCACTTGCCAGCATGATCCCAGTCCATCATCCAGATTCAATTTAAAATAGGTAGAAAGTAAATAGCAGAGAAACAAAACCTTAAGATGGTAGCTACAATATACGTGGAAGCTGGATGTAAACTAGTAAAGTTTTGGTGTCAACAGAACTGAATGCATTTCTACTACATGAGAATCAGGCCTGAGGAACTTCAATAATACTACAGATAGGAGGGGGACATCAACAAATACTTATTTCCAGTCTTTCCAGTTAAAGTCAAAGAGTACTTTGAAGATTGTAAAATTCTAAGATAGAGATTGCTTAGATAGGCAGGTATTTCTAGCTACATTTGACAGATGAGGAAATAGAGATGCAAAATACTAATGCCAGTATATAAATCGATTTTTAGAAAAGGAATTGTGTCCTTTAGTCAATTTAGTCCCACAGACTTCAACAGGACTTGCATACAGTCCCACAGACTTCAATAGGGCTTGTGTACATGTTTGAATTGGGGACTTAAGTACATTAGCCAAGATTACATAGGAAGTCCCTGACAAAGAAAGTGTTACAAACACTGGTGCTGTTAGTGTCCTGTGCTCTTCCTGTTAAACCATGCTTTCTCCATTGAGAAAGCCACACTCAAAATGTTATAACCAGAAAGTCACCATGTATTTCCAGTCATCCATCTTGTGAAGACTATGGTTTAATTAGCTTTCTGTTGCCAGCCTGGTTTTGGATCCTCTCCCACTCAAGAGAAAATGTTCTTGCGCTTCAAATTTTGCATGGGTGGTCTCTGGCCACAGTAGAATTGTTGCAGAATTTCTGTGTGTAGTGTACAAAACATTTCAGAGCTGTGGCACTAGAATTCCTAGGTAAGGTTAAACATAAAAACTTACTGTGTGTAGGTATGGAAAACTTTCCAGAGAAGGCAGTGCAAACAACTTCAACTTTGTTTCGCTTAGTCTACATCTAGGTGAAGCACTGTTCAGCAACTACCTTTACCAGAAAAGGCAAAACTGGAGGGAGATATGGATTAAAGCCAGGATTTAGGCCTGTGTATTTTGTACAGCACCAAACTCAAGGCGGCAATACATGGTCCTTCCCCTAGGGAGCTAAAGGTTCAATTATACTAAAAATAATCTGCCCCATGCAAAGATCAGAGATGTTTTCCTATGTTCCATAGTTTGCTGCTCTGCCAGTTACTGGTTTGTCAGTTATCAAAGGAAAGTATTGTTTTCATCTTCAACAAGATTTTAAAAAGTAACATGGATATCAAAGTTAACCGGCTAAGTCTCTTTTTATAGATAAAGAAGTTGAAACATGGAGCACAAGGTTCATTCAACCAGACATTGATCCTCTAGTAACAATAGGTCCTATGTGGCTGTATGTCTGGGACAAGATATCCCTGTATCCATGCTATTGAATCCTGATCTTTTAGCAGGGTGTTTCCAGCTACACAGATAGTACCAAAACTGTACTTGGCCAATAAAACCACAGTCCCTGGACACATACTTCTGTTTGTATAAATTACACTTTAGCAGCTGGCCTCCCTCTCAGATCCAGGAGTTGCAAGAACAGAACATAAAAAAGGTTTAAACCCTAGACCACATCTTTCTTTAATAGTTACACTCACCTTTAGTTCTGTTTTGCTCCAGATACAGTAGCAAGGACCTAAGAAGTTGAGCAGTGTACAAAAAGCAGGTCCAATATAATTAAATGTTCTTGGTAACTTAAAGATAAACGGATATATAGCTGAGTATTTTGTTTGTAAAGTAACTGTTCACTCTAAACAGGTTACTTTTTTTGGTTCAAGATTTATCTTCAAAACTTATACTGTAGATTTTGCTATATCTACTTTTTACATTACCGCAAGCAAATATATATGAGGAAACAATGTTTGGAAACTTTGGCTTCTCCCAAGAAAGGTTATTTGAGAAGAATAAACTGTCCTCTTTAAAATACTGGCTCCTGAAACATTTTAAATACCATTTTATAACAGCATATGCTGCAGAAACCTTACTTCTCTCCTCAGCAAGTGAAGATTTGTAATGCAGATGGTGAACTCAATAGTGCTCTCTCATTTACATGTTCAGAAACTTGTTTGTTTAGATGGGAAAATAATGGTCCAAGAAACAGTTTATTTCTGTCTTAATCATTTGAAAAGCTTCTTTCTTTTCTTTCTCCACTGTTTATTGTCCTTGTCTTCAGTATCATCAGGAGGGTCTGGCATTATGAAACCATCAGTCAGTTTATAATATACTATTGTGGAATCCGATTCAACTATGGCCAGGATGACAGACAGTGGTGAATCTGGTTTATCTAGCTGAGCACATGCTTTCTTCATGATCTCTCTTATCCTGACAGAAGACAAAGAGTAAAAGGAGAGTCAAGGATCAATCTAGTCATACATTTAAAAAACAGCAAACCCAAAAGATGCAACACTACCTCTTTTTCTCAGGGCTTATGTAACAGCAAATCATGAACATTTATTTCCAATGGATCTTTTGTCTTTTAAAGGATGTTCCTACAGGTGCACGCTAGTGATGATATTACTTAGTAACCAATCCATTTTACCATTCAAACCTTTTGGTATCATTAGATTAGCTGACACCCCTTCTGTTGTAAACCACATAACAAACAAAACCAAAAAAACCCCAATCCAGCCATCTGCTTTTGGTACATATGAATGTCATCATTAATATTGATAGGACAAGATAATAAGATATTTTAGCTTACTGACACTCTTATGTTAATAATCATTGGCTCCTACACATGTGGGGAGCCTGCTCTGACATGCTGAAAATCTAGTGCATCAGAGCAGACTCAGTTAATCAAGTCTGCTGGAGCATGGAAATTGATGCGCTCCGGCAGCCCATGCGTCATGTGCATCAGCACCACCTCGCAGCTTCAAGCTGAAAAACTGGCAGCAAGGTGCTTTGAACTAAAACATGTCTGATGAGCTTTAGTTCAAAGTGCTCCATTGTCATTTTTACAGCATGGGGACACATGGTGATGCTGATACACGTGATGTGCGGGTGCTTTTAGTTAGTGCAGCTCTCTAATTAAAGCACCTGGCACTGCATCCAAAAGCATGTGTAAAAATGCCCTATATTTCTGGAGTTAAAAGAAATTCATTTCCTTTCTTAAATGCTAGAGAAAAAGTAGATGTTAACTTTTAGCTAAAAATTCTTCAATTGTACAGACTGCTACAGGGAATGGATTCATTTTGACATTTCCAGTTACACCATCCGGGGATATCAGTTGATTACATTCCTATCTTAATCATCTCTACTTCTAGAGGTGTTGATACATTTGTCCCATATTGGATCAGCACTAATCTAAGGAAAATTGACTGTACTGGCAGTCAACTTTTTTTGGCTGATGTGGCCGATAATGCCACCGATAAATGCCCTATGCATGTGTGCAGCCGCAGCGCAGCATGCAGCTGGCCAGGAGCACAACCCGGCAGAATGGAGAGCAGCCAGGTCTAGCTTGAAAGTCTGTTGTGAGGGAAGGAGTATTGAGGGGGGAGGAGGGGAACAACAAATTGAGGGCCTAGCATGAGAGAAGAAGTGAGGCTGGGGCAGCTGCCTAGCCAGGGCAGGGCGGAGCGGGGCACAACTCCCACCACTGCACATGCTCCAGGAGGGCATGGAGGGGGCATGTACCATGCAGATCTGCATGTGAGGTGAGGGCAGGCTGCCACTGTGGGCTGGGATGGCGCTGTGCTCTCCTGACGGGGGTTGGGTCAAGCTGCAGCAGTGCTGGGATGGGGCTATGGGTGGGGGGGCCTGCAGCCACCCCAAAATTCACTGTAGCTCCCTCCCTCAGCACAGTTGCTGCCCACCCTAAGTGTAACCCCCATGCTGGGAAGAGCCCAGCTCCATCCCAGCCCCAGCCTGCAGTGGCAGCCCACCCTCACCCTGCATGCAGACCCAGAGGGCACACAACCCCCCCATGCCCTCCCAGGGCATGCGCAGCAGCAGGATCCACCCACCCTCCAGACAAGCTGTTCACAACTCCATCCCATGCTCCGCTCTAGCTGCGTAGCACCTACCTCTGTCCCCACCCCAGCCCCACTCCCTCCCTTACCACACGGTCCTTTATCTGCACCTCCCTCCTCGCCCCTACCCCCACAACAGACTTACCAGCTGGACACTGTTCTCCAAGTGCCCAGCTGCATATTGGCAATCAGATCAGTATCAGCTGGTATGGCTCGTTAAAAAATTGGCCATCGGTATCAACCCAAAAGATTGCTCTTGGTACACTCCTGTATACTACTATGGGTTTCTAAGAGACCATTTGTCCTGACCTATATACAGTACAAACACTTATTCACAAGGCCCTCTGCTTCCCCCTACAGGGTGTGTACATATGTGGGGAAAGGAAGCAGAGGAGGGCATTAGCATAATTTGATGTATGCCCCAGTTAAAACACAGGGGCAGGTAAATTCTAGTCCATGAGCCACATCGGGCCCACAGTGACTCCATTTCCCAGCAGCCCCCACGTGTTGTGGCACCTGGTTTCCATGAGGACTCCAGGGGCAGTGGGGCCGTGGCAGCACCAGGCTAAGGTTTCCATGGAGACTGTCCCCAGCAGCACTAGCAGGGCATGCAGCTGGATGGGAAGTTGCTCTGGGGCTGGGATCTTGCATCAGTGACAGTGTGGTCTGGAGCTGGAGCAGAGCTGCAATCCACTGCCTGCATACTCTGGGCAGAAATGTGCAAGATCTCAGCCCTGGACCAGGTCTTCTTCTGCAACCCTTCATTAAAAAATTAGAGGATCAAAGATAAATTAAATGGGATGTGGTAGAGGATAATGCAGCACTGCAGACCTCTCCAGGCTGCTCGGAACATGACCCTTCCAGCGATATAAAAGCAGTCTCAGAATTTGAACCCAACTATAGGACTGCAGTCAGACTTTGTGCAGGGTGGAGTGGAGGTGGGTGGTTTGGAGTGGGGGTGGGTGGTTTGGAGCCTCTCTGAGATGAGGGACTCCAATCTACTCTAATATAGGCTGAGCAACCCCCTGCCTGAGCTCCCTCCTATCCCTTCTGCCCCCCCTCCCACCATGCAGACAGCACCGGGGACAGGGCTGGGCTGTATCACCCCAGCCACCTGAGCAAACAGAAATTAATGAAGGCGCTTCACTCTGGAGCACCTTCATCTGAACTCTCATATAGTGAGGGTTAATTTGTCATGTGATCGAGGACTTCTAAAGCTCTCTGCAACTGTGCACTTCTGTCAGGACATGACTGTAGAGCACTTTCAAGGGGCTGATCATGTGACAAATGAAACTTCTATCTGCACTCCCAATTACACTATTAATAGGGCCTGCTTCAAAATGAGGTTTCTCTTCAGAGGCTTGCATACCATGAAACGAGTCACAATGGCACCCTCTAGTGACAGCATCTAATATAGTCAAAACCATAAATTATGATTACTATTTTGGACAGCAATATGGCATTGTTGTAATAAGTTCCACTTTTCAATAGATTAGCGAATACAATCTTATAAAATGAAGCATATGTTTATGATAGCAGAATTACAGCATTTCTCTTTGCCACGTCAAAAATGGAACTGTACGGTACAATATACAATTAACTCAGTGCCTCAGGCTCCAGAATAGCCCTGTTCATCCAGAGGTTCAGGCTGCCTAGAAAGTTCAGGGACAGATATCCTACACATGCCACCTTCAACGGATTCATGCCAACAACTGCTTACTAAAACTGAAAGGCGGCTACATCCCCAAGAGAGCCTAGAGAACAATCAAGTATTTGTGCTGCTGGGAACACAGTGGGAAGTCTGCTGAGCTAAAATATTCTGCAAGCATTTTCCCCCATTTTCTGAAGAAAAGTCATTGAATGTTAAAAAACAGAAGTAGCTAAGGTTTTGGGTTTCACCACAAATAGATCTTGATCTTCAACAGAGGCAATGGGGCACAAAAATGGAGAGACAGATAAGCTAGGGGGAATTAAGCTCTGCGGGAAGTGAGAAAATTAGAGAAACTCACTTTTCTGAATTATTAGAATATTCCCAGAGCAAGTGGCATTTTACTTCTTCTTTCTCATGAAAAAAACCCTTTCCTCATCTCTTAGATTTTTTTTGCATTTTATCTAATCCATCCATGCCTCCAATTTTGCAGGACAGATCCTGCTTCCAGCAAAGCCAGTGTGATCACAACTGGGCTCTGAATTTGTAAACAAAACCCTACCAACCACACAGGCCATCCAGCTTGCAGGAGGTGAAATGGATTTCATCAAAAAGGCATTCATCAGCATGGCAAATTCCAAGGAGATGGAGCCTTCTTGAAGCTCATAAAAGAGGCACTGCTGTACAAATCTACAATCTATAACAGTTGGCCTTTCTGAAGCCCTTTCCAGCACAGGAGCTTAAAGGGCTTTATAAATAATGAATTAAGACTAATACCTGCAAAGTAGTTATTCTAGCCATTTTACAGAAAAGTCAACTGAAGCAGTGAAATTACTTAGCTTAACTGTCAAATGGGATGTCTGTAGCCAAGGCATAATCGCTACCTAGAACTGTGAAAGAGGCTAAACAGAAGTCAAGGGCTTATTAGGCAGGATATTTTAAGTAGACCTGGAAAGTGCTAATATTATTGTACAAAGGCATTAGTAAGACCCAATTTAGAATACTGTATACCACTCTGGTCACTTGTAATTACAAAGAAGAAGACTTTAAACTAGAACAGGTACTAAAAAGGTTGCTAGACAGAGAAGCAGAGAATCTGTCCTACAAAAAGTAAAATGGAATCTGGCTTGTTTAGCTTAGGAAAACAAAGATTGCAAGGGTAGGATTCTTTTTTTAGAAATACAGTTGCAAGGTGAATATACCAGGAAGTGAGAAGAGCTATTAACCTACAAGAAAAAGAAAACAAGATCTAATAGCTACATACTCATCCCAAAGAGTGAAACTGGAAGTTAGAAGGTGGTTTCTAATAAGCAAAATAAGTTAACTTGTGAACAGACTAGTGGTGACAAGGAACCCAAGCTGTTTCAAGATGGAACCTGACACGTTTATGGAAGGGATAGAATAATATGATTGGGTTATTCTTAGATCAAGGAGCAGTGACACAAGATGTCTACACAAGATGCTGACTGTGTAGTTGTTACTGTACAGTCATTTAGTACTTTTATATACAAGTACTAAATGACTTTGTAGTAACTGGAGTTACTGCACAATAGCATCGCCAAACAGCTTTAGGTGATGCTGACTGTGCAGAAACTTGTTACTACTGTGCAGCAGCCTCACATCATGCTTCATGCTACATGATGCTACTGCACAGTAGTAAGCTACTGCATAGTCAACTTCTCATGTAGGCATGGCCAGTAGATATGATAGAAATACCAAATATTTGGATGGGTTTAATGGGGTTGAAAGAAAAATCTCTGTGCAAATGGTTTCTGGCTATCCCATGCTTCAGAGCTTCTGCTACGCTCCTGTAGAGGCTAAAAGATTATTTTTCATCCCTCACCAAGCACTTGACACAGGCTAGAACATGCAAGTGCTCCTAAAAAGCACTCAGAAACCACTCAGGGTCCTGGCTGAAGGGTCTTGCTCACATACTCAAGGGAAAACTGACTACTAAACTGACTATTTTTATGTCAGCCACATAAAAATACTCCAAGAGATCTTTGCCATTCTTTGTATTGCAGGGCATGGCCTTTTATTACATTAAAATACATTCAAATTAACCTAACAAATTCTTTGCCATTGCAACGACCAAGGCCTTGACAGCTCCCTTGTGTGCCACAGATCAAAAGCAGGGAAACACCTGGCTTTTTTTCTTCCCTTAGGATAGTTTATGGCTGTGATGCAGGAATGGACAGAGGGGCTGATCTTGTGGAACGCTTTGGATAATTAGTTGCCTGCTAATGCAGAGGCAGTTCCCATCCAGTCCTATGTTTCTTTTTTGATTTCCACTCTTACTGAGCCATATCCTTACTAAACAATTTACTCAAGGCAAGCACTCTGGCTGCAACCCCATCCTTCATACATAGTTACTGCTATGAAGCAAAGTGGGGAAAAACGGTATTAACATTCCTGAAAAGTTTACTGGTGTTAAAAGTGGCAGCTAAAAATCACCATCAAGATTAGAGGAAAACATTTCCACAATTTAGTTTCTGTATGTGACAGCAATTCCTATTCAGGGAAAAACAGTGATAGAAGGCACAAGCCATCAATTTAACCTGTTACGAGTCTTTTACAGGATAGGCAAAAGTGGTAGTGAAGTCAAGTACCAGTGGGAAATTCATGTCATTCACTCAGTAGCATAACTAGGGGGTGCAATTTGGGCAGCACCCCCAGGCACTGTCTTTGTAGGGGGCCTCAAAAGCAGCCATTGCTGCAGCGAAACTCGATTGTACCAAAGAATTCAGCAGAGCAGGAACCAGTGCTGCCCTGGGTGTGGAGCTGTGCTGCTATGCCTCTGCATTCACTTATGGCAAATACAAGTAGCCAATACTAATCACTTTATATTAATGAACTTCCTGAAGGCTCTTAGGTACCACAATGAGAGGTATGATCCTAAAAAGCAAGGGCAGGGTCTAGAACCAATTTTAAAGAGAATTAGATTTCAAGTCAATACATCCATTCAAAGCAGGAGAGGGGTTCTTCTTGGGGTGAAGTAGGAAAACAATGGAAAGAATCAGTTCGATAAAAGCAGATGGACTCCAGGCATCTTTAAAAAATGCGCTGGTTTCCTGCCCAAATCATATTTAGTTAAATTTTCAAAAGAGCAAACTAGCCAAGCAGGAATCAGGATATGGGCAGTGACTGTAACAAGAGAGAAAGAGGAAGATAAAACAATTTATTGTAGTGAAATTCTCTGTGCAAAAGCCTCTAATAAACAGAGGAAATACTGAATGCTCTAAGCAGTTCATATGTTGAAATGATAGCCAAAATGAGCTATTACCTTTCTTAACAAGAAAGCTGAAGGCTTTGAATTTGTCTTTTATAGCTCGATGAAAATTCACCAGAAGCTTGACCAGACTGAACAGTTCCCTGCTCTTCATGCATGAGAAGATGCAATTCAAGGCTGGTGATTTAATGGAAGTTGGTTTCTGTACACACATGAATTAGTGCTTTATCTGACTTGTACAGAAGACACAAGCTGCTTGCTTGTAAAAACCAAGTCTCCACAATACTAAAGAGGCAACAGATCAGCCTAGCCTGAAAACGAATACTTTAAATATTGTGCTCAAATCAGATTTTGACCCAAAGTGTGGTATGCTGGGGGGGAAGGGCAGAAATGTTATCCTTTAAATCCGAGGCCCAATGCCCTTCATCTCAATTTTGAGGAAAATGAAGCAGGAGGAAAAGGTTACATTTTTAATATAAGAATAGGTGACACCCTGTTTTTGGAGGCGTTTCAGAATTATGGTTGTGAAGAAAGCTCAAGGTAAAATGAACTAGAGAAATTATAGTATTCATAAATAGTGGAGGTGTAAAAAATAGTGGAGGAAATGATGACTGATCATTCTGAATGCGAATACCCACACTTACAATTCAAAGGGGCCTGCACCTCAGTATTCATAAATATAACTAAGCAAAACTATTTACGTATCAGTTGACAAAAACTTTCCCCAGTTACAAATTCACAGATGTTTAAAAAAAAAAAATTGAAAAAGTCTGTCATTCCTTTTTCTTCCCAAATTTTATGAAAACAAACTGTTCCAATCTATGACTGAACATTTCTGCATAAATTCTTTCATGGGGAAACTATTTTTAAGCAAATGAGTTCTTCCCAGTATGCTTGAAGCATAAATATTGAAGAACTGGGAATTTTATTTTTCAAATTTGCAAAGTAATCAGATAGGACCTAGGAAAAAGTAATGCCCTCCCATATCAGTAACACAAATAACATTCTCTAAGACAGTCATTTTCAACCTGTGATCCACGGATCCCTGGGGGTGTACAGAAAATAAGAAAAACATATATCTTTTTCTTATTTTTAAATGGGGGGAGGGCAGATGGAGGCCTCTGTGGTGATGGAGGGAGCGGAGCTGGGGCATGGGATGGAGCCACGAGCACCTCATCCAGGGGACCCAGCAGGGAGCGGGGTGGCAGCTCACACTGCTACATGCCCTCCAGAAAGGCATGAGGGGGTGTCCCCAGATCAGCATGCAGGGCGAGGGCAGGCTGCCACTGTGGGCTGGGGCCAGAGAGGCACCAGGCTCTTCCGAGCTGGGTTTGGACCGGGCTGAGCTTGAGGGGGTGGCAACGGCACTGAGACAGGGCTATGGGGGGGGGGGCCGCGCAGCACAGCCACCCCAAAATTTGTCAAAGCCCCCTCAAACCCCTCTCCCAGCACTGGCACCACCTGCCCTGAGCATAGCCTAGCCCAACATCCCTGCCAGGAACAGCCAGGTGCTGCCCCAGCCCACAATGGCTTTGTCCCATGCCCTGCCCCAGCCCCACTTCCTCCCCCACCGCAGGGACCTCTATTTGCCCCTCCCTCACAACAGATCAACCAGCCGGACCCGGCTGCTCGCCACACTGCCGGGCTGTGCTCCTGGCTGCCTGCGTGCTATGCTGTGACCGCGCGCATCCATGCAGCATTTATCGGTGGCATTATCGATCACATCAGTTTTGTGTACCCCCTACGACCTTTTCAAGTACCCCTAGGGGTACATGTACCCTTAGTTGACAACCACTGGCCTAAAGGGTCCGGGAAAGATGACTACGATCAATCTGTATGCGAGTACCCACACTTACAATTCAAAGGGGTCTCCACCTCCATTTGAAATTTTTTAGGAGTCTCTAAATAAAGAAAAGTTTGAAAACCACTGCTCTAAGCAAATACCTGCTCTGACAAACCTGCCCTGACAACGACCTTTTAATTCTACAGAAGCTAAAAAAAAAAATGAAAAGCTTTTTAAAAGCTCACTGAAATCCTGTGTACACTTGTAGGCATGCTTCATTTTGTTTGTAGGAGCAATGTCATTGACTGGAAAGGGTTTGCCTGTGTTTAAAAAGCTTTGCCAATCTGGGAACTTAATTCTGAAACACTGACAATTAGACACAGACATAGTTGCCTGGCTGCATTAATTGACAGACAACCAGCAGAGCCAAGGAACTTAGGTGGCCAAAATAAATGGATTCCTCTTACAGCGCATAAACAAGGAGGAATGACTATTTAATTCAGCAGTGATCAAAAAAATAGTTTGCCAGGATGTGGAAAGCCTCCATTTGGTTGGGGGAAGGGATGATGACACGAGAAAAATAAAATAAAATAAAATAATGAAACAGAATCTTGTTCTCAATGTGTTCACTCACAGAAGTCTCAATAGGTCCCATTTTAAGCACACAGGCAGTGGAGTGAGCACATCCTCTGCCCTCCCATTTTTCTTAGTGATTCCTACTGCACTTTCAATACAGTTCCTTCAAAGACTTACTTTCCAGACAATTCCTGCATTCCCTGCCTAGTCATCTGGAGCAGCAGAGCTGGCAGGTCTCTAAAGCTGTTTTGAGAGGAAAAATCATGACCTGAACAGCTCCTACCTACTCTATGACCTGGTGCTTACTAGCTAAGTAAGTAAATACTTTCTGTTTGGTAACGTCTTCTGTACTGAGCTCATTGTTTCCAAGTCAGGTGTAGTAAACACTACAGACGCTGCATTTGAAACCCTGATTTCACCCTTTAAAACAACATATTTTGAATTTACACAAGCTCCTTGTGAAATGCAGAAAGAAAAACATGAAATGAAAGAAAAAAAAAAAGCAAGTGCATTTTGCTCAAAAGAAAAACATTGCTTCTCAAAGAGCAAATGCTTTTCTTGCCATGAGCTAACTGTGAAGTGGTATTGTATATTGTAGGAAATGACAATAGGTACTTGTGACCAGCAGCAAGCTTGAAATTTTAGTAGAAAAATGGGCCATTGTCAGGAGGAAGAGCGGGGTTGGGGAAAAAGTCAGAGATACTGCACTTCCCACCTACTTTAAAAATGCATTTTAGAAATAGCCTGTATACGTGATGCATGATTTGAGGGCTAATTACAGTATAATGATTTCTCTAGACCAGTAGATCTCAACTTTTATATAATTGAGGCACCCCTCCCATAACTTAAATACAACTTCCCGTAACTTCTGAGAAACTGAGCTGCATCCCATTTCAAAAACTAATTTATTATAGTACTTACATGTTTGAAGAGGGGCAGGGAAGGAGAAGGAGCAGCTAACAGGGAAACGCCAGCACTGCAGTGAGTTGGGGGAAGAGGAAGAGTGGCTGGAAAGGAATACTGTAGCTCTCATGTTGCTTATCTCCTCTCTTCCAGCAGCACCTCACTGAGGCTGTCATAGCACCTTGGTTGAGAATTACTGCTGTACCTTTTGCATAATATATATCCCACCAAGAAAACTGACACTGAGCTGCATTATGCACATCATCAGATGGGAAGGGGCAGGCCTTTCCATCAGCAGGCATTCATGAAATTTCAACATAGGTATATTTTGGAATGAGCTTTGCGCCTTTTTTATTGTGACCCTTGAGGTACCAGTTATGGTATACTGGAGGCACAGAATCATATATTCAATTGTACCAATACATTGAACATACTATTTTCCTATTGGGTATAAACAAATACAAAGTTTTAATGAACTCATCTACCAGTTGAAAACTGTATTAGCCAGAACATATTTTAATGACAACATAGCTGATATATTTACTTTGCAGCAAGGACTGGTCACAAACTGTATTTCTAGTCAATGTAATTCATTCACATTGCCACTCAAACACATATCCTTCCAGTAATGGATTCCATCCACACTGATGCCAGAAACAGAGCAAACAGTATCACCACAGTACAAACAAATTCAAACTCCATGAACGTAAAGCCCCATGAAAAACTAGAAGATAGGAGGCAAGTTTGTGCAGCACTTCCCAGATATATGCATGTTAAAACAAGAACTGCTGACATCCACCCAACACCAGAGTGGAAACCTTGATTCTCTAATGGAAAACCACCACCCAAGTAAACCAAAAAGGCATGTGTATAACTAAGTTCACTGAGACTAGCTAACATCCCTCTCTGCTAGTTTTCCCTTCCCTCCAAAAGAAAAAAAATATTGTGTATCATTTTCCAAACCCCAAATCTTGAATAGCAAAACACCTTTCTCTAAGCGAGAGAGAAAAAATGAAGGATTTATTCTTATGACTGTCTGACAAAAATAACCCCAACCGAGTGAGAATAAATATTTATTTTAGGTACTTTAGAAGTACTAACTTTTCTGTATAAATCCCTTGAGAGGTAATTCTTACCACATTACAGAGGAGAAAAAATGACACACAGAAGGTAAAAGGAGTCAATGGCAAAGATCCTTTGTTCAAATCCTGCTTTGCAAACACACATCACTGAGTGTGTTTATTGTTAATTACATTTTATTTAAAATTTGCATGTGCTTCCAAAGTTTATGAACACAGACTCTTCATCCTATATTGGAAATCATAAACCAGGAGTGGGTAAATCTTAAGAAAAAAAAAATCTATGAAATGTTCCAAATACTAGAAAGAATTCTGCTCACATTAGACTTTGTTCTCTTTCTACAATTAAAAAAAAAAAAAAAAATGTTTCTTTCAGACCTTAATCTGAGTTGCCAGCCATCCTTTTGCTATTCCCTCCCTCCATTTTATCTTACTACTATACCAGCATGAAGTAGCTGGTAATCACCTGCTCACCTCTCATGGCTGAATGACATGTGGACAGGTGTGGGCACCACCACTTGGAAGCTCTCAGTTTCTCTCTCGCATCCCTGGAGACATACTAGCTGCAACTCTGCTAATCCAAAGCATGTCACCTCTGGCCAATTTCTCCCTTGAAGTGTCCATTATTGAAAAGAGAGAATAAAAACATAGGTCTCACTCGGTTTGCATTGTTGAGACTAAAGCTAACTTCCCACTACCTTTTTATATTTTATTTGATTGAAAAATACTTCTCCCAAGATTTTTTTTCCCCATTCAGCTTCAAGTTATCAATTTATGAATAATACTTCTGCAAAGTGACTGACAGTCATTAAAGAACAGATCTTCAACTCATTTCATTCCAAATGCTCAGCACTGGACTGCTGGGCCACCTTTGGCAAGACATTTCCCTCCTTCCCTTCATTTTTATTTATTTACATGGTAAATTCTTTAGGGCACAGGATGTGTCCAATAATGTACCCAAAGAGCACCTAGCACAAACTGACATCAATCATAATTGATGGCTGCAGTTACCACTGTAATGCAAAGAGTAAACTTTCCACCCCAGGGCACCTAGCACTAGCTATCTCCATGTGCCCCACTGGTAGTTGATCGGCATAACACTGGGTCAGCAATCTCTTAGGAGGGGCAGATCGAACTAACAGTTTAGTCTGAGGCGGTTTAGCACTTCTAACCTGGCCACCACTGCTTCTCTATGCTACTGATGCAAGAGTGAGCTGCCAAATGCCCCACTGCTAAATTGCCTTATTGCTGAAATGCCACCAATCCCTCCGTAACTGTAAAAAAAAAAGATACTGGGCTAAACTTGGCCCAGTCTTATGTCGTATGACTTGGCTAACCTCAGATTGTCATATGCTAAGCCAGAGGAGGCCAACCTGCAAGCAGCGCAGGTGTAACAAGTGACATGGACTTCACAGGCTGAATGAAATTGCTTGGCAGCCTGGATCTGGCCCATGGGCCATAGATTGCTGACCCTTGGTGTAACCAATAACTGTCCTGTGCTAAATTTTAGAGGGGATACCCAGGGCATGGGATCTGTACTCTTAGTATGTAGGTTTTAAGAGTCACAATGCATACTGTGTCAGTTTATTGCTTGCATTTCTCATCCCATACTGGCAAAAGTTCACTGATTTACCTTCTAAGAGGTCCAAGTAAACCAAGAAGGCAGCATAGACTTGAGTGCTGTCTGCTACATCCATCGACATCATCTCTGTAAACTGAAACCCGACATGCAACAGTGATGAAGTAGAAGCTCTATACATCTAAAATAAAAGTTTTCCATAAAACCCCCAAAATAGATAACATACATAAATTCTTCCAAAAGAGCATGAGAAAGCATGAACCCTGTTTAAAGTACTACTAAAATTCAGATAGAGAGTAAGCGCCAATGAAAACTGGCCTCTTATAATAATATATTTTTAAAGTTACACTTCTGGTGCACTCACAAAATGGAATAAAAGAATCTTGACTGTTCATGGAACAGAGCTGTGTTTGTGAAGAAAAGTAAAACTCTCAGAACCAATTTCTTCTGTGTTATGTCAACATAAGGTGGCCAGTTTATACAACTCAGTGTTTTTGTATATTAAAAAGTTAAAATTAATTCAAAAAGCTGAAAGTCCCAGCAATTTAGAATGGCAAGATTTACAGTTCCAAGACCTCATAATGCGCACAATAATATTCTTTAATAGCTGATCACAGAATGAAAACAATGCACACAATACACTTGAAGATTTTGGAAAACTTATGACATTAAAATCACATCACTCCATTGAGTATCCCTCCTCAGGAAAAGGCATAACTTTGACAACACCAAGAATTAGTTATCAGATACGTGTTACTTCTCTAGATCAACTGTTTTAGAATCATCTAAGACAGAGTTAATATCCTAAAGCAGCAGTTCCCAATCTGTGGTACATGTACCACCAGTGGTACACTGTGACAACCTGTGAGGGGTACATGGCAGCAGCAGGCCAGTGCTGCGCACTGCAGTGAGGGCTGCAACCTCTGCCTGGCTGTCTGTATCACCAGCACTCCCCATGCACACATGCATTCACTAGGCATGGGAGGAAAGCCCCGTGTGCTGGGGCCATCTGCTTTCCCAGCCAGGGGAAAGGAGGGAAGCCTTCTTCCCCACTTCCCAGGTGAAGGTGCCAGGAAGGCAGCCAGCTCCAACATGCAGAGCTTCCCTCCTATACCTGGCAAGTGCAGGAAGCACTGGCAATACAGACTGTTTGACGGAGGATGCACTCCTTGCTGCGATGTGCAGCACTGGCTGGAGTCATGCCCTGCCGAGTACGTTGAGCACCCCCCATGTGCTGCTGCACTGGGGGAGGGGGGGGGAGTGCAGGGGTCCCCTCCCTCCCTCCCTACATACCCAAACCCTGCCCCCAGAACCCACCACATATACACAACCTCCCAACATAGCCTATGTTCCCCCCACACAGCCACACACCCTAACAAACCCCCAACATACCCTACCATATACACACCCCACACTCCCTACACCCCACCTGATGGTACTTAAGGTTGTATCGTTTTAAATTGATGGTGTGCAATCTGTCAGAGCTTGGGAACTGCTGTCCTAAGGAATTTACAAGTAGAAGGTCTTTAGGATCAGAATGATGTTTAAGAAAATGCCTGCAAAGCAACATGTAAATAAATAATATCAAAATAATACTGAAAAGTCATTATAAAAACAGGAGGAGAAATGAGTGAGTGGAAAAGAAAGGCACTCTGTACCACTGTGTCTGGCTTGGTTCTATTTAAGTGCTCATCACAAAAACTATAGATTGAAATGTATTACTGTAATTGACCTATCCTCTCTCCTCTCCCAGGGAAACCCAATCATTGGTTTTCTTTTATTTAGCTAAGTTGCTTCAGTAGGGAGGTAGAGACAGAGAGAGACTAATGGGGTAAAGCTACTGCACAGCAGCCAGCTTGGATCTGTCAGCTGTCAAAAAAAAACAACAAACAACACTTCTTCAAGAAATCAAGCAAAGGTCCACGTGAAATAGGAGGCAACAGCAGGGGGAAAAAAAACACAGTCACCTTTGGTTTTTAAAGAACAGACTTTTAGCCACCTGAAATACATGGAACAGGCAAACTCAAGGTAAAATTCACTTTCAAGGTTCTGAATAAGCTGCTGAAGCGGCTTGTGGGTTCCCGTTACTAGGCACATCTACACATGAGCATTAATGGGCTTATTTTACTGTGCATTAAAGCATCACATGAAAAACCACGCTATTTCACTAATGCAGTGAAATAGACTACTGTGCATTAAGCATCAACTAAAAATCACACAGGATCATTACTGTGCATCAAGGAAACCTAATGTGCATGTGTTTAGTCTTCAAGGGCATTTGTAGATGAGCTGGGGGGTGCTAGTTAGCTCAGCTCCAAGAGCTGCACTAATTCAAAGCACTGGAGCATTACCTGCATCAGCATCCTTGCACTGAAAAAAGGCAGCAGAGCACTTTGAACTAGAGCTTGTTGAATGAGCTTTAGCTTAAAGCGCCCTGCAGCCATTTTTTCAGTGTGGGGACGCTGATACCTGTAACACTGGAGTTTGCTGGAGTAAGATGATTACCAGAGCCAGCCTATCCTATCTTGTGAAACCTGCAGCCGCAAGGGGCCCCTCAACCATGGACTCTGGTGCCACCCCCTCCTACTCCAGCTTCTCCACATCAGGGGGCCCCAAAACTATAACTTGCAGGGGGACCCAAAAACTATGGGCCGGCCGTGGTGATTACCACGCTCCAGCAGACCGCTCCAACACCTAAAATAACAGGGCATCAGAGCACCCTCCTTGCACATGTATAGGAGTCCTCGGATTGGAGGCACTGCATGTGATGCTCAGTAGGAAAAGCACCTTAATGTCGCACCTTAATGTCGACCTGCTCAGTACAAAACAAAGCGAAGCAAAAAAACCCCCAAAAACAAAAACTAACCCCAAAACCACGCCTCAAATCCCAGTTTCGGTACAAATGGGTGAAAAACAAAACACCGTTTGTTACCTCTCTTTAAAAGGCAAATCAAACAACATAAAATAAACCCAAACCAAACGTGACTGAGAGATACCCGTCGCCCTCGGGCAGGGGGCGGGTGAGCAGCCGGGCGGGCGGCAGGACGAAGACGCGAGAAGCACGTGTGAATGCAGAGCTCCGCTGTGACCGCCGCAGGCCGCATCCAGCTGTGCGGCAGCTGCAAGGGCAAAGCCCCGCCACCCTCGCCCCCGGCCGCCAGAAGGCCCCACCCACCTTGGGGTGAGTCGCCATCCAGTTACAACGGGCGCCCCGCTCTTGCCCCGCCGCCGGAGCCCGGCCGCCACCGCTGCCGCCGCTGCTACTGCCCTCCTCCTCCTCCTCCGCATCCATGCCCCCCCACGTGCGCTGCAGCTTCGCTCTTGGCCGCGTGCGTTGCTAAAGCGCTCCCGGCGCGAACAAGCGGCTGCGCGCTGTAGTTCCGCCCGCGTCTCTCCGGCCTTCTTCCTCGCTGGTGGCCCCGTGGCTGTGCTGGGGTCGGGGTAATGGCTGTAGCTCGGTGTTTCTCACGTGCAGTGCCGCGCACCGAGAGCTACCGGGTCTCCTCGCTGCCCACGGGAAAGAAGGGAAGCCCCACGGTCCCTGCAGCAGCTGGGAAGGGTGATTGATGTAAGGAGGGAGGGAAGTCGGGACTAGAGGAGACTCTGGCTGGAGGTAGAGGGGTTGTGGTTGAAGATGAAGCAAGGGAAGTTTAAGTTACTAATAGGAAGAACTTTCTCAGCAGGAGGGTAGTAAAGCACCAGAGCAGGGTACCTAGAGAGATGAGGGACTCTCCATCTTTGGAAATTGTTATGGCCCACCAGGACCAAGCTTTGAGTGGGATGATCTAGTTGGGGATGGTCCTGCTTTGAGCAGGGCCTTGGGCTAGATGACCTCCTGAGGTGCCTTTGGATGCTCATTTTTATGATGTTATGAATAAGAAGGAAAGGAAGGACCAGTAGTTCAGTGAAGCAGGGTTATAATTATGGAGGTGGGAAATAGAGCAAAGAGTGATATGGTGAAAAAAATAAGGCCAATCAGAAATGTGTTGCTTCTCTAGATCAACCATTCACTGATCTGGGCAGCAGAAGAGATAGGGAAGGAAGTAGGGGGGGAGGGAGAGATGAGGTTGGCAAGAATAAGCCCTGAAAAATAGCGTGACAAAACTCAGTCCTAGTGAAAACGCTACTGGGAAAGAGGCTAAGCCAACTGGAGACAAAGCCTAAAAGCTACTATGCATTTTAGTTCTTCACATTAAGTTTGTATTGGGTGTTCAGTATCCTTAGCCTTTTAGTGCAGTTATACAGAGCCACAATGAACTAATGAGTGTTAGGGGGAGTGAGAACCTATAAATAAAGGATTCCTGCTTCCCACTACAAAATGGGTTGCACAATCCGGTGTGCAGACTTAGCAGAAATCACCTTCTTTGGCTATCTTGGCACCTCTTTAGTTGCATTTCAAACAGTTATAAAGTCAGATCCCTCCCTGTGATGGATTTCTAAGTGCTTGTATCTGCTAGTATTTAAAAACAAATATAGGCTTCCTTGATTTAGGGAGTAATAGGCAATATATTGCAACAACATTAGATGAAACAATGCAAGGCTCCAGCTGGGACATAGGCTGACTAAAACTGAGCACATTCTCGTGAACAGTTTGGCAGAGACTGAAAAGAGCAAGAAGCAGGCAACTAAAGTGCTTAGAGGATAGACATGGACTGAAATTATTTAGCTTTGCAAAGAGCAAATTAAGGGGAAACTGGTAGAGCTGTTCAAACTTAGCCAGGGCACAGTGAAAAGTTAACAGTGCCATCTTTTACCTTGTCCCAATATTTGGCAGCAACGGGTTTTATAAATGAAATATAAACAAGTCTTTATTTAATTGGGCAGATAACCAATGTGGATTTCACTGGTGCAGGAGGTCACTGAGGGACCAATCCTACACTTGTTTAGCAATTCTGATGAATTTCATCTAAGAGCATAGCTTTGATATTACACATACAACCAAACTTCTTTGTGACCATAAAAGTAATTAAAGCTCTTCTTTTGGCAGAAAATAAATGACTGATTTCAAAGCACTTTCTAAGCTATGAGGCCTGTAGGAACATGCTGGCAACTGTGCCATATTCTGCTGAAGAGCAGAAGAAAAAGTGGCCGTGTCTCCAGAGAGGCAGAAGAAAAAACTTCATAAGCTCTTGTGTGGTGTATTCTAGGGATCAGTTGATCTAAAATAGGGCTGCTTACAGATGTATTTTCCCCCCCAACCCCCCTGCCCCAACAAACCAAAACAGCCTGGCACTTTACTTTAAACCACATGCATCCCTGTGCCAAGCCCAGTGCATGCCTAGAAGAGGCATTGCATTAGTTGGACCTGGCTTGTCCAAACTCTGTATAGATCAGGCACTTTAGAGGGGCTTTTATCTAATAGCTGATTGAATCAGCTTTTAGGTAAAAGCACCAAAAAGCCCTGTTGAAGCACCTGATCTATACAGATGCTGCAGAGCTGGGTCTTACTAATGTTCTGGTTCTTTCAGTAAAGCGCTCCCCGCCCCGACCCCACCAACATCTGTCAGTACCCCATAAGCAACTTGAATAAAGGAACTTGCTGAACTAACAGGGACAATGCCTAACCTGCCAGAAACAGTACCTGTAGCCAAACAGGCTCCACATTTTAGAAAGGATGTGGAGAAGTTAGAGGGGGTCCAGAAACAGGCATAAAAAACTGTAAAGGGCTTGGAAGGAAAGTCATATAAGGAGGGGGTTGAAAGAGATAGGCTTGCTAGGTTTACATAAAAGACACTTAAGAGGGGACACGATAGTTGTCTTCAAATATCTGAAGGGCTACAATGAAGAAGAGAGAAAACACCATTAATGTCTTGCTGCAGAGAGCAGGACACAAGCCAATGGCTTGTAGTTGTAGCAATGTAAGATTATACTGGATATCAGGACAAATTTCTTTACTATTAGAGCAGTGAGACAGTGGAATTGGCTGCCTAAGGAACTTGTGGAATCTCCATCATTGATGATCCAGAAGTAGCTATTCCTAGACTGTTTACGGGTATTTCTCATGCTTCTTGGGCTTGCTGACTGCCACACAGGGCTGGGAAGAAATTTTCCTTCCTGTTGCTACAAGTGTTGGGAGGTGGGAGCCACAAGGGGTTGCCTTCCTTAAAAGCATTGTGTGTTGGCTGCAGCCATGGCTGGAGATTTTGACTGGAGTGTGCCGATACTGCTGGAACTGTTGACTACAAATGTCCAACTCGGGATCCTTAAAATTCTGGTTTATTAGGCGGATTGAAACACTGTAATGAAGTCAAATCATAAACCTCGGGGCTGGTCCACGCACACACACAGTAGCAAGCTACAAGAGTTGGGTATACCTATCCCACAGGTGCTGGAGTCTGCCATGGATGACCAATTGAGGCTTCTTCCAGTGTCGTGTTATCCTTCAGAAGGGAGTTGCCGACTGGTCCTTCTGGCTGGACAGGTCGGGTGCTGGTCAAGTTGGAGACCAAGCGTGCTTGAGGGTCACTTTTCACTGCTTTTTATCTGTCCCTGGCAGACTTTGGTGACCCCCCAGTTTTCAGGTTTGCCCAATCCAGGGGTCTTTGACCCTCATGGGACTTCCCCCTCGATGGCTACTGGATGGCATCTGTCAGCCCCAGGGGTTGTCCACATGTATGTGCAGCTTTAGGAGTCCATTGATGACTTTTGATTAATTACCGCTGTCATGAATAAGACTCTGAGAGTGGTTGATCTGGAGATATTCAGCCCCAAAAGTTGGTCCTCGGGGTTGATTAACTTAGACCAGGCCTTCTAGCCCTTGAACAGTGAAGTTTAGAGAATTCTCGGTTGCTACATTGTCTCCTATTGATTTCTTCCCTGGGTTGATCTGCTGTTTTTGTAGGTATTAATTGACTCTTGTTACTGAAGCCTGCTACTGTGTTAGGCAGACAAGGTTCCTTGGGTGAGTTTAATATCTTTTATTAGATCAAACCAAATGGTTGGAGAATAGTTATTAAGCAAGCTTTCGGGTTCAAAAACCCTTCGTCAGGCTAAGGAAGCTTCAGCAGTTGGTGTGTGCTCTTCCTGGAT
>JAGPOW010001543.1:42558688-42602565 GCA_030014935.1 Caiman crocodilus
TTTTTTTTTTTTTTTAGTGAAGCAGCTAGGCGCAAGGTCGTGCGCGACTCAGCTTTGTCACCCGCGTACCCAGTTGACAATAAAATAAGCATAATGGTTGCAGTTACTTACTCAGAGCTCTGCTGTGTAGTGAAGCAGGTTACATTTATTCAAGTTACACTGGTTACAACGTGGGAGAGTCATTAGGAGGGTGTAATCCGAGGAAAACGGTTTGAGGAGGCGGCGGGCTACGAAGAGTTATGGTAGGTTACGAAGGGTCGTGAAGGGTTGCGAAGCGCTATAAATCATACAGGGGCCCTTGAGCTGCTGGGTTGAGATAGAAGAGTGGCTGGCTTGCCACTCAAAAAAACCCTCTTCTCGTTTTGTTTGTGCTGCTACCTCGGGCGGAAGTTTGTTGCTCTTTTATGTCTTCGGTGGCATGTTTATGACCAATTAAATTATTTGTTTTCACTTCCATATAAGGAAAACTCTTTGTCTGGGCCATGAGCATTTGTGTTATATGGTTACTAGATGGTACTAAGTTCACACACTGGTCAAGGAAGGGAGGAAAGTTGGGGGTGACACGCAAGGTGGTGACACTAGATGGAGAAGCAGCAGCAGCAAAACACAATCATAGTAACTGGACATTAGGAAGAACTTGGTGGTGCTCTCCCCTACCCTGGGGGGTCTTCAAGAGGAGGTTGGATATGCATCTAGCTGGGGTCATCTAGACCCAGCACTCTTTCCTGCCTATGCAGGTCCCTTCCAACCTTAACATCTATGAATCTATGAATAACTGGAGGCCCTAGATTGCTTCCAGGCAGTCAAAAATATTTTCCCACAAATAAATTAAAAACCAGAACTGACCTTTCTCTCTCTGTGCATACTAGAAATGGAGTGATCTGTTTTGCTTGTATATGTCCACAAACCATAACCTTGGAGTAAAGGTCAACTTTCTGTTCTTGCTTCCATCACAAACTTGTTATGAAATTTTATGTATTTTTTTCTTTTTCCTATGTGTTCCATGCAGCAAAGGGCAAGAGAGAAGAAAAAAACCCTCTAGTCAAAAAACAAAGCTAATATCACAAATATTTGCAAGGGAATCTTAAGGTCAAATAGAACCTGAAAACTTTTTTTTAATTGATAAGCTTGAAAAATGTTATGCCTTAATTATATGCTTACAGCATGACTGGATTTGAAGATTATGTACGTTATATGCACTTGTGTTGGCTAAAGCTTTACAGATTGGTGATTAAGGGGCAGAGTCCACCTTCCAAATCCTCACATTTTTGATTGCTCAGTATTTGGCAAGGAGGTCTGTAGTAGTTGTTCACTTTAGGCAGCTTATTGCCCACTACAGAGCATAGTTTTCAGCCACATCTAGCCACCCAACCACTAGAACAGTGTTTTCACATAAATATTGGTATACAAGACAGCTGCATTGCAAACACATGGACAATACATAAAAGTTTGGGAGATGAAGCCAAAAATTCAAGGAGGAAGCTGCTACTCTGAACAAATCCAAGCCTATAGTTATACAGTATTAATGAACACACCATTACACCGACACAAACTTCCAAAAACAAATTTTCTCCATGACTCTACAGATGGGAAGGGGGGGATGGACACGACCTGTGAATAAACACATCCCTCTGATGTGAACAGTGGAATGATACAGTAGTCCCAGTGGAAAAATATACTTTTGCTCCAAGTCCAGAACATTTACTCTGTTAATTGAAAGTGGTCACATAAAGCAATTAAGTTGTACTTAGCAAATAAAGCTGTTTTTTAAGAAAGCAGGATGAAGACTTTAAAATTATGTCTGAAAGGTGAGTTTGAAAAGCTGCCAAAACTAGAGGTCACAGTTCAGTTTATGATGCAACCACAGATATTACCAGAAATACTTAAGACATAGGAAGTGGCATGACCTTTCTAAGCCTGCACATATCAGCTATGACTTTTGAAGAGCTTGAAGTATCAATGATTAGGTCCTCAACTGCTGTCAGTTGGCACAGTTCCATAAAGTCTTTTTTCTATGTTTGTCCAGTGCCTGGTACAATGGGATCAAGCTCTGTGAGTGAGATTTCAGGGTACTGCCATAATGCTAATACCTGAGACACCAGTGGAACTAAACCAGCTGTGGGTTTGGCATTATATTTTTTTAAAGCATTCTTTGTTTGCCATTAGAACTTACAGGATGGAGTGAAAAACACAATTTTTTCAGACTCAGAAATGCAGACCTAGCCCTAGTCTGATGTCTCTGTGTTATTATCCCTCAGTAGGATACATTACAGTAATATACACACACACACACACACACACACACACACTAGACACCATGACTGAGAAGAAAGAGTTTGGCTAGAGACATACAAACAAGCTACTACAAAGTATGCTAAAGTGTGAATTTGCAGTACCTGAGCTACTCTGTGGCAACTCCCTATAGTATATACACCTTTTTAAGCTACCTGGACACACTTGAAGCAATTTCACATCCTAGCTTGCCTTACAATAAACTTGCTAATGTGCCCTTGATCTTTGTTTTTCCAAGGCAATTTTGGAAATTTGGACAAGGTACAGTAGATAATTGAAGGCTTCTTTCCTATGCTATTTTTTCTTCCTTTTATTATTTTTAGTTACAGGCAGAAAGCCACACTAGAGTGTTAGTTTTGCAGCAAACTACAAAATACAATCATTTCTCTGAAAGCAAGAAAAAGGCAAGAGCTGGCAGCCTGCAGTACAAGTATAAATTCAACATTATATAAAGTATGTCACAACTTCTTTACACAAAAATGGAACTTTTTCTAGTACATACCCACACTGGGATTTAACCACTTATCTAAGGACAATTTAGCTGGTGGTATGTAGCCAAGTGACGTGTGAGATTTATTTTATGGACTAAACAGTAAAGTATATCAAATATGGGTGCAGCAAGCCAGAAGTCAATACAGAGCTACTTTTTAATGCATTATGGCTTCAGACCAAAAACAGTTGCTTTTTTTTTTCCACAAGCAGAGCAAGTTTAGAAAGAGATGATTCTTCCAAAGCCCTTCCATTTCTCTGTGACCAAATCCCATACAAATGGAACGCCACATGCTCAGGGCCAGCCCGTCCATGCCTGTGAAACCTGTGACCACAGGGGGTCCCGCAGCCAAGGGGTCCTGTGCAGCCGGCATCCTCCCCAGTAGGGATGCGAAAGCCACAGTTTTAAACTCTTCCCCCATTTTTGGCACCAAGTTTAAAACTGTGGCTTTGACATTTGCTTCCCTAGCAGCTAGAAGCAGGACCCCTCCACCAATGGGGTTGGGGAAAGTGGGGCAGAGCTGGGGTCTTGTCTGAAGAGCCCCACCGGGCCTGCAGGCTGGATGGCACCATGCCTGTGGGGAAGTGGGCCAAGCCAGGTTGGGAGAGCCCTGCCTTACCTGCTCCCTGCCAGGCCCAGCACAGCTCAGCCCAGCCCTGCCCTCTGCATCTGCAGGGCTGCTCAGGACACTGGGCAGCAGCTCCTTGCACGTAAGTGTAATGGGGGTTAGGGGGAGAAAGACTGAACTGCAGGTAGCTCTAGGAGGCAAGAGAGGGCAGAGGGCTGTCTGTAAGGTGGGGGGGGTCTGTGCGTGTGTGTGTGTGATATCTTTTATTAGACCAACTAAATAGAAACATTTTTCTTAGCAAGCTTTTGGGCTTCAAAACCCTTGGTCAAGCTAAGGAAGCATCTGCAGTTGGTGCGCGCTCTTCCTGGATGGAATGAATAATAAAAAAGCCAAAGGCTGTCTGCATGCAAGAAGGGCAGTCAGTGAAGATGAAAATTGAGCCAGTGGGTGAGAGACAGGCTGGGGTGGGGTGAAGAGAGGGATGAATGTAGCAGGGAAAAGTGGAGATGTACCTGGGGAGTCAGATGGCAGGCAGTTTATAGTGTGTCATAAATCCAATGTCTAAATGTAGTCTATGGATGTACTTAGTAGCTGTGTCTTTGAGAGTTGTGTTGAGTTGCTCTTTGGTATGTAGATTAAGTAAAATTCCTTCCCTGGAGGTGTCAGATGGTAGGCGGAGAGGTATAAAAATCTTTCTTGTTGTTCTGAAATGAAGCTTAAAATCCAAAATAGGCTAAAATTTTGCATCTTCCACGTTTCAGGGATGTACTTGGTAGCTGTGTTGGTCTGAGACTAGAAGAAATAAAAAAAATGTAGAACCTTTGGTTCCAAAATGATGATACTTTTCGTTAGACCAACCGGGAAATCATAAGAAAAAGCTGGACCCAGAGGTACAGCTTTCCATCTCCAGCTCCCTCTGTGCAAAAATGAAGTTTATTTCCTACCTATGGGGACTTCTTACCATCTATACTTTTCTGAGAGCCTAATAAAGGGCCTTTGAGCCTGAAAGCTTGCAGAAAATGACTATTTTTGTGTAATTTCCCAGTTGGTCTAATAAAAGGTATCATTTTGAAACCAAGAGATTTTTGTATTTCTTCTATGGTTAGTCCATGATTTTTTGTATCCAATAGGTTGATGAAGTGAAGTTCATAGGCTCATCTGTGAACAGTGTTTTGTGAATTCCCTTTGAGGATTAATACTGAGAGATTGGAGAGAGAGTGGTTTTCTTGTCAGAAATGTGCCCCCACCGGTAATTGGGTATTCTGGTCTTTAATAGATTTCCAGTGTGCATTCATTCTGGTGAACAGTTGTTGTTTGGTCTTTCCTACATATTTTCCATCAAGGCATTTGATGAACTGGATGAGATGTATAATGTTTTTGGAGGTGCAGGTGTAAGATCCAGGAATGGTGTTGGTTCATTGTGAGGTGTAGTAATTGTGAGGGTGGTAGAGATATGTTGGCAGATTTTGCTTTTCTTTTCATGGCATGGCCTTGATCTATTTAGTGTGTTTTGAGCTGTAGAAAGTTTGCTTCTGGTGATGAAGTTAGCAAGGTTCAGTGCTTGTTTGAAGGCTAGGATGGGTGGATGTGGAAAGATCTCTTTAAGACTTGAGTCTCCTTCTAGTATAGGTTGTAACTGTTTGAGAATTTTCCATATAGGTTCAAGGGAAGGGTAATATGTTATACCTAAGGGTGTGCGATTTGTGGGGGTTTTCCTTCTGCACTGCAGCAATTCTTCATGTGGTATCCAGGTGACTCTTTCAAATATTAATCTCTCTCTCTGCAGAAGTGTCCTTGTTGTGTGAAAGCCTTTGTAAGATTTGTGAGTTTGCAATCTCAGGTGTTCTCCTCAGCGCAAAGTTGGTGTGATCTGAGGGCTTGGCTATATATCATAGGTTTCTTGGTGTGTTTAGCACAATTCTTATTCTGCACAAGTCTGTATGTTGGTCTGCCGGTTTCTTGTAGAATGTGGTCTGTATTTTACCATTCTGGATGATGATCATTATGTCTAAAAGATGTTGGTGCTGGAGTACTCAAGAGATAGTCAGATGGAAGGATGAGGATTGCTGAGTTTCTGATGGAACTCAATCAGAGATTGCAGGTTTTCAGTCCAAATGATGATGTTATCAATATATCTTAAGTATAGCAAGGGTTTGATGGTGCAGTCTTTGAGGAATTCTTCTACCAGGTGGCTCATAAAAAGATTGGCATATTGTGAGGCCATTTTGGTGCCCATAGCTGTGCTCATGGTCTGGAGGAAATGTTGGTTATTAAAAGTGAAATTGTGTGAGAGGATGAAGCATAAATTTCAATAATATCTTTGGGTCTGTACTCTGAGTTGTCATCTTACTCTTGTAGATATGTAAGAGAGGCATGGATGCCATCTTGGCGTGGGATGTTGGTATATAAGCTAGTAACTGTCATAACCAAGTCAGTTGAGTGCCCCTGTCACAATAGAACTGCTGTAAGTCCTACCTGGCAGTCTGTCATTGGCTACTCTAAATGTATAAAGGTCCTTGGAGCTTCCGCCCAAGTCGGAGACCTCTGAGCACATGGTAGAGTACGGAGAACTTTGCCACGTGACAGAGAAAAGCTGGCGGACTGATCACCCACCAACATCTCTCCATCACCGTTTGCTCCCGACGTATCCTTCATCCTGCATGCTCGTTTCTGTCTACAAACTCGCCGGCTCGTTCTGTTGCCAGTTATCTGTAACTACTCAAGCAACTCGTTACCTGTAACTATGTAAGCAACCTTACCACCTGCATCACGGCCAACAACAGCGTAAGTAAGGTTAAAATAAAAGTTATTTTTGCAACCAATACGCTGTGCTTGCCTCTCCATCGCCGGCCCACCTGACGTCGGCTTAAATTAGTGATCCTCTGGATGGCTCCGGCCACCCGAGACAGTAACATCTATGGTGGCTAGACGGGTGATGCTGGGAAGGTGGTTTACATTTTTTAAGTTTGCATACAAAGTCTGTAGTGTCTTAGACAAAACTCACTCTTTTGGTAACAAGTGGTTTAAGGATTGATTCCACGAAACCCACTGGCTCTCATCCACTGATTCTCTCACCCATTGACTCCTCAATTTACATTTTCACTGACTGGCTTGTATGCAGACCAGCTTCTAGCTTCTTTACTATTCGTTCCATCCAGGAAGAGCACACACCAACTGCAGATGCTTCCTCAGCCTGACCAAGGGTTTTTAAACCCAAAAGCTTGCTAGAAAAATGTTCCTAACTAATTAGTTGGTCTAATAAAGATATCAGATTTACCCAAAGAACCTTGTCTGTCATGTTTATGCATACATCTGATTGTAGCGGGGGTGTGGAGCAGGGAGAAGTGGCATGCATGTGCCCTCTAGCCTAGCAGGGTCCATTCAGCCTCTTCTTCCAGCACTAGGAGGAAAAGGGGCTCCTCCCCAAAGCCCAGCTCCCATGGTGAAAGGGGGACTCCAATTTTGTGTTTGCCAAGTGCCTCAGTACACCTTAATCTGCCACCCTCACCACCCCCATCACCGATGCCTTCTTCGTGTCAGGGGGCCCCCAGAAATTGTGGGCCAGCCCTGTACATACTGCATGTAGGTGACACAAGAGATTTTGTAATACTAACCATTTTGAGTGCATCAAAACTTGAAAAAACACAACATGTCCTGTAATCCCCACAGTGCTGTGTGTTTTGGTCTGCTACTCAAAAAAGATTAGGGCACTTGCCAACATGATTGCAGTCCAACATCCAGATTCAATTAAGAATAACCAGAAGGTTAAAAGCAGAGGCAAACCTTAAGAAGGTGGCTACATATTAGGCCTGTCCAAAGTGGCAAGTATTTGATTCAGATTTGGAGGAACTGTAATTTGATTCAGTGATTCAAGTCACTGTCCCAATTTGATTTAGTCAAATTGAATTTGGAGATTCAGTTGCTGAATCAGCCAATTCAGTCATTTGGTCATAGACTATAATAGGTATTTCAGCAATTTCCCTATAACTTGGTCATTTTTTTTTTCCAGATTTGGAGGAAAACAGCAGAAATGGTAGCCCCTTCTGAAGGCATGAAACCTGCCAAGTTTCCAGAAGATAGGTGCAGCAGTTGCACCCTCAACCTGTTGAAAGCAAAACTTGTGTCGTGTGTGTTAAGGCAGAGCAGGATGAAAACATCAGGGATGGTACCCCTTCTGTAGGGCATGAAGCCTGCCAGGTTTCAAGGAGATAGGTGGAAGGGCTTCTGTGAAAGTGCATCTGAAACTATTGAAAGCAAAACTCACATCACTTGTGTGTGTTAACTGGGTTTCTGGTTGTAGCCGTATTGGTCTAAGGAACAGGCAGGCAAGGTTCTTTGAGTAGTCGCAATATCTTTGATTAGACCACCTGAATAGCTGGAGAAATGTATCTTGGCAAGCTTTGAGATTTAAAAACCCTTCATCAGGCTGAGAAAGCATCTGCAGTTGGTGTGTGTGATCATCCTGGATGGAAAGAGTAGTAAAAAACCCAGAGGCATACAAGAAAGCCAGTCAGTAAAAATGTAAATTGAGGCATCAGGGGGTGAGTGACAGGCTGGGAGGAAGAAAGGAAGGGGGAAAGGGATGTAACAGATAAAAGTGGAAAGGTACCTGGGGAGTCAGATGTCAGGCAGATTAGTGTGTCACAATCCAATGTCTATATTGTCCATGAGTTTTTGTATAGAGGAGGTTGATGAAGTAAAGGTCATAGGCTCATCTGTGAAGAGTGTTTTGCTCCCCCAGCAAGGGCATCGGAGTTTTCTATGGTTCTCTCAATTTTATTCAGATTTGGAGATTCAGCCACTGAATCTCCTCTGAATTGAATCAGCTACTGAAGCTTCGCACAGCCTTACTACATACAGCTGGAAGTTGGATGTAAAACTAGCGAAGTTTTGGTATCAACAGAACTGAATGCACTTCCACTACATGTGAATCAAGCCTGAGAAACTAAAATAATACTACTGATAGGAGGGGGACATCAACAAATACTTAATTCCAGTCTTTCCAGTTAAAGCCAAAGATTACCTTGAAGATTGTGAAATTCTCAGAAGTTTCTTAGATAGGTAGATGTTACTAGTTACATTTGACGGATAAGGGAATAGAGACGCAAAATAGTAATGCTAGTGTATAAATTAATTCTTTGAAAGGATTCATATGCTTCAGTAAGTTTAGTCCCACAGACTTCAATAGGACGGGGTTTGTACGGGTTTGTACTTTGCTGAATTGGGAACTTAAGTACATTGTCCAAGGTTACATAGCAAGTCCCTGACAGAGAAAAGATTACAGAGACTGGTTTGACAGCGGGCAACCTCGGGGCCGCAATCGATGGCCCGCCCGCTGTCTCTGTGGGCCAACTGCATGCTTTCTCACCCGCCACGACTTGATCTTAATTGGTTCACTAAATGATGTCAATAAGCAGGAGGCTGCCCATTCGTGCCCTGATGCCAGGGGGCACTCTCTGCTGCTCCTATCCATCCCCAATACTGCAGCCCATGATGCGGTAGCCTCACAGATGGCATCTTGGTGTTCACCTAGTCACCAACCCCCACACTGGGCCTCAGAATCATCCATACAGGACCCTTCTATGATCCATCCCATCAGGCGGCCTCTCCGCCGTCATCTGGGCTACCTAGCCCCCCAAAACTATCTTCCCCTCTCAGGTGTGGTCCCCTCCAGGACCTCTGGCACCGAGCCCTGGCCCACCTCCAAGCCAGTCAGGACCCCAGGCCCCCTGCCCTTGGGCATCCCTCGCCGTGGGCCCCCAGCCCTTTGGCTCTGGCCCCAGCTTGGGCCAGTCGAGGGTACTCTTCTCATTTGGGCTGGGTCTCTAGCCCCTCACTCTCTCTCTCTCTCTGGGTCCGCCCTCTGGGCCCTTCCAAACAAACAGGGTTACCCACCTGGTGGTGGGAGCATGGGGTCATGGTACCCTGACTCACCTTTTACAAGGGTGGTAACTGGCCTGGTATTTCCTGGGGGCTCCCGCACCACTGAGAGCCCCACCAGGCCACCCACTCCTGGCAGGGTGCAGTTTCAGGTCATGCTCAGGACCAGGAACCTCCTTGCCATCCCCTTCCGGTCCCCCTTACCTCCAGGTGATCTCCTCAGCAGCCCTCCAGCCAGGCAATGTTGCTGCCTGGCCTTCAGCAGCCAAAACTGCCTTATTTAAATAGGCAGCCTTTGCCACAAAATGGCTGGCCTCATCAGGCACCTGGAGGATGCCAGCTCCAGGCCCTTAAAGGGGCAGACACCTCTGGTGCCCTGCCGTGATCTTCACCAGCGGCAGGCATGCCCAGTGTCCTGCCACGCCACCCCCTCTCTGGGGCTCTCACAATACTGCCCTTTCTCTGGGGCCTCACCTCACCCTCTCTAGGGCTTCTCATCACCGTCTGCTCTCTGGGCCTCTGCGATGCTGCCCTCGTGGGCCGCAGAAAGTGACAGGCATGCACAGTGCCCTGCCACACAGGAGCTTTTAGCATTCTGTGCTCTTCCTGTTTTGAGTGTGGCTCCAGGGAGAAAGCCACACTCAAAATGTTATAACCAGAAAGTCCCCTTGTATTTCCAGTGACACGTCTTGTGGCAACTGCTTTAATTAGCTTTGTTTCTAGCTTGGTTTTGGATCCTCTCCCATTCTTAAGCTCAATACAACGTTCTTGTGCTTCAAATTTTGCATGGGTGGTCCCTAGTCACAGTAGAATTGTTGCAGAATTTCTAGGTGTAGTGGAGAAGCCATTTCAGAGCTATGGCATTACAAAGCACAAGAATTCCCAGTTAAGGTTAAACATAAAATGTTACTGTGTGAAGGTATGGAAAATTCCCCAGACAACTTCAACTTTGTTGCCCTCAGTCTTCATCTAACTGAAGCACTATTCAGACAACTAAATTAACCAGAAAGGGCAAAACTAGAGGGAGATGTGGATTAAAGCTAGGATTTAGTCCTGTGTATTTTGTACAGCATTAAACTCAGAGAGGGAGTACATGGTCCCTCCACCAGGCAGCTAAAGGTCTGATTTTACTAAGAATAATCTACCCCATGCGTAGATTAGAGAAGTTTTCCTACATTGCATAGACTGTTGGTCTACCAATTAGGCCTGTGTGAAGCAGCTAGTATTCACTTCGGATTCGGCCGATTTGGGGGACAGCAATTCAAATCACTGTCCCGATTCAACTCAGCTGAATCCGATTCAGATTCAGCCAGGCCAGGCCCATTGCTCACCCCCTCCCAGTCCAGCAATGGCTGCTCACCTGGCCCAGCTCCCAGCATTTGGGGGGGAAAAAAAGCCCTAGCTCAGCAGGTGCTGCCGGACAGGGGACGATCCCCACTGCCCCATGCTGCTTGGGTGACTTTGTGTAAACCCCCACACCTCCTTGCCCCCCAGCCCCCATCACAGGTGCCCCACACAGACCAGTTCTGGCCCTTTAAGAAAAAATCCCGGGGTTTCTTCAGGTTCTCACCACTCCTACCAGCAGGGGGCGACCCCCACTGCCTCTTGCATCCCTGTGCTATGTGGGGGGTTCTGCACAAGCCCCCAAAGCCCTGAGACTGCACCAGGAGCGGTGAGTCCCTAGGGCTTTTCTTAGCTTTTTTTCCTTAAAGGGCCAGAGCCCTGGCAGGCAGAACAGCCATATGGGGAGGCCGGGGAAGCAGGGAGGGGGGGGTTGAGGGGATTCTTGCAGAGTCCTCAAATCAGTGGGGGGCAGTGGGGATTGCCCCCTACCTGGCAGCACCCAGTGAGCACCGGGACTTTATTTTAAAGTGCCGAGCTGGGGCAGGTGGGGGCAGCCATGGGGGGGCTGGGGCCCCCCCTCCCATGGTGCCTCCTCACTCCCCCAAGCCTCCCCTCCCCTGCCCCTAGTACTTACCAGCTCAGAATGGCTGCAGCTCCCTGCTGAAGCCACCGGGGACTGTCCAAATCAAAACTCTCCGAATCTTTGCTGAAGATGCAGAGAGCTTTGAATCAATTTGGACCTTTAAACTGGTCCCCCGATTCAACTCGAATTTGGAGTTTCAGCCACCGAATCACCACCCAAAGCTAAATCGAATCACCACCTGAAGCTTCTCATAGCCCTACCAATTATTGGTTCCTGGGTTATCAAAGGAAACTTTTGTTTTCATCTTCAACAAGACTTTCAAAAATGTTGGACACCCCTGTTTTAATGTGGGGCCAGATCATGAACTTTCTATAACCCAGTGGGCCAGCGAGCCATATTCAAAGACTTCACAGGAAGCGGTATCACATCAGAAAGTGATGTCACGTGACCTTTGACACAAATTGAGTTGCAGGAAGTGACAATGAAATGGGTCTGCAAATGTGGTTTAAAATCCAAAATAAAAACAATATAAAAGCAACAATGAAATAATACCAAAACACTTGACTAAAATAAACACTTTTGCTTCTATTCACTTCTCAATGAATGAAAGAATAGGAATCAAAGGAGGGTACAAATGCACCGGTGTACCGCCACCCCCACCCCCACCCTCTACTCCCCAATCCAACCCTGCTAATACCCAGCAGTCAATTTAGATACTGAAGAACAAGACCTGGGTAGCCACTGTCATGTTATTCTGTGGAAAGAGCAGCAGCTGGCTGAAAAGATGCCAGCAAGAGCTTACATGTGAAACAGTCTTCAAAAAAACCCAAAAAGCCAACAAAACAAAATAACACATCAACAACCTACATCTCTTCAGCCCATCTAGCAAGCCGGCTCACAAGTGAAGTAGACAGCTAACCCTTTCCTCTCTGGTGTAGACCACTGACCCTTGGCTCTGCTGGAAAGGGCTGGCTGGGGAGCGAGCCTGGCTAATACCTCCTGCCAGTGTGCTACTAGCTGACATGCTAGGGGGTGGCGACAAATTTGACACTTTGAGGAGAAGCTGGAGCATGCATATTTTTACAGGGGTATAGGTTGTGCTTAAACCAACATGGCTACATCAGTGGACCAGGTTCTTTGGGAACCAGGAAGAGCATCTGCAGTTGGTCTATGCTTTCTCAGCCTGAAAAAGGGTGTTTGTACCCAAAAGCTTGAAAAGAAGAATTTTTCCAACTATCTGAGTTGGTCTAATTATAAAAAATATTTTTTATATTCTCTTGGTGTAAATATTTTCCACCTAATGCAGAAAAAGCCCAAGGCCCAGCAGAGCCCTGAGTCACAGCAGGGCAGGAAGCCTCCCTGCCCCCCGCAAACTGGGCACTGCCACTGGCAGGGGCAAGGAGCAACCCCCAGAATATACCCGGAAGGGGGGGCGCGTAGAGAAGAGAGATAAGCACATGCGCAGAATCCACATCCCCTGCTCAAGCTCTAGGTTCCTTCAGACAAGGTGAGCATGCCCTGAGCTCACGCATGCACAGTAGCTAGTGCCCAGGCCAAGCCAAAGCTGACCCCATGGACCAATTCCAAAGAGAGGGAGTTGAGCCTCAGCGTGTGCACAGTAATCACGGCCTGTCTCCCGTTCTTCCCCCACAACCAAGGATGGATGTTGTATCAGGCACCAGGCAGGAAGGGCCCCGAGGCCAGCTGCCCGCTGCACTCCACTCCCCTACCCGCATCATGTCCTGACAGTTATCTTGAGTGCTGTGGCCCGGGAGCATCTGCAGAGAGGAGGCCAACATTTTTTCATTTGGCCGCCATAGCAGGGAAACAACACCCCGGCTGCAACGGTTCTGCCCGTCCCCAGGGACTTCAGCGCATGCGTGGAATGGCACCTCGGCAAATGTGCAGAAGGGCTCCTCCTCTGCCAAAAGTGTTTACTTTTGTTTCCCATCACAGCACTTTGGCCTCAGAAAACGGCATGGTGGGCTGCATGGCAGCCCGTGGGCCATATGTTGGACAAGCCAGCTTTAAAAAGTAGCCCGCTAAACTTTGATATCCATGTAAAGTCATTTTATAGATAAGGAAGCTGAAATGGGGACAAGGGTCATAGAACCAGACATGTATCCTCTATAACAATAGGTCCTATGTGACTGCATGTCTGGGACAAGATACCCCTGTATCCACACTATTGTACCCATATGTTTTAGTGGGGTGTTTCCATCTACATGGGTAGTATCAAAACTGTACTGTAACTTAGTTGGAGGACTTGGCCTATTATACCACAGTCTCTGGACACATACCTTTTATTTGTACAAACAACACTTTAGCAGCTGTCCTCCCCCCCACCCTCCCCCATCAGATCCAGGAGTTGCAAGAGCAGAACATAAAAAAGGTTTAAACACTAGACGACACCTTTCTTTAGAAGTTACACTTATCTTTAGTTCTGTTTTGCCCCAGATACAGTAGCAAGAACCAAAGAAGTTGAGCAGTGTAAAAAGACCAGGTCCAACATAATTAAATGTTCTTGGTAATGTAAAGATAAATGGATACATAAATGAGTATTTTGTTTTTAAAGTATCTGTTCACTCTAAATAAGTTACTTTTGGGGGGTTTAAGATTTCTCTTCAAAATGTATACTATAGATTTTACCATATCTACGCAACATTTTCCAAACATTGTTTCCTAATATATATTTGCTTGTGGTACTTTGGCTTCTCGCAAAAAAGGTTATTTGAGAAGAATAAAGCTGTCCTCTTTAAAATACCATCCCTGAAACATATTAAATACCATATTATTATAGCACATGCTGCAGAAGCCTTAAGTCTCCTTAACAAATGAAGATTTGTAATGTAGATGTTGAATTCAACAGTGTTCTCTCATTTACATGCTCAGAAACTTGTATTTGTTTAGACTGGAAAATAATGGTCCAAGAAATGGTTCATTTCTGTCTTAATCATCTGAAAAGCTTCTTTCTTTTCTTTTCCCACTGTTTATTGTCCATGTCTTCAGTATCACTAGGAGGATCTGGCATTATGAAACCATTAATCAGTTTATACCTAAACTATTGTGGAATCTGATTCAACTGTGGCCAGGATGGCAGACAGTGGCGAGTACAGTTTATCTAGCTGAACACATGCTTTATTCATGATCTTCCTTATCCTGACAGGAGAGACAGAGGGGGAAAAAAAGAGTCAAGGGGAAATCTAGTCAGACATTTAAAAACAGCAAAGCCAAAAGGTGCTATACTACCTCTTTCTCAGGGCTTATGTAACTGAGGATGTTCCAACCAGCAAACCATAAACATTTATTTCCAGTGGATCCTCTATCTTCTAAAGGATGTTTTTACAGGTGCACACCAGTGATGATACTGCAAAATAACTAATCCGTTATATTATTCTGACTAGGGAGGACACATGCTCCAAAAAGGCAAGAAAATACCACAAAGCTAAGAGGAAAGAACAAAAAAGCAATTAGACAAAACTGACTTTTCAAATCTTTTGGTATCATTAGATCAGCTGACACCCTTTTTGCTGCAAAGCACATAAGAAACAAAAATTAAAAACAAACAATCCAGCCACTTGCCTTTGGTACATATGAATGTCATCATTCATATTTATAGAAAAAGACAATAATGTGTTTTAGTTTACTGACACTCCCATGTTAATACTAATTGGCTCTTACACATATACAGGGAGCCTGCTCCGACATGCTGGAAATCCAGAGGTTACCATGGACTCTGCCTCCCCCTACAGGGTGTGTAGGTGTGTGGGGAAAGGAAGCAGAGGAGTGCAGTTGCATAATTTGATATGTCTATGAATTCTCTCTCACTAGTTAATACAGGGGTGGGCAAAGTCTAGCCTAGGGGCCACATCAGACCCGCAGCAGACTCCATTTCCCAGCAGCCCCCAATATGAGTTGGGAAATGGAGACCCCAAGAGCAGCAGGACCTTGACAGAGTGGGTGCCAAGGTTCCTTGGCAGGGCACACAGCTGGACAGGGAGTTGTTCTGGGAAGGGATCTTGCGACAGCATGGTCTGGAGCTGGGGCAGAGCTGCAATCTGCTGCCTGTACACCCCAGGCAGGGACATGCAAGATCCCAGCCCTGGAGCAGCTCATTTCCCCTCCAACTCTTCACTAAACCATTTATAAGATTGGATTAAAAATATGATCAAATGGGATGTGGTAGAGGATAAGGCAGCACTAGAGGGAGGCAAACCCCAGCTTGAGCTCCATCCCTGCCCATCACACAGACAGCACTGGTGGTGGAACTGAGTTGTATCAGCCCAGCCACCAGAGCAAACAGAAGTCATTGAACTATTCTACTTTAGAGTGCCTTCATCTGAACATTCATATAGTGAAGGTAAATTTGTTATGTGATCAGGGACTTTTAAAGCACTCTGCTGCTGTGCTCTGCTGTCAGGGCATGGCTGTAGAGCTCTTTGAAGGGACCAATCATGTGACATACTTAACTTCTGTCTGCACCCTTAGTTACTAGGGCTGTGCAATATTTCACCAGCTGTTTTGTTTCAGCACTGTTTTGACTCATTTCAATGTTGCAACAGTGAAAGCAAAGTGAAACAAAGGCCGTTGAAATAGCTTTGAAACAAAACGAGGCTAGTTTAAACACTTCAAAATGTTTCAACCATAGCACTGGGGATGGGAAGTCAGCCCAGCTGAGCTGACTCTTACCCCCAGCGCGATCTAGTTCAGGAGATGGGAAGTCAGCCCAGCTAGGCTGACTTTCACCCTAGCATAATCTAGTAATCCAACACTGGGGAGGGAGAGTCAGCCCAGCTGTGCTGACTCTCGCCCCCAGCAAAATGTTGAAACAGCATCAAAACAGCCTTTTTTGTTTCAAAGGAATGGAACAGAACAGCGGTTTCAAATCAAAATGAAATTTGAAATGGAATGCTGTTTCATCAAACCGTCAAAACTCCAGGCAAAATGGAACAGTGTCATTTCACACAGCCCTATTAGTTGCACTGTTAACGGGGCATTGTTAAAGGCTTCAAGATTAGGTTGATCTTCAGAGGCTTGCATACCAAGACACTAGAGTCACAACAGCACCCTCTAGTGACAGCACTTAATATAGTCAAAACCATAAATTATGTCTGTTTTGGATGGCAGCATAACAGTGTCATAATAAGTGTCACTTTTCAATAGATTAGTGAGTGCAATCTTTCAAAATAAAGCATTTTATGATAGAATTACATCATTTCTCTTTGCCATGTCAAAAATAGAATTGTACAGTACAATATACAATTAACTCAGTGCCTCAGGCTCCAGAATAGCCCTGATCATCTAGAGGTTCAGGCTGCCTAGAAAGTTCATAGACAGATATCCTACACATGCCACCTTTAAGGGATTCATGCCAACAACTGCTTACTAAAACTGAAAGGCAGCTTTCATATTCCCAAGAGAGCCTAGAGAACAATCAAGTATTTGTGCTGCTGGGAGCACAGTGGGAAGTCTGCTGAGCTAAAATATCTTGCAATCATTTTCCCCAGTTTTCTAAAGAAAAGCCATTAAATGTTAAAAAAACAAACAAACCCAGAAGCAACTGAGGGTTTGGATTTCACCAGAAACAGATCTCAATCTCCAATAGAGGCACTGGGGCAGGAAAATGCAGGGACAAATAAGCTAGGGGGTATTAAGCCCTGCAGGAAGTGAGAAAATAAGGGAAATTCACTTTTCTGAATTATATGAATATTTCTAGAGAGCAAGTGGCATTTTACTGATTTTTTTTTATGAAAAAAAAAATCCTTTCCCCATCTCTTTGATTTTAAAGGGTCAAATTCTCAACATCTTGCATTCTACCTCATCCATGCCTGTGATTTTGCAGGGCAGATCCTGATTCTAGTGAAGCCAGTGTGACCACAACTGGGCTCTGAATTTGTAAACAAAATCCTACCAAATAACAGGCCGTCCACCTTGCAGGAGGTGAAATGGATTTCTTCAAAAAGGCATTCATCAGCATGGCAAATCCCAAAGATATATAGCTTTCTTGCAGCTCATGAAAGAAACACTGCTGTACAAATCTACAGTCTATAACAGTTAGCCTTTCTGAAGCCCTTTCCAGCACAGGATCTTAAAGGGCTTTAAAAATAATGAATTAAGACTAATACCTGCAAAGTAGGTATTCTAGCCATTTTACAGAAGAGTCAGCTGAAGTAGTGAAATGACTTAGCTTAACTGTCAAATGGGATGTCTGTAGCCAAGGCAGAAGCACTACCCAGAACTGTGAAAGAGGCTATGCACAAGTCAAGGGCTTATTAGGCAAGATATTTTAAGTAGAGACTAGAAAGTGCTAGTATTATACAAAGGCATTAGTGAGACCCAGTTTAGAATACCGTGTACCATTCTGATAATTTATAATTACAAAGAATTTAAACTGAAAGAGGTACATAGAAGGGTTGTTGTATAGAGAAACAGAGAATCTGTCTTACAAAAAGAAAAATGGTATCTTGCTTGTTTAGCTTAGGAAAACAAAGATTGAGAGGGGAGGATTTTTTTAAAAAATACATTTGCAAAGTGAATATACCAGGAAGGGAGAAAAGCTATTAACCTGAAAGAAAAAAAAAACCCACAAAAAACCAAGATCTAATAGCTAAATACTGACTACAAATAAAGTGAAACTGGAAGTTAGAAGGTGGTTTCTAAGAAGCAAAAAGAGTTATGTTCTGAACAGACCACAGGTGTCAAGGAACCCAAATGGTTTCAAGATGCAGCCTGACAAGTTCATGGAAGAGATAGAATAATATGATTGGGTTGTTCTTAGAACAAGGAGCAGTGTTAGATCTACATGAGACACTGACTATGTAGTTCTTATTTTGCAGTATATACAAGTACTAAATGACTGTGCAGTAACTGGAGTTACTGTGCAGCTGTGTCGCCAAACGGCTTTAGGTGATGCTGAATGTGCAGTAGCTCGTTACTACAATGCATCAGCATCACTTCATGCTTTGTGCTACATGATGCTACTGCATAGTAGTAACGAGCTACCGTGCAGTCGGCATCTCATGTAGACGTAGCCAGTACACAGGATAAAGATACTAAATACACGGATGGGCATAATGGGGTTGAAAGAAAATCTCTGTGCAAATGGTTTCTGGCAACCCTATGCTTCAGGGCTTCTGCTGCTCACCTACAAACTAAGCATAGACAGACAAAAAGCCTGAGGCTAAATTGATTCAATCCTTACTGGTTGGTCTAAAATGCACAGATTAAATTGAAACAGACATGAACAGACTTTACTCTTGATTCAGGAAATACAACCACACACCTGCAGTGGCTTGGTTAAAAGTTGGGAGGAGCTAGAGCACAGCTCTCTGGCTGTGTGTTCACTTCCTCTTCCTGCTGCCCCCAAGGTCTCTGGGATTTGCAGTCCAGAATTAGAGATGTAGGACTCCGTAGTCCAGAATTACAGCAGCAGAACTTATCACTTCCACTTCCACCTCATCTTCTTACTTCCAGGTACCTCTAGGATTTGTAGTTCACAGTTGCAGCCAGCAGTAAGTTTGAGCAGGGGAGGTTTGATCTGGGGCCCTCCCTGGTCCCAGATTCTAGCCAGAGTTTGCTAGGGAAGAATTCCCTCTCCCCCAAGTCACTCACATAGAAATCCTCCAAAAGTTCCTTGCTGTTCTCTGTATTGCAGAGCATCATTTTTTATCTTTGGATAAAATACATTCAGATGATCCTAACAAAATTTCTTACCTTTGTGATGACAAAGGTCTTGACAGTTCCCATGCTCTTGTCCTGTGGCACACACCTAGCTTTCTTCCTCCTCTAGAATACTTTATAGCTGGGATGCAGGAATGGACCAAGTGAAACGCTTTAGATAATTAGTTGACTGCAAATGTAGTGGCAGTTGCCATCCAGTTTTATGTTTCTTTTTTGATTTCCACTCACAAATTTTTGACCACTGAACTATATCCTTATATAACAATTTACGCAAAGCAAGCACTTTGGCTGTAACCCCATCCTTCATGCATAGTTACTGCTCTGAGGCAAAAGGAAAAAAAAAAAGGGTATTAATGTTCTTTTAAAAAATACCATTGTTAAAAGTGACTACTAAAAATCACCATCAAAATTACAGGAAAATATTCCCATGGTTTAGTTTCTGTATGTAACAGCAGTTTTTATTTCTCAAAAACCGTGAATAGAGTATAAGCCATCTGTGTCACCTGTTACAAATCTTTTACAGGATAGGCAAAGGTGGGAATAAAGTCAAGTTCTAGTGGGAAATTCAAGTCATTCATTCAGTAGCATAACTGAAGGGGAGCAATTTGAGCAGCAGCCCCAGGTGCCGCTTTTGTAGGTCCCAGCCATTGCTGCAGCAGCACCTGATTGCACCAAAAAAATCAGCAGAGCAGGAACCAGCGCAGCCCTGGGTATGGAGCTGTGCTACAACACCTCTGCATTCACTCATGGCTAATACAAGTTCCTAGTACTAATCACTTCATTTTAATGAACTTCTTGAAGGCTCTTAGGTACCACAATGAGAGGTATAATTCTGAAAAGCAAGGGTGGGGTCTAGAATCAATTTTAAAGTAAATTAGATTTCAAGTCAACACATCTTTTCAAAGTGGAAGAGGGGTTCTTCTTGGGGTGGGGTAGGAAAATATGATGGAAAGAAGCAGTTCAAAAAAACAGATGGGCTCTACCCATCTTTAAAAAAATGCACTGGTTTCCTGCCCAAACCATATTCAGTTACATTTTCAAAAGATCAAACTGACCGTGCAGGAATCGGATACAGACAGTAACTGTAACAAGACAAAAAGAGGAGGACAAAACAACTTATTGTAATGAAAGTCCCTGCGCAAAAGCCTCTGAAAAGCAGCAGAAGTACTGAGTGCTCTCAGTGGTTCATAAGTTGTAATAAGACTGCTTCATTTAGCCAACATGAGCTATTGCCTTTCTTAACAAGAAATCTGTAAGCTTCGAACCTCTTTCATAATTAAATGAAAATTTATGAGAAGCTTGACCAGACTGAATAGTTCCCTCCCCTCCATGCATGAGAAGATGCAATTCAAAGCTGGTGATTTAGTTGAAGTGGGTTTCTGTACACGCACGAATCAGTGCTTTAACTGACTTGTACAGGAGACACAGGCTAATTGGTTGTAAAAAAACTAGTCTCTACAATACAACAGAGGCAACAGCAGCCTAGCCTGGAAACAAATATTCTAAATATAGCTCTCAACTCAGATTTTGACCCAAAGTATAGTATGCTGTGTGGGCAGAATTGTTATCCATTAAATTCAAGGCCTAATGCCCTTCATCTCAAATTTTGAGGAAAATGAGGCAGCAGGAAAAGGTTACATTTTTAATATAGGCACAACCCTGTTTTTGAGATGCTCCAGAATTATGGTTGTGAAGAGAATTCAAGGTAAAACCAATCAGAGAAATTACAGTATTCATAAATAGTGGTATTATGACTGACCTAAATTGTTTAGGTATCAGTTGATGAAATTTTCCTAGTCACAAACTTCACAAATGTAAAAAATAAAATAAAATAAAGTTGCCATTTCTTTTTATCCCAAATTTTATGAAAACAAACTCTTTTGATTTATGACTGAACATTTCCACAAATATTTCTTCATGCAGAAACTATTTTGAAGCAAATCAGTTCTCAGTCTGCTTGGAATATAAGTATTGAAAAATTGGGAATGTTATTTTTTAAATTTGCAGAGTAATCAGATAAGGCCTAGAAAAAGTAATGCTCCCCCCCATAACAGTAACAAAAAATAACATTTTCTAAGCCAGTGTTTTTCAACCTGTTATCCATACCTGGGGGTCCACAGACTATGCCTAAGGGGTCCGGGAGAGATGACTATGATTAAATCAGTATGTGAATACCCACACTTACAATTCAAAGGGATCTGCACCTCCATTCAAAATTTTTTAGGGATCTACAAATTAAAAAACAGTTTAAAACCACTGCTCTAAGCAAACCATTGCTCTGACAATGGTCTTTTAATTTTACAGAAGCTAAAAAAAAGGAATGAAAAACTTTTTAAAAGCCTGCTGAAATCCTGTGCACACTTATAGACATGCTTCATTTTGTTTAAAAGAGCAGTGTTGTTGACTTGAAAGGATTTGCCTGTGCTTAAAACTATTTACCAATCTGGGCCTTATTTCTAAAACACTGACAATTAGACACAGGCACGGTACACTGACAGGCATAGTTGCCTGGCTACATTAATTGACAGAAAGCAAGCAGGGTCAAGGAATGAGAGCTAGTGACAGACATTACACAAACCAGTTTAAGTGATCAGAAACTGGTTTAAACCAGTATGGGGGGCTGGCATCTAACCTGTGCACTCTCTTCTCCTTTGGTACATTAGATGGTACTGTCTGATAGTATAACGGTATTTACCGACTCTCAGCTACCATGTCTTGATAAATATATGATGTTGTAAGTTGGGAGGTGTCAATTTTTATCGACCACCATAATAGCTTGCATTCTGTACTGAGGGAGAGGATCCCCTTTGCGATGCACCTTGCTTCCCCTTTTTCTCTTCTTTGTAGGGTGCCTAACTTGTCAACTACTAATTAGAAATTACAGCTTTAGGTCATTCAGTTCAGGTTTACAATGCCTTTTATTTATCGATTCTTAAACTTACATCAATTATCGTCTTACACTGAGTAAGGCTATCCTTACTTGTTTATATCAATTACATATGAATGTCAATTCAAACAGAATCTGACTCGGATCTAAATTCAACTTAAATGGGTTACTTCTTAGCTATTACACTTGAGCCAGTCCTATCTTTCTTGCCCTGAGTTCTATTTCCTTATTTCTTTATTACATGGTTTCCTTTTGGGGTGTGGCCTCTCTTCCTGGGGACCCACAACAACTTTTCCCTCAGTCACCATTTTTTTTCTTTCCTTGTTTATCTCTGGACCTTGCCTGATCAGCAGGGCATCACTACATAAACAATAATAGCCACCCCGTCTCAATATCCTCCAAAGGGTAGAAGGATGCGTTAGTCCCTGTTTTCCTCTTCTCGTAGATAAACTCTACCTCTGCTTTCATTGGCGCTTCTCCTTTTATTTAGTCCTCTGTGTCCTCCTTTTCTCCTTTTGAGTCTCCTGTTTGTTTTTTTTCCTCTCCCATTTTGTTGTTTACTCCTCTGGATCTGCCCCTGTCTTGCTGCCGCTGCTTCTCCCTGGCCCTGCCCCTCTCTCGCGGCTCACCCCAGCATCATGGAGCTGCTGCTCTGGAATCTCCTGTCCTCTCCTGATCCCGTTTCATCCTCTTTTTTTCCTTCCGGCACTGCTCCTGCTGAGATTCTCTTATTTATTCACAATGTTTCTTTACACATCCTCCCCCTTAGGATGCCACTAGGTGCTTTATGTTCCAACCATTCAGTGTCATCTTGTGGCATGTGGGACTCACCTAAGTGAGTAATGTGTGCCAGGGAAGGATCATCGGCTAGATGACACTGGGACAGGAAGTCCACCATGACATTAAAATGGCTGAGCCTAAAGTCGATGTGAAAATGAAAGGGCTGTAAGGGCCCACCGGATGATTCAGGCACTGTCAGTTTGTGTGGTTTGTAGCCACTTTAAAGGGGCATGATCAGTAACTAATGTGAACAGGCAGCCCAGGAGTTAGTACTGGAAATATTGTACCCCCATTTAATGGCCAAACACTCCGGATCAATTGTGGCATACCTTTGCTCTTGGGGATTCAATTTTCTGCTGGCATAAGCAACGCGGCATTAGACACCGTCAGTCTCTTGTGTTAACACCTCTCCCAGAGCATGGCTAGAGGCATCTGTCTGCAAGATGAAAGGACATGTGAAGTCGAGTGTTTGAAGGACTATGTCCATGCATAAAGTCTGTTGTGTTTTTTGAAAAGCTTCTAAACAGTCTGCATTCCACCATATGGGTCTGTTACCGCTCCCCTTTCACAAATTCGTGAGCGGGGCTGTTACTTCCATGAAATGAAGGATGAACTGGCAGTAATAACTGGCCAATCCAAGGGAGGCCCACATTTGCTTTTTAGTTTGGGATGGTGAATAGTCCTGAATGGCTTCTATTTTGTCCATGAGAGACCAAATGCACCCTTGTCCAACCATAAAGGCCAAGTATTTGGTTTCAGCTTTGCCTAGTGCACATTTGTGTGGATTTGCGGTAAAACCCATAAGTCTTAATTCTTGGAGAACCTCCTGAAGGGCGTTTACGTGTTGGCCCCATTCATCAGCATAAATTATAATATTGTCTATATATGCTGCAGCATATTGTTGATGTGGTGTCAAGACCCAATTAGTTAATCTTTGGAAGTATGCCACAGCTCCATGCAAACCAAATGGCATCAGCTTGCATTCGTACAATCCTCAAGGAGTGCCAAAAGCAGTTTTTGCCTGGTCTTCTTTATGGATAGGAATCTGCCAATAACCCTTAGTTAGATCCAAGGTGGATATAAATTTGGCCCTTCCAACTTGTTCTAATAATTTGCTTATTTGCGGCATAAGAAAAACATCAAATTTTGATATTGCATTCAATTTTCAGAAGTGTACACATAATCATAGCAAGCTGTCTTGTTTGGGCATGGCTACTAATGGACTGTGCCATGGACTACAAGATTCTGTAATAATTCCTAGAGACAACATCTTGTCAATCTCTGCTTTTTTATCACATCATACTGATGATATGAGATTCTTCTCCATTTTGATCTAATCACTTGTCCTTCAGGGGTGATAATTTTGTGATTTATTCCCTTATCATAGGCTGAGGTTTCATTAAGCATATCTCTGAATTTGTTTATTAGGAGTTCTAACTGCTCTTTTTGTTCTACTGTCAGTTGGTCTCCTAAACATACTCCTTTACTGGCTTCCTGTCCTCTTTTGAATTTGGTTGTTTTGCTTCCTGACTCTGGCTGTTCTTTTATTTGGGTCTCCATTAGACACTCTGGTTCATGGTTTCAACAAATTGACATGAAAAATTTGTTTCTCTTTTTTGTATCCTTGTCAACGTTAAGAACTTACTCGTCGCCCTAGGTAGAAGTACTAACACGTTTTGCCCTTTCCTTAATTCTGTTTGTTGGGTCCCTTTGTCATAATTTACCTTTTGTTTCTCTTGCACGTGTTTGAAATGTTCTCTGGCTACCTCCTCTGCTTTCCATAATCTTTTCCTCAATGCCTGTACATACTCATTTTGTTGCGTCCCGTAGGTTCCCCTTTCTCCCATTCTCACATACCATGTCCAACAGGCTCCATGGTTGGTGGCCATATATGAGTTCAAATGGTGAAAACCTCAGAGAAGATTGAGGGACTTCCCTTACTGCAAATAATAAGGGGTGGTACTAACAAGTCCCACTTTCATGGTTCTTCCACAGCACATTGGCGTAGCATGTTTTTGAGAGTCCCGTTAAACCTTTCTACCAACCCATTTGTTTGGGATGGTGTACAGCAGTGCGCAAGTGTTGTACCTTGAGTACTTGACATAGACTTCTTATTACATGGGACACGAAATTCGTCCTTTGGTTGGTGATTATTTCTCTGGGTATACCCACTCTAGATACCCACTTAAGCAATTCCTCTGCTACCTGAGGCCATGTAACGGTGTGTAGAAGGATCACTTCAAGAAACTTAGTGGCATAGTCTATTAAGACTAATATGAATTGGTAACCCGTAGAGCTTTTTGGTAGCAGACCTATTATATCTAGGGCTATTTAAGCAAAGGGCTCTTCTACTACCGGCATTATACATAGGAGAACTCAAAGAGGTTTTTATAGGTTGACCCGCTGACAGTTAGGGCAAACTCTACAGTAATCTTTGACTTACTCATAGAGTTGGGGCCAGAAACACTGTTTAGTCTGTCTAGCCTCCATTTTGTTCTTCCTTATGTGTCCTCCCAAAGGGTTTGTGTGGGCCATTCTCAATAAGGAGTTTCTGTACACCTGGGGAATTAGAAGTTGTGGTAGTTCTACACTATTAGGTTGGCCTGATTTAATTCTGTACAATAGGCCCTTCCTTAGTTCGTATCTGGGCAATGCGTAACACTGCTTGGGGCATATTACCTGCTCATCTCCTCTGGCTAATTCTGACTGAATAATGGCCCAGAACACATTTTCCCCCTGTTGGTCTTCCCTGAAGTGAGTGCTGCTTGTGAATCTCTCTAGCTCAAACTTTTCCAGCTCAACTGGATCTTCTGACTCTTCTCCCACCAGGCCCATCCATCTTTCCTCTTGTGCCCTCCCTGTATCCAAGTGATGATAAATTTCCATCCAATCTCAAACTAATATCATCAGATATGGTAGATCTTTGGCTAGATTGGCATTTCTCTCACAGTGTCTAGTACTTCCACTCAATACTTCTTCTGTGGATACAGCGATGGTTGCCCATGCATTCAAATCATCTTCACCGTATCCGCTGTTGGAGCACAATCCCTCAGAGCCAGGTCTGCCTTAATCAAGGTCTGTGTGCAGCCTGTGTCCACGATGGCTTGTATCTTCTTCCCGCCTATCCAAACCCAAATTGTTGGTTTGTCTTTCAGTCTCTCCTCACCTGTTTCACCCATACTACAGTCAATCAGTTCTACCTGTCCATTGTCCCTCTGTTCATTGTGTGGCATCCTTGTGTCAAACGATGCCTCCTGACCATATTGAATCTGGCAGGGAACAGTTGTACATTCTCTCACCATATGCCCTATCCATCCACACTGGAAACACAGTATCGTCGATCATCTCGGTTCCTGGGGTTCCTTATGATCCGCTCTGGCACTATGGTGGTCATCCTTCCTTTCATAGTGCATTCTCAGTTGCCTTCTCCTTGTGGCTGTCAAAGTCTTTGGCTAATCTCAGAGCCTCTGCAGATGACTTTGGGCAATGACAGCACCTCTACTGTTGTGTACTTTCATCCAGGTCCATTAAAAACTGTTCCAATTAAATCTGATCGCACAGATCCACTTTGGATACCTCTTGGGATTTCAACCACTTGTCTAATAGATATGCTAAATTTTGGAGTGGGATCCAAGAGAACTTGTCCTCTCTTCACTTCTTCATTCGAAAGGCTTGGTGATATCTCTCAGGGTTGATATTCAAATATTACATAATCTCCTTTTTTACTTTGTCATAGTCAACTGCTTCGCCCCAGGGCATAACTTGGTAAGTGGCCTGGGCTCTTCCGATCAGTAATATACCCAATTGGCCAGCCCATCTGCTCCAATCCAATCCTGAGGCCAATGCAGTTTGTTTGAAACTCTCTAAAAAGGCTTCCGGGTCATCCCGCAAAGTCATTTTGGGTACCTTCAATTCCACTTGATTCGGTTGAGTCCATGCTTGCTGCTGGAGCCACTTTTCCTCTAGAACAATCTGTCGAGCTGCTTGCTGTTGTTGTTGTAGCAGCTAGCTCACTAGATGTAATGTCTGCTGAAGCAGTTCAGGACTCCCCATTGCACATGGCTGCATTTCCATGTGTCCCTTGTAACTTAGGTCATCATCAAATTTCCAGCCAATGCACCAATTGTGAGGGGTTGGTGTCTAACCCAGTGCACTCTCCTTTCTTTTGGTACATTAGATGGCACCGTCTGATAGTATAATGGTATTTACCGACTCTCGCTTACCATGTCTTGATACATATACAATGTTGTAAATCAGAAGGTGTCAGTTTTTATCTACCACCATAATAGCTCATATTCTGTACTGAGGGGGGGGGGGGATCCCCTTTGCGACGCACCTTGCTTCCCCTTTTTCTCTTCTTTATAGGGTGCCTAACTTGTTGACTATTAATTAGAAATTACAACTTTAGGTCATTCAGTTCAGGTTCACAATGCCTTTTATTTATCAATTCTTAAACTTACATCCATTATCATCTTGCACTGAGCAAGGCTATCCTTACTTGTTTACAACAATTACATATGAATGTCAACTCAAACAGAATCCAACTCAGATATAAATTCAACTTAAAAGGGTTACTTCTTATCTATTATTCTTGAGTCTGTCCTATCTTTGTTGCCCTGAGTTCTATTTCCTTATTTCTTCATTACTTGGTTTCCTTTTGGGGTGTGGCCTCTCTTCCTGTGGACTTGCAGCAACTTTTCCCTCGGTCACCTGTTTTTCTTCCCTCACTTATCTCCAGACCTTTCCTGATCAGAAGAGCAACACCTTTTTCAAAAAAGGGAGGAAAGAGGACCCAGGAAACTATAGTCTTACCTCGGTCCTGGGAAAGCTCTTTGAGAAAATTATCCAGGAGCACATCTACAAGAGACCAGCAGGGGAGATTATGCTTAGGGGCAATCAACATGGGTTCTTCAGAAGCAGATCCTGTCAGACCAACCTGGTTGCCTTCTACCACCAGGCCACAAAAGCCTTGGATGCAGGTGTCGCAGTGGACATAATCTTTCTGGATTTTAGGAAGGCTTTTGACACTGTCTCCCACCCCATCCTCATTAAAAAATTAGGCAACTGTGGTGTCAATGCCTACACAGTCAGATGGGTCACAAATTGGCTAGAGGGCCGCACCTAGAGAGTGGTGGTGGATGGGACATTTTTGACCTGGAGGGATGTGGGCAGTGGAGTTCCTCGGGCCCACAGTATTCAATATTTTCATCAGCGACTTGGACGAGGGAGTGAAAGGCATCTTGTTTAAATTCGAGTATGACACAAAGATGTGGGGAGAAGTGAGCATGCTAGAAGAGAGGGACAGACTACAGCTAGATCTGGACAGTTTACAGAGATGGACAGATGAAAATAGGATGGGATTCAATACTGACAATTGCAAGGTATTGCACCTGGAGAGGAAGAACCAGCAGCATACCTCCAGTCTGGGGAACTCCCTTCTTGTCAGTACAGAAGCAGAAAATGATCTTGGAGTCACTATTGATTCCAAGATTAACATGGGCCGCCAATGTGGGGATGCAGTCAGGAAGGCTAACCGAACCTTGTCATGTATCCCTAGATGCATCGCGAGCAGGGTCAAGGAGGTGATCCTTCCCCTGTATGCAATATTGGTCAGGCCGCAGTTGAAGTACTTCATCAAGTTCTGGGCGCTGCATTTCAGGAGGGATGTGGACAGCAGCGAGAGGTCCAGAGGAGGGCCACTCACATGATCAGGGGGCAGCAGGGTAGGCCCTACGAATAGAAGCTGTGGGACTTGAACCTGTTCAGCCTCCACAAGAGAAGGCTGAGAGGATATCTGGTGGCCATATATAAAATGGCCAAGGGGGACCAGCAAGCAATGGGAGAGTCCCTGTTCCCCTGAGCACTACCAGGAATAACAAGGAATAACAGTCATAAATTGACTGAGAGTAGATTCAAGCTAGACATCAGGAGGCACTACTTCACAGTAAGGGTGGCTAGGAGCTGGAACCAACTTCCAAGGGAAGTGGTGCTCGCTTCTACCCTGGGCGTCTTCAAAAGGAGGCTAGACAATTACCTAGCTGGGGTCATTTAATCACAGCATTCTTTCCTGCCCATGGCATGGGGTTGGACTTGATGATCTGTTTAGGTCTTTTTTGACCCTACCTACTATGAAACTATGACACATCCTATAAACAATAACAGCCACTCCTGTCTTGATATCCTCCAAAGAGGAGAAGGGTGCTTTAGTCCCTTCTTTCCTCTTCTCTTAGATTAACTGTACCTCTGCTTTCATTGGTGCTTCTCCTTTTATTTAGTCCTGTGTGTCCTCCTTTTCTCCTTTTGAGTCTCGTCTTACCGGGCTTTGTGTTTTTTTCTCTCCAGTTTCATTGTTTACTCCTACAGATCAGCCCCTCTCTCACTGCTACCACTTCTCCCCGGCCCAGCTCCTCTCTCTCGTGGTTCACCCCAGCATCACGGAGCAGCTGCTCTGTAATCTTCACTCGTCTCCTGATCTTGTTTTAGCCTCTTTTTTTCCTTCTGATGCTGCTCCTGCCAGGATTCTCTTATTTATTCTTGCTGTCTCTTCACAACCTGTAACAGAACAGAAGTTCAGTGCACATAAACCAATTTCAAAATGGTTGAAACTGTTTTAAGATAAACCTGGTTGAATGTAGTATATCAGATTTAACTGATTTAACTTAAACCAGGAAGGGGTCTCAGACAAACATTGCATAAACCAGTTTGACCTAAATCAGAGTCCCTTACAGCATCCCTGATGCTTTGTAGCCCTGGGCTGCACTTGGCTGGGCTGGGCTGTCTGCTCCAGAAAACAGGGCTGGCCCTGACCCTCTGCTCCCTAGCTGGAGCTCCAGCAGAGACTGCAGGCATAGCAGGATATGCCTGGCTTCCCCGTGCCCCATCTTCTCCTCACCACTCACTGCTCAAGCAGGGACTCTACCCTCCTCCCTCCCATCTTCCACAGCATGGACCTCAGCCACATAGACCCTAGCCAGCATGTGGCATACTAGCTAATGCTGAGAGGTGTTTTTGTGTGTGTGTCTCCAATTTCCCTGGGTCAGGACAAAGGCAGACAGACCTGTCTGCTTAGGGCTTTTTGGGACTAATCAACAGGTCAGCTGTCCCTCCATTCCTCCCTTGGAAAAAGCTGCTTAAGAAGAGTTTGAACTAATGTGAGAGGCTTTTGATTTCTTGATGGGCTGCTAGACAATGTGTTATCAGCTCCCTGCTAGCTCCCTCATCTGTCAGGTTTGCTGCAGACCAGTATGAAGAAGAAGAGAGAGGGAGATTAAAAAGCTCAGTACCATCAACACATGCAAGCACTATGCACACACCTCAGAGTACTAGCTGAGGGCTGGGGCCTGGCAACATTACCACCCCTTGAGCAATGAGCAGGAAAAAGCCTAGGACTGTGCAGGCAGGGTGGGAGTTTAAACCCCTCCCTAATCAGAGCATCCTTCTGGGGCCTGGTCACACCTTCCTCCCCCACTCAGCTCAGGACTAAGGAAGGGAAGGGAGGGCTGCTCTAGAGGGAATGTCTGTTCACTTGCAAACTGGTTCATCCTAGGCAGGTTAGACTTACCTGGAAAAAGTGAGTCAATTCAGGTTCAGGCTTTTTAAATATCTATCCCTAGCCTAGGTGGCCAAGATAAATGGATTCCTCTCACAGAGGCATAAACAAGGAGGAATGACTATTTAATTCAGCAGGGATCAAAAAAATAGCTTGCCAGGATATGGAAAGCCTCTATTTGGTTGGGGGAAGAGATGATGACAGGAAAAAATAAAATAAAATAATGAAACAGAATCTTGTTCTCAAGGTGTTCACTCTCAATAGGCCCCATTTTAAGCACACAGGCAGTGGGCATATCCTCTGCCTATAGAGCCCAAAGCTGCTTGTCAGCTTATGTAGTAAAATAAGCTTTAGGATTGTAGTCAGCATGGGTCAGATCCTGCTCCCACTGTGGTCAGGAAATGTTTTGCCAGAATTTAGTAACAGGAGTCTGGGCTTTGTGCAGGTATGATGGGGCACCCTGTCTATATGGAGCTGCTTGCCGGATTGAGGCATCAATTTATAAGCAGGGCTGCTTTATCTTATGAAATGGGCTGAATTAATGTGATGAGCTCAGTTGCATTAGGAAAAAAATTGAAATCAATTATCAACTTTCAAAAACAAGCTTCAAGGTAATGCTAAAAATTGTTGTAAAGAAGCTATACCCAGATCTCTCTCATTTCTCTTAGCGATTTCTACCGCAATTTAAATACAGTCCCTTCAAAGACTTGTTTCCCAGACAGGAAAGAATCCACATTCCCTGCCTAGTCATCTGGAGAAGCAGAGCTGGCAGGTCTCTAAAGCTGTTTTGAGATGAAAAATCACAACTTGAATAGCTCCTACCTGCTCTAAGACCTGGTGCTTATTTGCTAAGTAGGTAAATACTGTCTGTTTGGTAACTTCTGTACTGAGCTCATTGTTTCCAAGTCAGGTGTAGTAAAAACTACAGACTCTGCATTTCAAACCCTGATTTCACCCTTTAAAATAACATATTTTGAATTTACACAAGCTCCTTTGTCCTTTCCTATCTAATAAAATTAAATACAGAAAAATAAAAATACCCATTTTGTTCAAAAGAAAAAACATTGCTTCTCAAAGAGAGCAAATGGTTTTCTTACCATGAGCTAACTGTGAAGTGGTATTGTAAAAAATGACAACAGGTACTTGTGATCAGCAGTAAGCTTGAAATTGCAGCAGAAAAATGGGCCATTGTCAGGAGGAGGAGCGGGGTCAGGGAAAAAGAGTCAGAGATGCTGCAGAAATAGCTATACTTCCCACCTGCTTTAAAAATGCATTTTAGAAATAACCTACATATGTGCTGCATGAGTTGGTGTGCTATTTACAGTATAAGGATTTTTATAGATTTTTAGACCAGTAGATCTCAATTTTCATAGACTTGAGGCATTCCTCCCATAATGTCTGTGAACTGAGCCACATCCCATTTCAAAAACTAATTTATTATAGTACTTAAGTGTTTGAAGAAGGACAGGGAAGGAGGAGGAGCAGCTGACTGGAAAAAGCCAGCACTGCAGCAAGTTGGGGGAAGAGGAAGAGTGGCTGGAAAGGAAGAGCATGTGGCCCTCATCTTGCTTATCTCCTCTCTTCCCTTCCAGCAGCAACCCACAAAGGCTGTCACAACACCCGAGCTGAGAATTACTACTATAGAAGCTGTACTTAGAGTATTACCTTTTGCATAATATATATCCCAGGAACACTGACACTGTGCTCATTATGCAGATGATCAGATGGGAAGGGGCAAGCCTTTCCATCAGCAGGCATTCATGAAATTTCAACATGGGAATGTTTCAGAATGAGCGTTGTGCCCTTTAAATTAATGGTGATTCCTGTGACACCAGTCATGGTATAATGGACTCAGAATCAGGTATTCAATAGTAACAATACATGGAACATACTATTCTCCTGTTAGGTATAAACAAATGCGAAGTTTTAATGAACTCATCTACCTGTTGAAAACTATATTAACCAAAACATATTTTAATGACCACATAGCTGATATATTTACTCTGTAGCAAGGACTGGTCACAAACTGTATTTCTAGTCAGTGTAATTCATTCATTCTGCCACTCAAACACACATCCTTCCTGTAATGGATTCCATTGATGCTGATGCCAGAAACAGAGCAAACAGTACCACCTCAGTACAAACAAATTCAAACTCCATGAATGTAAAGTCCAATGAAAAACTAAAAGATAGGATGCAAGTTTGTGCAGCACCTCCCAGATATATGCATGTTAAAATAGAACTGCTGGTATCCACCCAACACCAGAGAATCAAGGTTTCTACTCTGATGGATAGCCACCACACTCAAGTAAACCAAAAAGGCACATCTTTAAGCAAGTTCACTGAGACTACCTGACATCATACTTTGCTAGTTTTCCCTTTCCCCCCAAAAGAAAAAATATTGTGCATTCTTTTCCAAACCTCAAACCATGAACAGCAGACCACCTTTCTCTAAGCTAATACATAGGATCATAGTGGTTAACACCTTCAGGAAAAACAGACTGAGCAGTTTTGACTTCCAGCTGCTTTTTCATTAGAGAGTGGAGCATCTGACAGTACCATATCAAGATATACCTTTTTAAACTATGTACTAACATTAGAAGGACTGGTTTGTTAAATGATAGCTTAGCCCCCGCCCAAGAAGCAACTCATCTGGGGCTCTGGCCTGAATCCAGATTGCAGGGCTTCACACAGGCCAAATACAGCCTCGGGCATGAGGGCAGCTGCTGTGACCACCATGGTGGCAGTGAGGGGGTCCAGACATGGCCATAGGACTGCGAGACAAGTTCAGCACCCACGGCCATGGCCAGCAATGCCAAAAGACACAGTGGGCCATGCCCCCTCTCCGCCCTTCCCCAATTTCTGGTTGGCCATCCATAGCCCAACAAGCTAGAGGGAGCATCTTCACAGACCAGATCAATCCACATGCCATATGTCTGACACCCCTGATGTACAATTTTCCTACTGCATGACATTGCCACAGTGCACACTTCCCTCCATAAATATATTGCTGCCAAATAAAAAAAAAAAGAGTCACTCTTAAGATAACCTACTGCACATTTATTGAGACGCAAGGCTGTTTACAGCAAATGACAAGTCTGCCACTTATATGTTTCCTGGAAAAGTAGAAAATGGCATTCATAGAGAAGACATGTAAATAAAGCATGCTGCATGCTATTGTTAGTTTATTAAGTGCATGGCTCCGTTTAGCAGCTGTCTGATCATAGAGTAAGATGATCCAAACTCATGCAGCATTAGCAAGGTATGTAGGGCCCATAAGATATGTCTGGAAAATGTAAAGTAGATGGAAAACAAACAACAAATTGGAAAATGTTCTGCTGTATGAAATGACTCAAATAGCACAGTTCCTCGGAGGAAACAGAAACAGGGTTGTCAGAGTTAGAGCAGAGGCCAAACCCTTATTGGCTGGATGTTGCTCTCCAAGCTGCGGGACTGTACATTGGCTACTAGGCTGGTAATGACTGAGATGGCTGGTTAATAATACGCCATAGGTATTGGCCAAAAAAATCTTTATCAGTGCATTCCTGAAAATGACTGCTCTAATGGAAGAAATAAACTTTCCACCCCAGGGCACCTAGCACTAGTTATCTCCATATGCCCTACAAGTAGTTATCATTGTAACATAGGGCCAGCAACCTTTTAGGAGGAACAGGTTGAAATAACAGTTTGGCCTGAGGTGGGTTAACACTTCCAACCTGGCCATCACTACTTCTGTATGCTACTGATGCATGTGTGAACTGGCCATTGTCAAATGGCCCCACCTCTGAATTGTTCTGTTGCTGAAATACCACCAATCTCTCTGCCACTGTGAAACTCAGGATACTGGGCTAGGCGGCTTGTGGTCTGACCCAGTATGGCTTCTCTTATGCTTTTAGAAGTTGGCTAACCTCAGATTGTCATATTCTAAGCCAGAGATAGCCAACCTGCCAGCAGCACAGGTGTAACAAGTGAGATGGGCTTCACAGGCTGAATGAAATTGCTTGGTGGGCTAGATATGGCCCATGGGGTGTAGGCTGCTTTCCCTGGGTATAACCAATTACTGTCTTGTGCTTAATTTTGGAGGCGAACCCAGAGCATAGGATCTGTACTCTTAATATGTAGGTCTTAAGAGTCACAACGTCTATGTACTATGTCAGTTTATTGCTCACATTTCCCATCCCATACTGACAAAAGTTCTTTTACTGATTTACCTTCTAAAAGGTCCAAGTAAACCAACAAGGCAGCATAGACTTGAGTGCTGTCAGCCACAACCAGCAACATCAGCTCTGTAAACTGAAACCCAACATGCAACAGTCATGAAAAAAGCTGCATATAGCTAAAATATTTTTTTCTATAATATAAAGCCAAAGTTAACATACATAAACGCTTCCAAAGAAAGCATGAGAAAGAATGGACCCTGTTTAAAGCACTACTCAAATTTAGATAGAAAGTGCCAATGAAAATTGTCCACTTATTATAATATGTTTTAAAGTTACATTTCTGGTGCACTCACAAAAATGAATAAAGGAATCTTGACTGTTCATGAAACAGAGCTGTGTTGGTGGAGAAAAGTAAAACTCTCAGAACCTATTTCTTCTGTAGCGTGTCAGCATAAGTCAACCAGTTTATACAGCTCTGTGTTTTTGTATGTTAAAAATTTAAATTTATTTAAAAAATTATGTCCCAGTGATTTAGAATTACAAGATTTATACTTGGAAGCTCTAATAATACACACAAGGATATTCTTCACAGCTCTGATCCCTGAATGAAAACAATGCACAAGATACACTTAAAGATTTTGGAATACTGAGAAAACTTATTATATTAAAATCACATCATTCCATTGAGTATCCTTCCTCAGGAAAAGGCACAACTTCGACAACACTAAGAATTAGTTATAAGAAATTTGTTACTTCTCTAGATCAACCATACGTTTTAGAGCCACCCAAGACAGAGTTAATATCTTAAGGAATTTACAAATAGGTATTTTTTAGGATCAGAATGATGCTTTAAAAATGCAAATAAATAATATAAAAATAAATAATGAAAATTAATTATAAGAACAGGCGGTGGAATCAGCAAGTGGGAATAAAAAGTATCCAGGTTGTAGCTGTATTGGTCTGGAGGAAAAATCAATCCAGGCTCATAGTAGAGATGATATATTTTATTGGACCAACAAGATTTTTGCAAAAAAAATTCTTTAATTGCAAGCTTTTGGGCACAAACATCCTTCATCAGACATTGAAGAAAAGATTGTAAAAGTTTTTCTAGGTAGAAATGAAAGTTCATATTTCGTAAGATTTCACAGGGAAGTCAATAGATGGAAAATTCCTCTGGTCAAGCAGATCTTAGCTCTTTACCAGGTAAGAACCACCTGCCCAAAGGAGTCTTCTATCTATTGACTCCTCTGTGGGTACAGATGGGTAAGAAAAAAAGTACTGTGTTGCTTCTCTCCTTCCCTCTTCAAAAGGCAAGTTAAATTAAATTAAATTAAATTAAATTAAAATAAATGACAAAACAAAACATGACTAGATGCCCGGAGCCCTTTGCTCTCTTGGGCAGCAGAGTGAGCAAAGCAACCACACAAGTAGGCAGGATGGAGGCGGAAGACCAGCTTTCACAAGAGCAGCTGTTACAGTTGCTCCCCTGCTGGGTTGCGTTATATGAGTCCCATGCCCGGCTGGACCGAGGAAGAATGGGCCAGCTATGGGGCTCCAAATCCAATGGTGCAGCAGCTGGGGAGCCTGCAGTGGCTCTGCTCCCATAGCAGGGTTAGATCTGGGGCTGCAGACCCTGCCCCACCCTGCCCACCTTGGAGTGAGTTGTCATCCAGCAGCTGTGGGCACTCCACTCTTGACCTGCCACTGGGTCCTGGCCACTGCCACAGCCCCCTCTTTGTCCATGTCCTCCCACATGTGCCACAGCTTCACTCCAGGCCAGGCCCATCACTAAAGCACTCCCCACAGGAACAAGCTGCCGTGCGCTGTGGTTCCACCCCTCTCTCTGCTGCCCCCACAGCTGTGGCATTGCCCCTTGCTGGTATCCCCATGATTGTGCTGGGGAGGGAGGGAGTGTGGATATGCAGTAGGGCATGGCTCAGGGACTGAAAGTGGGGTAATGGCTCTAACTCAGTGTTTTCCACGCACCAAGAGCTCCTTACAGCCCCCAGGAAGAAGGAAAGCCTAATGGCCTTACCAGCAGCTGGGAAGGGGGAAGTAAGGAGGGAAGGGGGAAATAGAGGAGAGTGGGGGATGGACAGGGTGAGGTAGAGGGATTGAGGCTGAAGACAAAGCAAGGAAAGTTTGGGTTAGATGGTAGAAAGAACTTTCTCACCAGGAGGGTAGTAACGTATTGGAGCCGCTTAACCAAAGAGGTGGTTGACTTACCATCCTTGGATGTTTTTAAGACCCAGCTAGATAAAGCAGTGGCTGGGATGATCTAGTTGTGTATTATCCTGCTTTGAGCAGGGGGCTTTACTAGATGAACTCCTGAGGTCTCTTCCAGTCATCATTTTCAATGATTCTATAAATATCCTTTGACTATTTTTTGCCTAGTTTATGTTTTTTAAAAAACTTTATATATAATCTAGCACAATGTTGATCAACTTTCTTCCCTGGGGCTGGATGGATAATGCTTAGTCTGACTGCAGCAGTGCTTCCCAGACTTTTGCTCAGCATGACCCCATTTATGGCCCTATTTTCTCAGCATGGCCCCTCACTCCCAACCCACAGCCCCAACCCCTGCAATCCCATCCATTGATGTTGCAATCCCATTTGGGGTTGCAATCTACAGTTTGGGAACTGCTGGATTACAGACTGGATGCAGGGCATGAGAGGTGGGCACCATCCCTGTGTGGAGGGCTCAGGGCAGGCTTAAGGGGCAGCTCCACAGAGGAAAGACACCTGACCCAACACCTCTTGAGGAAGGGGGCATTGCCCACTCCCAGCCCACTCTCAAGGGAAGAGGGCATGGCCAGGTCACAAGCCAGGGAAAGAGCCAGTCCAGACCTGTGGGATGGGACCTCTGGCCTGATGTGGTTGGGTTGGAAGGGAATAGGGTGGGTCTTAATCTGGTGATGGGCCCTGAGAAGCCCCACAGGCTGGAGGGTGAGCACCCGATCCTGAGCACGGGCTGAGGAGTATCTTCTTTCCCCCTTGGTAGAAGTGCAGCTGAGGCAGCCCCTTCCCTGCTTGTGCCCCTGGTTGATCTAAGGAGCAGATGTGGAGTGCACAGCTCTAGGAGTGAAGGCACAGGTCACCTCCAGTGGCACCCAGGCAGCTCAGCCTCTGGGCAGAGTACTTGGCATTTCGATGCCCATGGGCAGTAGGAGCTGGGGTAAGGGTAGGTGTGGGGGCTGCAGCAGTGCTGCCCACACAGGCCCAGACCATGTGTGCACAGGGTGCTTCCAGCCCTGCCTTCACCCCAGAACACAGTGCTGCAATCTAGTCACACACAGCCCCGTGAGGTGGACATGGCTGGCACCGTGCTTCCGTTGCCTGGTGCTTCTACTGAAGCTCTGCCTGCTGTGAGCTGGGCTAAGCCCAAGCCACAGTCCTTCACTGAGTCCCTGCTGCAGCAGCCCACCGTGCTCCTGGCCCCGCTGACCAGCAATGCTGCCTGGAGCGCCTGGACTACTCAAAGAACTGCATTGCCATCTGGTGAGTGGTGAGCCAGGGCAGGGGGCCCTCACTGCCTTTGCACCCTGCAGCCAACAGTCTCTAGCAGCAGCTGCTGAGGGGGAGACTGTGCCTGGCTAGGCTGTGAGGCATCCCAGTCTCCCCCCCACCCCATGGGAAATACAGCCCAGGTGTGAGTCGGGCAGCTCAATGGGACAGTGGCTGCAGCACGGGCTTGACTGCCTCCAGCATAAAGAGCTGCACTGCTCCCCTTAGTTGGGCTCCAGGCTCAGACATCCCTGGGAAGCCAGGCTAAGAGGAGCCACAGCTGCTCCTGATGCCCTTGCCTGCCCTCTCAGGGGTACCCAGAGACAATGGAAGTGCAACAGGTGCTACATGGGGCGGTTTCAAAAGCAGGTGTTAAAAAAAGCCAGGATTTCTGCTGGTCATTGGCCCAGCTGAAGAAATAGGAGAGGTGCAGGCAAGTTTGGGATACTAAGAACCCTTCCTCATGTCACTGAGAAAAAAGCAGAGGCAACTAGAGCAGAATTAGGACCTGAGGGAAGGGCACTTGGTGCCCCTAAGCTTGTTTCTGTCCCTCCTACTATGCGCTTGGGCCAATGAAAGAGTCCACTCACAAAAATCTTTGCATCGTGTTTTTTTTATGGATCACCAGGGCTACCACAAGGTGTGATTAAGAGCTGTGGCTCAGGAATAATGTGTGTGCCGGGAAGTGAGGAGAGAGCCCAGGCTGGAATCCAGGTAGCCTACGGATGTATCTGAAAGGAGAAAACGTTCTCTTCCTCTCAGACAGAAATGATTAATCCATGATAAGAGTGACAGAAGCTAGTGGATGGGATCTGTAGCACTAAAAACTTTTACATGGCAAGGACTTAAAAAAAGTGCTGATTCAGGTTGTGATCCCTCTAGTGACTACAGGGGGACTTTGGATTCACAAGTCAGTTGCCAAAGCAAGACTGGCAAACCCTAACAATGCCAAAAGACAGTTCATTAAATTACTTGTATAAGCTTGGATAGATGTTGCCATATTCAAGGCTGAATGGTTGTGCTTATTATTCTTCAGATGCTCTGCAGGTCTTTACAGAAAATTAGTGGCTGAAGAAGAGAGTGATTTTAATCATCTCACATCCTGATTTAGAAAAAGATAATCTCAGTTTTGTGCTTTAAAATGTTAGCATAAATGTTGCATTTCTGAGCTGTGGGCCAGCACAATGGCTTTTAGGTTTATAAGCTGCTGTTAGTAGTAAATGAATGATGAATGCACGTTTTAAGCACTTACATGTTGAGAAATGTTTTGCCAACACACAACACAGCTTGTTTTAGAGAATTATTTAAAAAGACTTGCTGAGGTGGTACCCAGACCTCCTCTTTCAGGAGTGCAAGTTTTGCTGTTGAATGAAGTGGAGCAAATTAGAATAGAAGTTTGCAACTTTTATTAGGCAGACAAGGTTCTTTGGCTAAATCTGATATCTTCTATTAGACCAACTCAGCAAGCTTTTGGGTATAAATACCTTTTGTCAGGCTGAGGAAGCATCTGCAGTTGGTGTGTGCTTTTCCTGGATGGAATGAGTAGTAAAGAAGCCAGAGGCTGGTATGCAGGCAGGAAAGGCAGGCAATGAAGATGTAAATTGAGGAGTCAGTGGGTGAGAGACAGGTTGGAGGGGAGGGGAATCAATGTAGCTGGTAAATAGTGGAGCGGTACCTGGGGAGTCAGATGATAGGTAGGTTATAATGTGTCATAAATCCAGTGTCTGTATTTAGTCCATGATTTTTAGTATCCAGGAGTTTAATGAAGTGATGTTCAGAGGCTCATCTGTGAAAGGTGTTTTGCAAATTCCCTTTGAGGATTAGAACTGAAAGATTAGTGAAAGAGTGGTTTTCTTGTGAGAAATGTACGCCCACAGGTAATTGAGTATGTTTGTCTTTGATAGATTTCCGATGTGCATACAGGGTTTTCCTGGACATGTCCTTTCTTTTGGCCCCCTGTACTGTATCCAGGTGGTTTTTTAAAATAAGAGTAAAATGTCCGGGTGTTTTGCTGTTCCCCTGTTCTCTGGGGCTGGCTGCTTGGGGCTTGGAGCAGTGGGCAAATTGGTTGGCTGTTGTGGGGTCATGTGCTCCCCATGCTAGCTCTGGCAAGGTAAAGAGAGAAAGACAGTCTGTGTGTGAGTGAGTGAGAGAGAGAAACTGGGTGCACGTGCAATGCGCGAGCTGCTTGGGCAGCAGGGCGGGGGGACAGAGGTCTGTGGGTTGGGGATGAGGGGCACTATCAAGGTTGGAGGGGCAAGGGCTGTGCATCAGGAATGAGGGGCATGGGGAACTGGACGGGTGACTGTGGGTTGAGTGTGCAGGGCAATGGCAGTGCCAGGGCATTACAGGTCGAGGGTGAGAGGCACCGGCAAGGGCTGGAGGGCAGGGTAGTATTTGGGAGCACTGCCACTGGCAGAGCTGGGGTCAGTGGGTCTGGAGTGAGGGCCAGCAGCAGGTCTTGGGGGGTGGCTTGCTAGTGAGAGGCAACAGAATAGGCAGGGGTAGGGTGCCAGCATGTCACTACCCTCCATCATATTCCCCCTGCCCTGTCCTGTCCTCCCTCCCCCTCCACTCTGACAGGTGTCCTCTTTTTTGAACCTGGAAATATGGTAACCCTAATGTGAATTCATTTTGATGTACAGTTATAGTTTGGCCTCTTCTGCGTATTTGCTATCAGGGCATTTGGTGCATTGAATGAGATTTATTATATTTCTGTAGGTGCGGCTGTATTGTCAGAAAATTAATTGTTGGAAGTAGATTCATCTTTGTCGTGGATATTCAAGGCAGAGGCATCTGAAGAATTCTTCTAGTTCTCCACATTGAAGTATTTTATTAGGAGATTTTTCTAGACAGAAATTCAGGTCTTTAGATGGGACAGATTTTTCAGTTTTGGTAAGCCGGTGCATAGAGAGTGATGATATTTGAGGACTGGCTGCTGTCTTCAGCTTCATCAACTCTGAGGTTAGAACAATGGAAGGTGTTGGTGTTGTTCTGTGGCTGGGAAAATTGTTCCTGGAGTAATCTGTTCCATTTCTTTTCTTTATATTGGATGGAAGTTGTAGAAAATCTTTGGCAGTCTCTTTCTATACATTGTATAATATTAGGGACAATGTCAGCATTTCTCTTCTAAGTTATTGTAGCATGTAGTGATTTCCTTCCTGAGTTGATCTCTTTTGGGGTAGATTAGGTGAAGAAGATGACTTCTAACTGTTCTAACTTGTATTAGATGTTTATTAGATGACGTGTTTCCAGACTTAGGACCTTCCTTATAATTCAGCTGTGTAACATTCACAGTATAAGTACAAACCTGATCACAAAGCAGACTAGATTCTGGAATGGCTTGTTTTGTAGGCAGCCTATTTTCTTGCCTCACTGTTCTGATAGTGAAGCCATTTTTCCTGATATTAAGTCTAAACCTACTTTGTAGCAATTTTAAGCCATTTGTCTGTGTCCTGTTCTCTGCAGCAAGAGAAAGAAAAGGTGTTTTCCCTCTTCTGTATGGCAGCCCTTCAGATATTTGAAGACTGACTGCTATTGTATCCCCTCTTAATTGCCTTTTCTGCAAGCTGAACATGTGTTTCCTTAAATGTCTTCTTATTTCAGGCCCTCCCTGTTGACTTCAATTCATTCAGAACCATCATAAGACTTCTGATTATTTATTTTGTCATCTCATCCCTCAGATTGTCCCCTTCCTTATAGAGATAATCCTTATTAGGTATCTAGTTGCAGCTTAACTTTTCTGCAAAGAGGCAAAGTAACTGTGGAGCAGCTGTCTTTGTATCTCCTAAGTATAATTTGTCCTAGCTATTTAATGGTGGACCCACAGCTTTCTTGGGCTTCCTTTTTTGACCAGCATACTCAGAATCTCTTCTTGGGTTTAACTTCCCTCATCAGATGCAGCTTATATTTTACCTTTGTATCCTGATTTTGTCCCTGCAAGTTGTTGCTGTTCCCTGATATGCTTCCTTGGTGATCTGCCCATCTTCCTACTACCTGTATGCTTTCCTTTTGCATTTGAGGTGCCCTAGAAGCTCCTTGAAGCCAGTTGGTTCCTTACCATTCTTGTGCTTCCATCATGTTGGAATAGTTTCTTGTCTGATTTCCAATACTCTGCCACTTAGAAGCTTCCAGCCCTCTCATCTTTATCTTTCAGTCTGTCTTCCCATGGCACCATGCCTATTATTGCCTATCTTTCAACATTTGCCTTCACCCAAATACATTCTGATCAGCTACCTTCTTTCTCCTTAACTAGGGAACAAGTGTATGTATTTTTGACATACAAGACAACACTACCATTTTTTCTCTCAGCCCTGCCCATCTGAAACAGAGTGTGGACCTAGATGTTGCCATTCCAGTCCCACTAGGGCTCTGTGTTACTAATCAGATTATAGTTTGTTACTTCTCATCTCCATTTTCTTGGCGAACCCTGGCACAGGGCAGCCTGTCTGACTCACAAAGAATTCCCCCCACCCTACCCACCAAAACAAAACTGATTAAGATGCGGTGTGCAACACACCTAAAACCCTCCAGATAAAGGTAACAAGAGTGAAGCAACTGCCCTAGGACTCATTTGCAGCCGAGATGAAACTAGATGACCATTCATTTACATGGGAGATGGAGAACAGAAAGCCTGAAGCAAAGACTGCAGTGAATTCTGGGATTAGAGAAGCAGGGGAGCACTGCATGATGGGGAATCTGTGCTGCAAATGCTAATCAACCCACATTTACATATACCCAGCTCAGCATTTATCAGACCAGTTCTAATCTGGATTTACAAAGGACTTCCCTGCCCCCCCCAACCTCTCTAAGCAGAAGTAAAGCTTAATAGGCATCTCAGGCCATACATTCCCCCATCCCACTATGGGAGGCCTATTTATACTTGATTGACTAAAACTTGGTTGCCAGGTTAGGGAATGCCGAGGCAAAGAGACTGAGTCTGAGATGGTATGGGCAACATTTGAACAATGGTAAAGGGCTCATCACAGTGTCCAGCCCATTGGAGCCCTAACCACAAGGGTTGTCATACTTTTCCCAGAACGACTGGTAGAAGTCCTCCCCACAAAAGGTCATGAACACTCCAATAATTTCCTTATGTCTGTTAAAAGGCTATAGTAATATCTGGAAAAGTCATGCTAAGCTGAGGCTTGTTCACAAGTAAAAGTCCAAAACCCTGATGCTGCAAGCTATCTATTGTTTCTGAAGAAGTCATGAGATATCCGATCAGTATATCTGCTATTCATAGGAATTTCAAGCTGGCTCCTAAGTGTCTGGTTATTCCTTAACCTTATGTGTTTCCTGATTATCAATCAGTTTCTTGAAATGTTCCAAACCAGAGAACCCCTTGTAAATAGAAAAGACAATGATTTACACTATTGAGAATGCTTTGAAGAAGCAGAACTGAGGGTATAAAAATCTGTAAAAAAAGCAGCAAACTGTGTGCATGCTTGTATCTCAGATGGCTAGAGCCAACTTGAGGAGGATTGCTGATTTAATCGGTCGTCAGGTGGGCTGGTGGATGAAGAGCCTGGACACAGCATATTGGTTGCAAAAATTAACTTTTACTTTAAATTTACTTACGCCGCTGGTGGCCATGACACAGATGATAAGGTTGCGTACATAGTTACAGGTAACGAGTTGCTTGCGTAGTTACAGGTAACGGGATGAGACGACGAGTTCATGAATGAAACGAACCAGCAGGATGAGGGGTACGTCAAGAATGGTCGGTGACGGGGAGTTGTTCGTGGGTGATCAATCCACCAAGTTTACTCTGCCACTTGTTTAGAGCTCTCTGACTTGGGCGGAAGCTGCACAGACCTTTATACTTTTAGAGTAGCCAATGACAGACCGCCAGGTGGGAATAGGTAATGAGGCGAAACGTACCAAATTTAAAAGTGACTGCAGTTGCGTAAAGCAGTTCTATTATGACAGGGGCACTCAATTGATTTGGTTATGACATGCCCCCCGACCATGTCACAATAGATGAAGAACATAGGTTAAGGGTTGCTTTCGTCCAGGAACTCATCACTGCCATAAAGTTTAAGTGGCAAATGGGTATATGCAAAAGCAGATAACTTTATAAATCACCTTTTAACAAACTGTAAAATACAACAACCTATACATACAACAATAACTAATGTAACTTAGGAGCATGCTAGGA
>JAGPOW010001543.1:42602665-42620097 GCA_030014935.1 Caiman crocodilus
GAGAATAGTTATTAAGCAAGCTTTCGGGTTCAAAAACCCTTCGTCAGGCTAAGGAAGCTTCAGCAGTTGGTGTGTGCTCTTCCTGGATGGAATGAAAAGTAAAGAAGTCAGGGGCTGGGCTGGGAAGTCAGTTGTCAGGCAGATTATAATGTATCAAAAATCCATTGTCTCTGTTTAGTCCGTGATCTCTAGTATCCAGCAGGTTGATGAAATGGAGCTCATAGGCTCGTCTCTGGGAAGTGCTGTGTAAGTTTTCCTTGAGGATCAGGACTGAGAGATTGGAGAGAGAGTGGCCTTCCTGTGAGAAATGTGCCCCCACAGGTAATTGGGTGTTAGACCAACACGGCTACAACCTAAAGCCCTGGTACTGTGTTACACATTCAATCACTGATTCACTAGGCCAGCCTGATACAAGGAAGAGGCAGTTTGATTCCTGCCCTTGTTAACATTGTTACAATGTATAACTTACTTCTGAAACAAAACAGGTTGAGTTAAAAGGTGAAGAGTATAAAATGTTAGCTACAAGAATAATGCCATGGCACACAAATAGATAAAAATACCAAAATACAAGGGGAGATACAAATAGACACATACAAACTTTAAAACACAATTCCTTATCTTATAGTGAAAGAAAGAGGAGGGAAGAAATGGTAGAAGAAGAGAAACATATCCAAAGAGGGGAGAGCAAATGCAGGCAAGAGGAAAAGAGGGCTTTCTGCTACAGGACTAAACCTAGAGGGTCTTGCCTATCCACTCAGGAGTAGGGCAATTGCTACATTTAGTTTCAGGAAGGAATTTTACCCCATGGTCAAATTGGTATGGATTGTGGGGATTTTGCTTTCCTCTGTAACAGGGGATGTAGCCAGGGGCAGACCCAGGGGAGGTGTGCTTGCAGCCCCCCTTTGATTCCTGGTCCACACAAAAGCCAACATCCTGGCAGTGGCAGGGGTGTTTCTTTTTAGGCAGCAGTGATATAGTCAATTGACTTCATAACTCATCATAATTTGCTTGATTCTTTCTAAACTCTTCATTCCACGTGTCTGAATGACTCTCTTTCCTTTTAAATGGTCTTTAATGGTCCCACGACTCCAGCTTGCCTTCCTTCTTCAGTACTGCTCTCTGTTCACTGCTCCTAGTCACATTGCACCCACTTCCTTGCTCTGATGCCAATTTTTAACTCTAGCTAAAAAGATTAATTCCGGTGTGAAAATATAAACTCAGGTGAACATTAGCTCTAGGGTGGAAATCACTTTCAGCATTGGAGGCAGTGTTCAGATGTTGAAGGCTAGATTTTGTTTTATGAATCTGAAAAAAGAGACCTATATTTAACTGATGACTGAAACAAGAGCTTTAGATTAGTTTTGCTTAGTGTTTTGAGTTGGGTTTTTTTATAAATAATATAGGATATAACAAATTAATGTACAGTCCAATATATTCATTTTTTGCTTCCATCTTAAATGGAATGCTATAGCTCTAGGCCTCTACTTATTAGTGAAGTTCTAGTTTCTTTTTACCAGGAGAACAATGTGTTATGTTATATGTGATGATGAGGCACCACTCCACCTGGACCTCCTTTTGCAAAATCCTATATCTGCCTAAGGGTGTTGTCCTGTTTGGATTTCTCAAACAGTAGCGTAATTAAGAGTGGGTGAGAGTGGCTTCTACCCAGGGTGCCAAGTTATGAGTGGATGCTGGATTCACTCCTTCAACTCTCACAGAGTCCATAACCCAGCAGGGCACTTATGCTGAACTCCAAAACAATCAGGACAGGCAGCAGCAGCAACTCAGCTAAAGCAGCATGGGTAAAACTGCTTCTCCTCAGCCCCTGCTCTCAGAATCTATGTGCCCTGCACCTGCTCTTGGAACACATGCCATCCAGCCCCACCTCCCCACTATCAGAACCTATGCCCTCCTTGCTCTCCCATAGAGTTTGCCTCAGGCACCAAATCTGCTTGTCACAGCACTTCCCTCAAGAATATTTAACAGCTATTTACTTTAAATACATAATAAAGCAAGACAGTAATATGCATCATATCAGTAGCTGCTGACATAATGAAAGTCTGCATTTTTGGATGCTTGACCCATGCTATGTATGTAACTGGCATTAAAGAAATCAAATTTAGTTTCTTACTGCCAGAGCTGAATGGTTAAACAGGTACCTTGGCACAGCTGTGTTAGGCACATTGCAAGTCCTGGGTGTAGGGATTTTCCCTGTAAGGCAGGAAAAGTCCTTGGTGCAAAATCAGAGCCTGCCAAAAGTTTGTAGCTGCATCAGTGAGTGCATGCTCTTGACTGGCTTAGACTAAATTATGCACATGTGGCAGTCAGCAATTGGCTTGCTGGCTGCATAAAAGGCTTGGGTGATGCCTGCCCAAGTTGGAGGAGTGTTTGAACAGGTGTGGGGAGAGAGTCTTATGTGTATTTTGGAGCCATGGAGGAGGCCTGATTACCTACCATTGACTCCCAGTTGCAGTTGCCACAATGTATCCCATCCCTGTGTGAGTGATGTTGTGCCTGTCTTCAGTTTTGTTTGTCTTTCTACAGATTATGCCTATACTGTCTACCTTGTGTATACAGCTTGTAAGTAAAGTTTTTTTGTTCCATCTACTGCTGCCTCTTGTCCAACCAGTTCTGCTCTATAGGTGGCCCCATTTGGCCAGTGTTTCTTGGCCCCCACACTTACCAGCATTCCCATGTCACACCCTTTGAATACATTGCTAAACACATTTTATGGTTTTGAGATTAAAGTTATTTTCTACAAAGGATAGCAGGACTATTTCTCCTCTGTATCAGTCAGATGAGTTGTGCAGTGTAGTAGGGTGTAAGAGAGAAGGGGAGGAAAAGTATCAGTTCCTGGTTGTTGCTAGAGGTGTGGTATTTGATTTGATAATCTGATTCAGAATGGTAACTCCTGTTTTTAAATGGCATTGACTGCTTTTAACAAAACAAAAAAGCAAGTAATGTGAGAAGTATTTATGCCACCTGTGATTTCCATTAACACCAATGAGGTTTCTGTAATTAAAACTTCTCAATGTCTTGAACACGCATTAGATCAGGAATAGGCAACACCCAGCACACATGCTAGGGTGTGGCATACGAAGGCATTTTGCTTGATGCATGCCTCGGGGCACACAGTGGGGAAGGGGTTAGGGTTGCACTGCCACCACAAGGATTGGGCCCCTCATGGTTGTCCCACCATTCTCCCCTGGCACGCCAACATCTTACAAGTCAAGGTTACAGGTGTTTTTGGCACTGCCCAAAAATGTTGCCAAACCCTACCTTAGATGGTCTCTTTCCAGTTGGCTCTATTGTAGGAGAAGATGTACAGGCAAAAGCAAGGATTGTGGCCTTCTCTTCTGTGCTTCCAGGAAGAAATAATCTTCTGGCCCTGAGCAACAGAAGATTGCTATTGCTTACATTAAGCATTAGCTCAGTTGTGTTGAATCTATGTTATGGTACAGCATCAAGGTCTTACCCACTTCCCTATGCCAGACAGAGCAGGTGTATTACTTCTGCTGTCCCCCTGTACCTGCAGCATAAATGTTGGAAGGCTGCACAAACAGAGATGTGTATGTAGGAAGCTTGGCATCCTGGGCAGAGCTGCTGTGCAGAGTGTCTGGGGCAGAGGGGGGAAAAGGTGCTGAACACTGGAGAGGGGTAGGGCAGAGGTATATCATGTGCTGAAGAGCAAGGGTATGAAGTTCTGCAAGATACTTCTGACACCCCCTCTATATTAGTGTCTCTCTGAATCAGTGATTCTTAACCAGATCCTTTCAAGGGTGCCATGCAATGTGAGCACTGCTAGATGTGCAAATATGATTTGCATGATATACCCAGGGTTTCAAATAGGAAACTGTTGCATTAAAAACATGCTGCCCTGTGGTGGTCTTTGAGTCCTTTGCAACAAAAGAATGTCTCTAATTTTTCTGTGGTCAAAAAATGAAAAGTAAGAACCAGAATTTTCCAAGGGGTGCCATGGGTCTATCCATGGTACCTCAAATCTAAAAAAAGGTGAGAATTGCTGCATAAACCCGGCAGCCCTAGTTATGCTATTATAGTGGAGATTCCTGCTCCCCCTTCTGCCTCCATGAGCCAGACATAGGCCCATACTTGCTGTCTAAAGTTCAGTGGCTCAGTTAATGTGTACTTTGAGATGTCCATGTCAAAATTGGCCTGATCCTCCATTAATGCTTCTGTATAGGAGTAGTCCTAGTGACCTCAGTGCAGTTTTCCAGGAATGGGCCCATTATTTTTTCATATCCTACAGAGCTACTCCTATTAACTTAATGAATCCAAACATATAAGAAACATGTGGCAAACTAACCATGAAAGAAAAGTCTCATTAATGTATTTCTTAAGAGCACAATTTAAAAAGTGTCATGAACTGCATCCTTGGTGAAGGAATTCCACATTAATAGTTTGGGGAAATGCCTAAAAATTCTGAGCATCTGAAAGTTGTTTACTGAAGTTTGTTGTTCATTATTCCTCTGTCTAAAAATATTAGTAGTTTGATCAGAAAACTGAAACCATATACTGCCTGACTAAGATAACAGATCTTGCTTTATAAATAATGAACAGTATATCCCTTGACCTATAAGATGCAGAGCAGTCTAGAAGTAACCAATGAATGGATAATATGTCATTGAAACATTGGTGGATGGCTTAGATCAATATTGCGAAGGCATATATTTAAGTGTGTACTGTGATGATGTGGAACCACATGGAGTATCCACTTACAACTGTAGAGTAAGGATTTATCTTGAGAAGCATTTTTAGCACTGCCACTGACTTCTACAGAAACAGAGTACTGTATAATGCCCCATTTTGAGATCATAATCTCAAAAATTTTAATGTATGGCAGTGATTCTCAACCAGAGTACCATGGCACCCTGGGATGCATTGAGATCACTTTGAGGCTGCTGTGGGATGTCACATAATGTTATCACTGTTAGGTGTACAAGCATGATTCAAAAGCTGAACCCAGAGATGTCACATAGGAATCCACAGAGGAAAAAATGTTTTGACTGGTTGTGGCCTTTCTTAATTCTTTGCTATAGAAGAATCATTCTTATAGTAAAAAAAACAAGTGAAAAATAAAAGTAGGCATTTTCCAAGAGGCACCTTGTATCTAGAAAATGCTGGGAACCACTGATATATAGAGCTTTTTGTGGCAAAAGGCTAGCTTGGTATGCTGATTTTACATTCACAGAACATTACTAATGGGGTGAGGAGAGAGTTCATGAAATGTAGTTGAATATAGCTGTATTCAGGGATTGGGTGAGGGGGGTGCAGTCATGTAGTTGCATCCTCCCACCCCTTTGATTTCTGCTCCACACAAAGTTCAACACCTGTGGCTAGCTGTATTGGCTAGTTGTAGCTGTATTGATCTAGAGCAGGGGTTTTCAACCTTTTTTTGGTAGGTGTACTCTCAGTGGCAAGTCCAGGAGCAGGGAGTTCCCCAGCAGCAGATCAACAAGTAGTGGGAGTGTCTCCCGTGACAAACCTGAAGTGCCAACAGCATATCCAGAAGCGCCGCTGGCAAAACCAGAAGTGCCCCACACTTCTATACTGCTGCCACGTACTCCCTGGGAGCTTCCCAAGTACCCCCAGGGGTACATGCACCCCCAGTTGGCAACCCCTGGTCTAGAGGCAAAAGGAATCAGAACTTGTGGAGGTGATATTTTTTTTTTTTTTTATTACACCAACTAGATGTTTGCAAAAAAAACCAAGGCAGCCACATTTGTGTTCAGATAGTGCTGAAAGAGAGTGTTAACTGTGTTATATTCCATAGCTATCATCTACTTGATTCCTGCTAATCTCTCTCCATTCCACAAGTGTTAATGACTCCCTTTCCTTTTTGAAGATCTTGATGTTGTTTGAATAGCAAAATCTTTTCTTTTACAATCCTGCCACCCTCCTTTGAGTTGTGACTCGGGGTTGGGAACCCCTGGTTTAAACGCTCGAGGTGGCTAGATTCTGTTTTATGACTGAATAAGAGATGGACATTTACCTAGAATGAGAGCAGGACTAAGGACACAATATTGGAGTCCTTGCATACTCATGGAACTATGACATGATTGGAATAACAGAGACTTGGTGGCAGTTTGTATGACCTAGAGCATGCAGTTGTCATGGATGGGTGGAAAGAAATCCAGGAGAGCTGGCTGTACTTTAAAGAAATCTTACTAAGGGCATAGGAACAAACTATCCTGATGTGCAGGAATACTAGCAAGTATGGCAGAAGATTAGTTTGGCTCAGCAGGGAACTCTTCAACGAGCTAAAACATAAAAAGGAAACCATAAGTGGAAACTTCAACAAACAACTGGAGAGGAGTATAAGAGTATTGCTAGGGCATGCAGGGATGAAATCAGGGAGGCCAAAGTGCAACTGGAGTTGCAGCTAGCAAGGGATGCAACGGATATCAAGAAAGGTTTCTACAAGTATGTCAGCAACAAGAGGAAGGTCAGGGAAATGTAGGTCCTTTACTAAATGGAAGAGGCAACCTAGTGACATGCTGCAGAAAAAGCAAAAGTGCTCAACACCTCTTTCACCTGTTTTGACAGGCAAGGTCATCTCCCAGACTACTGAACTCAGCAGCACGGTTTGAGGAGGAGGTGAGCAGCCAGCAATGGCAAAAGAACAAGTTATGGACTATTTGGAAAAGCTGGATATGTACTAAATTATGGGACCGGGTGTGATGAACACAAGAGTGCTGATGGAGTTCACTGATGTGATTGCAGAGCCACTGGCTATTATCTTTGAAAACTCATGGTAGTCTGGAAAGATCGTGGATGACTGGAAAAGGGCAAATGTAGTGTCCACGTTAAGAAATGAAAGGGGATAGGATCCAGGGAACTACAGACCTGTAAGCCTCACCTCAGAGCCTGGAAAAATGAATCAGGTTCTCAAGGAATCCATTTCTAAGTACTTGAAGAAGAGGGTGATTAGGAACAGTCAGCATGGACTTATCAAGGGCAAGTCATGCCTGACCAACCCAATTGCCTTCTTTGAGATGGCTGGCTTTGTGTATGCGGGGAGATCAGTAAATGTGGTATGCCTTGACTTTAGCAAGACTTTTGATACGGTCTCCCACAACAGTCTTACAAGCCAAGTTGGATCAATGGACTGTAAGGTGGATAGAAAACTGGTTGGATCATCAGGCTCAAAGTGTAGTAGTCAATGCCTCAATATCTAGTTGGCAGCTGGTATCAAGTAGAATGTCCTAGGATTTGGTCCCAGGACCTGCTTTATTCAGTATCTTCATTAACGATATGGAAGATGGGATGAAGTGCATCCTCGGCAAGATACCTAGCTGGGGGGATTAGTAGATACACTGGAGGTTAGGGCTAGGATTCAGAGAGACCTGGCAAACTGGAGGATTTGACCAAAACAAATCTCTTAAAGTTCAGTAAGCCGAAATGCGAAGTCCTGCACTTAAGACAACAATTGCATGCACTGGAACAGGCTGAGGACCAACTGGCTAGGCAGAAGCTCTTCAGAAAAGGACCTGGGGGCTATTGTGGACAATAAGCTAAATATGAGTCAACAGAGTGCCGTTGTTGTCAATGGCAACAACAGGTGCATGTTGCCAAGAAGGCTAACTGCATACTGAGCTGCATTAGTAGGAGTGTTGCCAGCAAATTGAGGGAAGTGATTATTCTTCTCTTTGGCACTACTGAGGCCACATCTGGAGTCCTTTCTGTACTGGGGGAAGCAAGAAAGGATATGGACAAATTGGAGGGAGTCCAACAGAAGGCAATGAAAATGGTTAGGAGGCTGGGGGATATGACTTTGGAGGTGAGGCTGAGGGAATTGGGCTTATGGAGGAGAAGACTGAGAGGAGACTTAATAGCAACCTTTGACTACCTGCAGGATTGTTCCGAAGAGGATGGAGCTACACTGTTCTCAGTGGTGGGAGATGACAGAAGGAGCAAGTGTCTCAAATTGGAGCAAGGGAAGTTTTATGTTGGATATTAGGAAGAACTTTCTCACTAGGCAGGTAGTAAAACACTGGAGCAGGATACCTAGAGAGGTGGTAGAATTTCTATCCTTAGAGGTTTTTAAGACCTGGCTGGATAAAGCCTTGGATGATCTAATTGGGGATAGTCCAGCTTTGAGCAGGGAGCTGGACTAGATCAGAGGCTCTCAATCTTTTGCACCTTAGGTCCCATGAATCTGTTTGTCTAAAAACCCTGGTCCCACCAGGATAAAAACAAAACCCCACTGTTTAAGCTATCTGTTGATTCTATTTGAAGTGCAAACAACTTTAACTTTTTCAGTCTGGCAATGAGTTGAAGTCCCACCTACATGACCTTCAAGGTTGAGAAACACTGGACTAGATGAACTCCTGAGGTCTCTTCAAATAGTCATTTTCTATGATTCTATGAATATCCCTTTGACTATTTTTTGGTTACCTTGTGTTTGGGGTTTTTTTAGTTTTATATACACTAGCACAGTGGGGCTCATCTGTCTTCCCTCCCAGGCTGGATGGGCAATGCCTGGTCTGAGCACAGGCTGGATGGATGCAGGGCCCAGGGCAGGCCAGGTGGGCACCATTCCTCTGTGCCCTGCATGAACGCTGCGTGCCCCCGGAGGCTGGGGTGGACAGACTGCCCGCAGGCGTCGGGGCGGCGTTGGCAGCAGGGGCGAGCGGGGAGCTCCTGCAGGTGTCGGTGGTGGTGAGCACCGATTGGCAGTTGGCGACCACTCGCAGACGCCGCCAGCGACGATCGCCCCGGCGATCAGGGACTGTGCACAGACAGTGTCGGCGGCGTGGATAACGGTGACTGCCCGCAGTGCTTTTTGCAGGGGGTGCACCGCCAAGCTCAGGGCGTGCATGTGCTAGGTGTTGCCAACGGTGCCCGGGGTTCAGACCAGTCCCTCAGAGGAAAGCTAGCCTCTCAAGGAACGGGGGCATAGCCAGGTCTCCCGCCGCGAAGGGGCCGGTCCAGACCCGTACGGCGCGGCCAAGGCAGCTGGTGCCCCCCGGCTGCTCCGAGGAGTGGGAGCGGAGCGGCTGCTCCAGGGGCGGGAGCCCGGCGGGCGGAGGGGGGGCGCCCGCACAGGCCCCGCCCGCGCCCCGGTGCACAGCGCTGCAGCCCGGTCCCACCCGGCCCCGCGGGCGGACATGGCTGCGCTGCCGGCGCCGCGCTCCCGCCGCCCGGTGCTGCTGCTGCTCTGCCTGCTGGGGGCTGGCGGCGGCTGCCGGGCCGAGCCCGAGCCCGAGCCGCAGCCCTTCGCCGAGTCCCGGCTGCAGCAGCCCACCGTGCTGCTGGCCCTGTTGGCCCGCAATGCCGCGCACGCGCTGCCCGCCTTCCTCGGCTGCCTGGAGCGCCTCGACTACCCCAAGAGCCGCGTCGCCGTCTGGTGAGTGGTGGTCGGGTCGGGCCGGGCCGGCCGGGATCCCCTCCCATGGCAAACGCAGCCCACGTGAGAGCGGGGAGACCGGCCGCCGCACGGGCTTGGCTGCCGCCAGCGTGAGCAGCTGCACCGCAGCCGGGCGGCGCGCTCACGCAGCCCCGGAAAGCCGGGCGGGAAGCGGCCCCCGACACCTTGGCCCGCCCTCTCCTCGGGGGCCCCCATGGCAGATGGAGCTGCTGGACGGGGTCGTGTGACAGGCAGGTGCTGAGAGACGCCAGGATGTCTGCCGGTCATTATCTAGGCTGAAGAGATGAGAGGCGCGCAGGGTACTAAACCCTTCCTCAGGTCCCTGAGAAACGCGGAGGCAGCTAGAGCAGAGGCAAGGGCACTTGGTGCCCCCAAGCTTGTCTCTGTCCCTCCTAACTACGCAGTTGAGCCAATAAAAGAGCCCACCTGCAAAAATCTTTGCTTCCAGTTTGTTCTCCCTGGATCACCAGGGCTATGGTAGCATCCTGGCGCTGCCACGACATGCGATTAAGAGCTGTGGCTCTTCAACAGCCCAGGAGTAATGTGTGCGCGGGGCAGTGAGGAGAGAGCCCAGGCTGCAATCCGCGTAGCCCACGGATGTATCTGAGAGGAGAAAACGTTCTCTTCGCTCGCCAGAGTGATTAATCCCTGACGGGAGTGACAGAAACTAGTGGATGGGATCTATAGCACTAAGTACTTTTACATGGCAAGAATTTGAAAAACTGCCGGTTTAGGGTGTAATCCCTCTAGTGGCTACAGGGGGGCTCTGGATTCACAACTCAGCTGCTGCAGCAAGACGGGTGTAGACCCTGTTGATGCCAACGGACATTTCATGAAATTACTTGTATGAATTTGGGTAAATGTTGCCGCATAGTGCTTATTTTCCTTCAGATGCTCTGCAGGGCTTTATAGAAAATTCGTGGCTGAAGAAGGGATGAATTTTAATTGCCACACAACCTTATTTAGAAAAAGATGATCTCAGTTTTGTGGTTTATTATGTTAGTGTATATGTTGCGTTTCTGAACGGTGGGCCAGCACAATGGCTTTTAGGTGTACAAGGTGCTGTTAGTGAATGAATGATGAATGCACGTTTTAAGCATTTGCGTGTTGAGAAATTTTTGCTGACACAACTCAGCTTTTTTTAGAGAATTATTTAAGAATGTGCATGGTTTGGTAAGGAGGCACCCAGTCCTTTTACAGGAGAGGAAGTTTTGCTGTTGAATAAAGTGGAATAAATTAGAGTAAAAGCTTGCAACTTTTATTAGATGTTTATTAGATTAAGTGTTACCAGGCTTTGGACCTTTCCTAAGATTCAGCTGTATAACATTCACAGTGTAAGTACAAGCCTGATCACAAAGCAAACTAGATTCTGGAATGGTTTGTTTTGTAGGCAGCCTATTTTCATGCTCTGATAGTAAAGCCATTTTCCTGATATCCAGTCTAAACCTGCTTTGTAGCAACTTCAAGCCATTGGTCTGTGTCCTGTTCTCTGCCACAAGAGAGAAATAAAAGGTGTTTTCCTTCTTCTATATAGCCCTTCGGATGTTTGAAGAATGACTGCTATTGTGTCCCCTCCTAGCTTGCAGAAAAGGCAATTAAACATGTCTGTTCCTTTAGTCTCTGCTCATGCCAGGTCCTACCGACTTGAATTCATTCAGAACCATCTGACTGTTTCTTTTGTTATATTATCCCTCAGATTGTCCCCTTCCTTATCCAGATAATCCTTATGGTCACAGCTTCTCTTTTCTGTGAAGACTGAGTCAAAGTAGATGTGGAGTAGCTCCATCTTCTTTGCACGTTCTGCATAGAGTTTGTCCTGGCCATTTAACAGTAGATCTACAGTTTTCTTGGTCTTTCATTTTTGGCCAGCATACTCTTCTTGTTGTCTTCAACTTCCCTCATCAGGTGCAGCTCACTTTTTTTACCTTTGCTATTCTGATTTTGTCCCTGCAAGTCATTGCTGTTTCCTGATATGCTTCCTTGGTGATCTGCCCATCTTCCTTTTGCTTGTATGCTTACCTCTTGTATTTGAAGCACCCTAAAAGCTCCTCATACAGCCAGTTGGTCCCTTACCATTCTTGTGCTTCCAGCATGTTGGAATAATTTCTTTTTTGGTTTCCAATACTCTGACACTTTAGAAGCTTCCAGCCCTCTCATCTTTATCTTTCAGTCTGTTTTTCTATAGCACCATATTGCTTATCTTTCACCTTTTGCCTTCACCCAAATACATTCTGATCTGTTACCTTCCTCCTGCAACAGGGAATAGGTGCATGTATTTTTTGACATACAAGGTGATACTACCACTTTTTTCTTCTAACCCTGCCCATCTGAAATAGTACAGACTGAGATGTTGCCGTTACAGTCCCACCAGGACTCTGTGTTACCAATCAGATTATAGTTCTTCTAGCTCATCCTGCTTGTTTCCCATCCCTCTTGCATTGGATATTTTTTTATTCCCACTTAATTGTTTCCCTTTTGCATCACTTGGTGCTGTCCTGTGGCTCTCTAGTGCTTTCCCAGAGTTCAGTTGCTTTTTCTAGTCCTTTCCCATCTGGATTGTGTGCTCTTCTGCTGAAGGTTTTTGTTGACCATCCCCCATGGAACCTAGTTTAAAGTTCTTCTTACAGTAGTGGGTTGGTATGACAATGCCCAAAAATGCTCTTTCCAGTTCTGGTTAGATGGATCCCTATCTCTTGACAGCAGCCCTCTTCTCCAAACACCCACCCATTGCTGAAGAAACCAAAATTTTCACATCAAGAGCACCATTTCAGTCATGCATTTCCTTCCATGAGTGGTGGTCCCTGCCTGGGTCCTTCTCTTCCACTGAGAGGATTGATGAGAACAACACTTGCGCTCCAACCTCTTTAATCCTCTTGCCAAGAGCCTCGGACTCCTCTGATCTGCTCAGTGGAGCATTCCACTGATGGTAGAGAATTTTCTATTTGCTAATTACACTTAATTTAGAAGTCTGTCAACTTCAAAGGTGTTCTAGCAAGGAGCAATCCCTGGGATTGCAGTTGTAGCTACTGCTGGCTTAGTGAAAGGAAGGAGGATCCATAAACCTTATCCACATTGAAAAAATGACCAAAGTTTGTCCCTAAAAATTGATAACATTGTGGCAGAAGCTTCCAAAAATCCAGGAGATATACTGCTTCCAATGCCTAGCCATACCAGGGTACCTGAAGAAAACAATTCAGTTGAATCCTGGTTGTATCATGCTGAACAATATTGTGGCCATTCCCTTGTAATGGCTGCCTTTCCTTGGTTTTCTCAACCAGCATCAAGTTAAATCTTTTAATATAGTTTCTGACTGTGTGCAGTTGATGCCTTTTATTGGGATGTTCAGCAGTATTAGGACTGTGCCAGTTTCAATATCCTGTTTAATCCAGGAGAAGCTTGAGAGAGTTAGAAAATGTGGGTGTAATAGAAGGAATCTTCCTTTAGAATTGTTATGGGTCTTTGCTAAAAGTCAGCTGCAGAAGGGAACCTTTTGTTTGTGACTCTTACTTCTCATTTATCCCATGTAAAATGTCCTAAAAGCTTTGTTTTGGTGGCTCTTTTTTTTTGCGCTTGTTTTGCACATTTGGAATACGAGGTCCTGACTTTTTTTTTCTCTGGAGGAACTTGGCAAGAATGTCAGAGAATTTGACTGGTGACATTGCAAGAGGCTGAAAAATGAGTTGCAGCTCTCTGATCAATTTGACATTGAGACAAGCAAGATTGTAACTTCACCTAAACTGATACCAAGGCATTTAGTAAGGTTGAACTAGAAACAGTGGGCTTGATTCTGATCTTGTCAGTCTTTCATTACTGCTCTTTCATTTCTTCTGTCTAAGAGAGGGATTATGCCATCTCTCAGGTCCATTTCACTGAATGTAAATAAATAATTTTTGTTTGCAAATTATTGTCAGTTTGAACTTGGCTGATAGAATACAATTTGTGTCCAGCAGAACCTCAATTACAGACTCAGGCACGTGGTATTTGGGTTGTTAATACAGGATTAGTTCTACTTTCTTTTTTAAGTTATTATTCAGGAGCCTTGCTACACCTGCTCATGGTTTATCTAGTTCTCATACGAATAGTGAAACATCCAAGGAGACTGGATACATCTGTTGAATAGACTTACAGTGAAGCAGTAGAAAAATGCCCATAATTTTGTACTGAAAACCTTCTTGTTTCTGAGTTGTGAACCATGTCTTATTGTCATCCATGGAGTTCCGTTGCCTACGACTGAGACTAAATCATTGCATACTGAGGTCAATGAGAGTCAGTGGATCAGATGTGATGCACCTAAAAGCTTATTCTATAGTACAGAGACTTAGCTTTTGTAAAGCACACTTTTCCATTCCCACTTTTTAGGTAATAGAATATACAATAGATGAAAGACATTATTTGAAAGAGGCTTGAGGTAAATCCTAAGAGACTGGAGGAAACTTGTTACTGATGACTAGAACAAGAAGCTTTAAAAATGGCTTAAGTTTAAAGGGGTAATGATGCAGTTACATTTTATTAGATGGGAGGGATTTTCAGTCATGACATCCTGAGAACTACACCACAGAGTAGTAGCTTATAGCTGGTGAATGCCAATGGAGTCATGACAACTTGTAGCCTGTTCTTTTTTAATTGCAAAGCTCATTTTCAAATAGGAAGGAATGTACATGTGGGGAATTCTGTTAGTGAAGCAAGATTCATTTTAAACTTCCATGCTAAATATATTAATCACTGAAGAAAGTTGGAGTTCACACTGTGCTGTGTTTGGGCTTACGTATTTCCCATACAATTGCTTGATATGTCTTAAACTAATGCACTGGTCATATCTAATTACCTTTTTATATATCTATATCTCAAACTTATTTTTCACTCAGCTTGGATGGTGAGACTAGACTCGTCGGCTTCTCTCTTATGTTCTTAAACTAATAGAAGAAAATAGGTTCTAACATCATAATGGATGGGTTGACTGCTATTCATATGGCCAGGAACACAGCATTATTTTAGGACCCTCTTCTCTCATGTATCTGGATAATAGAGAAAAGTTAGATCTGATCTACATACATGGGTTCTAAAAGGTATAAAAGCAAGTGTGGCGGTCTCCAAGGACAGCAACATTTCCCACTCTTTTATTCCCCACCATGGCACATCCCCTCCTATTTTCCCTCTGTCACCTGCCTGCTGCCTCTGCTACTTCTGCTGACCCAGGGGTGAGGCACTCTACAGCATTCCTGCTGTGGTTCAGCCAAAGATGCAACAGTGGCTGGCTTGGTCCCCAGGGTTCCCTGTCACCTTGGGAGCAGTCACGGAGAAAGGCTACCATTGTTACTGCTGTCTCTGGCTAAACCTGGCTTCACCTGCAGCCCAGCTGGAATAGGACAGAAGTGGCTCTGGAGCCTCCCCTTCAACCTTCCCTTCCCTGCACTCAGGGCAGACGGGGACAGTGGAGACAGCCACAGTAGTGGCTGAGGAAGGGGGAAAATGGAGGGGAGGTGACATGTCACTAAACACAATATCAACCCCCTTCCTCCTTACAAAATTCTGGATTTATCCATGATCTCCATTCATACAAAACAAAAAACAAGAAAAACCACGGCACTGCCCCTGTCTGAGATATGCTGGCCATCTGTATCCCCTTTTGAAATCCTATGGCTGACTCAGGGGTTGGACAGTTCAAAGTATAACCTAAGGTAATCTACCCACAGACTGGGTTACCAGTGGTGCATTCTGGGTCCATATTTAATTCTTTTGGGTTTTGTGACAGGTGGAGCACATGACAAGCAGATTTTACACAGGATGGTCGAAACAGGGTACTAGTTACTTAAATAACATGAAAATATACTGTTCTAAACAGAGTAATAAACTGGGGCACGGTCTTGCTACGGGGGGTGGTACTCTAGTGACCATATGACTCCTGGTGCCACAAGCTTCTTGGTGTACCTTCCCCTTTTCATTGCCTGCCATTCCTTGATGTAACTGTTATAATATTAAGGGAGGCTGCCCCAGGGTCCTAGAGCCCTATTTCACTTCGGCCAACTGGTATGTCACTTAACCAACTGACCACAGTCTTGCTCCTTGGGCACTGAGTTGTGACCCTCCTGGCCCTATCAGTGCCTCAGGGGAGCCATTGCCTTATGGGCTATATTTGTGTCCTCCGCCTTCCACTTTACCTTTGCCTATGCCTTGCAAACGTTACCCAATGTTGATCTGGAGGGTGTTCTCTGGTGCCACATCTGGTTTTTGGCCCTCAGGCCTTGAACCCTCATTTGAGTCTCAGCCTTCCTTGCCTTGGATCCGTTATTCTGACTGCGCCCTTCAGCTCATGTTTACTGCCCCAGACTTTTGGCTTCTGGGCCTTACCCCTGTCTCTCGCTCATGTGCTCTGGGTCCCTGGCCCTGCCCTGATGTCTTGTGCCCCAGACTAGCCCTTAGCCCTCTGGGTCTCTGACCCCAGGGTAGGCTATCTCAGAGTGCCCCAACAAGTAGCTCTCCGTGGCCTCCACACCTTTCCCATAGCCACAACGTGGGCCTCTAGCATTAAGCTTAAAAACAACAAAAACATAAGCATGCTGCTTTATTAAGTACAAGTCTCCCTACACTGGTTCTGTTCCCCACAGGCATCATGCCTCCCTTGGAGTCCTTTCATCCCAGCTCTCTTGGGTGTCTGTCTCCTGTAGCCCTTCTCTCCCAGAAGGTCCTCTCCCTGCAGAAGGCAGGATCACATTGCCTTCTCAGCCTCAGAAACTGGACTTGTGTGTGCTGAAGCCCCACCCCTTCCTGTCATGTGGCATCCCAGCCACACACAGGGGCTTCCACTTGGGTTTTATGGCCAGCTTGTTCTTCTCTGCTGCAGTATCCTGCTGTTTTCTCCTGCTCAAGTGACAGGGGCCTTGGCCTCTGTTACATAAAATTACTCTGATTTTTTTTTTTCTTGCCTCTCTCTCTCTCTCTCTCTCTCTCTCTCTCTCTCTCTCTCTCTCTCTGCCACTCTGAAACATTTTTGGGCTTGACTTGGGGTTCCCTTGGGTCCCCAAGATCCTTATTCTGCAGCTTACAACCTGTCTTCTCTGAACCAGATCAGCTTGCTTCCTTTTACTTTGGCTGACTCCACAGTTAAAGTATCCCCTGCTACAAAAAATATGTTCTTTACAGCAGTTTGAGCTTCTCTGGTGTCTTTGTGATTCTTCCCCTACTTATCCTGTTGTTTGGTTCTAAAATTCAGGATCAACATGCTGACATCTTTGTTTTGCATTTAAGAATTTTCCTCTTCCCAACTCTAGCTTCCTGTAGAGAATTTGGAGCCAAGGGGTCCACCTCAGCTTCAGCTAACCCACAGTGCTCTCATCTGAATAGGCAGTTGTGTTCTAACAATCTGTCATCAGTCCTGATCTAGGAGGTTGATGACATAGCCCTTATCAGCGAATGGAGGATTCCCCATACACTGAGGCCTTTTATGACTCAACAATTAGATAACATCAACCAGAATTTATGGGTGGTTCAAAGACATTCTTTACCTCTTAACTCCAGTGTATATGTGTAAAAAAACACAGTGTGTTCCAGACACTTATTCACCACACATAACACCCTTACTTTTCTAAGACAGAAGGTATATAGGTGCAAGACTTCCATGTGAAATGTGTCAGCCCTTCCAGGATTAATGAACATACTATCTTTAATAATACTTTCTGTCTCGGGGAAGACCATTGCATTTCTATCATAATTTGATGTTTGTTCATGTCTGGTCCACTTATGATTTGTCTTATGTGTATGGTACACATGCATGCTTATTTATATTTAAAACCTATGAGGTTGAACATGAACACAAGCTGCCAATGTCAGACAGGGTTCAGTTGGCCTTCCCAACCACCATCGTGCATCCAGCGACGCATTTCGAGCCGGTCCAAGGTGGTGATTCTCCCCCTTTATGTGGCATTGGCCGCAGCTGGAGTACTGTGTGCAGTTCTGGGTGCCGCACTTCAAGAGGGATGTGGACGGCCTCAAGAGGGTCCAGAGGAGGGCCACTAGATTGATATGCGGGCAGCAGGATAGGCCTTAT
>JAGPOW010001543.1:42620197-42639292 GCA_030014935.1 Caiman crocodilus
CCCCGGTGCTCTTTCCTGCCAAGGCAGGGGGTCGGACTAGATGATCTGCCCAGGTCCCTTCCGACTCTAGACACTATGATACTATGATACTATGACATTCCCTACCTCTTAACTCCAGCATATACAGGTCTCCCTTGCTTTATGCGTGTTCTGTATATGTGAATTCACTCTTATGCAATGAGCCTTTTTATACCAAAAATTTGTTATATGCAGGGTAAATTCACTCTTATGAGATCAGTGTGGTGGAAGCCTGCAATAAGCTGCTTTTGTGCAGTGCATTGTGGGAGTGGTGTGCATCAAAATATAGTCTCCTGTGTGGATCTGTGCTCCTCACTCATTGTCTGTGACATGAGTTGCCGTCCCCATTATGGTAATATTCACTACCACCCTGGGTTTATGTGTACAGTCTGCTATTGCTGAATACCAAAACTGTCTTGTAAAAGTGGTAGAAATGGGTCTGGGGGACAGTACAGTTGAGGTCTTGACACATGTCCCTATTTGTTACATTGTAAAGTGGGTTCCCTTATGCAAATTTGAGTTATGCACCATTTTCCAGCATGTGTAGCATAAAGCAAGGGACACTTATATATGTAAAAATACAGTGTGGTACAGACATTTATTTACCACACATAACAATCTTTCTTTTCCAAGACAGGAGTATATAGGTGCTAGACTTCCATGTGAAATGCACCAACCCTTCCCAGATTAATGCACATACTATCTTTAACAATACTTTCTGTTTCAGGGAAGAGCATTGTACTTCTATCAGAATTTGATACATGTTCATGTCTGGTCCACTTATGTCTTATACATATATTGTACACATGTGCAATTATATTTAAAACCATGAGGTTAAAAGGGGCTTTTCTCTTTATTTCTGTACAAACAACCTCTGTAAAATATCTACCACAGAATAATGTTTCCAGCCTGGTAATACCAAGTAACTGTATACATTTGATATTTTTACTTGTCTTGTAATTGGTATTATTCACAGGCTGATTTTACTGCTGTAACATGGCTCATAATTCAGTGTTATATGTCATTAACAGATCAAAGGTAAATGATGCTTTCACTTAAACTCCATGCAAATCCATTATACCCAATTTCATATGTCTGTATGTGCATAATTGAAAACAGAATTTGGCTCATCATATGCTTCTGCATGTGGTAATAGAATATAACATATCCTTAAGCTGCTATTTGAATAGAGCAAGTGACTTGAGCAGTATGTATAATCTAGCATAATGTAACTTTAGGGACAGTCTTAGAACTAATGAGCCCTTCCAAGACTCCCTAAATTTCTGTGGTTTGCAGACCTCTATTCAGTATGTCAGCATCTTTGATAAGAACAGTAAAAACTCATGATTAATGTAAGCATGTATAATGTGCATAACAAAGATAAGGCTAACACAATTATGAAGAGACTGGCAAAATAGAAACAAAAATAACAATTGCACAAGTAACTATGATTCCAGTGGAAGAAAGGGTCAGCTTCATTGACTTCACTAACACTATTCTAAGCTGACGATTTAATAGTCTGGGCTGTGTGATAATTTATGCATGCTGTATGTTGGCCTTTTTGCTGGAATGTTTATTATGTGAATTTTTAAGTTAGCTCAATAGTGTTGCCTGGGGAAACAAGTAGAAAGAAAAATGACGCTGAGCAAATACTTGAGATTTGTTAACGAACAATACTGAGCTTTTCACTTTCATTTTTTGCCTTCTCTGCACCCAAATAACAAAACTGGCTTTGATTATAGGGCCGATGACCAGGAACACATAGGATCCATGGTAGATTTAAAAAGGGGCCCTCTCTTAAAGAGGCTCCTGTGGCTTCAGAAATTAGCTGAGGTTACTGTCACCATCCCCATTTAAGGAAAACAGACACATTACCTGGACTGTTGTTTGAAAATTGTTTTACTTGTACTTTATTTCTGCTGCTTAAGTAAACAATATTGTTTGTTTGAAGAAGGCTGATTGCTGTAAGCTTCTTGTCAAACTCCCGAAGGGTAAAAATTGGTGTCTAAGTTAGGATGAACTTGCTGGATATGAATGGCTGCTACATGGCGTACTGTACACCAAGGCCTCTCCAAGGCCCACTCCTGCTACACATTACATATATAACGCAATTAACTAACTAGTTAATTGTGAAATACATTTAGACAGGCCACAAGCACAAAGTAATTATTATAGCTGGATACTCATTATAAAAATGAATATCCAGCTATAAAGAGAGCCAACCAACTACAAAGTTAGCACTATTCTAAGGTCTACCACTCCTGTTGTTGAAAATATACAACTCTAGCTGGTTTCTATCCAACTTTAATTTGAACATGTTCACAAGACAGTTGTGGAATTCCATGCCAGGAGAGGAAAAGGTGCAAAGCCAGTGATGGGAAGGATTGCAATGGAGGAGTCAGTGGGGCACTAAATCCTGTAACCATAACAGACTGAACATAAAACCATAAATCCACCAGGGCATATTGGGTGTTTCTTTATTCACTGCAGCACTTAGTTATTTATCTGAAAAAAACTGGCTGGCTTCATGTAGCCCTGGAGAGATTTTTTTAATAAATAGATTGCCATTCACATGGTGCACAAAAGCATTTGGAGTTGTTCATAGTTATCCATCTGTTATATTTTTCAGTGGTATGGGACTTTCTGCAAGACTGATGTGATGCACAAAGAATACTAAGCAGAACACAGGGTGCTGGGCTGACTTTACTTGGAGATTCCTTCCTCTGGGATGATATCTCAGGTGCAATATTAGTTCAGCTTACTTGTTTGCATTTAGTTTCCTTTGTTTTAGTGCAGTCAACTGAGGGTACATATACCCCTAAGGGTGCTTAAAGATGTCCTAGAGGGTACTCAGATCTAGTATGGTTGATAAATGCCACGTGCATGTATGCAGCTGCAGCACAGCATGCAGGTGGCCAGGAAAGCAGTCAGGTCCTGCTCGTAAACGTGTTTGTGAGGAAAGGGGCCTGGGTCAAGGAGCAGATTGAGGCCCCAGCAGCGGGGAAGGGAGTGCGGCTGGGGCAGGGTCTGCCTAGCCAAGGCGGGGTGCATGGAGGGTGGGTTCCACAGCTGCACACATCCTGGGAGGGCATGGAAGGTATGTGCTCCTGGATCTGCATGCTGGGTAGGGCAGGGCAGGCTGCAGCTGTGGGCTGGATCCGGGACTGTCAGGCTGTTCAGAGCAGGGGCAGGGCCAGGCTGCACTTGAGGCAGGTGATGGCGTTTGGAGGGTGCTATGGGGGAGGCTGCAGCAACCCCAGAATTCGCCGTAGCCTCTCAATTCCCCCTCCTAGTACTGCCACCCACCTTGAGTGCATCCTGGCCTAGCCCCCACCAGGAAGAGCCTGGCAGCAACCCTAGTCCACAGCAACAACCCATCCTGCCTTGTGTGCAGATCTCAGGGCATACATCCCCCATGCCCTCTGGGGTGCTCATAGCTGAGGGAGCTGCCCCCTTGTGTAGCTCAGTCCTGTGCCCTGCCCCAGCTGTGCAGTCCCTGCCCCAGCCCCAGCCCTACTTTGTCCCCCACCACTGGACCAGACCACCTCGCCCTGTGCCACCCTGTGCAGATCCAGGGCATATGCCCCTCATGCCCTCCCAGGATATGTGCACTGGCAGGAGCTTCCCCCCCCTCCCCATGCCTCATGGATGAACTGCAGCTCTGTCCCCAATCCTGTCCTGTCTGGGCAGCCCTAGCCCCACTCCATCCCTCACCGTGGGGGACCTTGATCTTCCTCCCTCCCTGCCTCTTAAAAACAAAAAAAAATATAAAGGGGTATGTGAGCTGCGACTTTGAAAGAGAATGGATACGCTTGTTAAAAAAGGCTGAAAACCCCTGACATATATATATTCCATGTTCCATGATACAATTAATTTTTAATCAGGCACAGTGCCTGATCTACACAAGAGGGTGTAGCCTTTTCGGGTGTGTCTGACCAAAAGGGCAAAGGGGAGAACATGATCCCTTCTCTCACATTAACAGTAAAAATAGAGAGGCTCCAAGATTATTCTCCTTCACCTTTCAGACAATTAATTGTCCCCAAGAGCGTAATTAATAAGACTCCACCTCCTCTACACCTCTTCCATATGCCTGCACCTCTAGATGTTAACTTAGTAGTGCTTTTCTGGTTGAGATTATAATGGCACAGCACCACTGTGAACACACAGAAATGTCTCCATCTTTTTTTGTACACTAGCCATTTAAGACCTGGACACAGTCTTAAGTAGCTAAGCAAGTTTAATGTCAATAACAAATAAAGAAAAACAAATATTCTTTGTTGCCTCATGGGTGTCACACATCTGACATCCAGCGAGGATCCACTCACATGATCACTGGAAAAACATGTGCCTGGTGTGCAGCTCCTCGATGCTCCAGAGGAAGGTTTTCTTTGGTAATTTTCTTCTTTTAATGGTGAAAACCCCTCTCGGTCTTCCCTGATGAACCTATCCAGGTACCTCCTGAGGCTTTCTGGTAGCTTGCCAAATCTTTGATCAGCCGAGGGCAGAGTTGAGTCAGGGTGTAGGACTGGGCTCATCACACCTGCCCTGCTCAGCCATCTGGTAGCCCCCTGCTGCCTTAAACACCTACTCATTCTCCAGCTCCAGGAGCAGCTTAAATAAGTCACACCCTGCATGTCCTTCAATACACGGGGGGGTAAGAGCCTTTATAATAGTGTGGGAGCAGCGTGGACCACTCCGACAGCGTTGTCCTTGACCCTGCTGGTAAGGTAATTTCATTGTTAGCCCTTTCCGGGCTCCTGTCCCTTTTTTTTTGGAGGGGATTTGGGATGAACTTGCCCTGCCCCTCCACCAGATGCACCAGCAGTCACCAAGCCCAGCAACAGAGGGCATCAGCTTCTGCTGTGAAACAGGCTGTGCATATGTGTGGAAGGAAAACCTGTTGGGAGTCTGAAGGCAGGGCTTTTGAGTGGAAAAAGCTGTAAGAGCTGCTTGGAACAGGCAGCTGTTCAACACATGCACATTAGGGCTGTGCGAAACAGCACTGCTCCATTTTGGCTTCTGTTTCGACATTTCGGTGGGACAGTGTTTCATTTTGAGTTTCATTTCATTTCAAAATGGAAAAGTGGTTTCATTTTGTCAAAACTGTTTCACTGTTTTGACACTCTTTTGACATTTTGCCCAGAGGCTATAATGGGGAAACATGAAACTACCTATAACTGTCATTTTGGGGCAGATTTGGATGCTACCAAAAGGGATGGTAGCCCCTTCTGAAGGCATGAAAATTACCAAGTTTCAAGGACATAGGTGCAGGGGTTTCTGGGAAACTGCACCTCAAGCTACTGACAAGCAAAACTTATGACATGTGTGACACTGTGTGTGTTAAGGCTGCAGGCATGGTAGCCCCTGCTGAGGCCATGGAGCCAGCTTTCAAGGACATAGGTGCAGGACTTTCTGGGAAACTGCACCTCAGGCTGCTAACAAGCAAAACTCGTGATATGGGTGACTCTGTGTGTGTGTTACAGCACACCCTCACTGGCCCTGGGGCCTCTACATGACACAGTAGTGTGCCCCAATGAGGTCTCCTCCTCTCCTACAGCCTCAGCTTGGTCCATCACTTTAATGACAACAGGTAATAACTTAGTCTGCAGGACAGTAGCACCAGCAGCATCTGAGGCAGCCAAACTGTATCAAAGCCTTTTTCCCCCCTCCTGCAGGATCTTCTCCAGCATGTGTGGTAAGACAGTGGAATTCTGACACAGTACAACCTGCCAGACATCTGATTTCCCAGGTATCTCTCCACTTATACCTGCACCGCTACATCTCCCTTCCCCCCCACTCCAGCCTTTCCCTCACACCTGACACCTCCATTTCCATTGTCACTGACTGGCTTTCTTGCCTGCATTGCATGCCAACTTCTGGCTTCCAGGAACAACACCCCCCCCAACTGCAGGTGCTTCCTCAGTCTGCCAAAGGGCTTTTCAGTCTGAAAGCTGGCATCCCAGGCAGCTAAGGTGAGCTTACCTGGAGCCTCACAACTCCACTGAAAGCAGCAAGCCTCAGGCCTATCAAAGACATGACAGGTCTGGGCTTCCCCCAAGCAGATCTGTGTGTGTGCCTGTGGTGGCTGCAAGTTATGGCACCTCCTACCCCCCTTTCATCAGGGGGATCCTCGGTCCTGGCATTTCCTGGGGCTGCTGCACCACCAGCAGTCCCACCTCTCCCTGACCCTAGTAGAATGCAGTTTTAGTAGCTATGCCCAGGACCTGGGGCCTCCTCCTTCCTCATAGCCCCAACTCATACCTCCAAGATTGTCTTGGCATGGAAGCTCAGCAGAGGCATGTGTTTCCCTTCCTGGCTGGTGATGCAGAGGGTGCCCCTGACTGCTCTGAGAGTGGGGCATTAAATAGCTTTTAAAAATGAAAAGAGAAAATAGGGGCAGACACAGAGTGGGGAGGGTGGCATTCACTCCGTCTGCACCTGGAGCTTGGGGAACCCCAGCAACAGAAGGTTCACCTTCAGGAACACCAGCTGCTCCACCAAACCAGTATCTAAGCAGGTGCAGTGGGGTGTCACTACATCCCCAGCAATACTGAACCCGCTCACTTGGATCACTGGTCAGTGGACAGGACAGGTGTTCCCAGGCAACTGAGGCCAGATCTGGCCACATCTGGCTGCAGCTTGCCCATTAGGCCAAGGGATTACACAGGAGCAGCTCCATGTCCTCAGCAAAATAGACAGCCACCAAGACCTCTTGCCTGATGATGGGGTCTGGTACCTCTGGACCCCCACCATGGAAGCCATACTCTTTGCCCACATTTGCAGAGTCTGTGGTGAAGGAAAAGACTGACTGGTGGATGGCATGCTATCATGGAGCAGAGGGTCCCCCTCTTGCACATCCCCCCACCTCTGCTGTTATGCCTCCCTGACTCTTCACCAGCACCTCCGTCCACTGATTCAGGTTTTGGCTGCTGCATACACAGCCCTTTACCTTTGGGTCACACCTGGTGGTCAGCACGTGGACCGTACTGGACCACAATGGATCAAGCCATTTCCTGATGCCCTTCTTAAGCTGCCTCACCAGTGCTTGGACATCTGGTGACAGTGGCTTGCCCCAGCCGGGAGCATTGATCCCCTGGAGACTCTCCATTTACCTCTGAAGTTTCCTTACTACGTGGATCATCTAGCTAAGGAGGGCACTGCCAGCACTGAGGGTTTCAGTGGCCTAGAGGATGGGCTTGAGGATCACCAAGATTTGGGAGATGGTATCTCACTCGGCTCTGTTAAGGGGGCCACTGATCCCAATCTCCCCAACCAAGGCCATCTCATGATTTTGTGCTGTGGTACGTTCGGTTCTGCTTGTCTGTCCTGCAGCATCTTCCACTTGATGTTTCAGTGGAAGTAGCCTGCCACCTTCCCGCATTTGGAAGTGAGCTTCCTAGTGGTGCTGGCACCTTGACTGGCAGCCCTGTCCCCCTCCAAGGCATCCCTGGCAATGAAGTGGAACTTTTGTGCCACACAGAGGGTGCCAACAAAGTTGGCATCACAAACAGCCTGGACCATATTGGCACCGTTGTCAGTGACCATGTACCTGAGGGTGATCTCACCTTGCCCAACGAGCCACCCCTGCACCAACCAGTTCATGGCCCCCATGATCTCGGTTTCTGCATGGGACTAATCCATCAGCTCGGCTTGAAGAAGAGCCCACCAATAGCCTGACTGGTTGCACCAGTGCCCTATGAGGGAGAGGTAGGTGTGATGTTCGCCCCAGCTACACCAGATGTCTGAGGTGAAGTGTAAGGTCATCTGCGGACCTGGCTTGCACAGCTCCTCCCTCAAGTACTCCCTGCATGCCTCATATGGGGAGGGTACTACTGTCCTGCTGAAGGTGGTGCATGTGGGCACTTGGTAGGATGAGGCCACGAGCTCCATGAGCCACCTGAACCCTGGCTGCTCAACTAAGGAAAAGGGCTGGCCACCAACAGCATCTCCCCGGTGCTCTGGGTGATCTTGTTGAGCCCCAGCCCAAATATGGGTCCAGAGTTTTATTGCCAGCAATAAAGGTGCAAGGTAACAAGCACACCAAACACTATTTCTAAGCATCTTTTATACAGAAGTTCTCAAAGGCTAGCAAGCATTCTATTCGATGATTGGTTACAGATGAATGATGTGAAGAGTTCTCTACTGAGCATGTCTCTATACCTGTACCTCATTTCCATACATGTATGTTTCATTAGCATACTTATTCTCCACCTAGGGGTGTGTTTTTTAGTATTATAATGAGCCCTTTCACCTACTTTCCTGTGTATCTTTTTATTTTCCTTCGAGGTCCCTTGCCTGGTACACCCATCTCCTCCTTATCACTGCAGATGGGCATTTTTCACATAACAGTCTCACAGCCTCCGCTTTTATTATGTCTTGGGAAGATGGTTCGAGGTCATTCCCAACACTCTCACTTGCCCTTACAACACTGCTTGCCCTTGCCCTTGTCCTTTCTGTCCTCCTTTCTCCCACTGTTCCAGGCTGGCCTGCCTCTGCTTTGGGGGGGCAGGGGCTTTAGAGCTAGAGGGGGACTTCCCTTTGGGTACACTCCCACTGGTGCCAGGCTAAGGAGAAGCAAGGGCAAGGAGTGGTGCTTGCGGAGATGCATCAGCATCCCCATGGTGCTCGTGTGTTTTGTTCTCTTGCCCCAGCTGGTTTCTGGCTTGGCAGTGCAGACAGATAGCAAACGTGGCATCATCTGCCAGCTCAAAATGATCCCAGACCACACTACCCGCTCACTTCTGGGGTGCGGATACATGTGTGCATGCTGCACTTCCCCAGGCAGAGGCACAGCAGGCCTCAGCAGGCAGAGGCACAGCAACAGGAGTGGACTCAATTGAGCTGCTTGCTTCTGCTACCTCTACCTCAGCCTCCTCTGAAGTGCCTTCTGGGGAAGGAGACCTGGCTCTAAGGGAAACTTGAGGGGTGTGGAGTGCAAACTCAGCTGATTCCCCCTCCTTTCCCAGAATTTCCCTTGCTATGGCACTCAGATCCATCTCCAACTCCAGTTCTTCCTCTGGCACTGGAAGGCTCAGCATGGGAAGTGAAGTGGGAGTGGAGGAAACTGTCATGCTGGTGCTGCTGCTTGCTGTCATGGTGGTGGTGGGGGTGTTATGGCTGGTGCTCTTGGAGAGGATGCAGTCTCAGGCACACGGAGTGGCACTGGCACTGCTTCCCTCTCCTTGCTGCTTGTGAAAGCCTCATCCCTCCTAGCTGTAGGAAAGAGGCTGCATCTCAGTTTTGGGGTGGTGGGGGGGGAACCTCCACCCCTCCCTCTACCCCCACTTCCACCCCTCCCTGAAGGCTTGCCAGCTGCCTTTCCACCATGCTTCATGGTGTGTTTCATAGTGTCTTGCTTTTATACAAATATATAAATGTATCCGTGTTCTATATAAATTCTGTAAGGGGTGTAGTGTATGCCACAAGATATAAATGTATCTCCCTTCCTATATAAATTCTACAAGGTGTATAGTCTATGCCACAAGGTAAAAGTGTATAGAAATAAAATATAAATGTATCTCCTTTCCTATATAAGTTATATAATGTATGCATATGCTGCAAGATATGTATAGAAATAAAATATAAATTTATTTCCCTTCCTCTATAAATTAAATTCTATAATGTAATATCCAGTATCATTATAAAATTGAAGAGTAAATCAATTAATATAATAATAAAATAAAAGTGTCTAGAAGAAAGAAAAAAGTATTCTAGAATCCCTCTTGCTAGGTTAGACTAGCAAGTAGGAAACCATTCAGATCAATGCTAGTAGTAGCCTTTGTTGTCTAATGCTCCTGAGCTGCTGGAAGATAGCTCAGTAACTGTCAGACCCCAAGGCAGGCCAGTTCAAACAATGCTGCCTTTTATGTTGTTTTTCCATCCCACCCCCAGAGCACTGGGTTTCAAAGAGACTACAGGGAAGGATGACAGTCACTGGCCAGCTACACAGTCAATATGACAGCAGTCCTTCTTACTTTCTGTTTCCCTGCAGGCAAGCCCAGCTTGAGCTTTGAAACTTGAAATGTTAAAAAAATGTCTAAATGTTTTAACTGCCCTCATTTCAAGGCTGTTTCGAAGCCCTTCTGCTTGGTTTCAATTTTGCTGTTTTGAGCTTAAAACGAGTCAAAATAGTGTTGAAACAAAACAGCTGGCGAAATTTCACACAGCCCTAATGCACATGCAATATGTAGAGATTGCTTTCTCACCCCCTCTACCACTTGATTGAAAAAGGAAAGGACAATACCATGAAGATAAGCATAAGCTCTTCCCCTAGACATGACTGGACCTTCTTCCCTTCTCCTACAAGTCACTCCCTTTTTTCTTTTATATTCACATGGGATAGCTAGTCATTACTTCAGTGTGTCAGCAGAACCCCCTCAAACATTTCTTGAGGGTGATCTCCATGCAGCTGGTGGAGAGTGGTCTGTGAGGTCAACATATTCAGGCTCTATGAGTTAAACATATTCAGGCTGCAGTATTCTTGTTTTTGGTATATTTTGAGTTTATATGCCCATTTAAATGTGGAATGTGGAATAATCCATTCTTGCACTCGTGTCATTCATAACTCATTCTTGGTTAGGGGGCTGGGATACATGACTTTTGAAGAAAGACTGAAGTAACTGGGCTTATTTAATCTAGAAAAGAGAAGACTGAGAGGGGACTTAATAGCAGCCTTCAACTATTTGATGGGTGGTTCCAAAGTCGATGGAGCTAGGCTGTTCTCAGTGGCGGCATATGGCAGAACAAGGAAGAATGGTCTCAAGTTGCAGCAAAAGAAGTTTAGGTTAGGTGTGTAGAGTAGGTACATAGAGTAGAGTAGGTACACAGAGTAAGTAGTATAAATAATGTTAATAGGAATATAGTAAAGTTAATATAAGGTTTACTAGTAATTTATTTTTCTCCCTGAGTTTATTTATGTGTTTATTTATACACAGATAATGTATTTTTATACTGGTAATGACTGGGGGTGTTTTTTAATTGTGTTACAGTAATTTTTAAAAATAAAAGTAAATAAAAGTTCAAATTCATACAGTTCCTTCTGGATGTGGTGGGGTTTTTTTTCACAGACGAATTGGCATGGGAATCCATGCATTTTCCATGGAGTGGGTGGGGGAGATGATGACCATGGCTTAGCATAGGGATCCCCTGGCTTGCGGGGAGGGAGCCCTTTTAGAATGTGTGGAAGGGAATGGGGGACAGTGGGAGTTCATGGGATGTGGGTGAACTCACGAAGGGTGGGAGTTCACGTGTTCTGGGTGCATGGGAGGAGATAGAGGTCTATGACAATGGGTAGCTGGGGGCCTATTGTTGTATACATAGGGCATACAGTATATTAAAAACAAGCATGATCTTTATGAGGGGGATAAGGCAGTATGCTACATTTACTGAGACTACCAAAACATTAAAGACATCACATACACACTCACACCCACACAGATATACAAACAGTTCTGCAGGTGCTAAGATGTTACCAGTCTTTCAGTTGCTCAAGTCAGCTTAGCTAAGCTGAGCGTGAGAGAGGAGCTAGGCCTTCTGGCAGATGCGTTCCGATTCTCCATCGTTCTTGTTGTTGTGCAGAACAGACCCAAAAGATTCTTCATTCTTGCCACCTTTTATAGTAGCGATCTCCATGCATGTCCATGCACCTTGAAATTGTTTTTCTCTTTTTCTACTAGTGTCAGGCTGTTTATGAACTGTGGAGTTGTTTTTCTCTTCTACTGCTGTGCTGGGATGATTTCTGATTTGGGGCTGATTTTTTTTACTCTGGGTTCTGTAGTCTTCAGCCATTAAAAAGGGTGTTGTTTTGCAGCACTCATCCTTGTCAAAACAGGAGGCAACCTTTGGTCACTGAAGAAGTACAGCAGTCATAAACCTTGCTGCTGTTTGTCTTTATTCTTCGCATATTTTCTTATACAGTAACTTGTTGGTGAACACACAACATACAGTGCTTTTTCAGTCACTCTACACTCATTCATCCATACATTATAAATATTACAAAGAAACTCTTCTTTTGTTGCATATATATATAAAATAGCATCAGGCTGCTATAAAATGGGAGCTTGGCTTAGGCTAAGTCAAACAAAAGCTTAAGTAATAAAAATAGAGTAAATTCGAGTTAGTTAAAAAGCTAAATGATATGACAATAGAATGATTATAAGTGGTTATATAAAAACAAAATCAACTTTAGCTTGATGTGTCTCCCCCTTTTGACCCTTCAAACCTTGGTGCTGAATGGATTACAATTTACAATATTTTCTTTTAGTAAATTGATTTATATTATAATTATTGCCATAAGGCACTCAGGCTAGCTACGCTTTGTGTTTTAAAATAAATGTTTTTCATCCAACAATACATACAACATCTTGCAGCAAACATTATTCCAATTAAAATAAAGAAAATAATTGTGGGATGTAATGGGCTAATGTTTAACACCGCTGTCAGTGAAGAAGCCCATCCGGTAAAAATAGCATACCAATGATGCATCATCATTTGTTTTGTTCTGATACCATTAGGATTTTTTTATCCTTAATGTAAATAGCAATACTGCACATCTGTACTTATTACGCGTGGTGGCAGTCAGGTAACTAATCTGTTCATTCTCTTGTAATAAGTTGTGTAAAACTGTCCAATTAACTCCTAAAGAAAAACTAAAATCTAAGGCATTACTTGCATAGGAATAACTCCCATTTCTTTATGAATTGGAAAGGAATATATTAAAGTTGGGTTTTGGATTATGGTGATTTGCACACACATTGTTGTATAGGAGAGTTTGAGACATTTCTGTCTTGCCAAACAATTTTTTCAAGTCCAATTACATAAACACAACTTTTGTTATTATAATTTAGTGGTAACTATCATTATCATATCATTATAGACTTTGTTTCGCTGTTGTGCAAGCATTCTTCTCAGCTGGAGGTAACTCTTAGGTTATCCTGTGGTCATAGGCTCCTCTTTGTGTACTGTTCCCTAATAAAATAGGGAATCTTTAGCTATCAGGACACCTATCTTACCTGCCTGTATTCAGGTAGTTTAGTTGACTTTGCAATGTTTGGAATCTTGCCAGCTCAGCACTTGTTATTAATTTCCTGTATCCTTTCCCCTATATTTCCCCACTTCCTTTTCCTGAGAGGCCCCAGCGCCACTCCTCTGCTGCTCTCACTGCTGTTGCTGTCACTGCCGCTGTTGCCCCTACCAGCCGCCGGCCGCAGTGGCTAGACACCTTCTGCCCGGCAGTTCCCCACTGGTTCTCCAGTCCTCAGCTGCCTTCCCATGCTTTCACAGCTCCTTTTTATTTCTGTCAGGTGGTGTCTCCCCCTGACATCACCTGGCCCCAGCTGTATATAGGCATGGCTTACAAACCATGTGGGTGGTTTCCCGCCACATGTTTCCCTGCTCCTCCCAGCTCCTGAAATGGGTAAGTTGTTCTTTTCCTCCTCTTCTCTGGTCAGGGGTTTGCCTGTGGGCGAGGCTTCCCCCCTTTCTGGTTCTGTGCCCCTGACACGGTGACCATTGTATGTCAATTTGAGAAAACCCAGGATTACTTTTGGTATTAACATATACCAAGCATGGGGACAACCCAACAAAAGTTTTATGAAATGGTCCCATGCATTGGTGCAAAGATGTAATCCATAATTCCAAATGCGCATGGGCAATCATTATTAATTATAACATATGGGAACAACAAATATGGTGTCATTGTAGCTATGGAGCTAAGGGTAACCTCACTGAAACCTGAAGTGGAGAAGGTGGTTACTTCAAGCAGTCCTCATTATTTCCAGGATGCTTGTGTAATATGGTCAGTCCCTAAGCAAATGATTGTTGGCCATGCTTATAATATCTATGTGCAATACCACCAGATCAATCAATACCCTATCATGCTTGTTGATCCATTGATTAATAATATAATACTGTTATTGACCACAACTTAGAGTGGGTACCACCTCTTGGCAATAATTCTGAATCTGACATATGGAGTACTTACGTAAATCAGGATGAGTGTAGAAATTCCACTGGAACCATGAATCAAAGATATGACTACAGGAAATGATATATCAAGGTAGATTATAATCAGACAGGATGGTGGTTGATCACCCAACAGAATAACCTTGCTGATTTCTTTGGGGTGGATGTTGAACCTACACTAATCCCATGTTCAAATTGCACATAAAACTACTTTAATCACTGAACCAATGTATATGTATCAATAAGTTAAATTGAATATTGATGTAAATAGTGTTCAAGCCATCCAATTGGAATGCAATTTTTTTTTTCTAATCCTAATGGAGAGATGGATTAATTGGTTGTCACAGGCATTGAATTGAATAGACCCTATCAGAAGCCATGAGACATGGAAACTGTCCTTGGCAGCATTGGAGTGGGACTTGGTGTTTTAAATTGGGGCTTGAAGACAGAGTGGGCACACGTGTGCCTCAGCCAATGTGTGCCCCCTGGACTCACCTTCAGCAGCGGCGGAGGCGATGGCAGGAAAAGAGCCTTAAGGTAAATGGTGTGGAGGGCCAACACAGCTGCAGAGAATCTGAAGGGGGAGCCCCCAGAGCTCTCTTGAGCCGGCAGGGAGCCACGCTTCTGAGCTGTGTGTGCTCCCACGTGCGCAAACAAGCATGCTCTATAAGGGTGCGCCTGCGTTTATGCAGGCATTCACGCAAGGTGGGTGCACAGAAGCAGACAAGAAGGAGCACCCAACAAGAGAGTGATGAGGACTCATAGCTCTGCAGCTAAGGTAAGGACATGGGGTGCTGCTGCTGGGGACCCTGCACCCATGGGGTTGCCCACCTGCGGCTCCTTGGAGGTCTCCACATAAGCAGAGCCCTGCCCCCGTCTGCAGGGGTGACCTGGTGGGGACCCTGCCGTCAGGGTTGAGGGGGGGTCCCCTCACCTGTCCCTCATGTATCCACCTTTGGGCCTTGGAGGAGCTGGTGAGGGAACTCCAGAAGGTGGTGAGCAGGTTGAGGGGGATCAGGGAGAATGAGGCTGTGATTGACAAGTACTTCCATTCCTTACAGCTCCAGATGCCTAAAACCCCATGATAGGAATCTGCAGCAAGGGAGTGGAAGACTGTCACCTCTGGACCTGGATGACAGGACCCGGCATCTGCTTCCCCAGTGTGCCGGGGGAACAGGTACAGGGCCCTGGCAGCCTTGGTGGAGGAGGCAGCAGAGGAACATTCACCAGCAGGGGAGGATGCAGAGGAGGTGGTCCCTGCAGCCACTACTGGGCAGACTGGGGGACCACTGCCCAAGCAGAAGAAGAAACACCAAGTTATTGTGGTAGGCAACTCAATCCTGAGAGGCACAGAAGGGCCGATCTGCTGACCAGATCCCCTGGTGAGAAAGGTCTACATTCCTGGAGCAAAAATCTGCGACATCACTGCAAGGATTCCTGATCTCGTCAAGCCCTCCAACTACTAACCTATGGTCCTTGTCTATGTGGGCACTAATGATGCAGCTGGGAGTGGTCCTGACTGCATCATGAAGGATGTCCATGAGCTGGGGATTGGGCTCAGTCAGGAGGTGGTATTCTCCTCCATCCTTCCAGCAGGCAGCAGCCAGACGCGCCAGGATGCCCACATCAGGGAAGTCAACCGGCAGCTCCAGAGATGGTGTCTTCAGGAGGACTTCGGATTCTACAGCCATGACCACACTTCCAGGGAGAAGGTTTCCTAGGATGGGACGATCTTCATCTGTCTCCTAGAGGTAAGCATCTGTTCTCCTGCAGGTTGGCTGATCTCTAAAGAGCTTTAAACTAGCTAGATGTTTGACGGGGGACAGGGAACTAATGGCCGATGAGAACCCAGGCTTGTAAAGCCACAAACAAGGCACCAGACCTAACCAGGTAAGCACTAAAGGGAACACATGCCATCAAGGCAAAGGGACACAAAAAATACCCACTGGGGGGCTAAAATGTCTTTACACAAATGCCAGGAGTATGGGAAACAAGCAGGAGGAGCTCACAGTCCTACTTGCTAGCACCCAGTATGACCTAGTCAGCTTAACTGAAACATGGTGGTATTCTACGCATGACTGGGCACTAGGTATTGAGGGGTACATGGTGAGGGAGTGCAACAGCATGCCTCGACCAGGACTCATTCAGTAGATTCACACTTTGAAGCATGGATGCATAGGAATGACACAAAGGATAACGATCACGTAGAAATGATGAACTGTAGCATAGGAAAGAGTAACTGGGAAGAGAAGAAGGAGAAACCCATGATTTGGGCCAAAATCAAGGCCATTCAAGAGAATTCAAACCATTATTGTTACTCGTGTTTGTCAGACAATCAGAGTGTGAATAAAGTGTTACGGACAGACGGAGAGACAGACTTAGGCTTATATAACATTACAATATATCACATAAATACATACATTACATTACAGAGACGCACACAGATTTTCCAGCACACCAAACATGAAGCATGCTGGAAAGGCAGGTGGCCACTCTTCTGGTTTTCAAGGAGATAGGTTCAGGGGTTTCTGGGAAACTGTACTTTGTCATGGAGTAGGGTCCCTAGAGATGGCTATGATATGCCTAGGGCCCTGTGACTGTGCTAGCTCTGCCCTGCGGGCACCTTCTCTTCTCACCGGCTGCCACGTCTTGTTGGAAAAGATAATAGGGAGGTTGCCCTTCAGCTTCAGTTCAGTCATGGTCCTAATGGACCCCACTAAGCCATCTAGGTTCTTGGACCCTCACTCTAAGTAGGTGCCTCAAGGTGCACAGCAACAGGAGGAGCAGACTCAACTAAGCAAGCCACTTGCCTCCTGTTACATCTCAGCTCTGTGTTCGTGGGGAACCCTGGCACAAGATGCAGTCTATCTGAATCACAAAGAATGCCCCCTCCCTCCTCTACTCTACCTAAATGCAATTGATTAAGATGCAGTGAGAGACACACCTTAGACCCTTCAGATAAGGGTGACAAGAGTGACACAACTGCCCTAGGTCTCATTTGTATCCAAGATGGAACCAGATGACCATCCATTTACATGAGAGATGGAGAACAGAAAGCCTGAAGTAGAGACTGCAGTGAATTCTGGGATCAGAGAAGCAAGGGAGCACTGCATGATGGGGAATTTGTGCTCCAAATGCTAATCAACCCACATTTACACACACCCAGTTCAGCATTTATCAGATTAATTCTAATCTGGATTTACAAAAGACTTTCCCCCCTACCCCCAAGTTTAAAAGGCATCTTAGGCCGCGCATGCCCCAATCCCACTATAGGAGTCCTATTTAAACTTGATTGACTAAAACTCAGTTGCCGGGTTAGGGAGTGCTGAAGCAAGAGACCACGTCTGAGGCGGTATGGGCAACATTTGAACAATGTTAAAGGGGTTAATCACAGTATTCAACCCGTTGGAGGCCTGACCACAGTTGTCGTCAAAATTTTCCTGGGACGGCTGGTGGAAGTCCTCCTGCCCAAAGGTTATAAACACTCAAATAATTGCCTTAAGTCTGTAAAAAGACTATAATAAGATCTGGAAAAAGTCATGCTAAGCTGAGGCTTGTTCACAACAAGTGAAAATCCAAAATCCTGATGCTGCAAGCTATCTATTGTTTCTGAAGAAACCATGAGATACCCCATCAGTATATCTGCTATTCATAGGACTTTCAAGCTGGCTCCCAAGTATCTAGTTACTCCCTAACCTTATTTGTTTCCTAATTATCAATCAGTTTCTTGAGATGTTCCAAGCCAGATGACCCCTTGTCAATAGAAACAACAATGATTTATACTATTGAAAATGCTTTGAAGAAGCTGAACCGAGGGTATACAAATCTGTAAAAAAAAGCAGCAGTGCGTGTGCTGACACCACCTGCTGTTGTTCTCGGGATGCTGGAAGAACATATCATCTCCCTTCAAGGATTGTGCTAGGAACTTTACCCTGTCAGCTTTGAGACCCAAGTGCCTTGGACTGGTGAGATCTCAGCGCGCTCTCTCTCTCTCTCTTTTCTCTCTAGGCATAAATTTCTGAACCTGAACAGTATTAGTTAAGCTTGAGCTAAGTTTCCCCAAATACTTAGTGAAACCAGGATAATACTGTAATTGTTTGTGTTTGCTTTTCCTTTGCATCTCTATTACTACTAGTACCATTATATAATTCATATACTTAGCAATAAATAATTTTTATAGTCAAACTGGTAGTAACTGGGTATATTTTTTCTTCTATGCTTCTCCTTCCCCACTTGCTCTGCAGCAAGATTGACCCAGTTTGACTCAGATGTGCCCTAATGAACTGAATGCTGGCCCATGAGGGTGTCAGCTGGACACCCAGCTAGATTCAGAGGGATTCTGTTTACCTATGTTCTTGTGTCTGACTGCAATTTATTGTTGCTCTGATGAACTGATTCTTGGCATATGAGGGTGTCAGCCTGTTCATGCTGATCAACCTGGCCAGGACAGGCGTGTTACGTTAATCTGTATGTGTTTGTGAGTTTGACTGATTTGGTGACTGGAGGAACCCAGCCCCATTGAAACTGAGTCCTGCAAGATAGCTCCAGTGCGGGGTGAGGACTTGCAGAAGGGAGATATACAGCTCCGTACAGAAACACAAGCAACACAAGCAGCACATTGACAGAATTGCCAAGACCCTAGAAACGTATCCTTAATAAATGAGCATGCCCCAAAGTAATGGACAAATCTGGTAACACTCTATAACCTCTACCTCAACCTCTTCCAAAGTGCCTTCTGGAGAAGGAGACCTAGCTCTAGGGGAATCTTGAGGGATGTGGAGCACAAATTCAGATGATTCCCCCTCCTTCCCCAGGATTTCCCTTGCTATAGCACTCAGCTCCAGCTCCAGCTCTTCCTCTGGCACTGGAAGGCTCAGGCTGGAAATTAAAATTGGGTTGGAGGAGACTGCAGTGCTGGTGCTGCTTGTTGCTGTCATGGTGGTGGTGCTCAGCGTTGCAAAGAAAATTCAATCTCATAGTATCATAGTACCTAGGGTCAGAAGGGGCCTAGAGCAAGCCATCTAGTCTGACCCCCCTGCCAATGGCAGGAAACGAGTGCCAGGGTCACAGGACCCCAGCCAAGTACCTATCTAATCTACTCTTAAAGACGCCCAA
>JAGPOW010001543.1:42647334-42668280 GCA_030014935.1 Caiman crocodilus
GAGCTGGCAGGGGTCATCGTGGAGCCCTTGGCCTGGCTGTATGAGCATTTGTGGTCATCTGGCCAGGTGCCGGGGGATTGGAAACTGGCTAATGTGGTCCCTATTTTCAAGAAGGGGAGGAAGAAGGACCCAAGTAATTATAGGCCTGTAAGCCTCACTTCGGTGCTTGGGAAGATCTTGGAGAAAATCATCAAGGAGCACATCTGTGGGGGCCCTGCAGGGGAGATCATGCTCAGGGGCAATCAGCATGGGTTCATCAAAGGCAGATCCTGCCAGACCAACCTGATTGCCTTTTATGACCAAGTAATTAAATCCTTGGATGATGGTGTTCCTGTGGACATAGTCTTTCTAGACTTTAAGAAGGGCTTTAACATTGTCTCTCACCCCATCCTCATCAATAAATTAAGTGACTGTGGCATTGCCCGCAGAGCTGAATGGGTAAAAAAATTAGCTGATGGGGTGCACACAGAGAGTAGTTGTGGATGGGTTGTACTCAACCTGGCCAGATGTGAGCAGTGGTATACCCCAGGGATGGGTCCTCAGGCCCGCACTGTTTAACATCTTCGCCAGTGACTTGGAAGAGGGGGTGGAAAGTATGCTGTCCAAGTTTGCTGATGACACTAAGATGTGGGGTGAGGTGGACACTTGAAAGGAGAGAGAGGCTGCAACTACATTTAGACAGACTACAAAAGTGGGCAGATGAGAATAGGATGGGGTTCAACGTAGACAAATGCAGGGTGCTGCACCTTGGGAGAAGGAATCCGCAGCATACATACAAGCTGGGAAGTTCCCTTCTTGAAAGCACAGAGACAGAAAGGGATCTTGGAGTCTTTATGGACTCCAAGATGAACATGAGCTGCCAATGCCAGACCGCAGCCAACAAGGCCAGCCATACCTTGTCATGCATCCAAAGGTGCATCTCAAGCCAGTCCAGAGAGATGATGCCCCCACTCTGTGCAACATTGGTCAGGCTGCAATTGGAATACTTCATCCAGTACTGGGTGCCACACTTCAAAAGGAATGTGGCCAGCCTGGAGAGGGTTCAGAGGAGGGCCACCCGCTTGGTGAGAGGGCAGCAGGACAGACCCTACAAGGACAGAATAAAGGACCTAAACCTGTTCAGCCTCAGCAAGAGAAGGCTGAGGGGGGACCTGGTGGCTGCCTACAAACTCATTGGGGGAGATCAACAGCAAATAGGCAGAGCCCTATTCTTCCCAGCACCACCTGGGGTGACAAGGCACAGTGGTAATAAGCTGACAGAGAATGGGTTTAGGTTAGAGATCAGGAGGCAATATTTTACAGTATTTTACAGTTAAGGTGGCCAAAATCTGGAACCAGCTTCCCCGGGAAGTGGTCCTTGCCCATACCTTGGGCAAATTCAAGAGGTGGTTGGATGATCACCTTTCTGAGGTCTTATGAACCCAGCATTCATTCCTGTCTGTGGCAGGGGGTCAGGCTAGATCTGTTCAGGTCCTTCCTGACCCTAGATACTATGAAACATTAGTTATATTGAGAATAAGTACAAGTGACTCCTGCTTTTTTAAACTGGAAGTCATTAGAAGCCTGAAATGAAATGTTTTATTTTGCATCCTGCACAAGAAAGCATTGTGGTGTGTGTGTGTATTAACATAGTATATAGCCCTGTTTATAACCATTTTCCATGGGTAACGATGCAATTAATTTTTAACCAGGCACAGTGCCATATACACATATGGATATCAGTATCTGCAGTGAAATGAACTGTATTTGTGTGTGGATGGAAAAACTGTTGGGAGACTGAAGGCAAGGTTTTTGACTGGGAAAAGCTGTAAGAGCATCTTGGAAGAGGCAACTGTTCAACACATGCGATATGTAAAGGTTGCTTCCTCAATTGAAAAGGGAAAGGACAATATCACAAAGATCAACATAAGTTCTTCCCCATGACATATGTGGCTGCAACTTCTCCTTTCATGGCTCAGCTAACATCATAGATTTCCTTCTCCTGTCACTCCCCTTTTTCTTTTATATTCACATGGGGTAGAATTACTTCATTATATCAGCAGAACTTCTTCAAACATTTCCTGATGGTGATCTTCAGGCAGCTGACAGAGTGGTCTATGAGTAAACAGTTCCAGCCTGCAGTACTCTCACTTTTGGTATATTTTCATAGTTTCATAGATGTTGGGTTCGGAAGGGACCTATTAGATCATTGAGTCTGATCCCCTGCCCTGGGCAGGAATGAGTTGAGTTTGTGCCCTTTAAATGTGGAATGTGTCCTTCATAACCCATTCTTGCACTCTTATTTTCCAGAAATTATAGCAGCACCTACATCTCTGGATTTGAGTTCAGAAAATGAATAGGACTTAAATTGAAAGGTTTCAGAGGAAAAAAAAAAAGGATGTTAAATTAGCTTGATAGAAAGCATGGATGCTGATTAAAGATGGAAAATGCATAAGGATATGGGTAAACATGAAGGCTAGGAAGGAAAAGAGAATTTATAAAAACACAAAACTGCACTGAGGTTTTCTTTAGATGAATAAAATGTTTGCTTCATTCAGTGGCTGAATTTGATTTTAACAGTAAGATGACTGTTTTCAGTACTTTAAAAAGTCTGAAAAATTTCCCAGCCTCTGAGTAATGCCCCATCTATGTCAGTGGACCTGAGCACGTTTTTGGACGTCGGAGAACACCCTTAGCTTTTCTTTCTGAAAAATCAACAGATGTGTAATAAAAATTTGTGGTAGTTTTGAAATGCAGCCAGATGACTGAGAAACTGGTGCATACATTTAAATGAAAGATCATCATGCTATAGGTACTATTGACATAAGTGGCATAGAGCAGACTTAATTACAAGGCTTAATCATGGAGACAGTCTGAAAATCAATATAGTCACATCCTGGTCTGTATAGTGTTGAATCATTTGTAGAAATATCCTGCACTTGTATGAGAAATGGAAGACAAGGTCCTTTAACCAGATTAATTTTTGAATCAGGCAGGAATTTAATTCTAGAGGATTTAATTGGCTTGTGTTTTTTAGTTTCTTTTTGTTTAAGTTGAATCCTCTATTTTGGGTAAACATAAAATGTGAAGGAGAATTAAAATAAGATACTACAGTATGTTTAGGGGGTGAAGCCTAATATCAGCTCTACCAAAGAATTACAGCCAGCATGTCTGTTTCACTTTAATGGCAGTATCAGATACTGTCAAGCATGGAAAGCTAGGAGGTTGTTGCACTGGAAAGTGGATACGTGTTTGCAAAGGCTTGTCATTCTTTCTTTTCTGGAGGCCAGTCTAATGCTGATAGGAATGAGGATGTCAGCTTCCATGCTGTTGTAGTGACCCATACAGGTGGGATGTAGGGAAGTGAACGTATCCCACATTATAGTGCTCACTTTCTACTCCAGTAGAAACTACAAATCTCTTCAGAAATGTATGAGTATCTCACAACTATGAACTGTCAGGCTTGGAGAGTGGGTAATATCTGGGCACTGGACCTTATGGCTCGTATGAATCTAAACACGTGGTGATGGAGAACAATGGAGGTAATGCTGTGTAAGCTGAAATCCCAAAGTAAGCTTTTCCTAAGTCCCCTTACACACTCACAATGCCTTATTTAATGGAGACTATGGTGGGCTGGATTTGCCACATGCCAAACTTCCACAGCTCCTAGTGAGGCTGAGCTTGGTGTACAGTCTGGCCACCATCATAGGAAATGCTGGGTGCCAAGTTGAAAATTCAGTATTTGTTTAGGTGGCTAATGAATAGGGGAAGTCCGTAGAAACTCTTGCTGTGTCTTCTCATGTTACAAGTCAAATTGAGGTGACAGTAGCCCAAGTGATGTGGGCAGTGGGGAAAAGAAGATGTGTACAAGACAAGCAGTGGTGGACAATAATGTTGTTGTACTCTGTAAAAGACACAGAAGCAAGAGGCTAAAAAATAGTTCCAGCAGCACCTTTAGAAAGGTCAGATGTGCATTCCCTCAGAAACTGTCCAGGCAAGGCAATGACATCCCTCTATGGCATGTTCAGTATTTCCAGCTGCGCTAACAACTCCCTCTTTGCTTGGAGTGGTAGCGGCCACAAATCTCACTGTTTTCCATGCTTTTGGGGGCAGTCATGAGGGATAACCATAGTATGATCCACTGGTTCAGTGTAGCTAGCAGTCAGAGGTGTCATGGATTACCATTTCAAGTATTTTTGCCCCTGCCTGGCAGAGATGGTATACTAGGATGTGCATCTGAGTAACTCTGATTCTATGGCACCCAAGAAATTGTGGCTCAGGTTTGTTTTTGTTAACATTAGAAAGAGATCACTTGGCTTCTAATTTGAAAGGCAAGTGTGGGCAGTGGTGTTTTCTCCTTCCCTGCAAAAGAATGAAAATCTGATTTTTAACATGCAGGTTTTTAAGCAAAGTAGTTATTTCTCTCTCCTTAAAGATGTTTGCTTTTTCTCTTCTTTGATCGGAAGGTTGAACATGATTGCAATATGCTTTTAATTTGATGCACAGGGGTAAAGTAAGGTTGCAATGACTGGACTTTAAAATGTTTGTTCTGCTTCTGCAGCTTTTAGCAGGTGATTCTCTTCTGTCATCAGATTGAATGTCCTGTTTATTCTGCTTATAAAAGGACTGCTTCTAAAATACACATTGCCTTGGACTTTCTGTAAGCAGTATAAATTCTAACAGTTTAAACTAGACCACCAAGTGCACTGTTTCCTCGGCATTTTAAGTGTTTAGGCCAAACCTTCACAGGTTTCTAATTTTTAGCCTTTTTTATGATTTTTTTTCCTTTACTGGTACTGTGAACATCTAACTGCGATTCTGAAACTGAATGTGATCCCTTTTGAATGCAAACAATTCTGCTTCTTTGGTTATTGATCTTTTTCTAGGAATCACTCCTCTCTAAGCTTCTGCAAATTCCTGTAAGCAATAGCCATTTCATTACACACACTTTGGAGGTACAGATCAGAAGAAAAGAACTGAGAGGTGGTTAGTTTGGTTGTCTGAAATCAGGCAGGACAGCATGGCATCTTAAGATAAAAATAGAAATCAATTTTTATTCAAGGTCTGATTGTCCCAGGCTTTGACCTGTGTATCAGAACAGCTTGAATGCTGTTTGAATGGCAGTTAACTCAAATTAGCCCCAATTATCAAAGGGAAAAGTGTTATCTGGGATCTTCACAGGCTGAAAACAGACATCAGATTTCTCTCAGGACAAAGCCTTTCATTCTGGGTTCTTGGAAGCCTATTTTTCAATTTTTAAGTACCTTTGAAGTATTCAGCTAACACTTCTCTCTTCCCACACCCTAAAGCTGGTGGGTGCGCATGCGCACGCGCGTGTGTGCATGTGTGTAATTCACCTTAATTGCCACTCAAGCTGTGTGTAAACGGCTGTCCCAAATCTGTTTCAATTTGAGTCAAAGTCTAGAACAGTTGGACCCAGGATAAATCAGACATCTGTTTTTACTCACAGGTACCTAAAGTGGAACAATTGGCTGGCAGGATGTAGGATTCCTGAATAAAAGACTTTGTCCTGGGAGAAATCTGACACATTTTTCCTGTGGCAATCCATCGCAGTCAAGGATAATTATCTTACATGATTGTCTTATCTGCGTGTCTGAAGATGGCTGAGGTCTATCTGGGACAGACTCTACTTTAGCCTGGACATGTGTTTCTGTGTGGGGTGGGTGGTGCTGGATTTTTTTATTTGGTCTGTGACGCTGTTTCTGATGCTTCCTCTTTTCTGTCTCCTGTTGTCATGAGGTTTCAGAGTCTTGAGGACTTCCATTTGGGGTGGTCCTGAGCTATAGTCTCCAGTGAGTTGACAAATGATGTTCCTTTTTTTTTAAGTTGGCCCTAAGGATGTCCCAGAAGTGCTTTGTCTGCTCACATGAGCATATGCCGTGGCTGAGCTGGGAGAATAAAACTTGTTTTAGGAGTATGGAGTCAGACATGTCGATGACTACTGGCCCAATGAAGTTGATGCCAGGTGATCACTGCCTCAATACTTGTGGAATTTGCTTGCAGAAGAACACTAACATTGGAGAAACATTTCTCTTCCCCCTGGACTCAGAGAATCTTCCATAGGTAGCATTGATGTTACTTCTCCAACAACTTTACATGTCTTCTGTACCTTGTCCACAACTCAGCTCCATACAGAAAGGTGGGGATCACAACTGCTTGATAAACCATCAGCTTGGTTTTAGATCTGATGTCATGATCCTCAAGCACTTGTTTCCTCAGGTGTCCAAAGGTTACACGTGCGCATTTGAAGCAGTGTTGGATTATTTGTTGATATCAGCCTTATGCAAGAGATGGCTTCCAATGTATGAGACACTTGGTGTTCTCCAGAGTCTCATCATGGATCTGGATTACCAGAGCTCGGGACTGTTCATTAGGAGCTTGTTGATGAAGAACCTTAGTCTTCTGAATGTTAAGTGTCCGTCCCATTTTCTTATATGCCTCAGTAAAGACACTGACAATTGCCTGAAGGTCTGTTTCTGAGTGAGCACACACTATAGCATCATCAGTGTACTGGAGCTCAATGATTGTGGTCAGGGTGGTCTTGGTTTTGGCTCAGAGTCAGCTGAGGTTAAACAGCTTACCATCCATTCAGTAGTTCAGCTTCACTCTGGCTTGAAGCTTGTTGGTGGTCAGATGTAACATTGACGCAAAGAATATTAAGAGTGTTGGAGCTATGATGTAACTTTGCTTAACTCCCATTTTAACCTCAAAGGCATCTGTGATAAGGATCCATTACTGAAAGTCACTGATCACATACTGTCATGGAGCAGGGAGAGAATGGTGACAAATTTTGGTAGGATCAGAAGGATCTTCCACTGCTTCTCAGCTGACAGAGCTGAAAGTTTTTGTGAGGTCAAAGAAGGCCATGTGGAGAGGCTTATGTTGTTCCCAACATTTCTTCTTCAGCTGACAAGCTGTGAAGATGATGTCACTTGTGCCTCTTGATGCCCTAAATCTGCACTGAGATTCCAGGCAGAGCTCTTCAGCAAGTGGAAGGTGATGGTTCAGAAGGGTTCTCACAATGATCTTTCCTGTGGTGGACAGCAAGGCAATCCCTCTGTAGTTTCCACAGTCAGACTTGTCTCCTTTCTTGGAGATGGTCACAATCATGGCATCCCTGAGGTTGTCTGGGATTTCCTCATTATTCCAGATCCTTACGATGAGGGCATGAAGCTGTGATGTGAGCTCCTCTCCCCCCCTGCTTAAAGATTTCTGTGGGAATTTCATCTGTTCCACAAGCTTTATTGTTCTTCATCTGATTGATGGTTTTCCTCAACTTGTCAAAGGTTGGTGGCATTCCAAGATCACCTCTGACTGGGTGTTGTGGGAAGGAGTTGAGAACACTCTCTTCAACAGGAAAGTCTTGACTGAGAAGGTCTTCAAAATACTCCTTCCAACAGGCATTGGTGGCTCCCCTTTCATTGATCAGATCTCTTCCATCCTTGTCTCTCAAGGCGGTTGGTCCCTGACTGCTCTGACTGTAGATTACTTTAGTGGCACTGAAGAAGCTGCATATACTATGGACGTTAGCCAGATGTTGAATCTCCTTAGATTTGCCTTTCCACCATTAGTTCTTCATATTGCACATCCACGTTTGGACCTCTGCCTTGGCTTATTGGATATTCAGTTTCTTTTACTTGGAATTGGTGTAATTTTGCCAAATACAAAAGGCCTTGCTCTTGCAGCTGACCAACTCTTAGATCTCCCAGTCATTCTCATCAAACCAGTCTTGATGTTTCCCGGTAGAGAATCCAAGTGTCTCTTCACAAGCACTGATGACAGTGGCCTTGAGGGCACCCCGCATGTTGCTAACATTTCTACCATTGATTGTAATTCACCAGTTTTTCATTGAGGCACTGATGGGAGAGATCTTGTTTGCTGAATCCTTGAGTCCTTCAACATTGATCTTCTGCTGGCATTGCTTTTGCTGCAGCTGTCATTTGGGAGCCAGTTTGATTGACATAACTGAGCACATGAGTTCAGTCCAGCAATCATCAGCTCCAAGCATAGTTTGGGTGATGTGGACATCTTTGTGCTCTCAGGCATGGACAACGCCATAGTCAATTAGGTGTCAAGGCTTAGATCATGTTGCTATGATGTTTTGTGTGTGTTTTTTCTGGCAGAATAGGGTGTTGGTGATAGTGAGTCCCATGTTCCATGCATTTAGCCAAGAGGAGGATGCTACTGGAGTTGACCTTTCCTATTCCTTCCTTGCCCATGGTTTAATTCCAGAGATTAGAGTCCCTTCCAACTCTGGCATTGAAATCAGGGAGAAGAATAAGTCTGTCTCCCTCCAAATTTCAGAAAGGACTTGATTTAGGTTGGCATAGAATTCCTCCTTGGTTTTATCAGCAGCATCAAGAGTCAGGAGCTGATGACAGTGGCATATTGGCTACGCACCAGTTTAAGATGGAGAGTCATGAGGCACTCATTAATTCCAATAGGGTTTATGAGTTCATTCTTAATGACAAAATCAACTCTGTGAAGGCAGTGTTCTCCTTTCTGTTTACCCTTTCAGAACAAGGAATAGCCACCTCCGTGTTCTTGTAGGAGCTCATTTCTTGTTTGCCAGGTCTTGCTCAGTGCAGCTATGTCAATGTTGTGTTGCCTGACTTCTCAGGCCATGATTGCAGTGTGGTAATAAGGGTATTCACTATTAGAGTTGTCCATCAGGGTTCTGATGTCCCAAAAATAACGGTGCTTCTTTGCTAATGTTTCGACTGCAATACAGGTGATCCCACTGGATGTAGTTATCCAGTCAGGAAGAAATACAGAATACTGTATTAGATAGAGCATGTTTTTCTAGCCCCCTCCCCATGTCAAGTGAGCAGAGAGGATCCTGAAGACGGCTGCTCAATTACAGTTACAGCTGCCAAATCACACTCTTTTCTTGTCCTAGTGCTAGACTACCTTCTTGTATCTGCTGCTTTTTGCCAGTTCATGACTAGGAGCTTCCAGACCTCATAATCCTGTTCCCGTCACCATTAGCTGGTCACTAAAGGACTTGAGAAATGTGCTGACATAAAAGATGCTTGTGCATAACTTCTTTATATTGTGGAGAAGCTGCTGCACACCAGCTTCCATGTGGTTCTTAGCAGAACGGAACCTTGATCCAGTGGCATGGAGACCAAGACAACTGGGGAACTCATTCTGCTGCGGCCTTCAGCCGCCTTTGCAGCCATTGAGATGCTGACATGATCTTCTGCCTGCTCTACCATTGAAGACTTGCAGACACAAAGTTGGGGGCTAGGCAGGCTTATTATAGTGGCGACCTGTACTTGTCATGTCACAGCACTGTGAAAGGATATATGTGGCTTTTCAGGAGGGGAAACCACTGCCATCTGCTGTCCTCACCACATCCTGGTGGTACTGCTGCTGCTTGGTTTGTGACTGCTTATTTGTTAGTTACTCCTGCTTATTTCATAGCTAACCTTCCCTGAAGGTCATTTCATTATCTGTCACCTGTGAACACACTAGGTAGCAGTACAACTCTGTCCCACAGGACACGTTTTTACCATTAGGTAGGGACAGAAGTTGCCTATAAACTGGTATAAGTCATCAGAAGCCAGTTCAAATCTGTAACACAACAGAAGTTCAGTGCATGTAAAGCACTTTTAAAATAGCTAAAACTGGTTTAAAATTAACATGGATGGATGTAGTATCAGGCTTCACTGATTTAGGTTAAATTGGTTTATTGAACTTCTCTCGGATCACCTCCAAATTCAAGTTAACTCGCCATCCTCCAGCATCTCAGGATGCTTTGCACCTTCCCCTGCCCTCCACACACACATATGAAGTGGGCTAGCCTTAGCCCAAGCTGTCTGCTCCAGCCAAGTAGGGAGGCATGCTCTAGCACCCCCAATTTCTGGCCTGGGCCACTGCAGGCGCATGACTGAATTTCTGGAATCAAAAGTGAATGTTTGTTAACTTGCTTATCAGTTCAGTCAATATAGCTTACACCAGCTTGCGAAGATTGTATTGATTCAGTTTTTTGACTGTTTGTACTTCACTGTAGCGACAAACTGGTACAGAGAGGCATGAGCTTTTGTAGGTAACAGCCTATTCAGCCAACTGCTTGGAAAAAACAGCATGACACACAAAGGCTAAACTTGAATCTTAGTCTCCTGCAAAGGGCTATAAAGTGATTTTTTTTTTTTTTGATTTTTTTTTCCCCCCCTATCCAATAGTTTGTGCTAGTGAAACCAGTAAGACCCTTTGCAGTACAGCTGATTTTACTGATTCACATGGTAAACTCACCTCTTTTATTCATTAACAGGTTTTCCCTTTAATATTGATGCAGTCTGAGACTAACTTCACTACCAAAAAAGTGTGTATTTACCATGTGAGAGAGAATTTAAGTTAGCTGCTTGTTTACAATTAAATTGCTATTTATACCTTGACTAACTGCATCAAATGTAGAACCTCAAGTTGGGTGGGAGGGGGTATTATATTCACTCCACCTAGCCACATCAAGGCTAAAAACTGCCTTTGTAACCTAACCTGTGTCTATCATCTGTAATTTATGTTTGCTCTACTGTGTATGTTGGATGTGAACTTCTGGCTTCTTCATCTTGTCATTGAACTATCTTAGAATGGTCTTCAGAGTAACTCTGTTTTCTGGCTGAAACTCTGGGGACTGAGAGATGCATTCTGTAGTAGTTCCACAGGGGCACACCCCAGGGTATTCATTTACTCATGGTTTCAAGCATGCACTACCCACATAGATGCTCATGTGTACACTGAGGAATACAGTAGACTCCCGACTTATGCATATATTGCGGTGCTGAGAAACCTCGTATATGTCAAATTCGCATGACTCAAGGTAAATTTTCCCATAGGAAATAATAGAAAAGTGAGGGGTTGTGTTCTTAGACCTCACATCTATGATAGTAAAGGTACCAAAATAAAGCCTTTTTCAACCAATACTTTGTTACAAAAACATTGGTTGATTGAGTCAAGATAGTGCTGTCCTGCATCCTGAAGAACTTGTCCAGGAAGACTATACCGAGCAGCGCCGCTTCTCTCTGTAAAGCTTTTCTGCTGCTTCTCCCCAGCCACGTTTTCCTCATCAACCTGCTCAAAACACAAACTCTTAGCCATCTCGATGATCTCATGCCTTGCATCGCTGATAAATTTGTCAGCATCAAAGCCTCGGAAATCATTCACAACAGCAGGCCAGATGTTTTTCCAGACACCATTAAGGAACTGCTGTGTAACATCATTCCAGGCTTCTCCGCTGACATCTATGGCCATCTTGAAGTTAAATTTCTTCCAAGATTTTTTTGACATTTTTCTTTTCCTTTGACTCTGTTTCATTGATAAGCTTCTTGAAGGTCCTCTGTAGATAATAACTCTTGAAAGCTTGTTGTATTTTTCTGTGGTTAATATTAAATCACGTAAATGTGAGACACAGGTAAATTGAATATGTGTAAAATGGGGGTCTACCGTGGTGTTACTTCTGTAGAAGTTGATTTGTCTGCTTTTAGCTGTACATTAACTTCACTTTAAAGCTGTGAGGCTTGTATAAGTGAGGGCTGCTTACGGCCCTGAGGTTAGGGCACTGGGTGTCAGGGGTAGCAGAGTGGGGACCTGGGTTCTAGCAGCAGGGATCAGAATTGTTTGTACACTTACATCATACCGTCATTGCATAAATACATGAACAGTCCTTCAGGCAGAGATCATAACCCTAGTCTCCCCTCACCATACTGTTACTGCTCAGTGCTGCAGTGCTGAAATCCCTCTCTAGATCTAACCCCTGAATTCCATTTACTCATGGGTTAGACATCTACCTGTCCTTTGTGTTCTTTGAAAATCTTTCCCCTAAATGGATGGGATTATTAGTTGCTATTAACTAATGAGAGCATGAGTCTCATTTCAAGTACCACTTATTTACCATTGTCTTAAAAAATGTGTAATTCTATTACTAACAATAATGTACAGAAAGATAAACAATTTTAACTGGAAGACAGAAGTATGAATAACACAATGAGCTGGATCAAATGTACATGTAGAAATCATTATAGGGGTAAACTCGCATGAGGGAACTAAAAAAAGGCATAAAAAGTTAAATTAAATGCATCTTTAAATTATTTGTCTTGTTAGGCACCCAGAATCATTAGTTGCATAAGAAAATCTTGGCCTTGGTCTAATTATGATAGACTAAACTGTGTCTTCAAGGCATGGCTCATATTAGCAAGGAACAGTGCAGTTTCACCCTCCTGGAATAGAGAGAATAGGAAATTTGGAGCATTTACACATATACCGAGGCCATTTGTGCTGCCATTGTGAAGGGAATGACCAGGGTCCCCTGCAGCTCTGGGCTCTAGCCATGTGCCTAGTTTGCCTATGCATTAATCTGGGCCTGAATTTGAGGGTATATGGCTGGCATTTTAGCTGACTGGTTTGAATGGGAGGCAGAACTGGCTTTTTCTTCTTGATTTCTTATTCAGGACGTGCTGGTAGGGGAACACAGAGAAGGGAGACTCAGTGGTAGCACATCTGCCCTCCTGAGCAAGTCTCAGGAAATCCCTGTCCAACCCACCGTGCAGCCCTGCTGTGTGATACCAGGCTAGGTTCTGGCAGCAAAGGAGGGTTAGAAGCAGTTAACTAGTAAAGCAGCTTTGAAAGTATCAGCTTTTTATTTAGACATAACTAGACAAGAGTGATTTATTTTTATAGGAGATGTACTGGAGTAGATGTACTGGAATAGATAGATTGATTTATTACAGTTTCTTTCCGTATGTTCTTGGGGAATTTCCCCAAGCCAAACTAAACTTTGGGAGCTCATTCTGTGCTTCATAAATCACCCATATGAAAGAGGCAGCCTTGACAGACTTGAAGCAGGGTGTGGAATTTGGTACCTCACATTCATAAAATGATCCTTTCATAGTTGGCTACAGCTTTAGATAGATATTTCAAATTGTACCTTAAAGGATTTATCACATATTTAAGTTGTTAACAAATTGTATCATGTGTAAAAGCCCAAATACTTGCTTACTTGTATAGGTGATGTGAGGATGCCTTTGTACCTGTGCATAGCACAGCAGCTGTCTTGAAAGAATTTTTTGCAGTGTTCTTCCAAGGAAGGGTCTCACTTAGGGGTGGGCAACTATTTGGGGTGAAGGGCCACTTAAAGAGTTTTGTTGAGCTGTTGGGACCTGCCTTGGGGCCCCCTGTCACAGCTGCTTACACTGCCTGGTGAGGGTGGGGAGATGCCAGTTGATCCTTTCCAGCCCTGGGCCTGTCCCCTCTGCACCCATGTCCATGGTCGCCAGATGGAGAAGGTTTTCCATGGAGACCAGCCCAGGACCCCCAAGGGTAGGGAGTACTTGGGCAGGTGGATGGGATGGGGCTGTGAGTAGGTGGGGAGTGGTGTTTGGGAGTGAGACAGATGGGTAGGGCCGGAGCTGGGATCACAGGGCTGGTGCCCAGGGCAGAGCTGTGATCTGCTCCCCATACGTCTCTGCAACAGGTGCTGGTTTCATGGGCAGGGCCACTTACCTGCAGAACTGGTGCCCATCACAGGCAAACGTGGGAGTGGATCACAGTCCTGCCCTGGACCCTGGCCATGCCCACTAATCCTGCTCCTAGACATCTCTCTCTGCCTATGACCCCGTCCCATCTACGTGGCAAAGAGCGCCCTGCCCATGGGGATCCTAGCCTGGTCTCCATGAAGACCTCATCCACTGTCTGGTGCCCGTAGTGGTGGATGTAGGGCAGACGGGCCAGGGTGCCTGGGCAGTGGGGCCAGGTCTGGTGGCAGTGGTGGAGATGCTGCCAGCAGCAGCTGAAAGTGTGAGGGCAGAGGGAGCTGCTGATGAGGGAGCTTCTGGGAAGCTGAGTCTGGCTGCCACGGGGCTGCTACAGTGCTGCCCAGCCCTGTGGACTATAGCTCCTGGTGTGCCTGAGAGCTGTGGGCTGCAATAGGGCAGGCTGCACTCTGTGCCAAGTGGTACCTACACTTTGGGAGCCACAGGATTAGCTGCACACACCATGGCCCAGACTACTCCCCCCCATGTCTGGACCAGATGGGGCAGAGAGACCCGCCTCAGGCCAGATACAGCCCCCAAGTGATTCTGTCTGGCCCAGGTGTTGTATTTAGCTCACCCCTGGTCTAACTGGCTTGTCCCAGGGGGACACAAGTGGAGACCCCGGAGCATTCTCCTTCGGCGGGACCCAAAGCAGGGCTGACACACCTAAAGAAAGAAATGAAAAGCCCTGAAAAGAGGGCATACTTACTGTTTTTAGGAGAAATGGAGCTATGCCGAGACAGCCGGCCCACATGGTTTATCAGCTGCTTTCATTGCCAGCTGGGAACAGTGCCAGGAGATGATGTTATCAAAAATCACCGCCTGGTTGATTTAAAAGTTGGTGGCAGTGAAATGGAAGCAGGGGCAGCAACGCTGGAGCCAAAAGGTGAAGCTTCTCCCCGGACTGCACACAGGCAGTATTGGCAGCTCGGCAGGGGGCCGGATAGGGACCCACAGGAGGGGTCCTGGGTCCATTAAAAGAAATATTCACCCAGCTCGGCAGGGAGATGGGGCAAATTTGGACAACATCAAGGGATTTCGAGGACCACAAATGCCAGATCTGTGAGTGGGGTGGGCTGAGGGCTGGTGTATGGCTGCGGTGTAGGGGAGGTGGAGCCCAAAGAATGCCTGCTTAGGGCAGCATCTGGTCTGCAAGGAAGAGCCCCACCACTGAAGAAAAGAAGATCAAGTTATGGCAGGAAAGTGTTGGGGCCTTCCTCGGGGGTGAACATGACCCAACACTCAGGCCCTGAGGACACACCCTGCAGCCAGCACTCAGTGTGCATTCTAAGATCATGACAAGAGCGCCTATATGAGACCAGGCAGGTGCATGGCTAAAGGTGGGAAAACTTTACATATCAATAGAACATTGTTTTCCAGTCCAATCTAAAGCCATGGGCAAAAGTTGGTAATTTAATTTATTCACTGATATTGATATCAGTCATGCACATTCATTTCAATACAGATATGCTAGCTTGTATATTCTTTATGCATTTTTGGGCTGGTACCCTAAAATGATACTAGAACTTGATATAATGGCAGTAGTTTGTTTTGGATAAGTGGTCAGTCAAAGCTTAGGCAATATCACACTCCGCACACTAAATGGGTAATGATGATAAATATTTGATCTGGCAGATTTGCTTTCAGGACTAATCTGAAACTTTCTCATTTGACTTTTCAGGGTCCAGCTTTTTTTGAGGCTTGTGCTCATGGAAGTTGAACTCAACTCCTGTTGGTTATGGAGCAGAACCTTTCATCTTCTATGTCAGTTGCTGGCAGTCTTTTCAAGTTGTGGGCTGGCATGACCCAGCTTGGGCCAGAGGTGGATGGGCAAAAGAAGGCTGAGAAGGGAGATTGTAATCCATCTGCAAATTCATTGAGCGGGGTGGGGAGAGACAGAAAGGAATAGGGGATACTCTGATTACCAGGGTGACCCTGGGGGTTACTAGAAACAACGGCCATAAACTGACAGAGAGCAGATTTAGATTAGATATAAGGAAAAATTTCTTTACGGTGAGGGTTTCCAAAATCTGGAATGGCCTTCCAAGGAAGGTGGTACTCTCCTCTACCTTGGAAGCGTTTAAGAGGAGACTAGACAAGCACCTAGCTGGGATCATCTGACCCTAGCACTCTTTCCTGCCTAGGGCAGGGAGTCAGACTCAATCTACTAAAATCCCTTCTGAACCTAAAAATCTATGAAATCTATTAAATTGCCAGAGCCCCCTGTCTGTGGGCCAACTCCAATGGCTCAACCCATAAGCTGCTAACCTGTGTCCACTCTGAAAACTGAAAGTCTTGCTGCATGTCATCTATATTCGTATTAGTTTCATGATCCTGCTCTTCCTGGGGCGGGATTATTATATACATTGCAGTGGATTGTCTTATTTTTTTTTTTTATTGTCCCACAGAAGGTTTGGTTCCAAAGAGTATTGCAGCATATGCATGATGATGCCTTGAAACAGCTATGAGCTTTCATTCTACTTCACTTTCAGTAGTATTTTGCTATGGTGCTGCCCTCAGTAAGCTACTGGAGGCCAAGTAAAATGGCTTTGTGTGCTTGAAATTACATTGCAACACCCTAGCTGGGAGAGAATCAGCAGCTCTAGCTTTTACTGTAAAAGGATATGGCAAGTTGTGGCTGGCCATGAGTGAGAAGTAGCACAGTAGGATACCAGAGTTCTTTATTCAATTTTCTCCACCAGTTGCAATTAGGTTTAATCTTACATAAAGCAGAATTTTTAGTATGTTGGTTTTGTACCCTTTATTAATACATTTGCTCCAAATGCTACATGTTTTTTCATTAGGAAGTTCTTTAAGACCTTTTATTTTATTAACTCCAAAACAAGTGGCATCTGATTCCTGGGAAAACCCACCTGATTCTTCTGAAACTTACGGAGGATAAGAATTGCTTCTGGGTCTCCTGCTTTTTCAAATCTGATTTTTCTACTTTGGAAAGCTGTTTATGAGGTTTTGGTTACACACTCTTTTCAAAATGCTACTCTGAAATGAGTTCAAAGAGTGTGACTAGAATGTGAAAAAGTCACTGCTATGAAGCACTTCCCCTGAATTTATCATTTGTAATTAAATTAAGGCTGTCACCCTTAACTTATGGAAGGATGCAATCACTGTTCAAATAAGATAATTTTTTTTTTCTTTTTCCTGCATAAACAAATTAGTTCTTGTACTCACAAAACATTTTTCTCAATGAGTTATTTCAGACTAGTGAGCTCATAGCTGTCTGCTTGGCAAAGTTCTGCTCTTACTTCTTCATACAAAATAAGATTGCTGCCAGGATTTTCTGTCTAATACCTGAGCCTTGAAGAAAGCTCCATTTTACAGAACAAGAGAGTTCTATTGCTGGCATTTCTTCTGTCTCTGACTATGACCGTTTCAAAAGAACTTACCTGTTGTTTTGGGTCAACAAGTTATCATTTAGAGTGCAGGCTTTCAGACCAGCACTAGGCTAGGAGCGTGTTTTGGATCTGATCTGGGGTTGCATCTTGGCCAGATCAGGGCTAGTTTTGCATCTGAACCAAACTGAAATCTGCATGAGCAGATGTGAAATTGGGATTTTGAATACAGTTCCCTTATAGTTTTCTTGTCTGTTGATAGTCAAAGAGTGGATGGAAGGCTGTGCTTTTTACCAAGCTTCAAGAAAATGTAGGGTTCTTTTGGGGAGGCAAGTTAGTACAATACACTGGACTGAAATTTAGCTGAGGTAATAACTTACTAGGCATTGTAATGAGCACTCATCTCAGGTTGTGCTGTTTAAAGCAGATTATATGCTGTGTTGTGACGAGTTGCTGTTGAATGACCTCTGTTTACAGTTCATTCATAATTGAGAGCAAATAGCTAAACTTCTGAAAAGCAGACGCATCTAATGGATGAACTGCCATTCTAAATTATGCTGAAATAGCTAAGCTGCAAATGAAATGTGAAAAATATAGCAAGCAGAAATTCTGCTATTATTTGAAGAGAACTGATGTTCAGACATCCTCAGAATGTACATACTAACACCTACTGTACTAGCCTGGTGAGAAATCTGTAGGAGAGTAATTACCCATAGCTTCCACATGCAGTAATCATGAACACACAAGCAACTCCACCATCTACAACCATGTGGTTTTGTTGCTTACAACATATGTTTTCTGGGACTGCCCACAGATATAAAACTTTTGGTCATATATATGTGTGTGTACATACAGGCATGCATGCATGCGTGCACACACACACATGAATGCACTAAACCTTCCCTTTGACTCAACTTTTCTGGTCTGGTGATCAATTCAGAGTGATATCAGTGGCCCTAAGAAAATTAATTTGATTGGAAAAGATAACTCTATGCTATAGTAATAAGGTGGCTAACCAATATAAGAAATAGGAGATGATGAACCGTAGGAACTATGGTTTCACCATCAATGATACAAGGACTGGTTGGGCTAAGCAAACCTTTTAAAAAATAAAAGGCTTGCATTTTATCCTACCCAATTAGATGACACAGAGCAGAGTCAGTTAAAGGAAAAGTGAACTATTTAGGGTAATGGTTTTCCTCTGTTTTTCCAGATGGTAGGTTTGGAGCTTTGAAAATCAAGTTTCAGTAATTGAAAACATTCACAACTTAGAATTAATAACTGAGCATCTCTTTTTCATAAAGTGTTCCTTTGACTTTTTCTGACAATTGCAGAAAAGGGAATAGAGGGATGTTTAAGAGGCAAGAGAAGTGACTTCCAGCTATGAAGCACAAGTTTGTGTCAGACAAGTGAAAAAATTCACATATTGAATATTTTGTAATTTAATGAATCCCTCTAGTGGACAGTCAGTCAAACTAAACATTGGACATGGAGCTGTGAATGGGTTTCAGATTAAACTAATGCTAATTTCTCGGAAGGGATCTCCTAGGTCTGAAATCCTTTCTGGGTCCCAGGATCATTTTGGATCTTAATTTCTATGAAACTTGGCTACAGAATGGTAAAGTGAATCCTTGCAAACTGTAACTGCTGAGTTTTATACCAATCTCCTTTTGCTGTTTTATGTCTCGGACCATAAAATAGTTCCAGAAGTTTCTTAGAAGAAACCTTAATATTCAATATTGCAATGTGTACCAGATGCATTCTTTAATATTAGTCTCAGTCTATTTATTACCTTGATGCATGTTTTTCTTTAAGGTCCAATTCTGCTCTTAATTTGCATTGTTGTAAATAATAGAAGAAACTAGCTGTTATACCCACATGCTGCCTTTCAATCATGTCTCTGTGGTCAGGATTAAGGCTTAATACTTAATGGACAAGCATTTGAGTTCTCTGTCTTCAGTTACCAAAGAGCTGACTTTGTCTCTAGTACCTTTGTTGCTTGAAATGTGTGTACCTCCCTGTCATGTCTCTTGGACCCACATGCAGCCAGAGGTAAAGGTGAGATCTCAGTGTGTAGGACCCAAACAAACAAGCACTTAATCATGTACTGAATTTGATGCAGTGATATTAATATGATTATTTACATGTTAAAGTTAAGGGCATGTTTAAAAGCTTTGAATGAGGCTTTGGAACACAATGGGAAGAGTTCCATGTGTTTGCCCTGATTGCATATCACTTGATAAATTATCCTTTTTCCTTATTTCTTAAATTGTTATGTACTAAAGTTTTTTCAGTGCAGAAGCTAAAGGAAATGTTGAGACCTTATATTTGTTTGTACTCCTTCCACACCACCTCTTGTAATTAGGCCCCTAGCCATTTGGAGGTGCATAGGACATCAGCCACAGGAAAACAGAACCTCTCTTTTCAGAAAAAAACATTGTTTTTATGATGTCATATAAATGAAATATGTCATAAAAATAAACTAGTAGCCATATTTAGTGGCAGGAAGGTAGTTTTCCTGCCACAGGATCAAACTGGAAAGGGCTGTGAAAGTAATGACATTACATACTGCCTGGACAAAGTACTTGGGGATTGTATTTTCAAACATCTGTGGTAGTCAAGTGCATGTGTCAAGGAGACAAGATTCCTTGGGTGAATTTGATATCTTTTATTAGACCAACCCAAATAGTTGGAGAATAGTTATTAAGCAAGCTTTTGAGTTCAAAAACCGTTTGTCAGGCTAAAGAAGTGTCAGCAGTTGGTGTGTGCTCTTCCTGGATGGAATGAAAAGTAAAGAAGCCAGAGGCTGGGCTGGGCTGGGGAGTCAGTTGCCAGGCAGATTATAATTTGTCAAAAATCCAATGTCTATATTTAGTTCATGATCTCTAGTATCCAGGAGGTTGATGAAATGGAGCTCGTAGGCTCGTCTCTGGGAAGTGTTGTGTAAGTTTCCCTTGAGGATCAGGAGTGAGAGATTGGAGAGAGAGTGGCCCTCCTGTGAGAAATGTGCCCCCACATTTCTCAAAGGTAATTGGGTATTTCTGTCTGATAGACTTCCGGTGTGTGTTCATTCTGGTGTGCAGTTGTTGTTTGGTGTCTCCTACATATTTTTCATCAGGGCATTTGGTGCATTGGATGAGGTATATTACATTTCCGGAAGTGCAGCTGTAAGATGCTGGGATGCTGATGGCTTCTGTTGTGGGGTGTAGTAATAGTGGGGGTGGTGGAGATGTGTTGGCAGGTTTTGCATTTCTTGTTATGGCACAGTCTGGATCCTTTTGGTGTGTTCTAGGCTTGAGGAAGTTTGCTTCTGGTGATGAGGTTGGCAAGGTTCGGTGCTTGTTTGAAGGCTAGGATGGGTGGCTCTGGGAAGATCTTTTTAAGACTAAGGTCTCTTTCTAGTATGGGTTGCAGTTGTTTGAGGATTTTTCATACAGGTTCGAGGGAGGGGGTGATATATCATAACCAGCAGTGTGCGATTTGTGGGGGGTTTTCTTCTGTACTGCAGCAGTTCTTCGCATGGTATCCAGGTGGCTCTTTCAAACATGTGATCTACCTCTCTGGACAAGTGTCCTTGCTGGGTGAAAGCCTTTTTCAGATTGGTAAGGTGGCAATCCCCAGTGTTCTCTTCAGAACAAATGTGGTGGTATCTGAGGGCTTGGCTGTATATCACAGCTTTTTTGGTGTGTTTTGGGTGATTGCTGGTTCTGTGCAGATGTGTATATTGGTCTGTGGGTTTCTTGTATAACAAGGTCTGTATTTTATCATTTTGGATACTGATCATTGTGTCTAAAAAGGAGGTGCTGGTGCTGGAGTATTCTAGAGAAAGTTGGATGGAGGTGTTCCAAAGTTGGATGGTGACTGAGTTCCATCAGAAATTCAACAATCGGACATTGCAGGTTTTCAGTCTAAATGATGAAGATGTCATTGATGTATCTTAAGTATAGCAAGGGTTTGATGGTGCAGTCCTTGAGGAAGTCTTCCAGGTGGCTCATAAAAAGGTTGGCATACTGTGGGGCCATTTTCGTGCCCAGAGCTGTTCCCATCATCTGGAGGAAGTGTTGATT
>JAGPOW010001543.1:42668380-42735715 GCA_030014935.1 Caiman crocodilus
GTGTGGGATGTTGGTATATAGGCTGGTAACGTCCATGGTGGCTAGGAGTGTGTTGCTGGGAAGGTGGTCTATGTTTTTAAGTTTCCGTAGAAAGTCTGTTGCGTCTTGTACAAAACTTGCTTGGTGGGTGACGAGTGGTTTTAGGATTGATTCAACGAAACCTGATATTTCCTCATTTTGTATCACATGGTTAGATATGATAGGTCTGCCAGGGTTCCCTTTGTGGATTTTAGGGAGCAGGTAAAAAGTTCCCGTGTTAGGTATTAGGGGGATCAAGGTATGTAGTTTTTCTTGTAGTCCTGATGGAAATGATTTGATGGTAATGTTGAGTTGTTTTTTTTTTTAGTGAAAAGGGAAGTAGGATCTTCTTTGTAGTAGGTGGTGTTAGAGAGCTGTTTCTTGGCTTCCTTTATGTAATCCTCACAGTTTAGGATGACTATGGCTCCTCCTCCTTTTATCTGATGGTTTTATTACTATTTGGTGATTAGATCTTAGAGATTCTATGGCCGCCTTCTCTGGTAGAGGGAGGTTGTTGTGGCGTGTGTTGCTGATTATTTCATTGTTCATTCTTTCCCTGAAGCAATGTAGCGGTCAAGGTTAGGTTTTTATCCATTGTGAGGTGTCCAATCTGATGTTTTTGGGGCTTTTTGGCATTGATGAGTTGTTGTTGGGAGTGGGTTCAATTTGGTCTTGGAAATATTCTTTGAGGCGCAGGCGTTGGAAGAATTCTTCTAGTTCTCCACATTTGAAATATTTCAATTAGGGTATTTTTCTGGACAGAAATTTTGGGTCTTTAGAAAGGACAGACCTTTTCAGTTTTAGTGTGTGTGTGTGTGTGTGTGTGTGTGTGTGTGTGTGTGTGTGTGTGTGTGTGTGTGTGTGTGTGTGGAGAGATTGATAATATTTGTGGGTTGGTTCCTGCTTTCAGTTTCATCAAGTCTGAGGTTGGAATGTAGTAAGGTGTTGGTGTTATTCTTCTGATGGTTGTTTCGTGGCTGGGGAGCTTGTTCCTGGAGTAATTTGTTCCATTTCTTCTCTTTATGTGGGATGAATGCTGTAGAAAGTTTTTTTCATAGTCTCTTTGTATCCATTGTATATCGTCAGGGAACATGCATGGATTTCTGTCTTAAATCAATGTAGTATATGGTGATTTCCTTCCTGAGTTGGTCTCAAGTAGATTCACCAAACTATCCATGTGTAGGGCATACGGAGGTCATGGTTTAACTCCATAAATCCATAATAGTCCCTGTGGATTCCTGTATGGATGAAAGTGATTGAAGGAAAAAAGATGGAAAGAATTTTAACTTGGGCTAAGTGGTGGATTTTTTTTATTTAAAGGTAGAGAAGGTCTCTTTACTACTTAGCACTGCCCAGTTAAACACAGCAGCAGTACATCATATGCTAGCTTTTGTTTTATGGACTACTCTTTGAGCCACACTTGCAAACTTAAGTTGTCTAAAGCTGAACAACAGAGTTTTGTCATCTGAATTCTGATTTGGGTAGCAAGATGGGGATTTAACTGTCATCAGCTGTTTAAGTGGAAGTGCTCAAAATAAGATGACAGGAAGTGCAATGAAGAATAGAACCAGCAGCTAAACAGCTTGGATAAAATCCTGCTAATAGAAGGGTAAAGCAAAGAATTCCATTGCCTAGTCAGCGATGGAAGCAATTAGTGGAATCCATTTGTCACAGAGCTGGGCACAATTTTGAGAGACTAGCAAAGGCTGTAAGAACTTGTGTTTTGTGAGAAGGAGACTGGGGCATGAAATGTCTTTTCTATTTTCATGGTTTATCAGGATTATATTTGATAGAGCAAGTCCTCTTCTTCCCTAGATCCTAAATGGATCTTACCTTCAAAAGGCTTGAGTTCCATCACCATTGCATCGTGTGAACTGTACTATGCTGTATGAGTAGTCCCATAGAATTAAGTCTGACAAATCATCCCTTCTCATGGGAAGAGAGGACGCTTTGGGTAACTCTGTGAAGTTTCTCTCCTATTGTTCTACCTCAGCAGTGGGACTTTTCTCCTGTCCCTTGATCTCCCACAGGATAGACTCTGGTCTTACCCACAGGGTTGGCAGATATTAAGGGCCTGCAGGAGGTTAGGCTTATTTGCTGAACAGAGGTCCTGCACACTATTGCTTGCTGCAGGCCAGCCCCATGCCCTCAGTCAGTAGATCAGCTCTTTTAGCACTCTCAGACAAGGGGGCTGTCCTGACTGAAGCTACCTCTGAATCTGCTGGGAGGAGGCTGTCTGCCAAAAAGAATACAGTACTAATGTCTGATAATGAGAAACTGAGAACCTGCTGCTTCTGTTTCCTCCTGCTGGAAATCTATCTACTTTTGAGAATTAGAACCTGGATGTTTCAAGGTATGCATCTGATTACCATGGATGTTTGAAAATATAAGCCCAAGTACTTTGTCCAGGCAGTATGTAATGTCAATACTTCCACAGCCCTTTCCAGTTTGACCCTATTTTTTCCTGCCCCTAAATCTGATATGACCCTGAACAGAAGAGCAAGAGCCTCTGGCCAGAAAACCTCTTACTTTTTTGTAAGTACCGGGAGGAATTTCATTGCACCTCAATCAATGCCCCTCAGTTTTAGCTCTGGCCAACATGCTTCAGAGGAAAGCAATCCCCTGTCCTTCCTGCCATAAACTAGTAGCCAAATTCCTTGCTGGTCTCTACAGCTCGCCGGCAAAATCCCTGAAACATGGGATTATCAGACATCTGCTAGACTGCAAGATTTGCTTCTCTATCCCAATCCAGGTTTTAGAAATGTGTGATTTTTTGCGTATCTGTGTACCCCATCTTGAGTTCCCTGTTTTTAGGAGTGTACTTATTTTCAGATGTAGGGAGATGAATGAGGCACTTAGAAGGATTTCAGATTTATAAACATCTCTTAGGGTTGGAAGGGCCAGTGTGTAATGGTGCTTTGTACTTTACTTTGCACATACATATTACATTTAATCTTTTAGACTTCTTCCCCTCAAAATAATGTCTTTTAACAATAAATCTGTGATCACAATCCTTGCCAGAAACCTGGAGCCAGACCCATTTCCACCCCTTAGGCATCCAAGTGTGATCCTGTTCCACTTTGCTTGAGTCCCTGAAGAAACCATTTGTGTGCTTGTTTTTGTCTATCTTTGCTTTATGATTTTGTCATAAAAAGTAATGATGAGGAGGAAGACCCTGCTACTTTTTTGTGTTCAACATTTGTTTTAGGGACTTGAGCAGATGGAATCTGTGCCTAATAGATACAACACAGTCTGGCCTCTCATGCCCAGAAAGCAGCTCCTGTCAACGATGGAGGCAAAACACTGATTAGAGCACGTTGGAGGAGGTTGTTTTTAGTTTCTAAGGGTGGTTGTAAACGGCATCCAGGAAAAGTTCTTGAAAGTACCATGGCCTGTGTTCCTACTGTTATAGCAGGACCTTTATAAATGAATGAGATATGCATCCCTACAATAGACAGAGTGCTTATAATTTATTTTAGGGGAGATTCCTTTCTGCTGAAGGACTGAGCAGCATATTGCAGTTATCAATCTCAGATAAAATACAGCCCTCCTCTGGTGATCTGGTTGGTGCAAATCAATTAATCTTCCACTTCAGTTTCCTTTTCTCTAAAACATGTATGATGATGCTTAGCTAAAGCTTGATGCAGTGTTCACTGAAGTCAGTGAAACTTGATGGGCTCTGTATTAGACTTCCGATTTACCTAGCCAGGGCTCATTTTCTATAGTGTATATACTTCCCAGAGATGTTATAAAAACTATTAGTAGGGGTCATGAAAAGTAGGACAAATATTTCTGAAGAAGTTTGGCCTTTTTTGCTGAAAATTTGAAAGGCAAAACAGTTTTAGCAGTTTAATAATAATTTGATTAAGTGTTTTGATAAAGCAGCAGCAACACTAAATGAGAGAGATGCTGTTGTCCTTCCAAATCTTTCTGTATTTTTTGATTGCAGGGGACAAAACTAGATGCCAGTGATGCTCAAGGCACCCTCGGAAAGTTCTTAGATTTCAGTCACTTCTTGACTATGGAAAATAATAGACAATTCTTCTGTTAAAAAGAACTCAGAAAGACAGGAACAGGTCAGAACATTTTTGACCCTATAGAGTCCAATTTGAAATCTCTGAGTTTATCTTGTGAATCATGTATAGATGTTTCCACACCTAACATTAACATTGTATTTACCTGAATGCAGGTTGTCTTTGAATTTAAGCTAAGATCCCCCTTAATTAGCTACTATCCATGGCAAGTTCATAAATTTGCCCCTTTGCCCTGCCCTCTGTCAGCAGTAGTTGCTGCAGTTGCAGCTCCAGCCTTGAAGAGATGGACCTGTGACCTGAGGTCACTGGGCAGCGAGGATGGACAGAGCTGGGAGACAGAGCAGGGCAATGCATGACAGAGGCAGTGGAGGGTGGAGACGGGGGCTGTGGCTAGCTGCAGCAGCAGCTGTGGTTCCAACTCTGAGCTGGGTTGTTGGGGCTGCATCTGCCTGCCTTCCCTCTTTCTTCCCCTCATCCCCACAGTTGAGGAACTTTCCTCCCATGTTTAGTGGGGTGGGAGGTGGACATCAACTTGGATTTGAGTAAATATGGTAATATTGTATGGCACCTAAAAGGATCTCACAGCACCCTGCTTGAGAATCATTGCTTTGTCATACTTTACAAAGTTGTTTTGTTAGATATGGGCCATTGGCTGAGATGGCAGTGAATTACTGCTTATTATAAAAATATTGGATTAAATTCTTTGCAATTTCTATGGAGGCAGGCTGCATTCTGCTTTTCTGAATACCAGTGTAAATCAAGAGTAACTGTACCACAAGTGGAATTACTCTGCTTTTACACTAATGTAAGCAAAAACAGAATTTGGCCCAGCAAAGTTTTTATGCCAGGATGCAACCTGTATATCTGGGATGAGAATGAGTGTAATCTTAGTTTGATGACGCCCATCTCCTGCCACTGGATTAGTGAAAGTGTATAATTTGCCAACACTACATGTTATGTTGGTTAATTTTCTCTTGTTAAATGCACAGAAAGTATTTGCTTGCACCATTAAACTTGTCTTTCTGTAACTTAACCTCTAGCATTAACACTTCAGTTTCCTGTGTTCCTGCAGTATAGATCCTTTGACCTTTGAGGATAGAAAGCCGTCTCCATTCTTTTTGGTCCCTATGTCTTTTGAAGTGTTCCATTTGAAGCTTAAATATATCTCCATGTTTTTTCCACTAAAAATAAAGGTGAAACCTTCTGCTTTCTCAGCCCCTAGGCTAGCTGTGTGTTAAGCCCTTTAGGCTGCTCTAAATTAGTCTCGAAATACCATGCTGCCAGTTGAAGATCACTAAAATATACTGCACTGCATTGTGGTTGTGTATGGCATTGTGGTTTTGCCTACAGGTACACCGATACAATCAATTTTCCCTATATTGGCGCTGATCCAATATCAAACCAATGTATCAGAGATCACCCTGATGTGGCCCATAATTTGCCCAATTAAGTGCCTGTGCATGTGTGCAGCCACAGTGCAGCACATAGGCAGCAAGTAGCACAGCCTGGCAGTGTGGAGAGATGCATGCAGCTGGTAAGTCTGGTGTGGTAGAAGGGGGGGGAAGGGAAGGGGCTTGAGTGGGGGGCAATCAAAGCCCCCATAATGAAGGAGGAGTGAAACTGGGGAAGCGCTGGCCTGCCAGGGTGGGTGTGGGACTGAGCTGCAGCTCTTTCAGGGAGGAGGTGGGGTGGCACCCTCTGCTGCTAGCCTGCTCATCCAGCGACTCTTGCCACTTCTCCCACTGCTGGTCTGGGAGGGTATGGTGGGGCACGTGTGACCATGGATCTGTGAAAGGTGGGCTGGGGCCGGGGCTCTGCGGGGCTCTTCCTGGCCCATTCATGCCCCACCCTAGCTGGGCAGTGCTAGCCCCAGCCTCACTCCTCCCTCACTGAGGGGGGCCTTGAGTTGCCCCTCACACCCTTTCCCTCCCTCTTTCCCTTCCACCATAACAGGCTTACCAGCTGCACACAGCTCTCCAAGCTGCCAGGCTGGTATCTGAAATCCATGTAGGTATTGGCTGATATGCCTCCTTAAAAATCATCTGTCAGTATCAGCCCCAAAAATCTCTATTGGTGCATCCCTAGTTCTGCCTCCTCCATTGCCGAGCAGTGAGGAGCAGAGAGGATGTAATATTGGCAAGATGTCTTTCTTGAACCTGAAAGTCTGATCCAGAATTTCAGACTGAATTGATTAGTGCTTCTGTTACAGGGACACTTTTACGGTACCTTTCCACAGCTATATATAAACAATGAAACTTGGCATTAATAAATACGTAAATACCTCTTGTAATAATCGGGTGTATGACACTGATATGGGCTCACGTAAATTATCCAGATGTATTGAAAAATTACTAGAGATGGGCCCAAGCTTTCACCTCTTCCCTGACTTTTTGGATAAATTTATTTCCAGCAAGAATAAAAGCCACTTGCTGTCTTATTTTTGAGCCTGCTTTTAGCAAAAAGTTTTACCCTTTATATGTCATGACGCCTGTCTCTCTCCTGGTTGTGGAAATGCATCAAATACTTTAAAACAGAAGTCACCTGGCACTCGGAGTCTTCTTGGCTCACATTAACTTTAATGCAAATAATGTGGCCAGTTTTACATGCAGTTCTCAGAAGATGGGCTCCCTTGGCCTGCATCCATCACTGCATTTCATTTGCCTGCCATATGGTAGACAGTAGTGCTCCTGAAGAGGCCACCAAAATACTCTAGATTCTGTGATCTTCCACTTGTTTAATTTTTCCTATTGCTTTCCCTTATTAATTCTTTTACCCTCCAATATGGTACTAGTATCTCACAACTGATATGATTGTGATGGGTTAGGTGTTTCTGGAAGAACCTGGCTTTTTCAGTGTTGTCTCATGTAGCTGAGGGCCTTCGCTACACAACTGATTTTTAAATGTAATGGTCTAGATCAGGGATCAGCAGCCTATCACCTACTGAGCCACTGGATCTGGTTCATGGAGCTGGGGGGTATTGGCAGCTTTCAGCAGAGGGGGACTTTGCTGTTGCTGCAGCCAGGTGGTAGGGAGAAGTGGCGGTGGTTCTAGCGCCTGGATCGTCCCACCAAGGACCTGAGCTGGGTCATTCTGTCTTTCTGCTGCAAAACATTGCCCACCCCTGGTCTAGGTCAAGGGTGTCAAAAAGAAAACACTTGGTGGGTCATACTTCTTGCTAGCAGTCAGGAGACAGGCCATATTCCCTGCCAGAACTGCTGTGTTGGCACAGCCAACAGCCTAGAAGTTGACAGTGCCATCACCCAGGCCCCTTTTCCTGTCCCTGCCTGCCTCTGAATTAAGTCTCCAGCTGCAATCAAAAACAATGGAAAAATGGGGCATGGGTGGCAGTGGCAGTAATGGAAAGAAGCCCCATGGGCCAGTTTACCCATTTCTTGGCCAACCAGGTGAAAGACCCACAGGCAGGATCTGGCCCATGGGCTGTAGGTTTCACATTCTGGTCTAGATTCAGACCTGTAGACTTGTAAGTCAATGCAAACCTGTTTACTTCAGTGGAGCTAGGTGCTTCTCTGACTCCACTGAAGTTGCATCTGCCTACACGAGGTCTGACGTAGAATTGCTTAAGATACGAAACAATAAAAGATTAATTTAACTATACTCGTATGCATAATTTCCTTCTTTACTGAGATATTTCATGTATAATCCTGTGGAAGCCCCTGCAATTCACCAATTAATCGTACACAGCCCCTGGCCTTGTTGCTGAAATTTGACCATGTCTAGTGCTAGATCTGCCAGCAACAGATCCTGTGTCCCTTTCTTCTCCTCCTTTGAACAGGCTACTGAGCCTCTGTCAGATCTCTTCTTAAAAACTCTTTCCTACTTGGTTCTGCTTCTTTCTTTCTGACTGGCTTTGCTGTATAGATTTGTGGCTCCATGGGGACGTATGTCAGTTGTTAGGTGCAGGAAATATGGTTTTTGTTAAGCAGAGGTCTGAGCACCAGGAAATGCGAGTTCTTTTCTGGGCCATGTCTCCGACACTCCTGTCTGACTGAGTAAGTATGCTTGTTTTTCTCCCCATCTGTGAAATGGAGATTGTACTTCTTTCACTTGTGGGCTAGGTGCTGGTTAGGAGAGGTTGGAGGGGCAGTTTCTTATACACTAGAGTGCTGTGTTTATATATGCACATGATGCAGTCTTGCCAATAGCTGGCATGATTCCTTATTATGTTTATTTCCTGTTACTACCTGGTGCCTTACTTGAAAAGTAGTTGGTTAAAACTTTTTGCTTAAAACTTTGTCCTGTTCCTCCCTGTCTGATCTCACTAGGACAAACAAACCTGTGTAATACACTAGAGTTTCCCTGCAGGATGCAGGGTGCTCCACATGCCTTTACACACAGGCCTTGCTAAACCTAGGTCTGCCTCTTGCATAACCTTCAAACTACCGGTTTCTTAAACAAAACAAAAAAAACTGGTAGTTCTCCTTTCAGTGACTAATTTGCTCTGGATCTCCAGCTGCTGCTTGGACCCTAACTACTTGCTGTAATTCTGGTCTGTTTTGTTGAGCATTGATACATTATGAAAACCTTCCCTTTTTTTTTTTAAGGCCCCTGATCTCTCAGCATGTAGTCATAAGAGCATCAGATAATCCACTTCACTTTTTCCTGTCCTCCTTCTTAATTTTGTGGTTTCGCTATACAGTTTGAATAACATTGTCTTGCCCTTCTTTAAACTTGTTCATTCCCTTCTGTTATCTGTTGTTTGCCTAATGCTTCTGTTTCTCGTATAGGTAGGGGTCTACTTAAATCACGTTTTTCGTGGAAACCTCAAAGAACAGCATTTTCCACAATTGCCAGGAAACATTACGATGGCTGCGATTGTCTGTATTGCAGTAAGCGTTGCGACATTCTAAAACAGTGTATTATATGAATAAGTACACAGTTTGCTTGTGTTTTTAGGGTGATTTTTGTGGGCAATGTGACAATCGCGGCAGCCATAGATCACGTGATTGAGAGTTACTGTCTGCTAGTGACGTAGACTGAAGGCACTGAAGCGCATGCCTCTCTGCCAGTCAGTGGTGAGGGGTGGGGCTGCTGGAAAATGGCTTGGTCCGGCCCTAAGAGCTGATTTTGCAGGCACAAAAATTGCTTTGTCTTGCTGCATATAAGTGGACCCGTACTCATAGGACATGTACAGTATGTGTGTACTGCAGTTGTAGATGTCTGCCTGATGAGGCATATCCACACTCACTTTTTAGTACATCTTACTTGGGTAAGGGATGTGGTGGCCCAGGCTTCAGTGTAGGCTGTACAAGCCCACCACAGCTTTAGGTATGTGATGAAATGGCTAATCTGTCCTGAAGTTCATGCAGATTGCAGCCTAAGTGTACCGCAGTTGCACATCCTAGCTGTAGCATCGGTGAATCCAGGCTCTGCTCCCATGCTGTGCGTGTTCTAGTCCCCTTCTTCCCCAGACTTACCTGAGGAGCTGCTTTCCAAGCTGCCTGGTGGCTGTGCACGTGTATACATGCACATACCACCCTGTGCCTGATCACCCTTCTCCAGCCCCTTGCAGGCTGGAACTCTGCCAGCCTGCAGAGAGATCTTTGCAAAATCTGCATGTTTCTCCAAAATCCGCATGATTTCTCCAAAATCTGTGTTTTCCTCTGGTAACTATGAAACTGTGAAACTAAAAGGGGAAATCCATGTTTTTCTCATTTTTCCAAGGGAAACGGAAAGCTCGGATCCCTGATTTATGAGAATAGCCCTTGGGTTACTCTGTTGGGATTATACAAGTCTTTGAATAGATGTTTTCTTTAATCTGCTTTATCTCTTATGATACCAAAGTGTTAATTGAAGTCAGACAAGTATATTTAAATCAAGTAAAAGTGAAAATCTCTGAAATTTGTTACTGCAGGATAAAATGGTGTTAGATTAATTTGACCAGGGCTGGATAATACTTTTTTACTGTTAATAACTCTTATAACTATGGGAGCTAATCAGGCCTTCTCCAGAGCCTGTATTGATCATGAAAGAGTCTTCTCTTCAGAGAACATTTGAATATATACATTATTGAGAATTTTTGCTTTTTTCTATAATATCAGGCATTGACCATGGCTGCTGACTAGAAGGCAATGCAATAGTATCATCTGATATAGTGGATCCTTGCTAGTTTCAATCTTCTACCTTTTATGTAATATATGTGTAGTTCTCTGATTTTGGAGGTAACCCTGGAGCTCTTACTCAAGCAAAACTTGTTTGAGAGCAATGCCAAACTGTGGCAGTGCTCTAGGCCATAACCCCTGTATTTTTAACAACTGTTTGGGATTTCTCCTGGCTTACCTAACAATCTGTTCAAGTTGTATATACTCCCACGGGTCTCATGGCCATCTCCATTCCCAGACAGTGATTTCTTTCATGAAGTAGAAATGCAGAGTCATGTTTATGTATGCAAATGAAGAAGAGGGTTTGTTTACAGTGCAGATTCCACCAGCTAGGTCCCTTCCAATAACTGTACCATAGCAATACATACAAAGCTGCAAAAAGCAAGTGGGAGGCAGAGTGGGTATTGCCAGCAGAAAGTGACTAAAGGGATTTCCTGCAAGGTGCGAAGAACCACTGACCTATCACAGCACCTTCAAGTCTCAGGTCCTTAGGCTCAGGAAACTTAATTGGTCCTTAGATTGCAGTGACACTAAGAAGATCCCTGGTCCTTTGGAGTTTGGCCCTGACAAAAGAGAGAAGTGGTGGCAGCCCCTGGTACAGTTGGGATTAGCTCACAGCTGATGGTACAGTTAACAGGAGATAAATCTGATATGCATTACTAGATTCAGGTTCCTCTGTACTTGGAGCAGGAAATGAGTCCAACTACTGCATCCTTAATATTTTTGTCTCTTAATATTTTCTTGTTTAGCCACAGCATCCCATTTCCACCTTACTGGCTGCCCTTATGGTCATATATATCTTTGCAATACTTGCCTCTTGTTCTGTTCTCTGTGTTGCAGCTATTGAAGGAAACCTTCCAAGGAGTTGGGGGCCAGAATCACTGTGAAAGTCCATGACCTCTATTCAGTTGGCTCGGGCCTCCCCCCAATCTTTGGCACTCTGCTAGGATTGCCAGCAAACTCTGTAAACCTATCCCATGAGCATACAACTCTTCACTCTCTCTCCCACCATGCAACAACAGCATTGAATAGCATGGATTGATCTTGTCATTGAGATTTCTTCCCCACAGCCTTTCTTTTTTGGATTTTTACCACTTCTGCTTTAGCTGAATATTTCTAGTTTCTCCTTGTAGACACCTGTGGCCCACATCTTGGTTCCTTCTGATGAGACACTTCCACCTCCTCTGATATCCACCATGGAAGTAGCAAGCCATACCTATCACAGTGAGTGAGAAGAAAGCTCCTCTCTCACTCACTGTGATAGGTGAGTGAGTTATAGCACTTGTAAGAGGATGGGTTGACAGAAGTTTCCTCAGTGTTGCAGCCCCATTTGTCTTCTAATGTGTGTAACCTTCTCTGTGCAACAGTAGAGTTCCAGTTAGGTCCTTGAAGCAGTACAGTAGCTTAGATGAGAATGGAATCCGGTTTCCAAGGGGCCGTGCCATAGTTAGAACTGTTTAAAGTAGTGGAGTCCAAACTTTTTATCTTATGGACTGGATGGATGGTGTGGAGTGGGTCTGCAGACTGCATCCAGTCAGCAGGCCTGATCCAGTGCATGTTGGATTGGGCTCTGGTCCTGCACATTGTATTGTAGCCACAGGTCCATGCCAGATCAGACCCCACACCTGCCAGATGGGGGTCCCACCACCCAAGCCCTGCATGTGCTGGTGGGATTCCATGCATGGGGCCATGTCATCTGGCCTTCAGGGCGTGGAAATTTGGCAGTGAAGGAGCAGTGGCAACATTAATTGCCACAGCTCCCTCCCCACCCAATTTTCAGACACTTAGAGAGCATTGCAGCCCAGATCACATGGGTCTGTGGGCTATGAGCTGGGGATTGAGCACTCTTGGTTTAAAACAAACCAGTATATGACATTGGGCATTGTTCTGTTCATTGTGCTCTGGGGTGTATCCTTTTCAAAACCTATTGGTCTTCTCCTTCCATCATCCAAAATCTCATATATCAGAAAGCTTAAGGCTACCCCGCAGTATGACTTGTGGAGGAATTGGGCTGTTACTGTAATGTATCTTCTGTCCTACAACCCAGACAGGTGGTATTTTGCAAGCTGTTCCATTTAAGTGCATACCTAAAGCCTGACAAGTACTGAAATCCATGAGACTTGCTGGATTGAAAAGTTGTTTCCGGCAGTGTACTCTGGATTACTAAACCTCTCTACAGAAAAAGAAAAATGAAAATAGATATTCTTCCCCCTTCTCCCTCCCATGCTTTTCCAGAAGTCTGTGTGCACCTGTGGTATGCAGACAGATTGCAACTTGTTGGATGCAACATCTGAAGAGCTCAGTGCAGGCTCTCAAAGTTAGTTGCTGCAGGTTCATCTGGACTGTGAACAAGACAAAATACTTTATTTACCTGAATCTAAGACACCCCCCCCCCCAGTGTTTATAATTTTCCATGTATAGAATCTAATTAGTGGAAGGTCATCTTTAATTTGTCCCCTCACACTGCTGTGGCAGGGAAAGCAGTGGTGGGGTGTGAAAGCCCAGACCTCTACCCCTTGCTCCCCTGCCCCTTTCCCTCCCTAACTGTCTCGCACTGCTTTTCTCCATGTGCCTGTGCCTATCCCCCACTGCTGCCTGTTTGTCCTGCATTTGCCCCCATCTTGTGCCCCCTTGTCATGTTCCTGCTGCCTGACCCTCCATGACTGTTCCTTGTCTCCGGGCACCTTCCCCCATTCCTGTGCCTGTTCCTTGCTGCCTGTCTTCCAGGGCTGCCTCCTTCCCTTCCCTCTCAATCACTTACCTTCTGCTGCAGTTCTGTTATTCTGGGGCAGTCAGCAGCAGTGATGGCCCCAGCCTAGCCTGGTCAGAGAGAAGTTGTGGCAACCCTTCGCTGGGCTGAGTTGGGGCTGGAAAGACCAGAGCTAGAGCAGAGGATAAGAGCGGGGAGGGGGACAGGTGGCAGGGAGGGTGGGGGGACAGGCTATATGGTCTTCCCCACACTCCCCTGGGGTTGCACACAAAGGTCTTCCCCTCTACCACCCACCCTGTGGTGTTCTTTATGCTCTCCCTGCTTCAAGCTTCCTCCCTCACCAAACAAGCCATCCCAGCCCTTGGCAAGCAGTGCTCAACTCTGGGACCAAGGCTAAAGCTGAGTTACTGCCTGCCCAGGCCAGTACTTGCATTCAAGACGAGGCATTTTTTCTCCCCTAAGTTGACTGTGGGGGGAATGGGACAGGATTTGTCTTGGATTTGAGTAAATATGGTATTTTATTTGTCAACTTTGGGGAGGGGCAAAGTGTTTAGCAGAAAATTCTTATTTACTCTAGTGGTGGTTTTGACCAAGTTCATCAAGGAAAAAAAATGATTTATTTCTAATAAATAAAGGATTTTACAGAAAAATAACATAAGTATCCTGCTGTACAGTGCACCCTTCTGGCAGAGAAGATATCGTCACAGAGCAGCTGATAGAGATGGTGTTTTCACACATGCCTCTTTAGTTCTGGTATACCACTATATCCCCAGGATATCCAAATATCCTTTGACCCAGAAGTTGCTAATTTTCTTGTATCCATATATGTGCTTGTTCCTGTGGAGCAGTCTTCATATGGGGTAACAACTTACCCCAAGCCTATGTTAACATATGGGGGTAACTTGTTTCCCCAGTGCGGTTTCTGTATAAATGACAAACCTAGACCTGTTTGGCCACTTTGCGTGGATGCATCTGTCAGCGTTCATTCACACCTCATTCATGTCCACTTCAGGTATCTATGGTAACTAATGGATAGCCATCCTCCACAAAACTGGTTCATCCCTGGTACAAGACAGGAAGGAATTCTGTGGTGACCATTTCTTCACGAGTACTGGCATGGCAGAGAGACTGCTACAGCAGGATCTGACCTATGTGACTACAATTCAGAAAAACAAGGCCGATTATCCCAAACAAAATGCAAGCAAATTGAAGAACAGAAACTTTTTCATCCATTTTCGCTTGTGATGGGGAACTCACCCTAGTTACCTATGTTCCAAAGAAGTCCAAAGTTGTGCTGTTGCTGCCAAGCATGCACCATGACCTGTCAGTGGGTGGACAACAAAGAAAGCTGGACATCATGACTACAATAAAAACAAGGGTAGGGCAGATAACCTTGACCACTTAGTCCATATGACCACCTGGAGACAGAAAATCAACAGGTGGCCAACGACACTGTTTTTCAATATGCTGGATGTGGCTGCCATTGCCAGCCTTATCATTTGGCTATGGCGCAACGTAAACTGGAAGCAAAGATCACATTTAAGAAGATGGCTTTTTTTGCAAGAGCTTGGAGACCAGTTGATCAACAGGCAAATAAAACGAAGAATGATGAATACATATAATTTGTCTAAGTCCTTCTAGTCTGCTATGATCGCCCTAAATTACAAATTGCTACAACCTACCCCAGTAGAACCTTCTGCAAGCATGAGCGGAGGTTGTGCTTTTTGTCCAATGACAGATGACCACAAAACCTGGAAATGTTGCAAAAATTGTAAGCAATTTGCTTGTGTGCACCACTGTACATCATTGCTGCTTTGTGAGGAATACAATATTTAGTTAAAAGAGTTAGAAAGTGTTTTGGAAGTAATTGTTAGTGTGAAAACAGTGTGAACTGCAGACTTAGAAAATTGTTCATTCATGTTTTGAAACTTAAAAAAAAAAAAATTTAATTTAATTCACAGTTCTGGTTAAATAATATTTTGGGTTCAAATCATCATACAGATTGTCTGAAAGAGCATTTATGTTTAATCAATAGTTTTTTGGTACATTTATACTGTTGTCACTGGTTCCATTTTGTTCATGCAGGTTGGGTAACAAGTTACCCCAGGAGACCAACAATGTTGAATTGCGGGGTAACAAGTTACCCCATGAGAACAACAATGGTTACAGTTTCATGAGAATGAATGAGGGTTAAAACTGCAGTTTTTACCTCCTGACCATCAGAAGCAAGCGGCAAATGCCCAGGCTGATGGGCCTCTCTGCCAATCAGCAGTGAAGGGGTGCATGTGGGGAACTCCAAGATTAAAGGAACTACCATGCCATAAGTTGGGCCTGCGATTTAAATCAGGCCCTAATCATAACAGTACCCTGTACATTTTTTGGTTATTCCTATTTGAGGGATATAATTCATCTTGTTTTTCACTTCTTAGAAACAGTGGATGGCTAATAAGAGTTTTCAATGAAACTCTATTTAAGAGGAACCTTTTGGACATTGGACATTTGTATCTTGGACAGTTGTCATTCAGAAGGGACAACAAACTCACTTGTTCTTATCAAGGGATGCTGTCAATTTGATGCTTACCTGATAGAAATTGACACTGAGGTCAATCCTGTAGTGTTTTAAAACTGCAGAAGTATTTAAGTGGCCCCCAGATAGATTTAAGCTGTCACTTTTTTTTTACTTGGTTTTTTTTTAATTAATAAAAGGCTTTCTGACATTTTCACTTTATTTTCATTATTTCAACTCTCTTTTTAGACCATTTCTCTTGTCCTGTGCAATGCAAGCATATGAATTTTGTTTATAGACAGTTTCTTAATTCTGCAGGAAACATGATGTTGGCTTGTGTTGTTAAATTATTTTAATTGTTTAATTTTTGTCATATCCAATAAGATTTAAGAATAATTCATAAGAAAAAGCAAAACATTTTAAGGATATAAAAATCAGCAGTTCATAAGAACGTTTTTGGTTAGGTAGTTAAATTGTCAAAAATGTCTCAATGAATGAATTGAATGTATGCATCTCAGCTGAACAATGGTAAGCCCATATAATAGGGACAGATTAGCATCAGGATGATCTTGATACTGATCCCAAAGTGGTATATACATGCCCTCTGGTGATCCCAGAGGCTTGCTGAGAAGCAGGCCTTGCTCACCTGCTTCTGCTCTGCCTGCCCTAGTCCTTGGAACAAAGCAGTGAAGATGCCGCAGTGTGCCCTTTGCCACCTTCTCAGACAATCTAAGAGCAGTTGGGGGGAAGGGAGGAATAAAGTCTTGTCCTGTGGATCCAATATATTGTCTTTGTTTGTCCTTACTTCTCAATGTCTGCAAATTATTTCTTGTATGTTCTTGCCCAATTATTCATCTGAGCAGTTTTATTAGTTGCAGTGTCTAAGGTAGCATCAAAGAAAGCAATCTTTCCGGAGCCTGGGTATCTATTGATTGACTAATGGAACAAATTGATTCTGAATGGTGTCGACATAAGCCCCAGTCCTGAAAATACCTTACTTGCTTGGCTTTCCTGCTGTGATTATTGATGTGAAGGTAAGTAGGCACAGAATTGTTTATAGGAAGCAGGTTCAGATATATTGTGTCAGCTGTTGTGTAGGAGCTCCTCAAGGTGAATATAATAAAATGGAAGTAGAAAAGAAAGGATCTGGATGATGGTGGCACAAAGCCATTAAGCTTCATAGGGTAGGGTTTCCCTTTACCCAGAGGGAATAGAACAGGGCCAGTTAAGCAGCAGGTTTCTGGCTTGTGCACCACAGCTGCAGGGGATGGCTGGAACCTCAGTTTGGGTGGGTTGGCCATGGGATATTGAAGTCATTGTTCTGTTTCACATAACTGGTGCAAGAAGTAGCACCTGTTGACTATGCTTGGTTTAGGTGGACTGTTAATAAATTCTAGATATTTAATGCTGAAGTACTCCTAAGAATGAAAGTAGTGCATGACAGACGTGCTGCATGGTCAAACCCTGCCTCTGTCCCAGAGCTCCAAAAGGCCTGGTGTCCAGCAGAATTCAGGGTATCATGCTGAGGAGGGGGCAGGGTCTGAAAAGCAGACCCTGAGACCTACTCATGCAGTGCCTAGTTCATAGTAGGGGTCCTCTGCCACAAGGCTCTGGGGATAGGCAGGATAGGGATCCAGAGCATTGGCTCTGGATCCTCTGATCACATCCCACCTTCTGGAGAGCTAGGTCACCAGTGGTTTTCAATCTTTTCAAACTCAAGACACTCCTCAGAAAATGCCAGTTCTTGCCTTTCACTTGTTTATTAACTATGTAAAAATAATAGAGCAGTTCTTTTCTTGCAAATAACTCAGACCACAATTAGTTTTTGACACATTCTGGATTTCTGTTTAAATCTCGGAGTTTATCTTATGAATCATGTGTAATAATTATTTATACACCTAAACATTGATGATTTTGCATAGCACCCTTTAAAGGATCTTATCCCCAGGTGCTCCACTAGTTGAGAATCACTGCACTAGACTCTACGTGACAAGCAGTCACTACTGAGGCATAGTTGGTCTGACTGGTGGTTTGCACAAGCCATTAGCTGGTGTCCCAAGTGGTAGTTGGGGTCAAAGCTAGAGGGTTAGAGTCTCAGTCAGGGATGACACGCTATACAGAGCAAGGTCAGGGAGCAAGCCAGGTCAGATATCTGTGAAAACCAGGTTCTAGCAATCCAAGATGTGAGGTGGAGGTGAAGGTCAAACTTTGAACAGAATCAGCAATGAATGATCAGATCTAGAGTCAGTGCGAAGGCAGAGAAACAGCAGAGCAGTCCAAGGAAAGTAGGATCCTTGTTCTCCAGACAGCTTCTACTGGAAGAATGGGAAGACTTATATGCAGGAGACTCCAGTCCTGGGCCAGAAGCCCCAGGCAAGTCAGGGGCCAGCAGTAGAAGGCCTTTCCCCAGCAGGGCCCCTTTCCTTGCCACTCTGCCTGTCATCATGAGCTGTGGCCTGGTGAAGGACTGAGCTGGTGCTTGGTGTCTGAGTCCCAGGGTTAGAGGTTTGGGACCCGGTTATGACACTGCTTGAAAGTCCCCTTTGCAATTAAGACAGCATCAAAAATGTGGTCATTCTTTGTTGCATTTTTCCTGCTGTGGACTTTCGAGAGAGCTCTCAGGAGCCAATTAATACCATCTTTCCCTATGTCCTAAGCCCAGATCTGCATCCTGCTGACAGTCCATGGAGTAATGCAAAAAAATAGGAGCTAAGAACCTCTGATGAATTTCTCAACCCTGTGCCAGAATAATAAAACTCCTGGGCACTTAACTGTATGTATACATATATATGAATTATGCTCTCTCATTTGTTTGGAAGGCTATTCAAGTTTCTAAGTCACTACTGTTGCTGCTGATGGTGAAAAACATTAACCACAGCTGCTGAAAAACATGGAAAACAGTTTATTGGACAGACATATTTGTAGCATTCTTTTTCTGTGAGGCTTCACTCTTGCATTGCTGCCCAGCCTGGAGGATATCTGTCTGTCTCCCCCTCTGTCTCCCCCTCTGTCTCTCTCGCTAGCTTAAAGGTCTAGTGATTCATCATTAACATACCTCCCTAAGCTTTCTCTGAATACCTCCTTGCCATTGTCCTGAGACAAGGAGGAAAACGCTTGGAGGTGAAGTGTTGATTTAAAATGGAAATCCAAGATATGCACAACATTATGGCCTTAATTCTGCAAAATATTTCAGCAGCATGCTAGATGTTCAGCCTATGCTTGTTTCTACAGTTTCATAGGAAATGTAATCACATGCTCAAATGCTTTGTAGAACTGGGCCTTCTGATCTGATATTTGACTGCATAGGCAAGGGAGTAATTGCTGGTAAAATAAGTTGCAGCCAAACTTTTGTGAACACTCTAAGGTTCTGTGAAATCTATTGCCATTACCTGGCTTGTTGAAGGAATATACCTCACAATGCACTATGCCCAGTGACACTATAGACATTGATGGTGTATTGGTATTGGTGACTTCATAGAGTGTTTTGATTTTGGGTGGTCTTGACAAACCAGGAAAGAGTGTTGGATTTTATGAAAGAGAATTTTAGAAGAAAAGAATTCCTCTTTTTGCTATCTTCCACAGCTGGATGATAAAAAGCATTAGGCTCACAAATTGGGCCTATATTTAATTATCATTTAACCACTGCAGTTTACCTTGAGTGAACACCATTTTACTTGCATAACTGTGTCCACAGATACTACAGTTGGGTCACAGGCAGAGGAATTTTGTTTTATTCAAAACTAAATGTATATTGGCTCCTCTGTAGTGAAGAAAATGGCTCTGTGGCTGATTCAGGTGATTGGGAATCAGAAAATCTGGGGTCAGCCTCCTACTCTGCCACAAACTTTTTGTGAAAGCTAGGGAAATTCTCATAACTGGTCTTGGCTTCACCTTTCATATCTGTTCCACCTCATGGAAGTATAGGAGGAGTTACTTTAATATTTGGGAAGTGTGCTGAGATCCCCAAATGGAAAGGGGGGCATAGCAAACAGATTTCTTAAAGATGGCTTCAGTTTGCCAAATTACCAAAACTACTTCCTCTTAATTGTCAGCTTGGTCTTGGAAGGCCCTGTACTTCATATTGCTTTTTAAAAGTTTTGTCTGACTTTATTCCAACTACATAGTTGATCCAGTAAAAAATAGCACCCTAACATATTCTTGCCTCAGCCTTCTTATGACATTTTTCCTTTAGGATCCTGAAATTCTCTCCTAGTTTCTTTCTGTTTTAGTCTCCTAGTCAAGATCATTCATTTTTGGCTTGCAGCAAGATGTGCCAGTTTGGTGTTTTGTTTCTAATTCTAGCAGCAGTCACACACCCTAATGAAAAGGCAGGAAGAAATGATTCGTCTGTTTCTTTATTTGCCACTTATGGGAAGCTAAAACCAAATTCATATTTGGCTCAACCTAAGACTCTGTTGATGGATTTTATTTCTTCCATTGCATTTGGCAGGGCTAGATTTACACCAGAAAAAAAAAAAAAAAAAAATAGTTCCTCAGGGCAACCTGATAGAGGCTGGGCCTGAGCTGCCTCTTATACCCTGAGAGCTCTTTAAACCACAGGAGGACTAGGCTGGCCCTATAATATGCAAAGCTATGGGATTCACCTGATTCAAAGTCTTATGAAGTTAAAAGAATCCCATTGACACCAGTGCGCTTTGAATCAGGCCCGCTGTTCTCCATATGCTAGTTCCCCTCACTGTAACTTAGTTCAATGATGGATAGTTTTGTAAATGTAATAAAAATATGTTGGCTTGCATTAAATAACAAAATACTTGTGTTGCTCTGAGTTGCAATATCCCCTCCTTTCCCCCAGAGTAGAAGAGCCCCTCCCCTTGCAAGGGCTGTGCACTGTGCAGGTAGTATAGATGGCCCTTGCCTTGGAGTCTCCTGGAGTTCTGCCTCCTGCTGCCTGAGATTTGGAGATTCCAACCCTAATTTTCTATGATTCTATGGGTTCTGCTTCCAGGAAAAACACTGCATGCTGTGAGGAGGAATTGGGGGGGAGGGGGGAGGGGTTAGCCCCCAAACCGGACAGGCCGGGGACGAAAGGGTTCAGGAACATTTTGTCCTGTTTTCACTTTTCCCATGCTGCACGAGAGACTCCGAGCCAATATAAGAAATAAATATTTTACTCACAACTCAGACTGTAGACAGACTTTGTGAGTCACACCACGAGACCCCTAAATGCCCCGCTCCACCATGAGGTACCTCACTCTGTGCTGGCAGTTCCCTTAAACTTCATAGCAAATGCCACAACCGAGAGAAACTTCAGCTGTGCGAACTCGAGAGCTCTTTATCCGTATCTGCTTGCAGACTATCCGTTCGGAGCACCTGGGGGAAGATGGAAACTGTGGGCACAGGACCTCAGTGAGGGTGATCAGTCCTCCCAATGCTGTGCGTGGTCCCGCCTTTCCTTTTCCCGGGCTCTGCTTTTATACTGCCCTATCAACCAATCAGTTTAGGTCTTATCTTCGCGCGTTTTTCAAGCTGCATGAGCCAGGGATTTTGCAACATGCATGCTTCGCACAGCTGATTGGGCTGCACCCACTGCTTCCCCTTACAGTGAGCACAGTTCTGCTGGCGTTTGGTCACCTTTTTTACCTACACAAGCATGGGTAGGGTTGCCAACTGTGTTTGAATCTATTCTGGGAGGTTTCCGGAATGCCAGCCTGTCCGTGGCATATAATGCAAAAGTGCCCACGTGCTTGCCTATATTAATTACGGATTACCATGCATAGATTTTTCCATCAGGAAGGCAAATGCACTTTACTATTTTAAAAACCCACTGGACTATGGTATAAATAAAAAAGGTAGCATAGCAAGCAGATTATAAATATTAAATGTTGTAAGAGATACAATATTTAATATTTATTTTAACATACACCCTATCATTTATCTCCTGGGTGACCCTCAACAGTCTCCTGGAGATTTATATCTAATTCTTAGAGACTCTAGGGCAATCCTGGAGGGTTGGCAACTCTACCACTGGGGAAGGGTAGGATTTGCACTATGTGATTCTTGAGCTTGCCTGAGACAAGTGGTGCATCCCATTTTGTGAGCTCAGTGGCTGGAGGTATGACATAAATTTACTGCCGTTTTCTTTCCCAGCACCCTAGCCTTTTTAAATGCACCTCAACGCTAGCTCCAGGTGTGGCTTCTTTGCAAGTGACTTTCTAAGGCAGGTCATTCAGCTTACAATGCCCATCTGTCTTTGTAGCTTCTCTAGTCAATTGAAACTAGGTGGACTCTTGATGAGGACTTGTATTTAAAGTAAAATAAAGGAGCCAGAATAGCCTTTCTTATATAGGCCATCATTTGTTTTTTCTCCTGGAACACAGCATACAAAATCTTTGGGCTAGTGTGGTCAAGCCAGATTTCAGACAAAGGACACACCAACAAGAACTGCCCATGTTCCTCTGAAATCTCTATTGCTGTGTCCTGGTGCTGGGGTGCAGAAAAAACTTACTGCCCTCTCTTACCCGGTATCTTTGTTCCCTTCTTAGTTGTTAAATTTAATGTCCAGGCACTGGGACAGTTGTTGCCTTTTTCAAAATGCTCTTTCCTCATGTGGACTAGGCCCACCTAGTTCTTCATGGTCTATCTTGTATCAATTTAGACACCTCCATGATGTTCATCCCCATCTTACTCCTTTCAATCTAGAGTGGGCATTAACTCATTCCATAACAGTACCGGCAGTTGAGGAAACCTAGGTAGGTATGTTGTTCATAAAAATGTTATGCACATTACTATATTCTCCACATGTAAAGAATTAAATAACTGTACACTGAATTTGCAGTTAATGGATTTGTATATATTGCAGGCTGTTTGTCATGCATTATGCAGACATTACACACAAACCAGTTTAAGTGATCAGAAACTGGTTTAATCCTGTAACAGAACAGATTTTCAGTGCACATAAACCAGTCTGAAAATGGCTGAAACCGGTTTGAGAGAAACTGGTTGAATGTGGTATCAGACTTAAATGATTTGGTTCAAACTGGTTTATGCAATGTCTGTCCCAGACCCCTTGTTGGTTTAAGATAAACCAGACTCCCCCAGCATCCCAGCATGCTCTCTGGGATGGGCAGGGCTCTCTGTTCCACAGCAGGGCTGGCCCCTTCCCTCTGCTCCCTGGTTACAGCTCCTGCAGAGGTTTTGCAGGCTGCTCCCCTCAATCCCCCTCATCGTTTCCTGCTAAGGAGGAATCCCCACCTCCCTCTGCCTTGCTGAGAAGTACCTGTGTGTTAACTAGCAGACCACATGCTGGCTTCAATCCTTGCTGTGACATTGGCAGAATCAACAGGTAGCTGGTAATATCCCTCTGTTGTTTTCTTACCGGAGTGATAAACACTGTTATCAGTTCCCTGCTGGACTAATCGGGGCATGTCCCCTCAGCTGAGCACTGTAGAAGGGAAAAGAGTGCTGCTCTAGTGACACGTCCCGCCCCCGGCTTCTAGCCTGAGCCATTGCAGGCATGTACCTGTGTTTCTGTAATGAAAAAGGAATATCTATACACCTCCAGATTGGTTTGAGTTTTGCAGGCTAGACTAACCTGAAAAGATTGAATCCATTCAGGCTTAGGCTTTTTGAATGTCTGTCCCTAGCCCATTTTGAAATATGGTTGGCTTGTGTGCAGATTACATTCATAGATTTAACTTCAGTGGCCACCTTTGACAGCTCTCACCTGAGAGTTTTCTGTAGACTAGAACGGAGTGTAGAGAAACGGTTTGTTTCAGACGAACACTTTGCCCAGTACTGTGCAGCAAATGGGAATTTATGTATATAGCTCTTTATTTCAACAGTTATTGCTGCCATGAACACTTCTTCCCTGGCTCATGGCCTCTTAGGATACTACAGTATTTGCACACACCTTTTTTTCCAAAAAATAGGTGCTGGAAATTGGAATGCCTGGCTTAAATGGGGAAATGCAGGGAGCAGAGGGCCTGATCCTACTGGAGCCAAACTGCCCAGCCCCTCTTCTCGAGCCAGGTGGGCAGCCAATGGCATCTGCCGTCAGCTCAGGGCCCACCTAAGTGGAATACAGGGGGGCTGTGCAATTTGGCTCCAGTAAGATCATGTCCTCAGCTGGCCTTGTGCTGCTGGCTAGGATCAGGCCCCTCTGACCTGGCAGGCACGGCTGGCTGCCCACCCTGCTTGGCTCAAGAAGAGAAGGGCCAGGCAGTTTGGCTCGGTGAATAGTGCCTGCCACATCTGGGGGTTAACAGAGCAGCTACTAGTTTCTGCTGCCTCCCATCACTGCAGCTGCCTGTGCTTTCCCTGCAAAAATACCAAACTCACTGGTATTTTTTTGAAGAAAGATTTTTTTTTTTTCTTCATTTTGCCTTTCGAAAACAAATTACATGTCTAAATCAGAGGACATGTACAATTTTAAAACAGGAACTATTCTTATCACTTCTATTTTGGTAAACAATTACTGTTGCCAGTTGACTTTCCAATGCTATGTTAAAATTATAAAACAAACCATCCCTAAAACTGTCTCCCAGTTGACTAAACCGAAGAGTTAGTGAATATTGAATTTGGTAGGAAAACTACTACGGGCCCTTTGTGTTAGAATTTTCCACAACACATGTTAAAATGCTGCACAAATAAATTGGAAAGCTAAAAGCTGCACAGTATCCCTTTTGTCCTACGGTACTTTTCCTACAGTAGCAGAAAACAAGAAATTATTCTCTAGTGTTCCCTTGACACCATACTTGAGGTAAATATTTTGTAAATAACTTGGGAGTTCAAAACTGGGTGTGAAGAAGTGAAATGCTAGTGTATTTTTTTTCCTAATGTTTCCCCTGACTCCTTGCCTAAAATAGAATTGCCAAAATATAAGTATATATAAATTAACATGCACATGTGCATGCACAGAAATACACAAAATTTAAAAAGACATTATTGGACTAAAAATATTATGCAATATTTAAACAAGAAATTTTCCTAGCCTGTGTTAGTACATTATTTAATTACAATTAAGTATTTTATGACCACTTGCTTGCTTTACCACCATTTGTGGTACTTGAATTCTTTTGAGGGGGTCTTTTTTTTTTTTTGTACTTAACTTGGATAATAAGAGCTTGTCTCTGTGGAAAATTTATACCAGTATACACTTAAATAAGAATTTAAACTGACAAGGTTCTGTCCCCAATATGAACAGTCTTATTCCAGTATAAGGGTAGCCTTTTTGGTACAGTGTCTGTCATTTGGAATGGGTTTAAGCTAAACTAAAACTACTTGTTCTCATATTGGACTAAGTGGCTGCATCCACACGAGTGAGCAAATGTCCCAAAGCCGTCTGAGATGCCACAGGAGGCATGCCATGTCCTAAAAAATGTTCCTAGACTCTGTTTGATATCAGGGAAACTTGGTATCAGAAGAAAACAAGCTGAAAAAAGCAGTACAGGGTGTATGCCTGGAGTCCTCCAAGAAGATAATCTAGCACCTGGCCAGATTATCTCTATGCTTACCTCCATAGCCCTGCTGTTCCAGCATGCTGACTCAGCATGCTGGAAGAGATAGAAGCTGTCAACAGTGGCTTGGACCCAGCCTCTGCCCCTGGTAAACAGGGATGTGGGGTGGGGTCATTCTGTGAGAGGGGTGGGCCTGCTGCCCTCCCCATGGTGCACGGCCCTTGCCACCACTGGTGACACCAGCCAGGAGTGGACCTGTGAGGTGTTCATGGTTTGCTGCAGGCATAGCCTCCTGGCAGCATGCAGCACCATCTGAGTCCCAAGAACTACATGTGGTGCACAGAGCTAGCCTGCTCTGCTGATGCACACCTTCAGGCAGGACCAGGCTGGCTTTTGCTGCAAGCCAGGGCTCCTAGCACTGTAGGCAGGAGCCACACACCATCATGCCAGGCCAGCTTCTGCCTCCATGTGGCAGGCACGTGGAGACAGGAACCAGCCTGGCCTGATGGCATACAGCTCCTGTTGGCAGTGCTGGGAGACCAAGATGCTTGCATGAGCAGGCCTGGTCCTGTGTGAAGGTGTACACCAGTGGGCTGGACTAGCTCTGTATTCTGCATGTAGCTATTAGGAGACTCTGCCTGCAGCAGGCCATTAGCACCCTGAGGGCCCGCTGCTGGCAGTGGGGGCTGTGTGCTGGGGGTTGGGGCAGGCATGTGGTGGTTCCCCACCACAAGCTCCACACCCCACATCTCCCCCCTGCCCCCTGTTCCACACTGCCACCCATAAACCCCATACCTCTTCCCTACCCCCACCTCCAAACACCACATCCCTCCCCACAAATCTCACACCCTGTGTGCCCAGCTGCTGGACAGGATGGGACCTGCTGGCAGGAGTTGCGGCTGCAGGGGCAACTGCCATACTGCAAACTTGCCATGTGTGTGCTCCAGTGCAGAGACATGCAGCCCCAGTCTGGGGGTGGGGTGGGGATGTCCTAGTGCCAGGAACCACTTGGGAAATGTGGTGGATTGGGGGGAGAGGTGGAAGTGGCAGCAGGGGTGGGTGAGGGGTGGGAATAAGGTAGCAACAGGGTCTGTGGGTATATGTGATGGGCCAGGGGTGGCAACAGGGTTGTGTGCGAGAGAGACAGATGGGGGTGGGGAATGGAGGAGCACTCCAGGTAGGAGAAGCCACAAGAGCCAGGCTTGGTACCCTCCTGCCCCCCAGGAACAGCCTGTGCAGGGGGAAGCCAGCTTGGAAGGGAGGGGGCTTGCCCAGCGCAGTTCCTGAGCCCCAGTCGAGGGCTTCCCAGGGACGGCATGGGGATGGCTGGCATCTGGGCACAGGTGCAGGGAGCAGAACAGTAAGGGCTGGCACTGCTCAGAGCCACAAAGCAGCGGGTGGGACAGTTGCAGCTGGACCCATGTCCTGGTGCTAGGACAGAGCTGCTGCCAGGAGGGAGGTAGTTGGGGGTAGGCAGGAGTGAAGGGGCACTGTCAGGGCTGTGGGTTGGAAGTGAGGGGTGAGGACATGGGCATGGGCAGGGCACTAGCATATCTGTGCTTCTCAGTGCCACAAAGCAGCTGCAAGTCCAGCTACAGCTATTCATTTCCTGGTAAGCGAAAAAGCAGGAGCAGCTCTGATTTTTCTGATTTAAAAAAAACCAAAAGCAAATGCCAAAGTGTATAGATATTTAGAATTTATTGTATTACGATGATAGAAGCACTGGTAGGCTTCCAAATTGCTTTACAATTATACATACATCAATAAAACATTGCCCAACTTCTCTTACTCTAAAATGAAACATCACTAACTATATATAATGGCAGAAGAATATAGATTTGGGGTATTTTAATGAGAGAATTTGGGGTGTTTTTATCAGAGAATTTGCAATTTTTAAACAAGGAACACCAGGATCCCTGATGACTTAACCCTTTCAGAAGAGAATCACTGCTAAAGTTTCTCCCTTGTGTGTATGCACAAACAGAGTGTGTTTTATTGCTTGAACTGTCTGCCAGATGTTCGAGAATACGGGTATTTATTAGATCCTAGTCAAATAAAATTGCTTATGGTCCTTCTCTTGATGAACTGAATGGGGGTTATGTGATTGAGTTCACTCCTGTTTACAACCATACTACATAATCTTAATGCTTTATGGGCCTGCACCAATAAAGCTCATTGGTGTCAATGAAAAGCTTCTGAAAATGAAAACTAATAGGAAAGAAAAATCTGATGGGCTCCCCCAACCTTTTGCTGTATAGATTTGCCCACGCCTGTCATTATTATCATTATTTTGTAGTATTTCATATCACACTTTATAGCACAAGCTAAGTGCAATGGAGATGATTTGTTAGGTGAGAGTCTCAGCTGTTTTAAAAAAAAAAAAAATGAGAAACTTAGAAAATATGACCCAGTTGCCCCCTGCATGCAGAGAAAAAAAGCCCCAGATTTAGTATTTTAGTAGACATGATTTTTAAGTCAGTCTCATGACTTTTTACTGTTTTGGGTTGCCAATACTGTATATGCTTATTCTGCTACAATTAAGATAAATCAAAAGACCTGAGAGCCAAAACAACACACTGCATTCATAAACTTAGCCCCAGGCCACTGTCAATTTTAGTATAATCAGCCATGCAGACTGCAGCTTTCAGCATGAAATGCCCAGTCTTGGTCTAAGCAGCTTAATCTTAAGGTCAGGTTAGGTCAGGATAGAACACGTAGTCTATGCGGCTCTTCTTTATACTAAAAAATGAAAGTAGTCTGAGTCAGAGTTGATAAATGCAGTGAGCTGCCTTGTCTGCCCTGTCCTTTGATTTACCTCGGTTGTAAATGACTCAGCAGGTTCAGTATAGGTCATTCCAATCAAATTTAAATAAATTTGCATGTCCTACCTCATGCAAATCAGGGGCTGCTCCTTCTGACTTGTTTCAGTGCAGTGCTTGGGTGGGTAGAATCCAGGGTCCCCTGATTTAGGGGCTCTAAATACATGCAGGGTATGAATTGGCTCCATCGTGATTCCCTTTCTCTTCCCCCACCTCTCAATCTGTTTTTGAAGACTGTCAGCTAGTGTAGATTTGTACCAGGACTTTTGTCAAGAGAATCCTAATTCCGTATGACAAGTACTGAGAGCAACACACTGACATGGAGCATTCTTGTCATCCAGTGGCAATGCATAGGGCGTGCATGTGCACCCCCTGAGAACACTGGTGAACCGCTTGATGGACCGCACTCCCTGCTTAGGTGATGGCCTTTTTACTAGGCTTCTGGTGACCTTTCATGAGAATTGTGTGCTAGGTTTTAACTGTGCTGCAAACTTAAACTTAAAAGTGGTCTGCCATTCAGAAGAGCCCATTAAAAGCTGTGTCCAGGCCAATAAAAATACCAGTGCACTCAAAATCAAATAATGCCAATACACTCCATTGCTGCATTCAAAATATCAAGCTGCTTGCTTCATTGTTGTTTCCAAAAGAACCTTGTTTACTCTTGAGGTCCATTCATGATGACTTAAAAATGTAAATTGTTGTTGAGTATATTAAAACCCCATCTGCATGGTTGACTATCGTGCGTATGCCACTAGACAGCAAAGTGAGAGAAACCTAGTGGAAGGATGAATTGGGGAGGTAAAGTTACAAGACTCTGTATTACCTTACTAATCCATTGAACCATTCAGTCTGACCAGACTGAAGAATGAACATTTTGCTGATTTTTTTTCCATGTGATTACAGAAAAACAGAGCTTTTAATGACAAACCTGACAGTCTTGCATGGGCTCATGGCTGCCAGTATAAATCCTTTTTTTGTTTGTTTTTTTGTTTTGTTTTTTGGGGGGGTGGATTTTTTTTAAAGGCAGTGGTTGTGTCTTTTAAAAACAAACAAACAAAAAAAATGGTATCTCCAGTTTCCATACAGCCGTACTGGAGGCACATGAATTATATTTCATTCTAAGTACATAAGCATAATATACTATCTTAGATATCACTGCATGGGGTAGGAACACACAGATTTCTTTGAATGGCATTGAACATAAATACTTCTGAGAAAACTGTTGAGAATCACTTTCAGGAGCACTTAACATTTTGTAGCAATAAATTAGAAAAATAAATATTGCCCAGATTGCTAGTCATACCCTAGGCCAGTGTTTCCCAACCAGTGTGCTGTGGCACAAAAGTGTGCTGTCAGAAATGAACAGGTGTGCCATGGAATTTTGCAATGGCATCGAGCTACAATAGGTATGAGGATGGGGAATGCCTTAACAGGCATGCCATGGAAAATTGTTATTAATGTAAGTGTGCCTGGGAAACACTGCCCTAGGTTACTGTGGCCACTGACAGACATGGAAAAATTAAATCAGCTATTAGATAAGAGCACCAGAAAGCCCTGCTGAAGTACCTGATCTGTACAGAAGTTGGGTGAACCAAGTCAAACTGACCCAGCTTGTCTTCCATTAAAGCCCTATTGTTGTTGGGTTGGGGTTTTTTTTTTCCATGTCTGTCAGCAGTCTGTATGATTAACTTACAAGCTTAAGACTTATACATCCTGGAGACTAGAGCCCTTTATATGAGCCAAATTCTTGTCTTTGTGAAGTCATTGTACACTACACAATTCCAGCAGGAACAGGATTTATCTCCTTACCAGCAAAGCAGGCGCAGTGTACGCAGCAGCAATGCATCTTCCCCCATAGTGACTTCTGGGCTGATCCAGAGATGCTACCAGCCTTCATCCTGTTTCACCTCCTTACCTGTCTTTGGAGGTTGTCAGCTAGTGCAAATTTTTATGGTGGCTATTGCAAAGAGAATGCTTGTCCCCTACATGCTGGACTGGGAACACAAATACGCTTTATATAAACTGCTGGTTGTGTTGACTGAAGTATTATGAAATGCTGTACCTGATGCTGAAGTGACTTAAGTCAAGTTTTGACTTCAACGTGACAAACAACGGACCTCTATCTTGGCTCAAGCTGGAGAATTTTTTTGTGTTCTGGCCATGTAATCTGTGCGGGCTGCACCTCTTTAAAGATAAGTGCAGCTGTGAGCATCCCCTGTAGAATTGTACAGCCTGGTTGGCCTACTTCCATACTAAATGAAGGCCTCAAAGGACTTCCATCCCTTGCTGTGTGGGCTGGAGGGGAGCAAGGATTGTTGATATTAGTGAAAGCCAGCTGCTGAATAGAGATCTTTATGTATGCCTCCTAAACCCATCAGAATATCCCTTCAGCCGGTCATCATTTCATTCCTAAGAGAGAGTTGCTTTTCTAGCCTTCAAGGAACAGTTCTCCTTTCCTATAAATCACTTTCACAGCTGTTGAACAGCTCCTGATCTCTTTTTTTTTTTTTTTTTTTAAATAAGAAATTGCTCTTTATTTATTAACAACTGTCTTGGTCTTCTCCTGTTTCACTCACTCTGATCTCCCTGTGAGCATCAATTGAGGCTGACATTTTGGGGTCATGTGTGTCAGCTTCTTTTGCAGGGCTGAATGGAGAAAGCATTCACGCTTAACAGTGGCTTAGACTGAGAGAGCAGCCCAAGGGTAAATAAATGGCTGGTCTATGGTAGAGCCAAAGCTTCACATTTTCTCCTCAAGCTTTAATCAGGCCTTCTTTATTTCCCTTTCTTTTCTTACTCTGCAATGGAAAAAAAATGGATGGAAGTTTCCAAAGTGTGGAGTTTGGTACCTAGGTGTATTTTAAGGCCAAGTTTGGACTGGAGGCTGAATTGATTTGCAGGTTTCTTTGAATTGCCTGGATTGAATTGATAAGCCAGAAAAGGCAGCCAGACTCTTGCATAGCTGGGGGACGCTAAAGCAAGCCTCCCAGCCTGCTGGCCACTGCAGAGAGCCTGGAGCCCAACGATTCCCCCAGCTACACCCTCTCCTGAGCCTCTGGCCAACTGAGAAGTGGCTATGGGGAGAAGCCCTAGGCACTGGATCCCCAGCTGGCATCTCCCTAGTTCCTGGTTCAATTCCCCCAGCTCCCAATCATTCCCTCCAGCCCCTGTGGCTTCTCTTGGGACTGCCTGCCTCGCCCCGAAGTGGGTCAGCTAGGGGAGCAGCTGAACAAGCCATGGCTTGAGCTGGCACTCTGGGGAAGGGACATGGGGGTTGGGGGGAAAGGATCAGGGACTGGGGGAGCAAATAGGGGCTTCCCCCCAGCTTCCAGTTCAATTCTCCAGTTCCAGGTTCCATTCCTCCCAGCCCCCACAGCTCCTGGCACTGCTTGCCTTGTCCCGGTGCGAGGAGCAGCCAGATGACCTGGGCTTGCTGGCTGCTCCCTTAGCTGCTCCCACCGGCATTGCCTAGTGCTTACCTGTACAGTCTATGGCTGAATCTCTGCATCTTTTTTAATCAATTTGGAGACTTCCAATTTGATTTGGAGAGATTCAGCTGCTGAATTGGTCTCCCAATTCAATTTGGATTTGGATTCAGCTGCTGAATCACGTCTGAATCAAATTGCCTACCGAAGCTTTGTACAGCCCTACTGGGCACATCCCCTAGCCACACCTGCTCCTTGGCTGGTGGGAAAAATGCCCCTCTCCCTCCTGTCCAGCTCCGGACCTCCAGCTGGGCTGTGCCCAGCATGGAAGGAGAAGGAGGGAAGCCTGCATTGGGGGACTTACTCTCCCATACCCAAGCTGAGAGCCAGGCTAATCACCAAGCCATGCTCTCTCCTTGGCTGGCAGGCCTGCCAGGGGCCGGGGAGGGAATTCCCTCACTGCTTGCCTTGGGCACAACCTGGCTGTAAAGCTGAGTGGGGAGGGGCGGTTTTTTCCCCACCCCCCGCTCCCTTCTCAGCCGGTCTGCTGGCCGAGGAGGGTGTGTGGCCAGGTGATGAGTCTGACTCCTGGCTTTCAGCTCATTTGGATGGAGTAAAGTCCCCACTGTAGGCTTCCCTCTTTACTGCGTCAGACACAGTCCAGCTGGGGGTTTGGAGCCAGGTGGAGGGCAGAAGTGCTGTTTTTCCCCTCCATTCCCTCCTCAACTGGCCTACTGGCCTAGGAGGGGGCATAGCCTGCTGATCACCCTGCCTCCTTCTTGGCTGGGAGATTGGCCTGGCTTGGGTGTGGGGAGTAAAGTCCGCACCGTGGGCTTCCCCCCTGCATGCATCAGCACAGTGGTGGGGGTGTGGGGGGTGGGGAGGGAAGCCTATAGTGGGAGCCTTACTCCCCCTGCCCAAGCTGGGAGCCAGGTTGACCCCACTGGTTGAGGTGGGGGTGGGGCTGGGGGAAATTGACCTGACTCCTAGCTGCGGGGATGGAAAAGTCCCCACTGGCAGCGGGACCAGCCCTGCTCTGCTGGAGTAGAGAGCGCAGCCCAGGGCTTCACGGTATCCTGGGATGCTGGAGGACTGAGAGTCCACTTGAATCAGGAGGGGATCTGGGACAGAAGTTTCATAAACCGGTTTGACCTAAATCAGTTAAGTCTAATACTGCATCCATCCAGGTTTATCTTAAACCAGTTTAGGCCATTTTGAAACTGATTTAAGTCCACTGAACGTCTGTTTTGTTACAGATTTAAGCTGGTTCCTAATCACTTAAACTGGTTTATGTGTAACTTCTATCCCTAACTGTCATGGGAGTTTGAGCACTTCAGTCTTCCCTGTGCCACACAAACCTCCCCATCCTCAAGACTATTGGTTTTGTAAGATGTAAAATCTCTTTGTTGATTTAGTGGCATAACCATTCAGAGCAGGGCCAGGTGCTGAAGCTTGGTGCTGCCGCTGAGAGTCCCACACCACCATGGCAAGGTGCCCCCCGCCTGCTTAGCAGCACTGAGGGGCACAACTCCGCGCCACTGAGTGGGCAGGAGGCACCTCGTCAGAGCAGTGTGGGACTCATGGCAGCGGCACTGAGCTTCCCCACCCTATTCTGCCGTGCCGCATCGGGTCCTATCCACTGGGCCCCAGAGGCCCTGGGGGGAGGGCAGCAGGGTAGGGAGCCCTGAGCTTGCAGTGAGCAACCCATCTCTGCCCTGCACATAAATCTGGGGGGCATATGCCCCCATGCCCTCCTTGGGAGTGCATGCAGCGGTAGGAGCCAGCCCCCACCACTGCCCACAGGACGAGCCGCCTATGCCTCCGTCCTGCTTTGTGAAGTTAGTGGTACCACTGCTGAAATGAGGGATGCTCTGTTATGTGTAACATAAGGGTAACCAGCAGCACCAGCAAAACTTTTTTCATTCCTTATGGTTGTCACTAGGCAGTTTCTGTTTTCCTGCAATGCATTTTGTAAGTGGTACACTTTATCTGCTTCGAGGGCATGCATAGCTGAGTTTCCTCTGCTGATGCATGAGCTTGTGGGTCCAGTTAAAGGTGTGGTATACCTTTTTCTTGCATGTTGCATGTGCTACCTATTGTAGAGCCCCCTCCCACTTCCCTGGGAAGAAACTCACCCATGGAAAGTTAGCCTAGCATTAATGTCATTGCCTCATTAGTTCAGGGGTAGGCGAAGTCTGGACCGCAGACAAGATCAGGCCTGCAATGGACTCCTTTTTCCCAGCAGTCCCTGCCCATGTTGCAGCAACCAGTTCCTATGGAGACTCCAGCAGTGACACCATGATAGCACAGGACCAGGGTTTCCATGGAGACCAGTGCCAGAAGCACTGGCAGGGCATACAGTTGGGCAGGGAGTTGCTCCAGGGTTAGGATCTTTTGGCAGTGACAGCGTGGTCCTGGCCCAGGGCATGCAGGCAAGCAGATTGCATACCATATCGTCACCACCTCAAGTTTCCAGCCCTGGCCACAGAGCCACTCCCATTCCCCCCAGCAGTGTACCCTGCCAGCCTTACAGGGGGCCAGTCCCATGGAAACCCTAGCACCACACTGTCATGGTGCCGCTGCTGCTGGGGTCTCTATGGAAACTGGCCACGGCAAAGTGGGCAGGGCTTGCTGGGAAATGGAATCTAGCTGCCGGATAGAACCACCATTTTGCCCACCCCTCACTGGGTGTTAATTGAATGTGACTCTGTCTTTGCAAGTCTAGCGTAAAGCAAGACTTTACACTAGACATGCTACAGATTGCTTGCCTCAGTATTATGGCATAATAGAAAAATGAAGAGCTGCTTTCCCTGTGTACAGGTCCCATGGTTTATTTTTCTGTCCTACTCAGTCTTGTTGCATCCATTGGCGGTGGTACAGATGGCATGTTGTTGTCCAGGTCACTATTCTCTCAAAACCCCTCCGCCCCCAGGCTGTCTGTGAAGAGAGTGATTTTTTTTAGAGGTCCTTGCTAAGTAAAGGTATACATTGGAAGTGACTGGCTTTCCAAGCTGCTTCTATAATTATCCCTATTACACAGCAGTAAGCATAAGTGGCACTAGAAAATATCATTTGTGGGGAGGGAATGGACTGGGCAGTGTGGAGCCTGTCTACTTGACCCTGCCCTCCCTGCCACAGGGCTGTTCCAAGGCTGGTGTGCGCTGGTGCTGTGCACGTGGTGGCGGAAGGGTGCATGGCAGGGGTATTGTGCAAGGTGCTGTGGTGGCGCTGGACCTGCTGTTGCTGGCCCAATTTGGGGGAGGCTAAGCCTATGGCAGTAAGTGAGGAGTTCTTACCCTGCAGCCAACTGCATTTCAGCCTGGGGTAGAGGTGTGGAGAGATGAGGCATGCTCCTTTGATTTTTCAGTTCCTATAGGACAACATAGACTTTTGTAAATAGGCTCAGCGAGGATCTGGATGTCTAGAGAGAACAACTTAGTGATGACACCTTGAACTGAACAAGCACACTGGACTTCTAGAATTGCAGTCTATATACCCACTCTTCTGACATGGGCTCTGCATATATGTACCTATTGCCTGAACCTGTGCCCATTTGAAATTAGGGGCCAAACTCTACTGTAGGTTTCTGTGAGACATGATCCCAAAACAACTAGAGCAATTCACATGGCAACTTTGATTGCTGTATGTTTCTTACAAAATTGGGCACAACTAGATCCAGGCAGGGACTCTCCTGCTTCTGTTGACTTGAGTGGACTCCATACAAGAACCTGAGTCTACTCCCTGCTGGCCTATGGAGAGACTGCTTTGTTAGATGTCTCATAGGTGCTACGGTGCCCATCATTATGGTGATTTGCATGGATTTGCCTGAATTTAGAACTAACCAGATATAGATATTCTGTGCTCCTAGTTGGCATACTCTGGCATAAGGAAAGTCATGCCAGGGTTGGTAGCCTTTACCCAGGTGCACTCCTTTGAGAGTATTTCTGCATCTGAGCCAGAACTCCATGCTGTGCAGTCAGCATACTATCCAGCTTCTGCCTGGTGTTGAATTGCTGCCAGTATTAACGGGTCTTTTGTACTGCTTTTTCTGCAGGGCAGCCACTGACCACAACACTGATAACACAACAGCAATCCTGAAAGAGTGGCTGAAGAATGTGCAAAAACTCTACCATTATGTGGAGTGGAGGCCTATGGAAGAGCCTGAGTGAGTGTCTTAACAAGTTATTTAATGAAATCATTGTTGGAGGTTAAATGTCAATATTATTGTAACCCTGGCACACGGCACTACCCATGTGCCACGTCTGAGTGTTGGAATCCTGAGGTGCCCAGTAGCATAAGCCTCTCTTGGCTCTCATAGGAGCTGAAATGGGGCTTTCCAGCAGAGATGGCACCTTTTACACTTACAAACCCTTTGCAATCACCAATATAATTATTTACAACCATTTATTATACTATTGAATTATTCAGTTATATACAGAATAAGGTATAATTAAAGCGCATACAAATTATAACTTGCTACCAAAATAACTCTATATACTGTACACAAAAGGAGCAGTGGTGCAATGGAGATAGTTACCTGGGTGCCTTCGGAGTTTACAAACTCGTAATCTCTCAGGTCTGATATAGGTTAAAGGAGAAGCGTAAACAATAATTACACATTGAAGCATTAAAAATTGCTTAATATTTACAACATGAGCTATTGGATACTTATTTACAAACACTACTAATAACCTTTTATGTGCAGTGAATTTACACACAATCCCCACTTCCTCCCATCGCAACGTGGTGGGTCTTTTGTGGCTGGGGTCCTCCCATGTCAGCCCAGGCATCGCTGCACTGCTGGCAGCTGTTCCCACATCTGAGTCCCTGCAGCACACAATGTACACTGTGGGCTGCACAACTTGGGCTGCAGGCTAAAGCAGATACACTTCTCCCATGGGTGCACTGGGTTTGGCTCCTGCAGCCCTTGCCCAGTTACACACTAACTGTGGTTTGCTTACCTACAAGCAAACCCGTGTGCTCCTTTGCCCCATCCGCAGCTCACCCCATCTCTGGCGGGTTCCAGGGGGCGAGCCAGTGTGCACAGCCTTCTCCCTGCAGCATGAGCCCTTCTCTCCCTTTCCCTGGGTGAGGAAAACTCCCCACTTTTGAAGAAACCCTCCCAGCCAATACAGCTGGGATTTTCACAAGCTCTCCCTAACTGTCCCTCTCTGATTTCAAACCCCTGGCCGAGGTTTTTCCATTTGTTTCCTCTTTTTTTTCAAGATGTCCCTGCCTGGGACAGGTTCATTTTGCCCTGAATACAGGGTCCCCACTGAGATTAATTTCCTTTGGTTCAGTACAGAGACTCTGCTGAGACAACTTCTGGTCAGGTAAGCAATACTTAATGGCTCTTACATTGTTTTAAGGCTGAAGATGGAATAAGCATTTAACACGCTAAATTACTGAAATGATTGGTATGGAGTTTGCCTGCAGGTTCTTCAAGACTCAGTCTCAACTAAAGACGAGAGTCGTATTCTTTGCTTTGCTAAGACTGCTCACATGCATAAAATTAAAGACTGCTGGGTTGGGATCTATGAAAAGTAAGAAGTCCCTATTCAGCCATTTAACAGCTGAAACTACATTCATTGCCCAGCCAAGAATTCTCACAGGAACATTCAGGTGCTTGGTGCTTCATTTGCAGAGAGAAATGAAAATCATGCTCCATTTCTCCAACCCTTATCAGAACTTTGTCCCTGACTTGAAATATTTCAAAACTTTCCAGGCAGGAAGCAAGTTTTCTTCAACATTCTCTTCTTGGTGATTTACAATCTCTTTATTATTACTTAAAGAGATGCCATTGAGTTTAAAGAACAAAAATCCTCATCTGTTTGCAGAAAAGATTTATGGCAAAGCATTTTTTCTAATTCATTTACTTTATAGATTTAATGTGGTTTACTTTCTGCATATCTCCCAGCTTAGAGAAGGAAGTTAAAAACATGTTTATTTGCAATCATTTTCTCTGGGGTGGTTTGACTGATGCAAAAGCTGCAAGGGGATGTTTGCCTAATTTTTGGAAACAGTCCTGTTTCCACTAGGGTTTTGTTTAAATCTTGTCAACCTCTAGGTTTTGCAAAATCTATTTGTCCACTATGGGATTGGATCCCCAATTGGTACCATTTGTCACAGCTCCCTCATGGCAGGGGAGTCGCATCATTTTATATCCTCTGTGGATCTCGCCTGGGGTTTCTTTCCATATGCCACAACCTCCTCATTGATGAAGACTCTGCAGTCAGACCACAGGCTCTGATCTTGGAAACAATTAGGCATTGTGTATAAGTACTCCAGTGATTTTATTCTCATTGATTTCAAAGTCACGGTTAGATGGTAGCCCCTAGTAAACAATTGCTAATGATGCACAAGTTATGGTAGAATCCAGGTGATTCTTTCATAGCTGTGTTGGCCATGCTGGGCTAAAAGGAGTGATAAAGATATACATACTTCTCTGAGGTTGAGTTGTCAACTGGCATAAATCTGCATCATTGCAGGGAAGTTGGATTGATAGAAGTGAGTATCTGACCCACTGAATGAGAAGCTGCTGTTTTTTGACACAGTCCCATTTTCACCATGTGTCAGGCAGGAAATGCTGTAGCACTGTGTGTTCTTTCCAGCCCTGTGTACATACACTGGGAATAAACTTGGAATCATCTTTCTTTAGAACCTGCCTTTTTATTTTTGCTTTCATACCTCTTGGGTCACCTGAGGTAACTGTTTATCCAGAAGGCAGAAAGGAAACTTAAAAGATAGGGGCTGTATCATGGATGAAACATGGCTGTAGTAACCATTTCTTGCTTTTCTAGGTTTTACCCTGATGAAATTGGGCCAAAACACTGGCCAAACTCCAGGTTTACCCATGTGATGAAGCTCAGGCAGGCTGCCCTGCGAACTGCAAGAGAAAAGTGGTCAGACTACATCTTGGTAAATGAGAGATTTGATTTATTAACTGCAGTTGGGCAGAACATTTCCAGGCAATCGTCTACCCAGGGGCTTGCAACTGCCAAAAGGTTCCTTTTTATTAGTATAACAACACTTCTGTTGGCTCGGATTCTGTTTGAGAAACACCTGTATCATTATGCGATCTGATTGGCGATAGGTTTTGTAAGGCTGCAGGCTGCTATCAAATCCACTTGAACCAGCCTCTTGGATGGAGCCCTGCTGATTAGGATTGTGCTTGCATGATGACAGTGAACTATCCAGACTAATCTGATTGCAGGCTGAAGGCCTGGGTGTATAATTGAGTGTAGGTGATAGGTGCTCTGTTAAAGTGTCCTCAGGCTGAAGCCTAACCTTTATCAATGATGTTTGATGATAGCTGAAAGTAGTTTGGCAGAATTGACATGGAAGGCAGTCCTCAGAGTGAAAGTGAATAATTATACTATGCCAGGAGCTGTCATGTCTTTTTCCTACATACTGATCCACTATAGGCTCTAGTGATACAAGCCTCCCTTGTGATCGCCTTCCACATGTTCTAGTATAATTGATTTGGGGGTGTTTGAGAGAGGAGACGAGTTCAGTTTCTCTTTTTATGTGATTGCTTTTCCATAGAGGCACACAGCACTGGATATACGTTGCCTTATTGGACACCTGTCCACCAGCTCATTTTATGTAAGGCCACAGTGGAACCATCAAATGGTAACTGTTTCTGGTCTCCATCTACTTGCGTTGGATTCCAGCTGGGGACTTAAAAGCAAAGGTGTTTCTAGCTCATTGCTATTATGTGCAGCCATCAAGCCTCTCCCTCCCCAAGAAGGAAAACTGCAAGTGTCTGTTGCGTCATCTAAGGTGTTGATATTTTTTTCTTTCTTTCTCTTTTTCTAGTTTGTTGATGCTGACAACTTACTCACTAACCCACAGACTCTGAATCTGATGATAGCAGAGAACAAGACAGTGGTGGCACCAATGTTGGAGTCTCGTGCTCTCTATTCTAATTTCTGGTGTGGCATCACTCCTCAGGTAAGTGTAGCATTATGATTAGTGAATGACTTCTAGTGGTTTCCCTATACATATGATTTTTAACAGCTCTGTTCAGTCCAAGTTTGCCTGTGAAATGCAAGGTTTTTGCCTAGTAGTGTAGGCTGCCCCCTTTTTTGAAGAGATACTGCTGCATCTCTGATGCAAGCAATGATGACTTCTACTGTTCCACAGCCAGCTAAGCCAGTTCCTTCCTCAAACATTGTTGCCACATGAGGCTCCTGAAGATAAGGGGAAAGCACCACCCAGTTATTCAGAAGCCTGGGAATAAGAGTCTTTGACTACTTTTTTCCAGAGCTTGTTCTGTTCTGTGTTTCTCTGGTTTGAGATGCAAAGGTGAAGGTGTCTTTTCATGTTTGCCACCCCTCCCATCTGCCCCTGTATCCTTCTCCTGTCTTGCTTTATGCTGGGAAATAGGAAGGTGTCAGTTAGCTTTGTAAGCCATTGTTGTTATGGCAGAAACCAGCGTATAATGAAGAGTAGCCAAGTGGACAAGGATCCTAAATATTTCCAGCCATCTGGGAGTGAGGAGCATTGAAGGGCATGCAATCTTAGACAAATGCTAAGATGGGGAAGGATTCTCAATTGGCCAGGAGTGGGGAAGTGGAATTAATAGTGAAAAAACCAGGAAAAGTAGAGAGACTAGAACTGGGGCAGTGTTAACCTGGCAGTCATTTGTCATTGTTGATATCAAATAACCAAGTTCCTAGTTCTTGAGGTTCTCAGAGGCTGATATCAGAAGGACATAAGAATCAATCTGTACTGTGCTTTGTTTGGTTTAATTAACCTGTAAGGATGTAATAATGTAGAATATATAATGTAGAAAATATTATATATAATGTAGAAAATAATGTAGAATATAGCTTTAGAGAATAATCACATTTCTAAGGTGTGTTCCCTTACCTGGAACTTTGTCAGAGAAAACTAGAGGCCTGAAGAAGCTGAACATGTTTTAAGAGAGAGTATTTCTAACAGAAAATTCTGGATTATGGTACAATCCCACAAAATACGTAAGAAAATACCAGGATACCCACAGGGGCACCAACATTTATTTGAGGCAGTTCCATGTGTTTGTGTAATCGGATAGAGTAAAATAGCAGTCATACATAATTTTAGACTGGGTTTTCCTGTATTCTGACATAAACCAGTGAAGAATCTTCTCTTCTTCATATACAGCTGTCTATTATATGAGGAGGGTTCTCCTTATGCCCTCATCACATTTAAACAGTTGGCTAATTCCCTTCAGTTTAGTGAAATTGCTCATTCTTTACCCTGCTGGGAAGGAGAAAATCAGGCTTTTTCTGTTAATTGCTCCTCGAATGATATATGTCATGTGTATAACTTCTTATGTATTAGAAAAATTCTGCATATGCCAGTAAGGTTTATAATTTGGGGCCATATTGACATTCAGAAGTAGGTTTTAAAGCTGATAAATGTCTCCTTATCTATAAATGAGTTTTAGGTAGAGAGTTAATTATACAGTATAGTAAGCTTACTTCCCTCAACCACTCTTTTACAGTGGGTCTTTTAAATATCCCTGGCCCAGCTTCAGCTGGGTGGACCACAAAAGCCTCCCAAGAACAATACTGCCTCTAAGACAGTCTTGATAGCGAAAAGTCCTTCCTCCCCACGGTCTCCAGGAGTGCTTCTTCATCCTTCTTCATGGTCTGGGAAAAGGGACTCTGATCACTTCTTCTCTCAACTAAAGGAATTACAGTTGCACGCAGGTGAACAGCCTCTCTGTTTTCCTACTTCATAATGAGATCAGGCAGCTTTTTGTTCTGCTCTTCCCCCTGTCTTCCTTGGTCTTGTTGTGGGAAAGTGGAGCCTTGTCCCATCCACCACCACATGGCTCCTGGGCCAGGGCCTTAGGAAAAATGTTCTTTTCTTTCCCAGGTTCCATCTTCCCATTTTCTATCAGTCCCTGCTCTTCTCATTTGCCTATGATTACTTTGAGCAAGTAACTTGGATCCCAACACCTCTTTTCTTAAAGGGATGGTAAATCCCGCTATGTATAAAAACATCTTTAAACCCAGAGGGCACTTCCAGGATTTTATTAGTGTTAGAAGGAGACCTAACTGGAAAAACTTTTACTCTTCTTTTAGTCGGTGCCCAGTTCTAGAAGTCTTATTTACCTGAGTCAGATACTCCTAGTGACACCTTTGGAGCTTCAGGCTAGAGTGAAGGCTGCAGGACAGCTTCCTAGGACTTCCAAATTCTTGAGTTTGTTATTAGCAATTAAATTGATTATGAAAATTGTTTAAAAAGATATGTGTAAACATCCACTGGTAGTATTGTCTCAGTAAGCCTTTACAAAAAGGGGAGCCAGTTTTACAACTGGGGAAAACCAGCATCACTCTGTGGACTTCAATTCACAGCAGATGTTTTGCAAAAGCTGAGGATTTGGCCTGCAGTCTTGTTCCCCCGATAACAAGCTTCCACTTTGCTACAATTCTTGACATTAGCTGAGAAAAGGCTATAAAGAAAAGGAAAAACTAGAATCCTTCCTGGTTTTAAAAAATGCAAAACTCAACAACAAAAACCTCCCTTTTTTTTGCCATGCCTTGTTTCCGTGCTTCCAGCCCAATGATTTCACATCTCTGCTGGTCAGATGCTGTCTGGCATTTTGGGGGAGGAGGAACAGCTGGAGCATGTGCTGAAAAATAACAGTGAGCAGCAACAGCAGTGCAGAGACCAACAGTAGCAACCCAAGCAGCCTGACAGCATGACATTTTCTTGTCAGGAAAATAACCCTCCGAATGTTTGGCAGGAGAGCTGACAAGCTGGAGCATTCCCCAACCAGACACAATCTTTATGGAGAGCGAGGAATGAGGCACTGAAAGGCACTTGGCTTCTCTCTCTCCCTGGGAGATTCATGGAAAATTCAGTTTTATTATTATTATTTAACTGGCATGTTTTGGTTATCCATTGTTTCTGTAAAGATCAGAATTCACTGTGGATTTATTTTGGCCTTTGTCCTTGTTCTACCATCTAGTTAGTGTATTAGGATATTGTTTTTGGATGAGTTATTAGGCAAGTGGTTCCATCAGTGACAGTATTAGTTACGTTACACCTACAGAGACCAGACTTATGGACCTCAACCTGGGTTGTGAGCCCAGAGTGAAGGAAGACTCACTTGACTTGGGGATACAGTGATATAATCTGATTTAGTGCTTCTCCCAGGCACACCCGCTTAGTGAAGTGCCTATGGAGTCTCAGCTGTGTAGTAAAGCTGCCCTCTACTGAGATAAATGCCCCTGCTGGCATAGGTAGCCATGGGGATGGAGGAAATATGCAGATTCAATGTCCTGTGTCCCAAGTGAGGAATCCAGTGCCAAATTATGATATGCCAAGGTCCTAAACTATATCCAGTTTGAGGCCCCATGCAATAAAAATAATCTACGAAATCCTCAAAAATGGATTTTCATGAAATTTTAAGATGAATGATTGTTATTTCTGCACAAATTTATGAACGCAATATGAATAATAAATGTGGAGCCATATATATGTATATATTTGTCATATTATAATTGAGAAGTTCAGGTTTTTTTCTTATTTAGAGGCCCCTTGTATTGTGAGGTCCTAAACTATAGCTTAAACCTAAATCTGGCACTGGAAGAATCTATTACAGTTCTGAAAAAGAGCCTCTTCCAATTGTTATGGCATGGCAAAAATACTTTTACCTTTCAGTAGAAGCAAGATAAAGGTTCCCTGCCGGAGGGATTTCCTCAGCTCAGTCCAGAGAGAGATATTTGGCTTTTAAGTCAAAAAGTTTAAGGACCTGATCTTGTGTGATGCTGAGCACAATATGCTCCTATCATCATCACTGGAAGTGTAAAGTGTCTATTACCTTTCATTATAAGTCATGGGATTTGTACAGGTTTGGGGGAGTTGGTTAAAATAGCAACAGCTGGGCCTTGTTGCAAAGAAACTGTACAGCAGTGTAGCTTGTGTCTGTCATCTCCTAAACAGGAGAGAGACTTGAACTATAATGTTTGGAGTGGGGCTTGTATCCAGGGATTTGATTTAGACCATTATAATGAGTAAGTCTATTTTTAGATTTTGATTTCAAGTCCAGACTTCAAAAGATTTGGGACCGGGTGCGGGAGTCCAGTCCAATTTTATTAGAGACATGTTTGTGAAATGGAAATGTCTCATTGTCATAAACTGCTGGCTCATTGCATTTCAGGGCTATTACAGGAGGACACCAGATTATGCCCTGATTAGGGAATGGAAGAAGAGAGGCTGTTTTGCTGTCCCCATGGTTCACTCCACATTCCTCATTGACCTCAGGAAAGAGGCCTCGAAAAAGCTGATGTTTTACCCACCGCATCAGGATTACACCTGGAACTTTGACGACATCATTGTCTTTGCCTTCTCCAGCCGCCAAGCAGGTATGTTTGTGAACTTACAATGATGAAAGACTAAACTCAAAGGCCTGCCATAGTTAAGAGATTAATTTTTAAAAACAGTGGGTAGAATTATGCCCTGACTTACACCCTCTCTGCCAATTGACTGTAGCAGCATTTAATCAATGCTATACAGTTTCTATTTATTCTTGTTTTGTTTTACTTTTTTGATAGGGGGAGGATTTTTTTTTAAATAGTAAGACGTCTTTTTAGATTCTTGTGTTCTTACTGAACTGTGCCTTAAACTGCCCAGTTTTTAGGCTGCTTCTGACTGTCCTCCAGTGTTCTGTTCTGGTAACTACTGTTTCCCTTCCTTTCCCACACCCTTGCCCCTTCAAACTGTGAATGCATTTAGTAATGGTGAATGATGGCTCTGGAGACCGTAGTCTACAGAACACACACTCCACTTATAAACAGACTGTTGCACATTTTCTGGGAGAAAACCTTTTGTCCTGGGATCCTCAAAATCCTCTTGAAGATGAAATGTTCTAACACTCCCCCTCTACATCACTGTGTGCACTGCAAGCTAATTGCAGGTCATTCAAGTTAGTTGCAGGTGATTTCAGGGACAAACCTATCAGGCCGTGTGCTCTTGCTGCCAGAGGAACAGTTAATGCAGTTTGGCAGGGCTGTATACATAGGTGGCCATGTCCAGATGTGTGTTCAGGATTTTTATGAAGGGACATGTGGGAGAAGTGACCATGGCCAGAGGGCTGGCTGCACCCCATCTCCCAGCTGCAGCTCCCTGCATTGGGTTTGGTAGGCTATGCCATGGGAACAGCAACGAGGAGTTGAAGTCCCCAGAAATGTAAGAATTCCACTCCCCTGCTCTTGGCATCTGCTCCCTTCCCCTCCATTCTCAGCAGAGCATCTCCTCCCCTTGCCCTCCCATTTTTCTCCTCCACTGCCACCATCCCCACTGTCCTTCACTGCACCAGGAGCCAGAGAGGCTAGAGAATCACTCCTGCCTAGCTCCAGCCAGGTACAGTAGAAACAGCAGTGGCAGCGGGTAGGTTCCTCCTTCCTGTATGTTTCTCCTGGGTGGTGGTTTGGGAGGCATGTAGAAGAAGGGCTCCAGAGAAGCTGCAGCCAGGCTCAGCAGGGGACAACAGCAGTGGTGGCAGCAGGTTCCCTGGCCACCTATGCTTGCTCACGGGGGAATACCTGAGAAGATGGTAAGAGAGGAGGAACCTACCTCTGATGATGATGATTCCAGGTAGAGTATGCACGTGCAACTCTGGAGCCTCCCCTGTCACCTACCCCACTCCTGGATCAGCCAGGACAATGGGGACCAAGGCTGAGAGGAGAGGGAGGAAACAGGAGGGAGAGGATAGTGCTGCTAAGGAAGAGGGGAAGGGGTAGGGAGAAGGGTGATATGGGATTCGTACCTTTCTGTGGACTTAGAGAAAAAAAATCCCCAGCTGCTGCTCCTAGGGCCACGTCCAAAACAGGGGTGCGTCTGCACCAGTGGATCCACCCCTGGCTGTGTCACTCTTGTTTTGATCTGGGTCAAAACTTGGGACCATCAGGATCACCTCAAATGAGGAGTCTGTTTACAGCCTCCATGGGCAATTACAGGCCATGCCTCCACTAGCTGCACTGCAAGCTCACAAGGAGTTTCAGCTCTCTCATCTCCCCTTGATGCTCTTCTGTCACCTTCTCTTACTCTTGGTTTTTTCATCTAAATTTCTTCCCCTTGTACTGAGTCTTTACCCCTCCAATTTCAAATCCATTCAGGCAACAGGAAACATTCCACATGTCCTCTTAGAGATAACTTATAGTGTAAGTTACTTACAGTAACTTATAGTGGGCAATCTTGCTTATGATCCATTCAAAGAATTCACCAAACAGGTTCAAATAATAAGTTCAAGGTGCTTATAAGGTTTATGGGGGGATCGTTCATAACTAAAATAAAAGGCAAATTTATTTCAAGCAAACCATTCTGTCAGTGGATCAATGGCAGAAAAGCAATAGTGAATTCAGTGGCTCACTAAAGTCAGATTGGAAGGGCAAGAAGTGCCCACACCATGACTTTTGTGTTCATGGGCAAATGCAGGCACAACTGGTCTCAGGATAAATGTGACATCTGTTCATACCCTAAGAATGCAGATAACTTTCTTGTCCTAGCATCAGCAATTGCTCTGAGAGAGTAAAACACTGTGTGAACAGTAGGTAAAGGATGGTAAACAGCTTCCTCTGAGAGACAGCATGAGGAAATGAAGTGAGAGACGCTTTGAGAGCTCAGCAACCACAACAGAGAAGAAAAAAGGGTCAAGAAGAAAGTTACTTACCTCTTTGCATCTGTAAGGCCTTAATCAAGGGCAGCTCAGCAGGAATATTTATTAGATTTGGAAAGGAAAATCTCCTCCTCAGCATGACTTTCAGCTTAAGCATGTGGAATCATGTTTCATTATTCCTCAACAGTTATTCCCCAACACCTGTTGGGGGGAAGGGGGCAGGGGCAGTGACATGCCAGTGCCCTGTCCCTGCCCATTCTGTTGTGCCTCACTGACAAGCCATGCCCCCCAGCCCTGCTGCCGCCCCTCACTCTGAACCAATGACTCCAGCCCTGCCAGTGCCCCTCACTCCCAAATGACAGTACTCTGCCCTCCACCTCTTGATGGTGCTCCTCATTCCTGACCTGAAGTCCCTTGGTGCTACCAGTGCCCTGCACACCGAACCCACAATCACCCATCCCATCCTCCATGCCCCTCACTCCTGATCTGCCTCCTGCCCCTTCTCAGCCTTGCCAGTGCCCCTCACTCCCAAACTGCAGCCCCCTGCCCTGTTCCCAAGCCCTGCTGGTGCCCCCACTCTTGACCCACATACACCTGCCCCCACCAGCCCTGCTGTCCAAGCAGTTCCCACATTTTGTGCACATGCACACACTCACAATCACTCTCACTCTCTCTTTCTGTTTCTACTTGCCTTGCTGGACCACAACAGCTGCAAGCAGCCGGTCCGAGAGAACAGAAAACCTGGGCATTTGCTTTTCTTTTCTAAAACCCGTCCGGATGCAGCACAGGGGACCAAAAAAGAGGACATGTCCAGGAACACTCAGACATATGGTAACCCTATCTCTCCTGCCTCACCACTGTCCAGCCCTGGTGGGAGTATCCCCTCCCCACTGGCTGGACCCTCTCCATGGAAGTAAGCACACACTTGTACCTGCCAGTTCACTCCTCCTCTTCCACCTCTGCTCTCTCCTTCCCCCACCTCAATCCCTGTAGATTGAGAATTCCAGCACTGTAATAAATACATTAATTCTTGAAATGGGGTGCTACTTAATTCACAAACATTACAGATCAGTGCTTGGGACCTAAAAAGTTTGAGAACTACTGTTTTGACATTAAAGAAACACTCATAACATTACAAGTTAAGCACAGTCTGGAGTTCCCCATTAAATTCTCCCTGGCTTACTCAAGTAAGACAGTATTTTTTTCAATATCCCTATTCCTTTCACTTTCTCACTGTGGGGATTTCTTTAGCATGAAGTACCTATTTTAAATGCTTTAAAATAGTATTATAGATAGCATTGACTTTCCTTTTTTGGAGAAAAATGCAAATGAAATATCTTGATCTGGACATGTTACTGGAGGCCAGTTCTGTTTTCTTTAAGATCAAAAAACACGTGTGTATGTATGTACATGCATGTGCCCATATGCACGCGTGCGCGCACACAAGAAAAGGGAATGTAGAACATGCTGTTTTTGTCTTCGGTGCTCCTTTACTTGCAGTCTCATTTCTAGAAAGAGATGGGTGGGCTGAGCAGTCTTATTAGTTGTTCTGGGTCCTTGCATACCTGAATCATCACCAGCTGTTTAAAGCATTGTTTAGCTGCTTTTCTGGTCAGAAGCCCAAAGCAGTAGGCAGAAGATTGTAGTCCTAAACCTAAACGAGGGTTAGACTGGACCATGAAGGTCACAGTGTTATTTTAGTTAGTTAATTGTCAGATAGAAAAGAACGTAAAGGTAAATGACATGCAAGGGAAGGCTTGGCAGCATTCCAGGTGTGGGTCAGGATTTCAGGAAGTCATTGGCGTGGTTATGTCAGAGTGACTTTACAGATTAGGACAATGGAAGCCCAGCAATGTTGTTGTGGAACTGAGGGTCCTGGGAGATGGAAGTGGCAGCCTTGGTGGTAGAACTGGCTCTGGCCAAGTTTATATACACCCAGTTCATGAGTGCAGCCAGTGCAATGTGTCCTCCATGTCATAATGTCCAACAGGGTTTGGCACCTGTATCCTATCACCATGAATTAGAGTACATTTTCATAACTAAAGCTGTAAATGTTGGCTTCTGTTTCTTGAATTCTTCAGCTTGTTCTTATGCTGACCCACCCATGACTTTACCAGGGGCCTTGTTCAAGCTTTACTTAAACAATCCAGTCTATTGGCCTACAATGTTTTGCTGATTTTTATAAATAGCCGCATGTCATGGTCTGAGTTGGACTTTTGTCCCTTGGACCCTCTGTAGGTCAATCTGTGCATCATTTTAAAGATGTGGGAAAATGTTTAAAACCCTGACTTAAGTTCCTCCTTTAAGTAACTCTAATTACATCATTGGAGTCGCCAAAAGAATAGCTTATATCCAGTCCAAATATAACACCTATCATCTCAGATGAGACCATTAGGCTGTTGAATCCATCATCCTACCTCTTAGAGCAACTGCTGCATATACTGGCATACTAGCCAGGAAATCTCACTCTGTTCAATCCACCTTAGGCTTTATCCAGGACCCATAAAACAGTTAATGTGTGGAAGTTCTTACATGCTTAAAGGAAATCACAAGTGCAGTGAAGTTGTATAAACTGACATGAGCCAACAGCAAAAACTTTCTTACTAAGGTGAGGTTTCTTCCTTGCTATTTTAGTGTTGAGGCAAGAGCGTACAGTTGATAACAGAACAACAAAGAATTATGTCTAGCCCCTTGCACAGTGGGGTTCTACCATTTGACTGCAACTGCTGGATGGTTATAATGGAGGCTGACATTCCCCCATACAGCATTGCCATTTTAAGATGCATACGAATTTTAGCTAATGCAGTGGTGGTTTGAAACAACCACGAACTATTCAGATTCAGCAATAGAAGGTATAGACTGTTGGTGATGAGTGAGCCAGATAAGAGTAGCTAAAGAGATTAGCGTCAACTCTGTTGATATATTTGGATAGTATATGGTGCTCTCCCTTTTTGTTCAGTGACATCTAAGAGCTAAACTTGGTTTGATAGGGAACATAATCATTATTTGTGTGAGGGAGCCTGTCATGGCAGAATAGAGTTGTTAATATAGGCAGTTTTACTCTACTACAAATATTAGTAGCTGTAATCCCTGGTATAATAATCTAAAACAATGACATACCACTCTATTTTAATTTATTATTCAGTTTTCAGCTTTAGTTTCTTGAAATTTAAAGCTGGAAGTATTTCAAGTCTTATGTTAAAACCTGTGTTCTGAGCTTTCTGAACTTCAACAGCAGGCCGAACAGCTTTCAGACAATGGGTAGTTGATGAAGAATCTTGCTCAATACCTTGTGAAGATAGTGGGAGCTTTTCCTCTTTCTTTCCTGGGTTTTCATTCAATCTAAAGTAGGGTGACTTTATGGGACGATGTGAAATCTAGGATCCTGCCTGCCTTCCCCTGCCCGTGCCCTTTCCCTCCCCACTCAGGTGCTGCAGGGAGTCAATGGCCTATTAATGACCTAGCGTTCTTTACTTCACCAGTGTTAAACATTGGTGAAGTTGCAATTAATGTTGAGAGGGCTTCTTACTTCACAGCTCCTGCCACTCTGCCCCCACTCTGCCTCTGGGCCCAGGAGGTTCATTTTAGGTTTCACTGGCAGGCGGTGACCAACCTCTAACACAGTGGGCAATTATATTGGGTGGAGAGCCACTTACTGAGTTTTGGCAAGCTATCAAGGGCCGCGTGACAGGCAGCCAGGGGCAGATATATATTAATTTTATACATTTTTAGGGGCCTGGTGGGCTGCATCCAGCACACAGGCCACATTTTGCCCACCTCTGCTCCAACATCTGGGACTGTCCTGGCCAACCTGGGACATATGGTCACCCTAGTTTAAAGCAGTGTATTTGCCTGGTGCACAGCGCTCTATTCCTAGCATATTTCATAGTGAGTTTATTGATGACGTTGGGCCAAATCTCAGGTCTGTAAAAAACACAAACTTGTGTTAAATCCCACCAAAACAAGGTTTTCCTTATAACAAGTTGGTAGAGGATCTAAAATAATAGATGTGAGCAGCTATGTGACTGTTCTTTCTCTGGTTTCAGGATTTACCATGTGGTTTGGGTTTGTTCTCTAATTGGCTCAGTTTGTGATCTGGCATCCAGAATCTTAAAGAACATGAGGAAACTTTTGAACACTAAAAAGCCATGCTGCATTTTAAAAATGCATCATGATTCCTCTGTGAAATTATATGAAATAGGAACTTTTATTTCTACCCAGGAGAACTTTTACAATCTTTTCTCCAATGCCTGATGATGGGTGTTTGTGCCTGAAAGCTTGCAATTAAAGATTTTTTTTTTTTTTTTTTGCAAAAATCTTGTTGGTTTAATAAAAGATATCATCTCTCTAATACAAGTCCTGATTGGTCTAGAGGAAAAGTCAATACAACTACAATCTGGATATGTGATGCATTTTCTTATTTCTCTGTATATTCAGAAGTTCAGTTTCTTAACTTCCTCTACCTGTTTTTCTCCATATAGAATACTCTTTTTGGTTCTTCCTTTCCACTTCATCTCACAGTGAGGGCTTGGCCACTGAGGAGTGGAGACTTTTTAACAAAAAAAAATACTTGTGTTGCATTATAAACCTCAAAGCATTTTACAAACCTAAAGGATGGCACTTAATCTCTATTTTAAATATTAGAAAAATTAAGATTAAGGGGATTTAACTGAAAAGGGTCCCAAAGTAAAATCTGAGTTGAGAACAGAATTAATGGGTGTACCCACTTTGAATTGTTTCCCAGCTTGATTGTGCCTGAGGACAGTACATGCACTTATTGCCTCGGTGTGTGGGGAGTGTCTGCAGCCATGGTGTTTTTTTCTCCAAGCTTGTTTTACCTGATGGACCTGTGTAGTTTTCCAGCTGAGTTCAGCATAGATTAAATGGAAACATTTTACTAAATATGTAAGTAGGATGCTTGGAATTAGTTTTCTTTCCTACCAAACTTTAACCCCATGAAAAAGCTCTGCAGGTGAGTAACAATGGGGTCTTTGTGCTCTGTGAAGGGAAGGTGATATTCCATAGGTAGTGGAAATGCCTGAATACCAATGTGATATGTAGGATGCCTACAGTTTGGACACACTTCTGATACGGGGCTATTTCTCTGCTTTTTGGGCAATTCTTTTCCATGTTTGAATGTTATCAGGAAACCCACAGAGTCTGCATGCAATTTGGATCCTTTTACTATGCTGCTGCGTTTCATGCTGAAAGTATCTTTTGGGTTTGTTTATGATGCCATGTGCTATTTCAACCTATTTGATTACAACTGGATAATACATAAGAGCAAAGGCTTCAGGGTTGTGCTCTGGGTTTAGAAAGCTGCATTCGTAGAAAGAAATGAGCTTTTTGAAGCTTTAAGCAGTGTCTTGTTGAGGGAGCTGCCAGTGTCAGGTGTTGGTTGTAGCTTTCCCACTGATAACTCCTGCTTCCTAATGCTTTTCCTTCCATTATAACCAGGGATCATTTTTATTCTGCATAGTCTCTTACAAATGTAGCTCTCTGAGACTTAAACTTTTTCTTCTCCTCTTAGGTTCTGATCCAAAGCCCAGGTAAAGACTTCCATTTGGCTATGGTGGGCTTTGTACCCAGCTGCTTGGCTGGTCAGAGAGGAGCACTAAGAGAGAAACTCACTGGGGAGCTACTGGGGAGCAAAGAGAGAGTCCATGTACCATGCTCTAGGTACTCATTCTGACCCCTTTAAAGATGGCAGAAGCTGTTTTTGGTAGAAGCCTCCCCGATCCTGCGCCAGAGGGATGGGGTTTTTTTGCAGTATGAGGTTCTTAAGAATGAAGAAGAGGGTTATAAAACTGAAGATCCCTGCTCTGTCCTCTGAGAGAGGCTTGGAGGGACGCTTCCCCCTGCCAAAAAGAAATAAGCAGTTGACCATTTAGAATATCATTAAACCTGTTTCTAAGGAACAAGTAGAAATTGCTTGTCTAGGAGTGAGAAGTCATCAACTAAAGGCAAGAGAAGATGATACTGAGAAATGCACTGAGATTCTGCTAACCTGATTGAGAGACAGACCTGTCAGGTGGGATCCTTAGTGCAGGTAACTTTTTCTGTTGTTGCTTTTTTCTCAGAAATTCAGATGCACATATGCAACAGAGAACACTACGGTTTTCTCCCCGTGCCCCTAAGGTCACACCAGACACTGCAGGAAGACATTGAAAACTTTATTCATGTGACAATCGAGGCAATGAGTAAGTCTGAGTGTGCCATGACCTGATCCTGGGTGCTTGGGGATGGTGTTTACAAAACTTTCCTTGAATTTTTTCTTTTTGAAAAAAAAAAAAAATCTTCACCAGATGTAATTATTGTAGTATTTTTGTTAAATTAGATTGAATGTTTTCCGCCCCTTCCCATGATTGTTCATCACAGCAACAGGAAAGCACCACTACCAAAATCCTACCCTCTCTAAAATGCATGTTCCTATCCTGCCTTGGCACAAAATAAGTCCTCCAACATCATGCTTGGATGTTTCTTGTCACTTGGCTTTTTTGGCTCTGTCCCTCTCTTAGCACAGATTAAATGCATAACGGTAACTGTGCTCCCACTCTGCCCTTCATGCCACAGTCCTTCATTGCACATGGGGAGGTATTAAAAAGTAGTGAGATAAACTGACTGGACTGCTGTACTTTAGGCATTTTACTAAAAGATGCTGTGGACATTTCTTTCTTTTTTTTTGTTTTTAGTTGATCGTCCTCCAGTTGAGCCATCACAATACATCTCTGCTGCTCCGAAACACCCAGACAAGATGGGATTTGATGAGGTAGGAGTGCCTGCATGTATGTGCATTATTATCAAGCAAGGCATCTGGTAGAATCCACTTCAGTTAAGCTGCAAATCTGCTTCTATTCACAATGCTCATTTTCTTATGCTTATAACTTTCCAAAACATTCATGTTTTGGGCTGAAGTTTCCCATGGGACTAATCCTAATGTCTTTACTCAGCTAAAAGTTCCACTGAGTGGAATGGTGGTTAGGCGTGCTCAGGACTTCTTCAGAACTTATGTAAGTGCCTGCACGTAGGTTTTGCTGCCTGATTTTTAAGTATGGAGCAACTGCACTGGAAGCTCATGGGAGCAGTGGGTGCTTATTACCTTTGCACTGCAGGTCTTTTCGTGTCTACATTCAAAAACCCAATTTAGAAAATGTTAACTTGCATAAGTTAGGACCTGACCCAAAGCCCAGGGAAATGAGTGGAAATCTCTCCTTGCATTTCAGCAATCCCTGAAATCAGGCAGTAATCTAACAGTGACAGAAATAACATTGAATCCAGCTTTTTGACCTGCCAGTTCTTGCTGTACCTACTAAATTTTGCTCTTTGGTACTTTAAAATGAGGGCTTCTTTTGTCTGAAACTTTATCCTGCTTTACCAGTAGCAAACAAGGAAGCTATTTTCCTTCAGAAAGGCAAGCTTTAGAATGGGATAGTTAGCTTGGTTTATGAAAGGGATGTATATCCTGATTGAATGCGGTACCATGCTGTTCCCGATTTGCCTTTTCCTGTTTGGGAGCCACGTTTCTGCTGAGGTTTTCTTGTTTTGATTTTGGCCAAGACAGTTGGGGACATTTGTGCAACAGAACTCAGGAAGTTTGCATAAATCTCTCCAAGCAGCTCCTGTCTCTGTCAGGAGTGTAGCAGGTCAGCCAGAATTGGAGACAAAGCATCAACAGAAGGTAACTGGGAGCAAATCAGAGAGAGACATTGAACTTTGCATGGATAATATTTATTCTTTGCATAGAGCATTTACAGGTCCACACAGTGCCTGCTTGCTTAGCTGTAAGTAAAACTACAGTATAATGACTGAGAGAGTCACTAAAACCAGGGGGACCTTGTTTTTTTGGCATGGGTTTGTCTATCTATTTATATACTATCATGAAGTCCAGACAATGCTTGACTGTGCATGCTTGATCATCTCTGTTTGTAGTATGGCATGTGTCTTTCTGGGCTGTCTTTTGTGGCTACATTTACTTGCCCAGTTTGTTTTTATTATTATTGGTGCATTTGGATGTGGCTCAGTCTGTTTTTTTTGCTTAGACTGCACTTGTCTTTACTTGCGTGAGGCCAGAAATGTTTGCACTTTACCCACTAAGGTATGTGCCTGGCCTGCCATCCATCATGGCCCAGGGAACATACGTTTGCATAGTTTGGACTTGGTGCTACATAGAAATCTCATTCTTTTACCCAGTCTTTGTGTCTGTGTTACAATTGCAGTTTTGACAAGACAGCAGACTTACAATATGTGTAGTGATTAAGGCAGGGGCGGGCAAAATACAGCCTGCAGGCCAGATGAAGCACTTTCAGCTGGCCCACAGGGTCCCCCAACAAATTGTGCCCTGCCCAGCTCTTCTGCCTACAAGGGTGAGAGCAAGGTGCCCACGTGTACGTGCAGCCCCAAAAATGTACTCTATTGCCTGGCTTCCACCCTCATGGGTGGAAGGGCCCAGCCTGGCCAGCGTGCAGCTTCCATGTGGGTCTGCTGCTGCAACCCCCGGGGACCTGCTTTGCTTCCCCAGTCTCCTGCTAGCTCCTGCTGCTAGGCAACAGGTGGGGAAGCAGTGGGAGCTGGGCAGGAGCATGGGGTTGCAGCTGGCAGCAGTGCAGAGCCCATGCAGAGGGGGACTGGGTGGGGAAAGAGCTGGGGTGGGCAGTATGTGGGGACCCCCCACATTCCCTCCATGGGATGCAGCCCTGGCTGGCAGTGCCAGCAGCAGCAGATGGGGTGCTCAAGGTGCAGGTGCCTCATGGGGTGCAGTTCTGGCCAGCACTGCACATGACAGCAAGGGGCGCAGTCTCTGCTGGGCTGCCTATATCGCCGGCACTCCTACCACTCGCATGCAGCCCCTGCACTCACACAGCAGGGAGGGAAGCCCCACGTGCTGGAGCCAGCTGCCTCTTCCAGGATTGCACAGCACCAGAGAGAAACCCCACGTGCTGGAGCTGGCTGCCTTCCCTGCAGGGGCTGTACTCTACGGGAGGGAAGCCCCAGGTGCCTTCCCCTGAGGGTGTGGAAGGCAGGTGGCTCTAGTGTGCAGGGCTTCTCTCAAGTGCTGTGCAGTCCCAGTGGGAAAGACAACTGGTGGCTCCAGCACATGGGGCTTCCCTCCCTGCTGTGTGAGTACAGGCACTGAGCGTGAGTTCCAGGGAGCACACACAATATAGGTGGCCTGGTGGAGGCTGTGCCTCTTGCTGCGATGTGCAGTGCTGGCCAGAGCTGTGCCCAGCGGGGCGCCTGTGCCCTGAACACCCGACCTGCAGCTGCTGTGCCATGGGGGGACTGTGGGAGGTCCCCACCCTCCCAACCTCTCTCACACCTACACCCTGTCCCCATGACCCCCAACCTACCACGCACTCACACCCTCACAAACCTCCCCACAATCTACCGCACAACCATACCCTCTGCTCCCCACCATGCACACCCACCATGCACATACCCCATACACCCACACTCACCACACACACACACCCATAATATACAAAACTAAGCATTTATTTTTGAGTTATTATGCAACCACCTCTATATACAGGACGCAAACACAAATCATGACAAAAATATTTTTTGTAATAAAATTAAAAATTGTTATAGTAAGTATTTGACTTTTCGTACATGATTTGTTTTTTGGGGGTTCTAAGATGGCAACCTCTCCCCTCCCAAAAGGAGGATTTCCAGGGGACAAGGGGAAGGACTTCTAGTGGCAAAGGTCAAGGGTTAAATGGTGGGACTTCTGGTCATAAAATGGTGACAAGGGGGGGGACAACTGTCAAGGGGTGGGGCTACCCTTGCGGCCCTCAACAGCTCAGCAAAACTCATTAAGCAGCCCTCCACCCAGAATAGTCGCCTGCACCTGGATTAAAGAGAACCTGTTTCCACCTGCCCCCGGATACTAGAGTGATGGAAACATCAGTAATCCTGAAGACAGACTGATGCAACACTGTAGAAAGGTCTCTGTCCTTGACTACCTGCTGATCCCCTACCCCTTTGCATCTCTGAACATGAAGGCTCACACTTCACTGGGCAAGGAAGGGCTGAAAACAGAAGCCTGTATCTGGCAGTTAAGATCCAGAAGTGAATGGCACGATTGAAATCAGCACTTGCTTGAACTCCACAGGGGTTTTTTTGCAGTGAAAATGGGATGGTGACAATGTGAAGCAGGTAAAAGTCAGGGAATGGCAAGTTTAAGGTTGCCTGCCCAATCTTAACTGCTTCCTGGTGTACATATATTACCATGCCAGTTTTAATGACATGATCACATACAGTTCAGGGCCTCTTCTTTTAGTACATATAGCACTTGGGGAATGTGGTAGCTGTTCAGTATGATTTTTTTATTTCATTTCATTTCTCTATTCAGTATATAGAGTCCTTCTTTATTCACTGCCCATAGAGGTCCATCAGCTGCATGGAATCCTCCTCTGTACGATTAGAGCCACTTTATAGGACCCTTACTTTACCAGACCAACCCGAGTATCAGATCAGTATCTGATCTGGCAGGTCTTTTGTCCTAGATACACTGTTGCAAATCATATTTATGTCCAGCATCATGCTAAAAGAAATTCAGCTCATCTTTCTAAACACGTACGTGTGTGGAATCAACAGGATGTCAAGTGTACATGCAGATTTTGATCCAAAACCCACTGAAGTCAAAGGGAGTCCTTCCTTTTGACTTCAGTGGGCTTTGACCTGAACCCATATTGAATGGGAGTTCTATGCACATGCATTTGTAATGACAGTGGAATATGGGCTACATAAAGAAAATTATATCATATTACAAAGCCCAGAACTCACATATAACGTATGATGAATTTAAAAAATTAGAACTCGCTCAAATGACAATGGATTTTTATGTGACCATGGACAGACATAGTAACATGGAAAAGAAAGTGACAAATACTTTTCTCTCTCAGGATTATAGGAGCCAAAGTCCTGCAGACTTTGATGAGGTTTAGGAACTCAAGTATGAAAGGGCCAAATTTAAAAAAAAATATTTTGGCCTCCAAAGATGCAGATAGGCATGCAGTAGGAGTCCAGGTGCCTATCTGAATCTTTAGGGGCTGAAGTCACTTTTGGAAATGCAGTGGGCTTTTGGAAAAGCACTTAGGCAGTTTTCAAAATTTGACTCCATGCTCTACTCACATTTCACCTTTCTATCCCACATAGGTAAGCTGCTAAAACTGATCAAAGAAAGACAGAAGTCAGAGAATTTTTCTTTACTAGACTTTACTGCACTTTCTTTACTAGTTCTTCTTCCTACATCCTTTTTATTTTTGAAAATCTACTTTTCCCTCTGACTCTTCATGAAAACAAGCTGCATCTAAGAAAACACATATTCAAAATTTCAGCTCCAGAGGTACAAGTTTGATAAAATGTATAAACAATTTGAAAACAACTCCCTTTACTGGAAATGTTCCTGGCAATTTAACAAGGTCTAAAATCTATTAAGCTTTGGGAGTAGTTATGATCTGCACTTCGCATGGAGCCTGAGTTCTGATTTCTTTCTCTTCCCACCCAGATTTTCATGATCAACCTGAAGCGTCGAACAGACAGGCGGGATAGAATGCTGCGGACCCTCTATGAGCAGGAGATTGCAGTCAAAATCATGGAAGCTGTGGATGGAAAGTGAGTTCTGTCTGGTGTTGCATGTGCTATGAAAAGTCTGATTCTATGTACAGGCCTTTTATATTTGATTCTCTGACTTTATTAAGGAAGGTGGGCTTGCTTAGTTTTTTACATACTGTGATGTCATTTTGCAAAAGTAGAAGGGTATTGTGCTGCTGCTGTACTACATCTGCCTCTTGTTTTAATCAGCATCCATTAGAGAATCCGTGAGGTAGTTCATGCTGAGAAGTAAAGGTCAGTTTAAGGCAAAGATCTGTGAATCACTTTTTTTAGGACACTAAAGAAAGGAACCTTCTTTGGAGCATTTGGAGGCATTTAAATATTCCCTTACAATATTCCAACCCCAAATTCTGCAGTATTGTGTTATGCTACTACTGTTCTAGTATGTATAACTGCACATCTCAAAACAATTTATCAAGCCCTATTTTACAGCTAAGAAACCACAGCATTGTGGTTAAAGCTGGGATTTTCAATTGGTTTTAAGAGTTGGGTATCGAAATCCCATCCAAAAGTCCTTGGGACTTCATTGCCTAACTAGACCCTTCTGAAAATTCCAAACCAAGTGACTGAAGAAGGCCACACAAGAAATCATAGGCAGAATTAGCTGCAACTTTTGGATCTCTCAGTTTTTCTTTGTCTAGTGCTAGGGTAATAGAACTATAAAGTGAAGCTTCCCTTAAAAACCAGCAATTCTGACTGTTCCAATCCTATGGTCCAAGCTGAGAGAAATGCAAAAAATAAGAAAAATCCATCATAGTGTAAAGTGAACGAGATATTCTATAGTTGTATCATTTGGATCCTCTGAAACGTTACCAAAATTGGCAAGGTCAGATTCTAGATAAATCACTGTTAAGTCTGTACAGTTTCTTGAATCTATTAGGTTAGGAGGCTAGAGTAGCCTTACCTAAGTTTAGCTTGAGTTAAAATTAAATCAAGATATTAAACAGTAGTCAATCACATGTACAGATCAGGAACACTTTGGTTTTTCACTGCCAAACCATTTTGCTGACTCTGGGCCTGAGTAAAAAAAACAGTAAGACTCACAAATTTTTCCTAATACTTAAAGAAGCTCTCTCTTTCTCAGGGCATTGAATACAAGTCAGCTAAAAGCTCTGAATATTGACATGCTACCTGGTTACCGGGACCCTTACTCTTCCAGGCCATTAACCAGGGGTGAAATTGGCTGCTTTCTTAGTCATTACTATATCTGGAAGGAGGTAAATAATCTCTGTTCTCTCTGGGTATTATAGGGTGCCGAGGGAGGGTAATGGTGCATGTTTTTAGTAGTCTCTTTTATTTTGTTATAAATAAAACCACAATATTAAGTGGACTAAGATTTTTAAATATTAGTGTTAATGGGACTCCTAAACTTATTGAGGCACATTCAGCACTTAGTAAAAAGGAGCTGAGTACCCCTAAGTTCCCATTCTGCTTTTGATATTCAAGCAGCTCCCAGTCTGTACAACTTTATCCAAACATTTTTTAAGGGCCATTTTTACTAACTCCTTAGCAGGTCAGTTTGGGGCAATTTTGATCTGGGCAAGGTGGGATTCAGAGGATTTTTTCCATTCTTTTATTATTTTATCACAAAATTCACAGAGCATTCTATGGAGTGGCTAAGTTACATGCTTCCTGTGGCCAGAGGAGTTTGAGTGCTACATGTATAGTAATGAGCTGGGATCCTGGTTTTCCTTGTTAAAAAATTGCAAATTTTCTGATTTAAAAACCCTAAAATCCATGATTTAAAATGAAAAGCCACTATATATATATATATATATATATATATATATATATATATATATTGTGTTCAACTGATGTCTGTCTGTCTGTCTGTCTGTCCATGTGCCAAGTCACACCCACTAGGCTGCAGAGGCCCAGGGAGAGAGCAGCAGGGTGGGGAGCCCAAGCCCACACTGAAGAGCCTACATCTGCCCCCATTCTATACACAGATCTGGGAGGCATGGGTCCCCCTACGCCCCCTGGAGAGTACGTGCAGCTTCAGAAAGACAGCCCCATCCCCCCGCCTCCTGCTCAAGCCGCCTAAATCCCCATCCTGCTTCCTGCTGGGGCCCTGTGGCCATGTATTCTGGCCCCATGCACCGCCTGGCTGGGCAGCAGCCCCAGCCCTGCCTAACTCCCTCCCTCCCTCCAAGAGCTCTTTGCAAAACTGCAAAATCCATAGGTTTCTCCATCAAAATGAGAAAGTTGCATTTTTCTCATGTAAAGGGGGAAATCCACATTTTTCTCTGTTTTCCCATGGGGAACAGAAAACTCAGAACCCTGGTAACAAGGGGATTGGGCTATATCAGGGTAATATGGAACATAATCAGAACATTCAAATCTTCCTGGACAATCCATGCTGTGTGAAATGAACAAGCTGTGTTGGAAAGTAGGAGGTGGAGATGACTGGAGAAAGACAAATGTGATGGTGTGTTTTTGTTTCAGAAATAGGTCTAGAAATCCAAGAGAGGTTAAGGGCTGTATTGTACCAGGTGTTGTACAAGTATAAAATAATCAAAGTCCAAAGTGTGTGACTGTAGTCGGCCACATAACTAAGGCAGGGTGACTGTGGCACCAGCCTGGGTACCCCAGTAGAGTAGAATGCAAGAGGGAGAGACATTGCTGCTGTCACTGGCCTGATTGCTACCACTCAGGGCACAGAAACTGGTTGTTATGCCTTGGTTTGTAGTGTAAACAGGATATAGTACATTTTTGTGGCAGAGAGTAAAATGCAGTTTTAAACCAAACAGCCCAGAACCAGTGGAAGTGACTTGAAAAATGAGAAGTTGGGTTCGACATTCTGCAAGATCTGCTTTAAATTCATTGGTGTTCACTTAGCATCATTGGCTGTTTTTATTCAATCTAGTTGTACCAAACAACCTACTAATAGTACTAGTGAGTAGGCCTGTGTGAAGCAGCTAGTTTTTGCTTCGGATTCGGCTGATTCGAGGGACAGTGATTCGATTTAGTGATTAGAATCACTGTCCCGAATCGATTCAGCTGAATCTAATTTGGAGATTTGGATACTACTGAATCTCCAGATCAGCCAGGCCCATCCCTGTCCGCTGTCCCATCACAGCAATGGCTGCCCTGGCCACCCCAGCTCCTGGCATTTGGGGGGGGAAGCCCTGCCTCATCAGATGCTGCCAGGCAGGGGGGCAATCCCCGCTGCCCCCCAGTGCTGTCCCATACTGCATGGGGTCTCTGCACAAGCCCTCATAGCCCTGAGGCCACTGCAGGAGCAGTGAGTCCTGGGGGTTTTCTTGTTTTTTGTTTTGTTTTGTTTTTTCTTAAAGGGCCAGAGCTGGGGTGGGCAGAGCAGCCATTGTGGGGGAGGTGGAGGGCTCATGGCAGAGCCCCCCAGGCAACATGGGGTAGTGGGGGGGGGAGGCAGTAGGGATTGCCGCCGCGCCCCCTCCGCCCAGCAGCACCCAGTGAGCGGAGGGTTTTTTTTTAAAGTACCTGGAGCTGTGGCAGGCAGGGCAGTCATGGGGGCACTGGGGGAGCAGGCAGGGGCTGGGGGCTGGGATGGATTCTCCCTCAGTCCCTCCTACCCTGCCCCCTCCTTACTGGCTCCAAGTCTGGCTGCAGCTCCCAACTGCAGCCACTGGGGACTGTTCAAATCATCGAAGATCTCCAAATCTTTTCCAAAGATTCGGAGAGCTTCAAATCATTTAGGACCTTTTATTTGGTCCCCTGATTCAATTCAGATTTGGAGATTCAGCCACCAAATCAGGCCAAACCTCCTCTGAATCAAATCACCACCCAAAGCTTCATGCAGCCCTACTAGTGAGTAAATAGTGATATTCCCACGTTAAAAAAATAGTGCATAAGCGTCAAGACCTGACTTTTGACATGCTTGACTGTTTTTGTCCTTTATGGACCATATTGTTGTTAGCTATGTCTACTTTAACGTATTATCAAGGGTAGGCAGAAGTATTTTCTTGCTCCATCTTTCCATCCTAAACTTCCTCCTCAAAAAAGTCTAAAATATTTAGATTCTTCACTGTTGTTTGTTGATGGTGATAAATATGAAAAAGTGAAGAGCTTAAAAGTCAAATGCATAACTAATCTTGTAAGTGTAAACCTTTTTTTAAATTTTTTTTTATTAAAAAAACTAACAGACAGCATCTTAAGTGAATTTTACTTTTCTTGCTGTAGCTGGGTTGGAGTTTTGTTGCTTTTCTAACTTGAATGTGAGATCAATGTCCTCTGCAAGTTACCATCCTCTTTAAATTAACTTCCAAGAGAATTTAAATCAAAACCCACCAAGCAAGACTGAGCTATTGTAGGTCCAGTAAAAGGATATCACCCAGAACAATCCTTGCCACTCACATATTTCCTGAGCCACCTCTCCAACACTACTAAAATATGTTTTCAGAAGCTTAAGTTTAGAAAAACCATGTTCTCTGCTTGTGACAGATGCCAGCAAGTTTATTAGAACCCAGAGTGCAATGGATATGTTTGGTAAAAAGGGCAAAAGCTTTTTTTTGCACAGAAGCTCCAATGTGGCTGTTGGGCATGTTCCAGGGTTCAGCTGCCTGCCAAGAACTTGAAGCTCATTGCAAAGATCCAGGGCATTTAAAGTCTTCATCATGCTGTCCATTTCTTAAGACAGTGCATTATTTGTGTAATTCTTTGTGGGGCATTTTTAATTTTTCAGACAACTCCTTTAGAAAAATGGACAGCTATGGTGCTCTGTAAATCATAAAAATCTTTCTGTAGCTGGCTATGGCAGTATTAAAAATAACAGAAAAAATGACTTGATTCTTTTTAGTTTTAGTTAATTGTTCATCTCTGGCCTCTTAATCAAACCTTATCTTTTTATTTCAGACTCGTAAGTTGAGTTTTCCTGTGGAAAGGTAGCTTTGATTTTCCAGCTCATCAATTCCACTTTCCAGTCTCACTTCACTTAAGAATTTTGGAAGCAGATTATCATATGTTGGTGCATTACATCTGAATACTGCAGTGAGATTACAGAAAATATAAACATTCAAACACCAGTGAAAAATACTTCAGTTTCAATGCAGCAACTTCCAGCATCATTGAATAGGAGACTCAAATAATGTGATTTACATGAGGCAGAAGTGCTCTTTTGTTCAGATCTTGAATGCTCTTCTGAACAATTCTTGTTTGCTTTTCCTATTTGCCATGTTGTCTAGCTTTGATCTTTGAGATCATAGAGTGAGATTTGTATTTCTGTTTGCTCTTCAAGGAGAACTTCTGGCATTCCAGTGCCTATAGTATATTGTGTTCAAAGATCCAACAAAATGTTCTTTGATTATAACAGTGCCTTCTCTTGTCCTAGTTCTTGCTTCTGCGGAAACAAAATTAGCAGTCATTGTTGTCTCATTGTTGCAGCTGAGGATGATAAAATAATTCTTGGCAGCTTTCAAAGCCAGAGTTATTTCCACAAAATTTGAATAATTTCTTTTAGATTTTTTTGTCCAGGTAATGATTATTAATTTCCTTCAAGATGGAATTCATTGGAGATGCACTTTCATCATCAGAGAATGCTTTTTAAAATTTAACGTGTTTCACAGCTTTTCCAGAGCAGAAGGAATAAAACTTATCTGATCGTCCCAGGGGAACATTTTCTATTCCTTGTAGCCTGATCAAATAAAAAAGCATTTCTAAACAGCTTGCCAGCATTCCAGAAGATAATTAATTTGATGTTTGTATCATTTGTCAAAACACACCTGCACAATCTTACTTAAATCTCTCCACATATGATAAATGGTCACATGATCTCCTGAATTGTTATGTTTTGTTAGGCTATTCGGTAATTTTTTTCAGTTTTGAACTCTATTCTAAGATAAAGGAAAATCTCTGAAACTAAACTGCTTGCTGAAAAAGCAAGAAACAGAAACAGCTGAATCATTGACTCATGAATTTTTTCTTGACTATAGTGCTGTCTAAGTAAGGCTTGGCACTGATGTCTTGGAGACCCCAAATGCTTTCTATCACCATTTTATATGATGAATGTCTCCCTGTCAGTCAGGTGGGTGACAACAAGTTGGCAGCCAGGACTCTGGTCACTCATGGCCACGTTTTTCCTGGTAGAAAGCATTCTTTTCCCTTTGGAAAACTTTTGTAAGCGGGTAAGAATCCCTCCCACTGTCAGCATCTCCTTCCTTTCCCTTCCATGCTCAGCAATACCTCCCATCTCCCTGCTTCTCACTTACCGCTGCCGCTGTCTTGAGCTGACCCAGGGGCAGGGAGAGCTCCAGAACCACTCCTGTTCTGCTCCAGCGAGACTGTGCTGGGATCGGGGCTCAGCTGGGCACAAAGGTCATGGCAGGAGGGTTCCACTTCCCAGCCCGTTTACCTCAGGTGTTCCTCACCAGCCTGGGAGCAGGTACAGGGAAAAGGGAACTTCCCTGCTGGTGCCACTGTCCCCAGACAAGGCTGGCTCTCTATGCAACCCCCTGGCAACCCAGCTGGAGCAGGATAGTGGGATAGAAGTGGCCAAGACAACAACAGTGGTGAGGGGTTCTCCCTTAAAAGAAGTTCCCTGGCTGTTCCCACAGTGTGGTCTGCCCACCTATCTGGAGCAGAGAAACTGAGAGTGGAGGGTGCAGCCACCCCTACTGTGCTGGTCACTGCTCCTGCACCCCTGTTTTTAAAATCCTGGATCCACCTTTGGAACTGAATGTGTTGTCACCTTTGTGACTTTTTCTATTATTTGAGCCTGTCCAACAGAGGCAGCTCAGGCTTGCTTATATCTTGCCAGTGTTCTTCAACCTGGAACCAGTGACCTGACACCAGTACTGGGGAATGAGAGAAGTGGGAAATCTCTGAACCTATTCATCCCAGTGGATCCTCACTCAGACAGTGAAGCAGTCATGTAGTGCCAGTAGGGATAGTAGTTTGCCTCCCAGGATGACTCATGCTCGCCCACCCCCCATGGGTGAATTATGAAGGTCAGGTGACAACTGTTGGATTGTTTCATCCCTTTGTAAATGGTCTTTGAGCTTTCCAATACAGCATCAGGGCTTGGTCCTGCTCCCAGAAGAGTCCAAAGCGACACTTTAGTAGGTATGGGAATGGACTTTTAGTAGTGCCTGAGCCACAGCAATCCCTTTTTGAAAATTGTTTATTCCAGGTGGTGAAGAGAGAGCTAGAGAAGACACTCGTTATTGAAGATGATGTGCGCTTTGAGCATCAGTTTAAGAGGAAACTCATGAAACTGATGGATGATATTGAACGAGCACAGCTAGACTGGGAGCTCATGTAAGTGACGTTTCTTCTGAGAGCTTTCACTGCTGTCAACCAAATGAGAATTCTCCCTCTGCATCCCTTTTCCAATCCTGCGCATATTGAGTATTTTAACAATGCAAATGTAGCAGACCTCAGATCATAATTATAATTAGAAAAGGCTGCCTGTAATTTACTGAAAAAGCACACTGGAGGCATAAGTTTTCAGTCAGCAAATAGGTTCATCTTCAAAGGGGCTTGTGTGGATAAAGGTTTGATAAAGCACATTGCAGGTACTGCCCTCTTTAATGAAGAGCTGCATCTAGTGGTGTAGGAATGAGTTCAGGAAGAAGTTGAGTTCCCACTGAAGCATTCCCCCTTTGGCCTAAGAATACATGAGCTCACTATAAGGCTGGGAGAAGAACAGAGGGTTTAAATCCTTTTGTTTAGTCATATAAGAAAAAGCTGATTCCAAAAGAGGATCAAAGGGAACCCTGCAAGCTCGCCAGCAAATGTACTTTGCCAGAGACCTGTTCCAGCCTGAGTTTATTGCCAGTGATGTTCAGCACTACCAAGAGGCTCTGCATTAGGTCATTTAAAGAAAAAGCTGAAGACCTTGAAGAATTGTTCCTCTCTCGGGACGTTTTTTATCAAAGTCACTGAATTCAGTGTTCTCCATCACCCTAGACACATCCATACTTGAGTCCAGTACTTCTTGCGTACCATAGACGAGATTTGCTTTCAGATAAGTCATCTCTGTACTGTACCCCAACCTTTTGACAGTTGACTGATGGAACTATAGCCAGAAGCTCCTGGGAGTCTCCAAACAGTCCTCCAGTATTTCACCGGGTGTACTTTCAGTTCATAGTGGGTTGTATTCTCTGTGTTTCTCTGGATCCTCTGGACAAGGCCAGTCGCATGGTAGGAAATTCCACGAGCTGCATTTGGATTGTGAGGTGCACTTAAGTGAAATGACTTGTTTAGAGCAGGAAGGCCTGAGGTCCTAGGCATTGTACACTTGCACTGTGAAGCCAACCCTGGAAATAGGTCTTATATTCATTACCCTGGATTTCTGCCTTTCAGCTACATTGGACGGAAAAGGATGCAGGTAGAACGGCCTGAAAAGGCAGTCCCAAATGTAATGAACCTTGTGGAAGCAGATTATTCTTATTGGACATTGGGATATGTAATCTCCTTGCAAGGGGCTCAGAAGTTGATTGGAGCTGAACCTTTTAGCAAGATGCTACCTGTAGATGAATTTCTGCCAGTCATGTACAACAAGCATCCTGTGTAAGTAAATCATGCTTTTAGCTTGTGAAGTCTACCTGCTTTGTTTGCACTGTGTCTGGCTGTAGGATCTTGAATTGGATGCCATATTGCCATTTTTACAGTGTATCTCCATGTTGACCTGGCTGGTGGAGAAAGGGACTGGGTATTTTGGTCCTTGGATGTTGCCAGCTGTTACAAATGTTGGGCAAATTAATTGATATTTCTGTACCAGAGTTTCTGTTAAATGGGTGTAACAATGCCTACCTCAGAGAGGCCTTGTGAGACTGACTGATCTTTAGATGAAAGTAACTGTAGTAGTATGTGGTTATGGTTATTTAGGTGATACTTTATTTGGAGCCTCTAACTTGTTTGCAGGGCCTGGACAAGATCTCCAGGCAACCTAGAGCATTTTAAAAATAATGCCCGTGCATAAGAGTCCTTGCTGTTGTCTTTTGATTTCATTGTGCTACATTGTTTAGTGTTTTTTTTATTGCAAAAGTGTGTGTGTGTGTGTGTGTGTGTGTGTGTGTGTGTGTGTGTGTGTGTGTGTGTGTGAAGGAGTAGTCATGACTGTGAACCAACGTTCAGCCAGAATTGTAAACATTCTCCATTTGTTTGTGGAAAGTGTGCATTTTGTCATCTAGAGACAGTCAGGCTGTCTAAATATCTTGGAAAGTGATGTAAGTGTCAAGGGTCAGGAGGATTCTCTTTAAGGATGGTCTACATTTTGTAGAGTTTCTTTCATGTACCATAATGCTCCCACTAACTGTTTAGCTACCCACTGTGACATCTTACCAAAACAATTTGCAGTGCCACATCTATAGTCTCTCTTCTCAACAAGTAGAACTCTGCCCCTGTGTCCACACATTTTTGTCTTCTAAGAACATATCTAAGACAGGCCTTTGTTCTCCTTTTGACACCTCATGCCCATCATTGGATATTTAATTCAGTTGACATTGGCTGGGTGCATCATTTGGCCTTATCTGCACCAGTAACAGTTCCTCTGATGGTAGCAACTCAGGCAACTACTGGGTTGTCTAGACCACCTGTAAGCAAGGTTAGCCTATGTGTCACTTAGAACACCAGCAGCCAGTTGACAGTAGCATTTCCACTACTGTTAACACCAGGAAGCTTCACTAGGGATTAATGGGAGGCAATTTTAACACCATTGGTATAGCTACAGCCTTTTATGTCTGCCTTCTCTTAAGGGGATTTTTCAAAAGTATTCAGGAATAATCTTTCTTGATTCCCACTGAAGTCATTGGTATTGGTCTTAGTACTGGGAGACTTTCTGTTTTTACTTCAATGCAAACATTTCTTTTAGAAATCCCATAGACAGTTAATTTGGGAACTTATTGAAAAAATTCAGAAGCTGCATGTCCAAAGGCTTTCACAACTTGCACTGTCCCAGGGCTCGCCACTAGCTGGCAGTGTGGGGAGGCAGTCAAGAAGGCCAACCGTACCCTGTCGTGCATCCATAGATGCATCTTGAGCAGGTCCAGGGAAGTGATCCTCCCCCTCTATGCGGCACTGGTCAGGCCGCAGCTGGAGTACTGCGTCCAGTTCTGGGCGCCGCACTTCAAGAGGGA
>JAGPOW010001543.1:42735815-42752275 GCA_030014935.1 Caiman crocodilus
CTGACCCCGGTGCTCTTTCCTGCCAAGGCAGGGGGTCGGACTAGATGATCTGCCCAGGTCCCTTCCGACTCTAGCTACTATGATACTATGATACATTGCCATAAAAACTTCTCCAAATGAAGCCAAAAGTCAACTTTGCTTCCTGCCATTCTTGTCTCATAGCATGCTACCCGTATCTCACTCCAGAGAGGGTTAGTTCTTAACTGACAGAAGTGTCTGGTTTCTGAAATGCCTCAATGTAAGGTTGTCCTTATCTGACCATGTAAAGATAATTTTTTCCACAAAGACATAATTGTGCTCCTATCCTTTTGTACAGTTCAGTCTTAAATTATTTGCCCAGGTCCTGTGAGAAGGATGTAAGCTTGCCAACCTGTCAATGCTTAGTACACTGGCTTGTAAGCCATGAAAAGGCAAAGAGAGTCTAATGATGCTGAGCAAGTGTTGTTTCTGCTAGTAATATTGTTTTCTTATCTTCAGAACAAAGTACATGGAGTATTACACGTCCAGAGACTTGAAAGCCTTCTCAGCAGAGCCCTTGCTTATTTATCCAACCCATTACACTGGGCAGCCAGGTTACCTCAGTGACACAGAAACCTCCACTATCTGGGACAATGAGACGGTATCCACTGACTGGGACAGAACACATTCTTGGAAATCTCGGCAGCAAGGCAAAATCCACAGAGATGCCCAGAACAAAGATGCCTTGCCACCACAATCATCTCTTGACACATCATCATCATCAAGGGATGAACTATGACTCCCCAGTTTGCTGTGTGACTCTAACCACCGCTAACCCTGCCTCATACTTAAGGTTTCTCCTAGAAGCTTGTAGAGCTGTTAACATGGTCTCCATCTTTTCATCTTTAATGTAAAAGCAAATTGAGTTGAGCCTGGTCTCTTCTTTCTGGGTTTGGAGTTGAATCAAAATGTTCCAGGCTGCCAGAAGAACAGAGACTTCTAAAAAAGCATAACACAAACTGCAATCCATTCTTATGTGGACTTGTAATGTCAACACTTCCATGGAGCAATGAGCTGGCTCCATGGCTTGCTGCGTTTACATGAATAATCACAAAAATTCTTTGAATGACGACTTTCTACAGTTCCTTGTGTAGAATACTGTATTTATAAAGATTAATATATAGGGGCTATGAGCGGATAAGCATAATACCTTTTTTCATAGATGTTACTGTGCTGCTGCCTAACACTAACTGTTGTAGGTTTGTGGTTTTTGTAACTCCTTTCTCCAAAAGAAGCTGCAGCTGTGGTGTGTGTGTGTGTGTGTGTGTGTGTGTGTGTGTGTGTTGGGCTGGGGGGAGTTTCTTTCTTTTTTTCTTTTAAAAGGATCAGTCAAGATCAAAATGACTTTCCAAAGTGTCCGTCTCTGTGTTAATTTCAGCACTTCAGAGCAGTAATTCTCAGCTTTGTAATGTGGCCTTTCCCACCCCCCCCAAACTCCCTCGATTTTGAGGATTTCTTTCCCATAAATTTAGAAATCTCTGAATCCCATGCACCCAGGGAAAAAGAAGGGTGTTTGAAAACCCTGAAATCTGTGTACAGGCTCCAGAATCAAAGCTTTAGCTTGAGAACTGATGCCTTAGCTTACTAAAACTGAAAGCTATTTAAGGATCCAGTGTCCCTGTCACCTCTTACAAAATTTGCTTACTGAATAGTGAAGCAAAATCAGCAGACTTACTTCCTGTTCCTTGGATTTCCTTCCCAATTAATATATTTACCCCTCCCCCCCAAAAAGCTTTCACTCGCATATATGTCAGAAAAATATTTCTATGCATTTGGAGCTTAAACTACTTGACAGGATTCCTTTTAAAAGAAAAAAAATGAAAATGTTCAGTGTCAACTCTACAATTCATTGTTTGAGAGCCTCATTAGAATTGTATAATACAAGACAAAAAGGCAACTTGCCTTTTGAGTGTTTTTAAATGTGAGGAGCAAGCTTATCCTTTTTTGGATGAGTTCTTCTATACTCAAAATTGGCTAAAATGTCAGCATGGTAAATCATCTATTTTATAAAAGGGTCCCATAATTCAGGTGATTATATACTACATTACTTAGATTTAGCTGATGGTAGGTTAGATCTTTTTCTATACAAGATGAAGAACTGAGGAAAAAAGACCTCCTGGATTTAAAATTATTTAGATTGTGTCAGCTGCTGGATGATCTGTACATTTGAGTGCACGCTTAGTTTTAATTTTGTGGAGGTTTTTTACTAAATGCTGATAATGTTGTGCTCTTTTCTAAAAGAAAACATATTACTTCCTATCAGCAGGTCTGATAATACATAGATCTCAGATGCAAGATGTTTGGCTATGTGTAGTCTTAATTTGCATGGCATGATCTCTGATTCTTGAATTCCAGCATGGTTTCCTCTGACTGGTGACTGACCAAGGATTGAATTCACCACACTGGTTTGAGATCAACTCCAATGCAGCAACTAAGGTATTTCTCAACGAAAGGAAAACTCAAAAATGCATTTTGGAGTATGTGAGCTCTCACTGGGGGAAATGGGAAACTTGAACTTGACTTTCCAAGGAAGCCAGTCCCATGATGGAGTTGATTTTGTCTACATCCAGGTCACACAGTGCCCAATCCCTAAGCTTCAGACATATCTGAAACTGCCTGATGCAGTCTAATCAACCTTTTTAGACTCAAGTCATCCCTTGGAAAATATCATCTCATTTTTTTTGATTGTGGGAAAAATAGAGCAAATCTTCTCTTGTAAAGACCTCAGCCAGACTGTAACAGGTCAGAATATTTTTGACACTGTTATTTCCTATTTGAAATATCTGGGTTTATCACGTGTAGGTGTTTGCACAACTAACAGTGGTAATATTAAGAGTCTCCCTCCAGCACCCTAAAAGTATCTTCTGGCACCTTGGTTGAGAATTGCTGACATGGGGCATAAGAGTAGGGGGTCTTCCCTGGGCCTTTAGTATATGATTTTGGAGAGGCAGGGGATTCCCCTTTGTGAGAACTCCATTGCCATAATCAGGTCTTTGTTTTCCAGACAGCTGTGCTTGCATCAGTTCCACTTACAGCCTTGGGCAGCTAGCAGGTGTCAGCATTCAATAATAAACTGCTTGCTTTGTAGTATATTTAAAAAAAACGAAAAACATTAAAAGGATTTATTTGAAAAACTTAATCAAATTGAAGTTAGTAGTCTTTCTAATCATCAGAAATGGCTTCATCTTGACCTGAGTGAAATAAGTAGGAAACTTGATGTGATCTTCAGTAAGGGAAGAAGGAGGCATTTTTGTGCCATCCTCGTTTTAGCAGCATTGAACCAAAATGTCAGTTTGGAACCCTAATGGGAGTTGAAACTAATGGAAGATATAATGGCCTCAAAAACAGGGGGGGGAAACCATGCAGAATTCAGCTTTTTTGCATATAATTGTGGGCATGAATATGGCGTCACAAATATTTCACTGAATTTCAGATTTCCCTCAGAGATGGGATGCATTTTGAATGTAGGTGGCTTTGCATAGGAAGTGTATGGAAATATTGAGATATGCACCTTTTACACTGGGACCATCTCAGTTCCCTTTAGTTTCAGAGGTAAAGCTGCCTTTGATGGAAACATAGGATAGGACACGTTGCTGGTCAGACACATCTCCATTGTATATGTTCAGTACTGGCGTGTTCTGGTCTTGGTGACAGTAAAGAAAACAGCAGCAGAGTGTTAGAGAGAGACGGATGTCTTAGTGTTCTGTCTACCGTTCTCTAGGACAGTTATTTCCAAATTTTTTGCAATGGCCACTGTCAACTTTCAGTATTTTTTCACTCCACCTTTTGCTTTTATCATTAAACTTTTACTTGGCAAGGAAGGCGGTCTTGTGCAGTTGTGGATCATGTTTTGGAAGCCATTGCTCTAAAATAAGTGTTACTTCCTCTGAATATAGAAGCTGCTGTTGTGAGTACATATAAGTCCAACATAACTCTTATTCCTTCCTTAGCCACTTACCTAATATAATTTTGTTTGATGATTAGGCCTGAAGTGTCATACAGCCATAACCACAAGTTGAATCAAGGGTTTATGATGAAGGCTTGAACAAGCAGTATGTTGTAGTATAGTGTACATCGAGATACTGCTTTGCAAGCTAGGTGTCTGTCTCACAGGCTGATGTTGAACACTTCTTGGTAGTGTATATGTACACTACACTGTAATGTATATGTACATATACACATACCATATACATATAGGCATTTGTGTACTAGATAGCTCAAAAATGTACAAATGCACAGCCCAAGATGGGGCAGCGGGGGTGGAAATTGGGCCCCCAGGCACTTCAGGATGAAATTCGGAGATTGAGAGTGACTGCCTTCACTGAGGGTGGTTTTGAAGCAAGTAAGTAAACAACAGTGTCTCTGGCTACGACACTCCCCCTTGGAATTGCATGCATTGGGGCTGGTGGAGCTTCACACAGTTTCATCCATTTTCTTATGGGCTTGAGTGACAGGCAGGTAGGGCTGGGGCATCTGTAAGGGCTGCATAGGCAAGAGATGAAGCATGGCAAGGGAATGTATTGGAATGAATGGCACACAGCAGGCAGAAGGACCCTGGGGGTGCCATGTCAGCAGCCCCTGCTGCCATGTGCTGTCAGTGCCCCTGCAGCCCCTGTAGGCTGGATCCCAACTCTTAGTGGGCTGTCGGCTGTCAACCCCTGTCCTGAACACCAAGATTCTATGGATAGGTTTCATGATGTAGAGATAGTTGATCCCCCAGTTCCTGCACAGCAGGAGATGATGTCAACAAGGAACGTCTGCTATTTTGCATGGATGTAGGACATTGATTCATGCCTCTTTTAAGCTTGATTCTATAGCTGTTACTCAGTGGGAGTTTTGCCTAAGTAAGGCCAGCAAGGTCAGGCTCTTAGTGAACATCACTAGTTTGGGTGTACTAAATACGTTTGACTGAACAGAGAAAACTGCCTGGTCATTTCTTTGTCCATGATGTAAGTACCTGTCTTGCAAAATATACAGCATACACAGTAACCTATGGAGCACAACTGAGCTCACTGTTCTGTATCAGGTCAGATTTTTTCCACTAGGGTCTGTTCATTGTGCTGGAGAGTGTGAGGCCCCTGTTTTGGAAAGTAACATTTTAAAACTCAGGCTACGTGGTGCACACAGCTGCATTTGCACGTAAAAGACTTCACATGGAGAAAGGAAATGAGGCCTATGGGATAACATGTGATAGATAAATATGAAACTGTTAGATGTGTGAGAGGAAGAATCTTATTTTTTTTAAAATTATAGTTGTTTTTAGTGGTTAAGGCACTACTGCTTTAAGAACCTACTGAAAATAGAACTTTTAATGATTCTTGAAAATTGTCTGTTCCTTAATCTTAGTACAAGGAAGTGAATGAAATGGGAACTTTTAATGCCAAAAAATGTACCATTTAACACACAAAAGCACTTATTCTGTGGACATTTCATTAGGGAAATCCTACAGTGTGTCTCCACCTCTTACTGCAGAATGACACTGATTCTTCCTATAATTCTACCTAGTTCATCTACTACCCAAGTGGGAATGGGAACGTCTCCAGTGATGATGAAGTGCCAGTATCCACTATAGAAACATTTCTACCTGAGAGAAATGTTACAATCTGTGCATTCTCCTTTGCCTGAGGAAAGGCAAGTGAACCCGAAAGCTTGCAAATAAAGACATTTATTGCAATTACATAGCTGGTCTAATAAAAGATATCACTTCTTCCAAGAGTTTGCAATATCCAATATAACTACTTTTTTCACCTTCCCTTTTTCACTTCCTTATAACTTTTGAACAGTTTTTCTTTAAAGATAAAAACTGCTCATGCTTCATCTTACCAACAAGTAAATACTATTTTTGGAAATTATAGTGAGTTTAGTTTCATTGTTTTGGTATCCATATGTGTGTGTGGGGGGGGGGGGACTCTTTCCTGTATGTTGCCGTTACAATTCATGAAACAGAACTGAACTAGCTGAAACTAGAAACAAACTGAACTTGTTCTGTAGCTTTGAGGCATATGGGCATTCCGTTTAAACATATGCTTAATGCTGCTTATTACACAGCCATCAAGATAATGTGCAAGTCTTCTGGGCCTGGAACTATGGTTCTGGTCATATACAAGGACCTTTGTAGTACACAAGTTCATCAAGGCTGAGCCCTTTTGCAGGGTTCTGCTAGCTAGGCATAAGTATATGTATTTGGAAATTGTGAGTGGGTTCAACAACCAGGCCACACTTTAGTAAACTGAATTTTGAGATGACTTGGGAGTTTAACATGTACACTCCAGAAACTTCAGAGATGAGAAAGGGACACTATGTGCTGGGAACAGAAGAAAGAGAAGGTTGACAATTTTACACATTCCAAAACTAGGTCTTACTTGGTAAAGGTGTGTTCCTGCTGGGAGTCTGTACCTTGCTCAAACCTTGGTTTTATGTATATGTATATGTATCCTCCATAATAGCCCAAAAAACTTTGGAGAAAACTCATTGAAAATTGTTGGGTATTAGTTTCTCTGAAGAGTCTGGCAACAACAAACCCATAATAAACTCAGAAGTAGGCTGCTTGTTCTCTATGGTTCTCTATGCCTGCTTTCTGTCACACAAATACCAACTGTTATCTGTGAAAAATGGGATGAGGAAAAAATCATTTAAAAAAAAACAACAAAAAACCACCCTCTATGTTCTTAGTTTCCTACTGCAATCTTCTGAGCAGCAGTTTGGAGCCCTGACACCAGAGTCATTCAGTAGCTGTCTGGTTTCATTCAAATTATTTTCTCTTTCCCTAGCAATGTCTCAACACCTGACAGCTGCTTGAACATTCCAGGGCCAGCCACATGAAAAAACACCAGCTAATTCCTAATGTTATCGTAATTTTGGTAAAATATTAAAGGAATGTTGAATCGAAGGTATGAGGAAGAAAAAGTAGCAATAGGGTTGAAAATAGATCTTGCTAAGAAGCATTCGGACTTTTGAAAAGAGATCTTGTTCATGAGAGAATAACTTTTTTAAAAGACTACCTTTAATAGGAATTTGTAGCTAATAAATATTTTGCTGCCTTAAAGAATAGAAAAATACATGTTTTAACTGTATACATTTGGTCATCTAAAAGTCCAGGTTCTACCACCATTAATACATTGTGCGGATGCATGTCTATGCTTTATGTAACGTGCTGTATGGATAAAAACCAAAACTGACCAAACACATTTGTGCACTGATTCTGCTAAAATACAATGAAAATGGAACATCTTTTGTACATGTGTGTAAACTAAGGACACATTCTGAGTCTTTGTTTGGAACCGACCGTCTTCACTTTTGAACAAAAGCACAATTTGGAATTAAGATATTCAGACCAGAGAGAGCAGGTTGCTATTTAAAACAGAATAATTATTTATCTAGTGCAAAATACTAGGACTTTTTAGGATACTCACTGATATCTCAAGTCTTTTCATAGTTCTTTACTAAGGTATTGTAGCCCCAGATTTGAAAAAATAGTACTGCAGAACTGGTAAAACACTCTCCAGAGCTATGTAAAATTCATTATCTGAGTTTATTAAAATAAACATTAATATTTTAAAAAGAAAATGCAAGTGTTGCTTACAATTCAATATTTCATTTATGGCTTTTAGTTAAAAACTTCAATGAAGCTTGTGTTCTGGAGAGATTGGCATCACAGAGTTCAGAAATGCATGTTTAAAGTTTCACAGAAAATACCAGATGTGGAAGCCTCTACAGAAGGTTAAATGCCTTATTCCATCTGGAAGGATGTACCATGTCAGGAAATTGCTTATAGACTAAGGGCAGACATTCAGGAGAGTTCAAAATGGCCATCTAATCTAACTTAATTTGCCCTGGGTGTGGACCTTGCATTCAAACCCTGTCTCAGTGATTGGAAATCAGTCTAAACCTGTAACAGTAGAAAAGTTCTGCAATGCAGACCAGTCTAAAAATAGCGGGACCTGGTCTAAGACAGATCTAGATGAATGTACTATCAGACTTTCTCAATCTAGGTTAGACCCCAGTGTGGGTATAGTTACTTGCACAGCCCTGGCACTGGGCTATTTTTACCCCGCTCCTGCCACAACTCCCCATTGCACAGACTGCTCTAGTTGCCACCATTATCAGTGTTCACCACTGCCGAGAGCTGAGCAAGTAAGTATGGGTGAGGGAAGGAGTCAGGGGGATGGGGCTGCAGGTTCGCCAGAGGGCTGGGGGCTAAAAATAGACCCTGGTCCCTGCAAATCCTCCTGATCCTGCCAAACCTTCCTGGACCCAGGAGCCCCCTGCAGATCCCACCTACCCACTGATCCCTCCTGTGGAATGTGCCTGCCCCCCCACCCTCCAACAGGTTGTGCCTACCCATCCCCCCATGGATTGCACCTGCCTCCCTACCCTCCCACAGATTGTGCCTGACCCTCGGGCCCCCACACATTCCCCTGTGGATTGCATCTGCCCTCCCACTCCCCCTCTGCAGATCATGCCTCCACCCCCCCATCCCTCTGCAGACACCACATGCCCCCTGACCCTCTGCAGATGCCCCCCTATCTAGGGTTACCATCCATCTGGGTTGGGAGTGAGGGGCACCAGCAAGGCCACCAGCAGAGCTGGCAGGAACAGGGGCCTGTGGGTCAGGAGTGCAGAGCACCGATGTGGCAGGGGGTTGCGAGTCAGGTGTGAGAGGCACCAGCAGAGAGCAGGGAGCTGTGGGTACAGAGTAAGGGGCACTGACAGGGCTGGGGGGATGGGGCTGCGGGTTGGAAGTGAGGGGCAACAGGGAGCTCTGGGTCAAGAGTGAGGAGCACCAGCCAGCAGGCATCTGAGGTGGGAAAGGGGCTGTGGGTCAGGAGTGAGGGGCACTGGCAGGGCTGGGGGGAGGATATATACCCCTTCCCCTCCCCTACCAGGTGTCCTCTTTTTTGAAACTGGAAATATGGTATCCCTCCCACAGATCGTGCCTACCCACGTTTTTCCCCTTATCCCTCCCAACCCTTGTACCTGCCCGCCATCCTTCACATGGACTGCACCCACCCCAACACCTCCCACGCATGCTACCCCCCCGTCCCTCTGGCTCATCAAGCCTGCCCCTGCATCTTCCATGAATTGTGCTTGCCCCCCCCACCCCATTCCTCTCCCATCCCTCCCACAGATCATACCTGACCTCCTAACCCACCCTGGGAATCATAGCTGCACCCCCACCATATTGCACCCGCCTCCCTTCCCCCTGCAGACACCACCTGCCCCCCAATCCCTCCTGCTCATCGCACCTGCTCCCCTTTTCCCTATGAATTGCGTCTGCTCCCCATCTGCCCAAAGATGCCTCCTGCTCCCCATTCTCCCTACAGGTTGTGCCTGTCCCCCATCTCTCCTGCAGATCCTGCCTGCACCCCAATCTCCCCCAGCATGCTTGTCTCCCAACTTTCCCCACTAGCCTCCCCATCCTGCCTTACATTAGGTGGCTTTTTTTTAAATGCAATTTAACCTCCTACTAACCCTCCTGGATGTCTTTACTTAGTTGTAACAGATGCATATAAAGAAGGCAGTGGCTGTAGCTTCGTCAAAATATTGCTACTAATATATAAGATCTGTGGTCATTTTGGACACTGTAATAAATATGTCTGTCTTCTCTTTTTTTTAAACAAAAGGTAATATATTTACCTCTCACAGAAACAAAAATGCCTGTGTGGACTAGTGCAGGTAGAGCTCTGCACCTGTAGAGTGATTGCACGTTAAAAAGAGGTACGTCAGGGAATCTGGAGTACTTGCAACTGTACATGCAAAAGGTCTCGATTCCTGTTAAATAGATTAGCTAAGCATAAGGAAAAACACAATGTAGTGGCATTAAGACAGGGACAAAGTCCAGAGAAATAGTATTTTTGAGATTCCTTGCCTTTTTTGTTAACAAAACATGACATTCATCCAAAAGCAAGCATGGCCCAATATCCTAATGCTCTTTGGAAAAATCCCAAAATGTATTTTCTGGCTTTGAACAAGTGCAAAATAGTTTGTCAGCTGTGTGAAACAAACACACACAATTGCATTTTCTGTTGTGTTTTGAAAGACAAGTGTTTTGAGAGGGCATCAAGCCTTCTTTTTCACTGACACGAATGCCTCTCAGAGGCAGCAATTGTTAGACAGGATGATAAACTAGCAACCTTTTAGCTCATCCACACCCTTTGGAAATTGGTGTTATCATTCAGCTAAGGGCTGGTTGTGTCGTCCTGTTCAATTCAGGTGAAATTTTATTGCGATTTTTCTTCTCTAGTTCATAAAAAAATAAATTTTCAAGTCCTTGTTGTAGTTAATACTGGCACAAAGGAGAAACGTTTTCCTAGGAGGAGAGTTAGTTTACAAGGAATTCTTAAGATGAGGTTTATTGTTCCAATTTTCCCTGTAAAAATGACCTCGCCTTCCTAGGCTAATGTGCAAAAAAATATTTTCATAGTCTAGACTGTCCCATAAGTTTTTTGCCGTCCACCTCTATACTAACAGAGGGAAAGAGATGTTTCTATCTGTATTATAGTGAATGCTCACTTTGCATTCCAGGTTTGAATACTGATACATTCATCTGCTGTGATTTTGTAATACTGGATGGTATCAAAGGTCCATATCAAAATCGAATCTCCTTTGTGTTAGCTCCTTCTCTTCAAAATGCGATTTTGCTGTGTCTGTTACTCCAGCACCCCCGCTGGGCCATCCTAGGGAGTGTCAGGCTAAATTGGCTTCTCTTTTTCATTTGTCCAAAATCCCATGGTCCAAAAATTAAAGAAGGCTTTTTTCGTAGCATGAAGTCAAAATTCACCTGGCTGTTCATGCCATAGAACACATTAGCGTTGTCTGGGAAGACTAACTCTGCAGAAAGAGGAAATAAAAGAAGTGTTAATTGCTGTACTATGGATAACAGCACTACAAGCAAGCACAGAAAATTTGTGAGCATTGGGAGGTGCATTTTGGCTATATACATGCCCCTTTGAAGTCTAATTATGTTCTTTCACATGATTTTTACTAGTTATAACATCTACTTTTCCATCAGCAAAAGTATGCGAAGATGTAGTACCATCCAAATTCATGCATCTGGAAGTTTGATAACACCAGATTTACCCGTGCACTAAATGAATCAGTTTTCTGGGTCTGAGATAATTGACTACATACAGTAGCATAATGTATACACACATGGTTTTAAATTTAGGTTGAAAGGCAATTATTAGACTTGCTTTCTTAATGCATCATTTCCATGTGTGGCTTTGTAGAGCTTGCATCTGTTGGGTCTTTACCTATTCAACAAATAGGTCAAGACAAATTCTTTTACATTCAGCTGAGACAACCCCTTGACCTCACCATTCACCAAGAGCAGGGGTTGAACCTTACCTTTCAGAATCAGAATAGATTGCTACTACATGAGCTTACAGATAACTGTCTGCTAGCAATGGGAGAGAGCTGTTTTCCAAAAAGGTGTGTACGGGGAAAGGGAACAGAGGGGGATTGGGTTGCTGGGTCCCAGAGGTGAGCAAAAGGAAGCCTTGTTTAGCCTGGCTTTTACCCCTCCCTTTATAAACTCTTTCACTTTAATGGTTCTGACAGAGCCCTGTTAAGTCCAGTGCAGGGCCTGATACTGTTGCTTATTTGATGGTGGTGATATTTTGGCCTCAGAATGGTCAGTGATTTATGGTAGACTCTCCTGCCACAGAAGATAATAGGCAGGCTTAGGGCTTGCAAAACACTGTGAGAGTAAAATGCATCGAGTAGTCCTCTGTGAAGGTAAAGCTATTATATGAGTAATGCACTGTATTTATACAGTGCATTAGGACATACAATACATCTATGCAGGCCCAATAGGGTCTTTGAACATAAGTATGGCTTTTGTCATTACAATAGTACAAATAAATAGTAAAGTTTAACATGGGCATGCAAAAACTCAAACAGCTGATGGGCAGGATCCCATGGAAAGTAAGTTTAAAGGAATAGGGAGAAGTTGGTTGTACCTTAGAATATTAAGGGCACTAGGATATGGCATCCCTGTATGAGGAAGGTTAACAATCACGTCAACAGGCTGGCTTGGCTAAACAGCAAATGCTTCTATGACTTGAAACTTAAAAGGAATTTTGCAAAATGTAGAAACGTAGCTACAATACAACAGATGAAAATAAAGGAAAAATTCAGGCAGGCCAGGGCACTGCAAAACAGCTAGTATGAGTCAAAAAGCAACAAAAAGATGTAAAGTTGGATGTAAAAGACCAAAGGAAGTGTAGGCCCATTACTGCTTGGGGAAAGGGAACTAAAATTACACAATACGGAGAAGGTGAAGTGTTTAATGACTTCTTATTTCAGTCTTCATGAAATTTGTCCTAGAAATCTCAAGGAACTGAGCATACACTTAGTAAATCTGTAGATGACACCAAGCTAGATAGGATAACAGAGGCTCTAGAACAGAGGTTCTCAAACTGTGGCCCACAAGCTCCATTCAGGTGGTCTGCAGAAAAGTTGCGGAACAATCGAGAATAGCTGTACTTGTAAAGTCAGACTACTGATATTAAAATATGAGTTGTGCACTTTGATTTGTAGAACAAAAAAAGTTTATTAAGTGGTCCACCAAGACCCTCAGCAATTTTCAAGTGGTCCATGAAAAAAAAAAGTTTGCCAACCACTGCTCTAGAAGATAGGTTCAGGATTCTAAATGACCTTGACCAATTGGAAAATGGTCTTAAATGAAATAACAATATGGTAGTAGAACACAAGCTAAATATGAGTCAACAGTATAATACTATTACAAAAAAAAGAAAAAGAACAATAGCATATACTACATGTATTAAATTATACTGAGCATTGGTGAGGCCTCAGCTGGAGAACTGTAGCCAATTTTGGGCATCATGCTTCATGAGAAACAGACAAGTTGGAAAGAGTCCAGAGAAGAGCAACAAAAATGAGGAAGGGTCTAATATTTTCCTACACAGGAAAAGTTGGAAGAACTGGATTATTTTATCTGGAGAGATGGAGGGGGTTTTATAAGTCTTCAAGAAGGGTTGTTATTTATAAAGAGGATCTATAGTTTTCTGTGACTATAGGGTGGTATAGTAATAGGATTAAATTCCAACAAGGGAAATTTAAAATGGGCATTAGGAAAAACTTCCTAACCCTCAGGTGGTGAAGTAATGAAACAGATTACTGAGAGAGATTGTGGAATCTTTGTCATAGGTAATAGGTAAGTAGTTTTTAAATGCAAATCAGACAACTATTTGTCTATGATGTTTTAGATAATGATGATCCTGCCTTAAGCAGAAGATTTGGACTAATAACCTCCTGAGGTCCGTTCCAGCCTGATTTTTCTATATTTCTATGTTTGTCTGTAAAAGCTAGACCTAAATTAAAACTTGACTAGTCTCTTCTCAGGTAGATTTGACTATACAAAAGGACTGTTTCTCATGGCAAGCACTGCACCATCTTCAGCACTAAGCATGCTGCCAACACTTTATATACTGAGCCCTAATAAGGTACTTCATGGAGAAAAACTATCTGGAAAGCAACCAGGGAGCTATGTGTGCAAAACAGCATACTAGCAGGAAAGAGAACCTTCCAGGATGAGCATGTTAAGGATTTTTTCCTCCATAAATATCTTCCCAGTGTAGCTGTCCCAGGAATCTTTACAGCAGTCTAGACTAATTTGACCATCACAATTCTAAATAAATCCTTCCTGTGCAGTCATGTAATGTCCTGTGGGACTCATCCCGTGCTGGGGAAGGGGAAGGATGGAATGTCTGGCATGTTGTCAGACGGTAATGATGACATGGTTGTCAGAGATATGCTGTGCAGCAAGAGAGAACAATCCTAGGAAAGGATTCAGAGCTTTCCTAGTGCAGTGATTTCCTGCGAGAGGTTATAGCTAAAAATATGAACGCACAACACTGACATCTTATTTCCATATTCCTTTTGCATCAGTTCCATTGACAAGTTGAAACAAGCTGCTTTACATGGCAGGCTTGGAAACTAGTAGGGTTCTGAAAAGCTTGTCTGGACTCGTTCTGCTTCTTCCATCCATCACCAATAATAAAGATTCTCTGCTCGGATTGAACAGGGAGACGCTCAGTGCTGGCCACCCGCCTGTCCCTGGGCTAACCCCCTCCCCCACACCCAGCCAAACTTTCCTGCCATTTCTTGATGATAAAAGTATGAAAGTTGATACTAAGGTGGGAGGCTGCCCATTGCTTGTCCTGTTGACAAGGGCCTCTGAACATACTCCAACCTCCCCTTACACATGTTGCACGCCTCACAGATGTTTCTCAGCTAGCCAGCACTGGTTCCCGAGCTCCAGAGCCTCACGTGGGACTCTCACTCCCCACTAGAGCTGGTGGTCCCAGCACTCTCATGCGGGGCTCATTCTTATGTACTTTTGCTCCCCCTTCATGGCCACTCATCTCTCAGCCCTTCACTGGGACCACTCTTCTCACTGAAGCCGCACGCAGCTCCCTGCTGTGACCTCAGGTCTCTCGATGAGCCTGGGTGCTGCTCCAGGTCCCTCCCCTGACCTGGGCCCTGCCTCAGGACCCCTGGGAGCCTGGGCTCCCCCTGCATGATCTCAAACCCACCAGGGATCTGGGGCTCGGGTTAGGAGGTGCCCCATACTTGCCTTTCACTGGGGAAGGTGCGTGGCCTGGCATTTCTGGGGGGCTATCCCACCACAGGTAGCCCCACCAGGCCTTCCTTCCCCAGCAGGGTGCAGTTTTCTGTCATGTCCAGGACACTGAGGCCTCCTTCTTCCCCACAACCTCACCTTTAGCTTGAAGCTGTTCCAGGAGCAGCTTCTCAGCCTGATGTTTCCTCCTTCTCTCTCAACAGCCCTCTGTGGTCCAGCCTATGTACCTGGACCCTAAAATGCCCACCCTAATCAGGCACCTGGCTGCTGACTGTTTTCAGCCCTTAAAACGGCAAGCACCCAAAGGTGCACTACCATACTGACCTTAATTGCTAAGGTTGTGGAAGGTATATGAAAAGAGAAGAGAATGCCATTTGCTTTTTTGCACTAATATTGCCTTTCCAGGGGCTTATAGGAATAGCATTTCCCTTTCATTCAGCAGATAAAAAAGACAGGGTTCACAGAGAGCCTTTTGTTGCTTTAATGGGACTATTCAACAAACGTGAGGTAGGTGTGTGAGTAGAAGCTGAATCGGAGCCTAAGAAAGAAGGTATAAAAGTGCATTGTCTGCTTCCTAGAAAAGGACTTTGAATATTAGACTGCAGGAGAGTCTAATATTAGTCTATTCAGTTCTCCCCTTGAAGTGGCCTCCACTGCACCTTGCATTTAATATTTCTGGCATACAGTGGATAAACAACAGTAGGAGAGTTTCTGGCTCATTAAGAGCAAGGGCCCAAGCTAGAACCTAGGTCCTATTCCCAGCCAGGCCAGCATCCATCTCACTCAGCCACCCACCCTCTAGCTTGTTTGCCTCATGGCCCCACATATCTCCCTTCTGCAGCTACCCAGGGGACCAGCTTCAAACATGCCCAGCTGGAGCACAGCCCTACCAAAAACTGCAGTTGTGTTTTTGTGGCCATGTTGTTTAGGCACATAAAGTGAAATGGGATATAGCCCGTTCACCTGCATGGGCAATAAAGCAACCACACTAATTTCATACATCTAGTAAACAACTTCCTGGAGAAGATTGAAGTTGAAGTCAAGAATGTAATTACTCAAAAGGGGACAGGACATATCGTAACAAAAATTGGCTTCAGCTAATACTGCACCAGAATTAATATTGTTACACTAAGTTTACACAAATAATCACAAAAATTCCTGGTACAGAAGTCTTAGATTTTTTTAAGCAGGATGGATTTCAGGGAATGGTTCTGGATTGTGCCTTCCCATTCAGTGTACAGGTTGTGCTCCCAGCTATTTCTTCTTTTTCATTTGGTCCTGACTTCAGACAGCCTTTCAGCTATAGCTCTCTAATTGTAAATCTTCCCCAACTGTACCCATGTAATCCCAAAGGGGAGAAGAGGTGTGCTCAATCATATTAGGTATAAAGGTGCTGAAGGGTTTCCTCAGAGCTTGCAAGCTCAATCAGTGTATTTGCACTCTCAGGACAAGGATCTGCAGCAGGCTGTGTAATGCATGCACATGATTGGAGAGCTGTACCTCCAGGGTGGGAAGCCTGGGAAAAAAACAGGAGAGAGGGTAGCTGAAGCTGTGGGGAGAAGGGCTGCTTCTGAGGGGGCTGCTACCAGGACAGTTGCTTCTGAGAGGATGACTGGTAGAAGAATTGTGACTGAGTGAGCTGCTACTGAGGGCAGAGGAGCCCCCAGCTAATGAGTACCCAGGATTGCCTGGTATCCTTTACTGAAGGAGCAGGGGTTGTGCAAACAGGTTCCCCTCTCCATTCTTAAGATCCCTGGGTGCAGGAAGTCACTGGAGGGAATCAGGGGCAGGGGTTGCTAGAGGGTTTTCTGGGAGAGCTAGAGAAATCATCAGGGAA
>JAGPOW010001543.1:42752375-42820533 GCA_030014935.1 Caiman crocodilus
CAGGCATCCAGGAAAGACTGGACAAGGGAAGAAACCCTGGTCTCTGGAGCAGCCACACCTGAGGTCCTGACAGGTACCCCCATCTTCTGTTCAGATGACAGCATTGCCACCCCTCTTCTGAGGCAGAGGGAGCACCGCTCCCCGGGGCTCTGCTGCAGCCTCTCCACAGCAGAGCTACTTTGCTGCAGGTAGAGTGGTTCTGTGGAGACCTGGCTGACTAAGTGTATATACCTGTTATATATCTATTATAAGTTGCCTGAGTGTTAAAGCTGATAACATAATTGTTTTTGTTATAGGATAAGTATTTGCTTTATCTATTGGTATAGATCATTATTTAATTAATTGAAAATATTTTGTTTGTTATTTGAAATTGTTAATCTCTCAGTTATTATTGTAAATAATAAATTACTATAAATAGTTATTTAGTGTGTGGTCTGGTGCAGGAAGGACTGCAGGAGAGCACTCCAATGAGTAGTGCTACCAGCCCATAGACAGAGTGGGAGTAGACCAGACCTATTGGCACCCAAGGATCCCAAAAATTTGGACCTGGCTGCGGGCAGCGCTGCTGCCAGGGTCACATAGGTAATCAGGAGGGAGATCTACTTAAACTGACTTGGAGAGGAAAAAAATCCACTGGTTCTAAAATGGATTCATATGCATTTTCTTCTGCAAACAACATGAGTACATTTTAACCTGCAAAAAGTTTTGCTTTCTTACCTTTGTCCTCTGAGATGACCTGAACAAGTTCATAATCCTCAAAATCATCAGGGTCTAAGTTGTGCTTTGACATAACTCTCTGAATGACAGCTGGAGTCTTGTCTTGGCAAGTCAACTGGAAAAGGAATTTTGCAATGAGTGATTTTAATGCTTTGTTTATCGAGACACCATTATTAAAGTCTGTTTTCAGTTTACCTTTGGATCTGGGTGTAAGTTTCAGAGTAGTGAGAAAATGTCGTGTTTTTGTAATTACATTATAGCTACTGCTGAGCAGAAAAATGTTGTACATCTGACATTCTATTATTTTTTGTATTAGAAAAGATAATACACTAGCTGAGGCAATAGTAAATCATAGTGATTCCCTCAAGCACTCATTCTGAGAGATGAAATGTCATTCTTCCTGGTCATACCCTTCCACATGAATAGTTGTCTTACAGGTTGCTCACAGGCATCAACTGATTTACAGTCTAAGGCGACTTTCTTTGACACCTATCAAATTTGTTGGCCATGTTTCTCATTTCCAGTCTGCTGTGGAAGCATAATGTGTTCTGAACAAGCACAGGACTTGATGCAAATTCTTTTGAAATCATCAGAAAGATTCTTGCTACCTTCAACAGGATTTGGGTCAGACCCATAGTTCATTTGCAGTTTTTGAGGGATTGATTTCTTTTAAATTGCAAAAAAAAATACAGAAAGCTACAACTGTTCATTTATGTGTTTCATTCAATATTCTATCTGAAATGTTTGTTTGGTGTCTCATATGTCCAGTACAGTGTATGAACAGAAATTACAAAGAGGTGGAAAATAGCCTAGTGCATAGAACATCATAGCAAAGGCTTATTGTTCCTGTGTGTATTTTACTCTACCAAGCTGAGTCCCTGCTGTAAAAAAGATCACTATGAATGTTGTTTTATTTTCTCTCCTTCTCTGAAATCTTTCATTCAAGTGTGATGATCACCCATACACAGCAGAGTCCCAGAAGTTACTAGGATGGTCCTATGCCATCAAGGCCTTTCTTGCCTAAATCTACCTTGTGCCATTGGGTTGGCACAAGCAGCAGCTGCATCACCATGCATTTGGCCCAGGGTTTACAACTTAACAGTTTCCCTTTCCCTTGAAAGGTTCAGCATAGGACATCTACATCTGGGTAGTATAAGCAATATAAGACATATTCCATAGAGAGGTGGGGGATGGCAGCTTTCATGTTCACTTAAAATGTTTGTTAGACTTCTCTGTGATGGATTGTGACTGGTTTTTATCAGGCTTTCCATGTGATGAGATTTTTCAGAAGAAAATGTTTGTTTTTGAAGAGTTCAGCCTTTGAAATCTATTTTGATTTTGATTTTTTAATTCTATGGAAATATTTGAGGCATTAAAAGCATCAAGCTCTGAAACCCATAACACAAGATTTTTTTTGTTATTTTTTCAAATGGCTCCAACAGCCATAAATAAAGCCTTGGATTTAGGACAAAGATTATAATTATATCCAGATAGCATAAGGGTGGATGGTAGTAGAGAACTTAGAAAAAGAGATCTGATGAAACAGAAGAGAGCAAGTGATCATGATATGATAGACTTCATTATTCTGAGACAGGGAAAGCATGAGACAAGAAGTATTAGGACATTGAGTTTCAAAGCAGGGAATTTAAATTGACTCAAGGACATAGTAGGCATGATGCTATGGAAGGACAGTTAAAGGATGAAGTGGCTCAGGAGTGCTGGCAACTTGTAAAGGGCACAGTACTGAAAGCTCAACAGAAGCTATTCCAAGATGAAGGAAGCACAGGAAGAATGGCAAGAGACCTATATAACTGCAAAGAGAGCTTCTAGGTGCTTCAGAATCAAAAAAATATATATACGTGCAATGGAAGGACAGGCAGGCCACCACAGAAGCATACCAAGAAACTTCAAAAATTTACAGGGACAGAATCAGGGAGGCAAATGGAATAAATGAGCTACACCTGGCAAAGGACAAGAAGAGTTTCCATTAATGTTGGGCAGAAAATTAAAACAAAGGAAGCTAAGGGTTCACTGCCAAATAGGCAGGGTGAGCTGTTAATAGAAGATGCTAAAAGGCAGAGCTACTAAACAACTGCTTTGTCTCAATCTTCACAAAAACAAAATAAGCTGCAAGCAGACAGCTATTAAGAATTATTCAGACAAGGAAGGGGCCAATCTGAGGGTTAAGATAACAAAATGACTGTCAGAGAGCTTTTGTTCATCTTGAATGAATTCAGATCAGTAGAGGATGAAATTCATCCCAGAATAATGAAGGAACTGGCTGAGGGGATCTTGGGCAAAAATATCTACTAAGTCATGGGAGACAGGCAAAGTACTAGAGGACAGGAAAAGGGCCAATATAGTGCCCTTTAAAAAAGGAAAGAAAGGAGAATCCAGGAAATTATAGACCAATTAGCCTAATTTCAATACCTGGGAGGTTGCTGGAGCATCTTATACAGAAATCCATTTATAAGCATCTGGAAGAGGAAAAGCTGATCACAAGCAGCCAGCATGCATTTGCTAAGAACAAACTCTGCCAAATTTAATCTCCTTTGAAAAAGTAGGTGCGTCAACATGATACGTTTACTGCGAAGCTGCCTAATTAGCTCAACAGCAAAGTCTGCGTGGCCCTATTAGATTGCAATAAACTAATAAACTCTGCTGTAAGTTAGTACTTGTAAGTACAAGTACTATCCTATGGCAGAGTTATTTACTGTGCAGCAATATATGTGTAGACGCTGATAGGCCTGGCTGCAGCACAAAGTTACTTCAGTAAGGGGGCTGGCATGCTGACTAAACCCATGCTGGAGCACCGTTGTGCCTCAGCCAGTCTCTCTGCAGCATGCTGAGCTGGGTTGAAGTAGTCTCGCGGTGGCAGGCAGACCCTCCAGGTCCTGTGCCAGTCCAGGGTTGCTCCAACCTGGCTCAATGTGTTGTCATCCCAGGGGTACATCTAAATGCAGCACACAGAAGCAATAAACTCCAGCACAATATGTACCATTGTTTATTGCTTTGCATTAATTGTACGTGTAGATACACCCAGTAACTAGCTTTGGAGATGGAAGGGAATACAATTGATACTGTGTACTTGGACTCCAATAAGGCTTTTGACAAAGTCCCACACAACCTTCTCATAAACAAACTGGAGAAGCATGGGCAAAACAAAACTACTACAAAGCAGAGACACCACTGGCTCAATAGCCAAAAGCAAAGGTAATTATATATGGATCCATGTTGGAATGGCAGGAGATTTTGAGTGGAATACCACAGGGGTCTCTGCTGTTCAGATGATTTGGATGCTGGAATAAAGAGCTTCCTAAGCAAATCTTCAGCTACTGCAACATTGGGAAGGACAGCAAATATACTGGGAACACTATGCTGGCTGTAGTTAGGGCTGAGGATTTTGAATAGGATGTGCTGATGCTCCTGGTAGAACTAAAAAACCTAGAAGTTCCTGGTTAGGGGGGCTTGCTCCTCTGCTCAGGGTCATACCAAGCACCATATCTGGGATCGGGCCTTCATCTCCTTCCTTTACCTTTAGCAGGTTATGGTTATTTTTGGTGTTTGGGGGCATTGTGAATGGTAGTTGTGTGGAAGCTTTGTTTGTGCAGCATTAAGAATAGATTAAACATAACTTGATTGGGAAGGTTTGGTCTGGAGTGATCCTGCCTTCGACAGGGGGTTAGACTAGATGACCTCCTGAGGTCCCTTCCAGCTTTACTTTTCTATAAGTGAAAATGAAGGATAATACATTATGATATCTATAATTTTATGCCCTTTGGAATCCTTGTATAACTACATACTATCTATTGCTATCCAGCATCTTTCAGTGACTTGCCTTCAAGCTGTTCTTCAGTGTATCTGTCTGCTTACCTGTGCACACATGTCCATTCATACAAGTGGAATGCACATTTTCTTGTTGCATGTTTTCTTGTGAAACATTATTCAATGGCTGAAGACAAGTGATGGATATTATCCAACTGAAACCCCAAAAAAGAGTTTGGAAGATGGAATGTACTTTGACTGCTAAAATGTAAATGTCAATTCACCCAAGAATCAATGGCAGGATGTGGCCCCTGATATTTAAAATCTTTATCTTGGTGTGAATCAGAGCAGCAGAGAATTTACGTATAAATTGTCATTCAAAGTGAAAACACATCCAGTAATAAATATACGCAATTCTTCCACAGCACTTACCAGGATACTTTTGTATACATTGCCATTGTTGTTTTCTACTCTGGTCCGGATTATACATGCGTCTCCATTCTGCTGGCTGTAAAGAGGAGATGATACTGTGGAGGTAATGCATGTCACAGGCATGGGACACTTATGAATCTTCGGATTGGAGGTTGAGGAAGGAAGAGGTGAGTTTATGTTGCTTAAAGATGATACTCCTGAGGAAGGTGTGTCCATGGAATGTACAGAGGAACAAGAGGACGAGGATTCAGAGAGCTAAATAATGAAAAATAAATTAAAGGGAAATGTCAGAAACATGATGCAAGCAGTAAGGAGGAAAGAGCACAAACAAAAACTTATTCTGGGGTCTATGCCACATTCTTCAATGTTGTTAGTGGTGGTGTCCAACCTACAGGAGTAACTTGGTTTTCTTTTTGCAATGCAGTATTAATATTTAGTATTCTATCTGCCAGTCTTGCCTGTTTCTGCGGCTCTGAAGCAGAACAGACCAGCAGGTGGCAGCAGACACAAAGACCTGAATTAAATTATGATTTATTTTATTTTTTTTAAATTGGGGGAGGAAGCGGGTATTGGTTGTAGCCCTGTTGGTCTAAGGCCATAAGCAGACAAGGTTCTTCAGGTAAATCTGATATCTTTTATTAGATATTTAGTTGAGCTAATAAAAGATATCACATTCACCCAAAGAACCTTGTCTGCCTATGTCCTTAGATCAACACGGCTACAACCAACACCCTTGAAACATGGAAGATATCAAATTTTGCCATTTCGAAATGGATTTTTAGTTGGTTTAATAAAAGCTATCATATTTATCCAAAGAACCTTGTCTGTTAAAAGAAACTGTGGCACTCCAGACTACAGAATGCACTTTGTTTAGGAAGGAGCTCCTGAACAGCAGATGTGCCTAGAAAGATGTGTGATCTTTCTCTGTTATTACATATCGGGCAAGGTTCTTCACCCAAGGAAATGTGCTCTCTTGCATCATGAAAAGTGAAACTAATATTCAGAAACACGGAACTCTGCTTCCATCTCCTCCATTCCTTTATGTATGCAGATTTATCTTTTTGCTTTTTTTCCTTTTAGTTGCCCTTTACATTTCCTCTTGTTCCACTCAGAGCCTCACTCGTAAGCCTTGTCCATACACAGCAATGCTCAGTTTATCAGAAGGTGTCAGTTGATACCACAGAGTCATAGACATAGAGCAGGGGCGGGCAAAATGTGGCCTGCGGGCTGGATGCAGCCCGCCAGGCCATTCTATCTGGCCCACGGGGGCCCTAAAAATTTAGAAAATTAATATTTATCTGCCCCAACTGCTTGTCATGTGGCCATTGATGACTTGCCAAAACTCAGTAAGCAGCCCTCCACCCAAAATAATTGTCTGCTCCTGACAGAGTCCCAAAGAAGTAGGACTGAAAGGGACCTCCAGAGGCCATTTAATCCAACCCTGTTCCTGAGGCAAGATCATCCATATCCAAACTATCCCATGCAACTATAATCTAAACTCTACATAAGAATACCCTCAACCCTGACACAACATAGACCTAACACCCTAACCTGCCACAGGTAAAGCAGGGGAACAACAGCAGCCAAGCTCCTGCTTCTATAAAAAGTTGTCAGTATATGTTCAAGAGGTCCTGGGTAGAGGGCCACAGTTTCCACTACAGAGGAAGGCAAAACCCCGCCACAGTCCATACCAATCTGATTCATAGGGTAAAATTCCTTCCTGACCCCAAATATGGTGATCAGTCTGACTCTGAAGAGGGGCAAGACCTCCTAGTCAGGAAGCTCCAGCTGTGCTACCAGCAGGAATATTGGCACACCCGTGTAGAAGAAGCCCCAACCTAGGCTGTAACCAGCACCCAATGCCTTGGGGAAGGCTTAAAAACCCCCTGACACATATCAGAAAAAAGGAGGAGGGATGGGGGCAACGAACACTTACTTTCACTTAAACAGGTGAACACTCTTATTTTGGTTCAAGAGTGCTTATTTCAGTTTAGTTTTAGTTATTTGTAAACAGATTTAAGCTGAATGCAACAGGCCACTCCTAAGCTCAACTAAGTGTCCACAAAGAGCTGCAGAGCTGTTTAACTTAAGTGGGTCAATTAAACTGATATAGGTTTATAATATGTAGACAAAGCCTCTGATATTTTTTTCTCTTCTCTGATCCTCCTTTGCTTGGCTTCTTGTTTACACGCTTTCTTTTCTTTCTTTCTGTATTGACTGATCCCCCTGGAGCATGCTCTGTGGGCAGTAGCTACACACTGATGAAACAGACATTGTATGGTATTTGCCTGTGGTGTTGTGGCACTGTGATGGACTATGGTTTTTATTGCAATATTTCTGTTCTAAATGTGTTCGGGTTGTTCAAGGCTGTATCAACACATGCCCATTTACTGTGCAGTAACCTATATTACTGAACAGTATTGGTGCACATCTACATGTGTACATCCATACTGTGCAGTAAAAATGGTGGCAACATGGGCACAAATTTGATACCTGCATAAGTGGAGGAGGAGGAGGTTGGCCAGGGCCACCAGCAGCCAGTGCCCTGGGCCCAGCTGGTGGTTTTACAGCTGCCCTGAGGCCTGGGTGTGGGAAGGGGGGGAAGTTGGGGCCAGCTGGGCTGGCACCATGCCCAGCACCAGTACAAGCCACTGGTCACCAGGGGCTGGGGCAGGGGTGGTGCAGGGAGGAAGGGTGGGCAAGGAGGAAGCTGTTGTGTGTTGGCCCTATGCTGGGCATGTACCTCCCAGAAAAGGGAGGTACTGGGCAGGGCTGTGTGGGTGGGGATGAGACCTTTGGATGGCCATCACATGCTGGAAGTTGCCTCTGGCCTCAGAATGGTTGTCAAGTGCTGGCAGCCATGTGGCTGGACTTATTGTGAAGTAAATTTAAGCTGATGTAAATGCACGTGTAGACACACCCATAATATTATACGTAAAGCTAGTATAAGGGGAAAAAATGGGTTAAAGAGACAGTGAAGCCAGGCCTATAAATCAAATAAATACTATAAGCAGAGAAAGCCCAAACAGCTACAACCACAACCCTGCAAATACATACCATGGATTTCTAGCATCAACAGAGACTTGAATAGCTTTGTTGATATATCAACACAGGATGGGATTGCCAAAGAAACCTTGGAGAAAGACTTTGGGAAAGTTGAGTGAGATAAGCATGACAATGGACAGGGTCAGTCGAACAAGTGAGTGTGTGTGTGTGTGTGTGTGTGTGTGTGTGTGGCGGGGGGTGCAGATCTGAAGGCAGACACTGGCCAGGCAGCTGTGGAGCTCAGGAAGTGGGCAGACTGGAAAGGGAATGGCTGAGTAACATTGGAGTACTTAGGACTGTGCAGATTGGATTGGGGACAGAAGGACTGTTTTATATTTTGGACATATAGCCCTATGCCAGCATCACTGATTAGTAGAGTTACCCAGGGAAAAATCATAGGTAAAAGACTGTTTAAGTTACACTGATGTAGGTGTGGTGTGTTCACTTCTAATCCAGGGTGGTTGTTTTCTCAGTGAAACAGGTTATTACCAACTTCCCCACCTGTGATGAGGTAGTGTAATAGTGCCTCCTGCAGCAGGTACCCTGGGAGAGTGGGCCATCTGTCTGCTCTGAATATTAGTGAAACTTAGACCAGTGTAAAAGACAGTTGCAAATTAAATCAGTATTAATCTGCTGTGGGCTCAGCCTCTAAGGGTACATCCCAATGAACCCTCACATGCCTCTTGCCATGTCTCAAAGCAGTTTGAGATGCAGAAAGAGGCATGCTGGGAACAAAAAAATGTTCCCCATGCTGCATATTTGCAGCACAAGCTCAAAATGTGATACCTGGGTATTCAGGTATCAAAACAAAACATGGGAGGGGTGGAAGGGAAGTGGGGCAGGGCATGGTGCAGGACCATTCTTGGAGGCAACCGGCATCCTGCCTGCAACCAGGTTCCCACAGGAAGGGCCAAGCTCTCTGTCAGTCCTCACTGTTTTCAGAATGGGAGGGGTGGAAAAGGCAGTGGAGAGAGCTCATTCATGGGGCTCCGCAGTTAATGCTGAAGGGTTGGGTGCATGAATTGGAGCCCCCCCCCCACCTTGGGGGTCCTGCAATACACCTGCTCCACCCTCTAGAGGGGGCCTAAAAACCCCCTAGGCTGAACTCCAGCTCCCTTCCCCCCTCCTGTTCTGAAGACACTGACAGGCTGGGAGCCCCAGCAGACACAAGTTACAAAAGACACTACATTTTGAAACATCTTTATTTGATACCTCATGCAATCAGTTGTCAGATTTTCACCCAATGGGCCATTTCTTAAGCTGTGCACTTATGTTTGGTCACAGCTAGAAACTGCTTCCTGTGGCCAGATCAGGCAAAAATTGCCACTTCTGTCTGCACCCTAAAGTATCTTTGTGAATGATATCTTACAGCACTTCCCACTAGTAATGTAACAATGCTGGGAGGCTGAAGTGTTTATACAGGGCTAAGTAGCCTGTGCCTTCTACAGGTACTGTGCCTTCATCAGGATTTTACAGTGGTATAGCTAATGGATGGTAGTTATCCCATTGTAAAAAAAACAAACCACCTTTTGTAGTAAAAACACATCCTTAGAGTAGCTGGGCTTCCTTCCTGGAACTGAGAACTTCTTCCTGGTGCAGAGTTCCCTTTTCTGAAAGTAGTTGTCTCCAGTGATTCAGCATGAGGAATAGCAACAAGATGCTAACAGCAAGTGAGTTCATTAAACCTGAGTTGTCCTAGGAGGAAATGACCAATTACTGCTACAATTTATCTTCAAAAGGCTCTGCCTGGCTGGGTTGTTTGTTCTGAGGGAGAAAGGAAGTTCTGTAGTCCTTTCTTTTCATTGCAAACATCGCTTTCGCCATACTCCAGGAATGCAGCAAGCAATTTGATGTTGTGCACACATACTATTTGACCTGTTAGTTCTGCTTCCACAATGCCAGTGCTCTCCTGGCACCACTTCAGACAATTCCATCACTCACATGAATTGTCTCTTGTCAGGGGGGAAGGGCAGGGGAAGAGCTCCATCTCTTCTACCTTTGCTACATTTATTTTTAAGGATCTTCCCATACTATTGAAAGAAACACCTCTGTCAACTCTAATGGTGGACAAGGGTAAACAATAGATCTGTAAATTCAATTGTTGCTTACAATACAAATATCAGCAATTCCTTATACCCTTTTCATATTGAATACTTTGAACAAAGGGTTTTATACCATACCTTTTTCTGAGGCTCATCCATAGGTGTGTCCACAGGTGTATCTACTGATGTGTCTATGGGCGTGATGCAGACTTCTTCAGATTCAGAATGATTTGACTCACATGATGATACACTGACAGAATCTGTGCTTTCACCAGAGCTCCCACTCGGAGTAGATTTTGGCTGCTCTTTGGTGGGGGTACTATTGGTGATCACATCTGATCCCAAAAAAAGTCTGAAAACAAAACAAAAAAATTGATCAGGCAAATAATGAATGAAAAAAATGTTGCTGGACTGAACAGATGCAACCCTTGCTTCGTAAGTCCATGTTTTATTATGCTAAATCTTTTTTTATTGTTCGTTGTCTTTACTCATCCTCTATGTAAGATTAAAAAAATTTTTGCACATCAACATTAATATTTGTTATTCCCTCATACAGTCTAAGCTCCGAGCCAAATGTAGAGGTAATAAGTAAGAAATAATATGATGGACTCCTGGATCTTCCCCAACCCTCTGATAGGTGATTAAATTGGTATGAGTTACATTAAAGGAGCCAAAAGGTATAATGGTTAAAAGCAAAGGGTGGCCTACTTCAGCTTATACATTTTTGCCCTCTCCTGTTATGGTTTCTTTCTTGCTTTACTTTTGGTCCTTTGTTATATAAATTTCATCATTCTGAGATCACTTGCATTCAAATTTAGGAGGCAAAATTCAGAAGTGCTCCAGTCTCCAGGTTAAAGCCTCTGGGTTGCTACAGTGCTTGCATTAAATGTTTGTCCCTTGATCTTTCACCTGGGCTTCACAGTGCAGGAGACAAGGAGTTAACAGCTAAATGTCAGCCATAACACTAAACGTTCTGTTTGCTCAAAATACCACCTGCTGTTAAATTCATTACATCTTCTCTTGTCCAGTCTACGTCATCCTTTTCACATGCACACGCACATCAGGTTAAAATTCCTCACCCTCACCTTTAAGGCCTTCCACATGTTTTCCATCCTCCCTGATTTCTGCCCTTATTACATGCCGCTTTCCCTGCATTTCTCCTCCTCCTCCTTCAGTGTTTGGCTCCATGCTATTGGTCCCGCTCATATTGTGCTCGAATTTCTATGCAGTGTTTCATATTCTATTTTATACTGAATTAGACTGAAAGTTTCTCTGAGCTGATGATACTTATTCTGGAAGTTGCTACACAGAGTATTCAGAAGCATTCTAGCAATATCTGCCTCTTATGTTGCATGTTAAAATTCTTGGGAATTTCAACATGTGTCCTAAAATAAATTAACCATGGACCTAGCTATGCTCTCATTTTCTCTGCTTTTCCATGGTAGTCCATTAAGTTGTTATTATTATACATCAATTTAACTGTGTTTAGAATTAGGCCCTAAAATTGTTCCTTTCACTGCACCTTAAAAAAGTCTTGTAGAACTGAACTATCTGCTTCTAATCGCTTTCATCTGTAATTATTTTTGCTAGTATTTGAAACAATAGTTAGAGATAACCATTTCAGAAAAAAGCATGAATTTTTAGCTGACAGAATCCCTTGAAGTGATGCAGCATATTGTACTCCCTGCCAAGTTCCTTGTCTGGCGGAATATGTATTTCTCATTTGATTTATTCCAGTTATTTCTCATAATAAATCATAAAACACCACTAGTCATTCTGGCAAACTCACAGGCTGAGTCTCTTCACCATACTTTTCCGAGGTTTTGGTGATGTGGTGCTAGTGTCTGCAGCTGCTTCAATCTCACGTGAGAGGTTATAACTAGAACAGAGAAACATTTCTTATTGAAAGTTTCTAAAGGCAATTACATTATCATTTCTTTGGATGCCTGAAGTTCTCTTGCACAAATTTCATAATCGTAATCTGATCTCAAATTGGGGATATTTGAAATGAAGAGATTTTTCAGTCTTTCCAAGTGCAAGGACAGAGAGCAGCAGCACAGGAAAAAAGAAACAGCCATCTGCCTATGTCTTATTTTGAGGAAGGGAAATCTAGTTTTTTTGAAACAGTATAAAGAGCTGACATGGTTCTTCACATCTACCAGCTAGTTTAGAGCTGGCTCAGGTATGTCTCTACAAGTTGCAGTCACAGTGACTCAATATAGTAATACCCTTTGATTTACATCTGCATATGTCTGACCATCATGGGTGATTGGTGCCTCCTAATACTGGTGGCGGGGGGGGAGGAGGGTCCCCCAGTGGCTGATTGCCAGCTGTGGGGATGGGGCAGTGGTTGATTGCTGCCACCACCGGAAATGCCAGCAGCAAAACCGGAAGTGCTGGCAGCAACTTGGAACTGCTGCTGTTGCTTCTCTCGGGGTACAGAGTCAATCTCAGGGGGTGAACATGCACCCCCATGTGTCGCCAATGCTGACCATATATGTCTGTCTGCATCACATACTCAAAGTCACAAGCACAGACAATCTGCTAAACTATAAAATCTCATTAAGTGTCAAGTTTTCACCAGTTCCTTGATAAAAGCACACTATTTTTATCCTTGATTGGTGGTATAATTAAGATACTTTGGAGAGACTATCTAGAGCAGATATAACTTGCTTAGCTAGATGGGAGGTTGGATATGCAAAGCATACTTCCTGTATTGCACTGATAACTTTACCTCTCCTCCTCTGTTAAGGGCTGCTGTCTCTCAAACCATCGGATGAATTTTTGGTCTGGTGTAAGGCAGTAGCTGTTACAGGCAGATTGCAAAAGCTTAATTTGGGCAATTACTTCAAACTCCTAAGGAGAAGCAGCAAAGAAGAATTTTAATTAGAAGATAAAACAATGCCAAATACAGACTCATTCATAGTCAAAGCAAGGATAAATGGACAAAACACATGCAAGAATAACTGTAGGGCAAAGTAAAACCTGGGCTTTGGTCTCAAGTGACTATAATTGTAATTTTAGGTGCCACAAAATTTGCTCTTTGTTTTCATGGAACAGCTGACATTTCTGGCTCCTTGTATATTTTATCAAAGATCCCCAGATTATTAGGGGAAAATATGACAAGTGTCCAGTGCTACCATGTCTCTTAACAAGATTGCTTTTGGGAGCCATAATATCTGATATGAATGTACGATTGTTGCAAGATGCCGGAATGACACCATTACAGATTGAAATGTTCTCTTTATTCGCAGACTAGGAACACCAGGAACAGTAGTGAAACCTTCCCTATGCCATCTCACCTGCATACCTCCTCCCATAATAGAGCAAATTACCTCTAATGGGGTGTGCTTCCTGGGTCTTTAGACTTTCGGGACCACCAAGGTTGTCCATTAGATCACCTACGGTGTCCCTCTGAGGAGGGGGGAGGTTCTGATTTCTCCACTCCCTTGTATTCTTTATAATCACTTTTACCTGTGCAACATGAGTGTAAAAGGCTACCCCTGGTGTGATCCAATGGGATATTTAATGTGGTATCATTCTGAAAACATTTTGTTGAGGTATAAATACAACAGAAGGGAAGGCAGGTGAGAGTCATGGTCTAGAATCGAGTCACACAGGGGAACAGTGGAGTGAAAAGCTACTCCAGGTAATGGGGTAAGAATCCATAGCCCCCGCTGAGACCGCAGCTAACAGCATGCAGCCTATGAACAATTGCTTGTTCTGCAATTACAATCATCAACAACCAGCAGGTGGCTACAGCTTTGCTTTTCTACTGATTTAGACTAAACTGGATTGGTGATCTAAGAGATTTGTATCCTTTATAAATGCTACAAGCCACTGACAAAAAAAAAAAAGGTAAGTCTAAAATGTGATTGGGGTGCTGAGAATTAACTGAGCCAAAGGGCTATCTCTGGGCAAAATCAAAGTGCTCACTGAATCTCAGAAGGAGAAAATCTGTATTTGGTTTGACTTTGTCTGGAACAAAGTACGCCAAACATATTGGTTTGACTTTGCTCATCTGTTTAATGAAGAGCAGACTGTGGGAGAAATGGTAGTGTTTTTGTTTTCAGCCCCGTCTACCCTGTTCATTCTTTTATTTGGATTATTTATTTGGATTCAATGAAACAAATCGATGCAACAATAGAAGGCAATTTATAAGACTTAAGATATGTTTTCTAAAAACAAAATTTACATTGTGTCAGGGATGTCTGTGACTGGATAACAGACTTCCTCCATTAATCCCCATGGGGAATGCACAGCCAGTCCCCATGCCTATATGTCCTATATATGTACTGTGCAATCCTAAGGAATGGTTTTGATTCTGTAGTATCCATCTAAATAATTACAGATTTTCCTTTCTTCACTTCCCTCCTCAGGCTTATTCGGATTCACGGTCATCCAGAAGTCTATTCTTCTTTCCTCATTTCCAAGAAAAATCTCATCAATAACATGCATAAGGGGGAGAAAATAATTCCTAAAGTATAAACTGGATTCCCCTGAACAAGCTGGCAGCTAAATGAAAGTCAAGGAAGAAGTTCAGACTTACTCGTCTTCTCTTCTCAAAATTTATCAACCCACCCTACAAGAGAGAAAGAAAAGAGAGACCAGTGAAGCAGCCAAACTGCACAAATTAAATTGCCATTCTATAAAAAGAAGTGTGGATAAAGCAATATTGATAAATTACAGCATTTATTCTCTTTCAGCAAGGGCATTCTCTTTCAACAAGCCTGAGTTCTCAGAGTTGGTAAAAAAATATTAAACTTACATGCTAGTCCAAAATGGATACCAGCCTCCCAGACTGACTGTCAGACTCACCAAGAGGAAAATTTCTGACACTTTAACAGGGGTAGCAGGCATGTTTCAGGTCTCAGTCAAAAGGCACAGGTGTAGCTTTGTGTGTGAGACGTGTGCCCATCTCCTGCCTGCAATGCACATGGCTCTAACCAGTGTTCTCAAGTGTTCACGAACACCGGGTAAATATACAGCTACACCTACACACAATTGGGAAACCATCCAATACAAAATTACATTTTGTGTCAATTCCAAATCATAACTTTTGAGTTCAGTTTTCAAAAATGTCAATGAAATTTACCAAGTCCAGACAAAATTGCACTGGCCCATCCATTTCAGGAAGCCCCAACACAAGCACCCTACATATCTGAGGTGTGGGCTTTAGTGATTACAAAGAAAAAGAAAGACTGAAATGGTGGGTTTATTTTCAAAGGCACTGAGTACCTTGAGTTCCCATTAACTTCAGTGGAATATACGAATGTTTAAGACTTGGGAAAAGCCAGCCTTTTCTTCTTTAAATGCTTGCACATGAATTTAGAAGCCTAACTATAAGGACCCAGATTTGAAACAATAATGCAACTCATTTTCACACAAACTACACATCCCTCTCCTCTTTGGTAACATGCACACTTCCTTGGGTACACACAGCCTATTCTCTTATCTAGTTCCCTCCCTCACCCTTAAGTCCATTAATTTTCTAAACCCTTTGAAATACTGTGATTCCAACTGCAGTCTCTGCTCATCGGCATAGGTGGATTAATGAACAGGTAAGCTGGGCACGAGACCTGAGGCCCCTTCCAATTCGGGGCCCCAGGATCTTCATCAGCAGAGAAGTGAAAGCCACAGTTTTAAACTTAGCTTCCATTTTTGGCACACTTTAAAACTGTGGCTTTCACATTTGTTTCCCTGGGAGCTGGAAGCAGGACCCCTCCACCAATGGGGCTGGGGGAGGAAGGCAGGGCTGGGGTCAGGCTGAGAGAGCCGTGCCCTGCCTGGGGGCGGGGGGGCAGGCCAGGTGGCACCATTACTTGGTGGGGGGAGGTCGGTGAGCTGGGCTGAAAGAGCCATGCCCTGGCTGCCCCGGGCTGGGCTAGCTAGGCCAGGAGCACCACACTGCACTGCACCTTTACAGGTGGTACTGCTGAGAGGGCCTTGGGGGCTAGAGCCCCCCCCAAATTCATCTGAGCCCAAGCCCACCCACAGCTGAGCTACCCCTCCCAGTGCTGCCACCACCTGCCCGTGGCACTCCCGGTCAAGTCCAGCTCAGCCCAGCCCTCTGTATCTGCAGGTCTGCATGGGACAGCCAGGCAGCATCTTCCTGTACATACATGTGACAGGGGCCGGACGGGAGTGAGACTTGACTGCAGGCAGCTGCAAGGGGAGAAGGCAGAGTGCTCTCTGTGTGTGTGTGTGTGTGTGTGTGTGTGTGTGTGTGTGTGTGTGTGAAGGTGTGGGTATGTGTGTGTGTAGGTGTGGGTGTTGAGGTCTGTGTGTGTGTGGGTGGGTGGGTCTGTGTCCATGCGCAGAGAGTGAAAGTAGAGTGCATGTGCCTGTGTTTGCATGCCTGTGTGTGTGCATGTGTGTGTGGGTGTAGGTTGTAGCCATGTTGGTCTAAGGACATGGACAGACAAGGTTCTTTGGGAAAATTTGATATCTTTTATTAGACCAACTAAATAGTTGGAAAAAAATTTCTTAGCAAGCTTTTGGGTTTAAAAACCCTTCATGAGGCTGAGGAAGCATCTGCAGTTGGTGTGTGCTCTTCCTGGATGGAACGAATAGTAAAGAGGCCAGAGGCTGGTCTGAATGCAAGAAAGGCGGGCAGTGAAAAATGTAAACTGAGGAGTCAATAGGTGGGAGACAGGCTGGGAGGAAGCAGGGAGGGGGTGCAGGGAGGAAGAGAGGATGAATGTAGCAGGTAAATAGTTGAGAGGTACTTGGGGAGTCAGATGTCAAGCAGGTTATAATGTGCCATAAATCAACATCTATGTTTAGTCCATAATTTTTTATATCCAGGAGGTTGATGAAGTGAAGTTCATAGGCTGTCAAAAGTGTTTTGTGAATTCCCTTTGAGAATTAAAACTGGGAGATTGAAAAGAGAGTGGTTTTCTTGTGAGAAATGTGCCCCCACAGGTAATTGGGTATTCTTGTCTTTGATAGATTTCCAGTGTGCATTCATTCTAGTGCACAGTTGTTGTTTGGTCTCTCCTGTGTATTGTCCATCAGTGCATTTGGTGCATTGGATGAGATATATTACATTTCTGGAAGTGCAGCTGTAAGATCCAGGAATGCTGATGGCTCTGTTGTGGGATGTAGTAATAGTGGGGGTGGTGGAGACGTGTTGGCAGGTTTTGCATTTCTTGTCACGGCACGGTCTGGATCCATTTGGTGCGTTTTGGGCCGTACAAAGTTTGCTTCTGGTGATGAGGTTAGTGAATTTCAGTGCTTGTTTGAAGGCTAGGATGGGTGGTTTTGGGAAGATCTCTTTAAGAACTGGGTGTCCTTCTAGTACGGGTTGCAATTGTTTCAGGATTTTCCATATAAGTTCCAGCGAGGGGTGATATGTCAGAACCAGTGGTGTGTGATTCATGGGGGTTTTCCTTCTGTACTGCAGCAATTCTTCACGTGGTATCTGGGTGGCTCTTTCAAATATGTGATCTATCTCTCTGGAGGAGTGTCCTTGTTTAGTGAAAGCCTTTTTAAGATTCGTGAGGTGGCAATCCCAGGTCTAAATGTGGTGGTATCTGAGTTTGACTATATATCACAGCTTTCTTGGTGTGTTTAGGATGAGTGCTGGTTCTATGCAGATATGTATGTTGGTCTGCAGGTTTCTTGTAATACATGGCCTGTATTTTACCATTTGGATGCTGATCATTGTGTCTAAAGAGGAGATGTTGGTGCTGGAGTACTCGAGGTATTCAGATGGACAGATGGTGATCGTTGAATTTCTGATGGAACTCAATCAGAGATTGCAGGTTTTCAATCCAAATGATGAAGATATCATCGATATATCTTAAGTATATTGTGCAGTCTTTGAAGAATTCTTCTTCCAGGTGGCTCATAAAAAGGCTGGCATACTATGGGGCCATTTTGATGCCTATAGGTATGCCCATGGTCTAGACGAAGTGTTGGTTATTGAAAGTTACATTGTTGTGCATGAGGATGAGGTATATAAGGTCAGTAATATCTTTGGGTCTGTAGTAGGAATTGTCATCTTGCTCTTGTAGGTATGTAAGGCTGGCTTGGATGCCGTCCTGGTGTGGCATGGTATATAAGCTGGTAACATCCTGGCTAGGAGTAAGTGTTGCTGGGAAGGTGGTCTATGTTTTTAATTTTTGCAAGAAGTCTGTGATGTCTTGGACAAAACTCACTCTTTGGGTGACAAGTGGTTTAAGGAGTGATTTGAGAAAACCCACTGACTCTCACTGATTCTCTCACCCACTGACTCCTCAATTTACATTTTCACTAACTGGCTTGCATGCATACCAGCCTCTGGCTTCTATTCATTTAATCCACCAAATGCAGATGCTTCCTCAGCCTGATGAAGGGTTTTTAAACCCAAAAACTTGCTAAGAAAATTTTTTCCCATCTATTTAGTTGATCTAATAAAAGATATCAGATTTACACAAAGAACCTTGTCTGCCACGTGCGTGTACATTTGGCCGGAGTGGAGGCGGCGAGCACAGAGAAGAGGCAGGAATCCCCCCGCCCGCCCCAGCACAGCAGGGTCCACCCAGCCTCCCCCACCAGCATTAGGAGGGGAAGGGGGCCCTCTCCTCACCCCCTGAAGCCCAGCTTCCATGGAGGGAAAGGAGCTCCAATTTTGTGCTTGCCTAGGACTCCAGTACACCTTAATCTGCCTCTGCCCATTGGTCAAGATCTGTTATGCTTACCCTTCCCTCCTTACATTGGACAGATTTCCTTCCCAGATGAGGAAGAGTCTTTATTTATCAACTCCTCAGTGCTCTAATGTTTATGCTTTCAACTGAGAAAATGCTGAAACATTGTAGGCTCAAACTGACAAATGTACTTAAGACAGAGCTGTAACATTTGGTTTTCCAGCATGGCATGGGGATAATTACAGATAAAAAATAACTGTCATTTAAATAAAACTAAAACAATAAAACCCCTTCTACTCGCATTGTATTTTGTTCAGAAAGTTTTTATTTTTTTAATATAAAGTGTCATACTTAGTCAGGTCCCTTCAAATAAGCTGCATTATTAAATTCTGTAGAGCTCTTTTTGCTCATGAAAGTATTGTTCATTCTCTCCATCTCCTTGATGTACACATTCTTCTATGCTTGTGATTACTCCATATGAAGAGATGAAGGAAGAACATAGTGAAAGATACAGGACCATGGGGATTGTACTAAGTAACGGATAGGTAGGGAAAAGGGTTAAAATTCAGGAAGCTGCTTAAACCTACCTCAACATGGTCCTGATGGGCTGTGTCAAGCATGGTCAGATCAGTAAGAAAGGTTCCAAGATAAGGTACTGTGCCCTGCATTACTCCCTGCACAGAATCCAAGCAGCGTTTGGTTAAATGTCAAAGGAAAGCTAAGAATTGCAGCCAGGAAGTGATGTTATAAAACAGCAGACAAAACTAGCCAGCTAACAATCCCAAACCAGATCTTAAGTCTGCTTCTTTTCCACTTAAGTCAATGTGAATTTTGCCATTGCCTTCTGTAGCAGTGGGACAAATGAACAGCAGATATGGAAGGGTATGTATGTTGAAGTCCAACTGCTATCCTGCAGGAAGTCTTGTACGTAGTGTGAATATCAAATCTAGCATGAGCATAAATGAATCTCACAGTTGCCTTCAACATGACAGCTGACTATATAGATGGCTCATGATATCTTGTGTGAAGAGCATTTTTCTTTGGTTCCTCTCAGTGAGGCATTGCTTTTTTAATGATGTTAGCAAATCATAGGATTCCTTTCACAGTTTTTCCTCCAAGCTGTATACATCCTCCCTGGGATAATTACCATGTTCTAATTAAGTTAAGATTCAGGCTTTGATTTTCTTAGGCCTGCGGTCTTGTGTGTCTACATCAGGGAGGAAAAAAAGTCACACTGCTACAAAAACCAGCGAGACCTGTAATGTGCCAGTCAAACAAAAAAGCAAAATATCTGGCAGTATTCTTTCCTCTAGCTTCCAGATCTCTCCTCAGTAAGTATTTCTGAGAAAGCCACTTGTTTCTGCAAATGTTCCATTGCTCTCAATTTCATTATGGTAAAAATCAGTTTTCACTGGCAAACCAGAAACCAGACATATCTTATAAAAAAACCATTGTGCAAATTCCAAAAAAATGTATGGGATCTCTGTGTGGTTTATGACCTCACTCAGAAGTAAATGAAAATTAGGCTTTGGACAGAGTTGATTTTCCTGGAATGTTCTAAAAAGTTCAATGTTTCTATAAAGCATTTCACTCATGAAAACTGGATATTTTCAGAGTTCTGTTTGAAAGCTAATGGAGACAGTTTATTGAAAGGAGCTCCTGTACTTCCTTAGGAGAGGACAAAACAATTGGAGGCTATGGTTATCTTCCTATATTTACCTATTGTATAACACTGTCTTATGCCATGGCTTTATTAAGTTCCTGAAAGGTTTGATATTCAGGTCCAAACATTCAACCCAGCATCCATCATGAATAGCTGGGTAGGACAGTGGGCAGATGTAGTGGGGGGGGTGGGGTGGGGAGAATTAGCCTTGTTCACCCCCGTGCACTCTAACGATGGAGAGAGAATCAGAGCTTGGTACAAAAGGAAATGATTTAGAACCTCATCTCTCCTCTAATTGCTGTACTCTCTCAGCATCAGCAGTACCTCATTTCATGCACTGGATATATATTTGGAATAAACATTTTTCCTGGCACTATAATACATACACAGGTGTTCCTAGAGTACAGGAGAGCTTGGTTTTTCAATAAACATAGCTGTTACAATTTGGCAGTTCAGCACAGCCATGCATGGTGTACAATACCAGATAGTATTTTAGGCCATATGTAAAAAGGGACACAGATAAGGATGAATGTTCAGCCTTAACCTTTTGCATTGACTTTGCATGTTAGTTCGTCAAGCTCACTGCTGCACTTGGGATTGTTTTTGCAGAACATGTCACAGTTTGTAATTTTTAAGGTTATCATTTTTGTAGGGGATTAATCACATGTACAAATTCAGAAAGTAGAGAGAACAAGAGACTGAACACACCATATCTTTCTGCAGCTGAAGTCGTCTCTGAGTCCTTTTCTGGTTCTCCTTCACACTACTGTCCAAATTTGCAAACTTAGATGTTCCTTCCTGTAGACCAAACGAAAAGGCAATTGATGGAAGATAACAGGTAAGATTGGAATCACTGTAAATTGACACAAGGAAGTTTGTCTGCAATGGATCTGGCCCAGCCAAAGCTAAGAAACTTTGAGGCTTTCCTGATTTTTCTAGGCCAAAGACATCTAAATATGCTACGTACATTTGTAAGCTTTATCCAAAATCAACCTATGGGCTTCACTTCCTAACTCAAGTTTCATAACCAACACTATCACAAATAAACGTGTTCTTCTGTTATGTAAAGTTCTGGTGTTTTTCTTTTCTTATATGGTAATACTGACCTATGATGACTAATTTCTGTGGTTTGCTGACTATGAAGACATTCAGTCAGACTTTCAGCAAATGTAGAAGTTTATACATTTGTATAATCCAGGAATTAAATTGGTTTTCTTAACTCTGAGCTGCTCAAATATTGATCTGTCTTGGTGATAGCTCAAGTTTGGGAGACCTGAAGCTAGGCAGTGAGGGCTAATGGGAGGGGAGTTGAGTAATGAAATAGGAGGTGGAAAGAAAATTGGTGAAATGAAGGAAGTCAACCACTGAAGGATAAAATAAAAAGAAGTGAGAAAATAATTTAAAAAGAAATAAAGAGGAAGTAAATTAAAGAAGGTCTCATAAATTGGGAGTTGGGATTGGGGGTGTAGGAGGTGATGGTCATACTTCTCAGGATAGTTGGAGGTGGGAGTGATGAGGGAAGGCGCTTTTGGGGGACCTTCCTGTAACCCAGGAAGAAGGCCCCTGTTCATGGAGACCTGATCTGGCCCTCTACTCTGGTCCCCCTGCACCCCACTCCTGGATTTGTTTGTGCCCTGAAACCTAGCTAGCTGTCACATGGTCTGCAGGCAGTTTGCACAGGGTTGTACCCCTGGGGTAGGAAGGTCACACCACTGGGGGCAGGAAAGGGGAGTTGGCTTTGTGCCACAGCCACCCCTTGGCAGTAGCAGTATTGCTAACCCTACTGTGCCAAAAATCATGAGATGAATTCTTAAAAAATTCAAGAGACTGGCATGTAAATCAGGAGATGCTATTTTTTAAGCATGTGTGTGGCGGGGAGGGTTATTTGTGAAGGTGTGGGGGCTGGGCGTGGGTAGGGGGAGGGGTTTGGAGCCTGGGGAGGGAGCGTCCCCACACACCCTGGCAGGATGTGGGATACTATGGATCAGGAGTGAGAGGCAGAAACAGGGCTGGAGGGCTGTGGCTAGGAAGTGAGAAGAAAAGACACACAGAGACAGATGCATAGACAGCACCAAGCTGATAAGTGGAGTGGAAGGCAATGGGGTGGGGGGGAAAGGGAAGGAGCAAGGAGAGGGGGCAGATCAAGGCCCCCACAGTGAGGGAGGGAGGGAGCGGAGCAGGGGCTGGGGTGAATGGGGCCCCAGGGCTGGGACTGGTTGTCAAAAGGCATAGGAGTTGGGGGCGTGGCTCTCTGCAGCTGCGTGCACCCCCAGGGGAGGCATGGGAGGGCACAGAGCCCTGAGCCCACAGTGGGCAGCCACCTCTGCCCCATGGTGGGCACATGCCCCCCATGCCTCTCCTGGGGGTGCTATTATGGCAGGGAGCTGCAACCTGCACTATGCTCTGGTCAATCTACCTACGCCCTGGCCCCAGGGCTCCACTCACCCCAGCCCCTGCTCCACTCCCTCACCGTGGGACCTCCACTGCCCCTTCCTTCCTTTTTTCTACCCAGTCCCTTCCCCTTCACAGACTTACTAGCTGGGTGCTTTCTATATGCACTGGAAGGAAGATCCTGAGATTTGAGGGTTGCATCCTGAGAACATGAGTTAGGGTTAATTTGATTTGGAAATCAGGAGTCTCACGACTGTTTTGGTGAGAGTTGGCATTACTGCAGTAGAGTTCTGGGGGTGGAAAGTTTGTCCGCACGGAACAGGAAGGTGTGGGAGGGGACACTGCATCCTGGGATGCTGGAGGACTGCAACTTGGGCAGCTCATCTGTGGAGAGTGACCACACATTAATGCAGGAGTTTTCAAAGTTTTTAAACAAATGTATCCCTTCTGCCTCAAACTTTCAGCTCATGTACCCCTTTATATTTTTTCTTGTTTTTAAGGTGGTTGCAGATCAAGGCCCCCACAGTGAGGGAGGGAGTGGGCCTGGGGCAGGGGCAGGTGCTACACAGCCAGGGTGGAGTGCAGGATGGAGCTGTGAGAGCAGCTCATCTGGGAGGTGCAGGGAGGAGGGGCAGGGGCAGCTCCTGCTGCTATGCACACCTTGGTGGAGGCCTGGGAGGGGCACATGAGGGGCACCCAGATCTGTGCACAGAGTGGAGGCAGCTGCTGCAGCCTGGACTCTATATCCCTGTTGTGGCTGCCCCAAGAGCCACGCGATGCCATGTGCCTATTGCTGCAGGGTGGACAGGGGACACGCACACACACACACGCGCGCACACACACACACACACACACACATGCAGACCCAGACACCCCCTCAAGCAGGTAAGTATGTTGTGGGGGGGGAGGAAGAGGGAAAGGGCTGGGGGGCTGCAGATCGAGACCCCCCCACAGTGCAGGAGGGAGTGGGGTAGGGGTGAATGGGGACCAGGCTGGGCACCAGTGGGAGCCTGGTGGAGCATCCAGGGGCACAGGGTAGGGGACTCCCACCACTGCATGCACCACAAGGGAGCCAAGGGAGGGCACATGCCCCACTGCTCTGTGTACGGGGCAAGGGCTCTGCCTCAGCCTGCTTCGAGAGTGGCACAATGCCATACGTGTCCTGCCACTGAGCAGCTTGCCACGGGGCTACTGCCCACCCAGCGACAGGATGCACATGGCTGTCATTCTATTCTTGAAGCAAGCAGTGGCAGTGAGGCACAGAGGGTATCATTGGGCGGAGAGGTGGGGGGAATGTGTTTCTCTGCTATGCTCCCAGGAGCAGGGCCAGGGGGTGGGCAAGAGCAGTAGCACCCCTCTGCAGGGGTGCCACACAGGCGCTGCCCGGCCAACCGGACACAGGGATGGTGGGTACTCACATGTGGTGGCAGTGGCCACCGTCACCTACCACCCTGCATTGCTGCCACTGCCACTGTGCCCTGCTTCCCCACGTGCAGCTCCATAGACCGCTGACAGACCTCACACGCAGCCTATTGCACATCATCTGTTGGCAGCCCACAGAGCTGCATGTGCAACCAGCCATGGAAAATGGGGCATGGAGGCAGTGAGCAGCAGAGGTGGTGGCATGGGGTTGTAGGTGGCAGTGATGCAGGGTGGTGGGTGGTGGCAGCAGAAGTCACGTGTAAGGCCACTGCATACAAGCCCCTTTTTCCTGGGCAGCACCTGTGTAGCCCACAGGGTTGCCACGCCCTTGCCCTACACAGAAACACACTCCCCCCACCACCGAGACCTTCTGCACCTTACTGCCACAGCTTGCTTTGAGAGTGGTGTGACAGCCACAGGCATCTCCCAAGGGAGAGGTGAAGTGTGGGAATGCAGAGGGGGAGATGCTGCAGCCATGCCCTGGGGCGCACTCCATCCCCACCCACCCGCACATACCCCCTCTGACCTTTCTAAGTACCCCTAGGGGTACCCCTGGTTGACACCCCCTGCGTTAATGGAACATCAACTGCATAGCTGTTGGTATCATATCTACGGTAGCATAGATCAGAGATAAACCTGCCCAGGTGTGGTGTAACTTTAAGCTGCCTAAAGGGTGCTTAAAAGTAGTTTCAGGTGTTAACTTGTGGACTATCCACAGGTTAAGAGCCCCAGGAGCTACCTGAAATTAGTACTTTAAAAGGCCCTAAGAATTCAAGACCTGAAAGAGGGAGATATGAGATGAGATATGAGGAGTTCAAATAACATGCCCATGCTTACATTAAACAGGTAGGGGCTGAAAGGAAGGAACTAGGCATCATTCACATACCATGGGTTGTGAGTAGTGGTGTTACCATAATTGGAAATGTTCTCATGCTACCTTTGTTTAGTTCCATATCCTATACTGGTTGTGTTTTCTCTGCTGTACCTGTAAATGTCTCAAATGATGGCTCTGCCACAACTTTCCTTGGAGGACTCTTCAAGAATGTGACAGTCCTCACGCTCAGGAAAAAAAAGCTACATTTGGGGTTGTTACTGATTACACCGCCAACTGGAAGAAAATCAGCAGAATAGCTTAGTGGAATCATGCTGTAGTTGTCCTTTTGGAACTTTCCTCATTTCATTGCATTCAAAATGTTTTTTAAACCTATCTACAAATGGAAAAAGGAGATTTACCAGGAACCAGGACATCTGCACAAAGGTATTACTTTTTTTAACATTAATTAACCTTAATTAAGCTGCTCTGGACTTAAACTGACTTTTTTTGCTTATCTTCAAGACTGTTCACCTGCTATAAAATTACACACTTGGTATTTTGATGAACAAATCCTAAACAACACATGAGGTTAACGGACTTGGGAAAAAATCAGTCACCACCGCTATATTCTTGCCCCAAACTCATTGTTCAGATAGCAAACTGGGGGCAAGTTATAAATTCCCAGGTTTGATGACTAGAAATAAACTTTCATTGAACTTTCCTTAGTTTACTAAAGGTTCCTATACCATGATACTCAAGGCATTATTTTTCATTTTTACGGTGCCTAAACTTTTGGGATTCACTTAAGTCCAAGAACAAAAATGCTGAACTCTTATAACAGACTGTTTTGTGGACTGGCTGGCCACACACACACACAAGACAAAGTGTGTTCTCTCAAGATTTTCAATACTGTTTTGTACTTCTAAGCAAGGTAGGGATAGTTTGGATAAACTTCTTGGACTCATTCCTTAGCTAGAGCAAACTGGCATTATTCCACTGAAGTCAAAAGAGCTTTGATGATATACGCCAACTGAGAATCTGGTCCCAGAATTTTTTGTGCTGATCAGTACTAAACTTTTCCAGATTTACTTATAAGTGAAAGTCTGCCTAAATTAGCTTTTCTTTTGGTAAGCCTCTATACTTTGCTGAAGTGCTATTTTGCAACTTCTTCCAGTGAAATGACAGTCCCTCCCAACCCACAGACACATTCTACAGAACTTGCTCACTAAGGCTGTGACTACATTGCAATGAGTCAAGCATGAGCAGGCATATTTAAAAGTCCTGGGCTGCTGACAGACATGGAAAAAACAAAACAAAATGTGTGCTTTACCAGAAGCAGCAGCAGTAGCATGTTAGCTCAACCTGACTCCTCAGAGTCTGTATAGATCACATGCTTCAGCAGGGCTTTTTGGCACTTTTATGTAAAGCTGATTCAATCAGCTATTAGATAAAAACACCATAATAGCCCTGCTGAAGTACCAATCAATACAAATATTGGGCAAGCTGAATCAAACTAACACAATGCTTCTTCTCGGCATGTGCTGGGATTGGCACAGGGGCACCAGCGTTTTTTCAGAGTGGGGAAGGTCATCTGTAAGCAGCCTTGGATACCAACAGTAGTGAAGCCACAGCTGTGTGGGTTTCCAGGTGGGACATGCAAGACCACCTGGGGTCCTGGCAGAGACTAGCCTGCACTGAAATGTGTACTACCACAGCCTCTTCAGGCTAGCTAAATGTAAGGTTTTACCTGACCACACTGCAACTGAATCTCTGAATGCAGTGCTGACACTAAGACAAACCCTACTGTCTGCCCCAAGTACACCCCAAAAAAGCTGCATAACAGGAAGTCCTACTACTTGAATGCACAGAGCTGAGGCACTCTCTTCTATGGTGCATGAAAGGGTGGGTTTAGGTGACTCCGTAGGAAGAACCTGATTTCAGCCCTCGCACAAGCCACTGATCTTTCTCTTAGACTAATTCTAACCTTCATCAGCAGCTCCCTACTCGTCAGATAATTGTCATGCTCTGAGAAGATGTCGGACAGCTCTTCAAATGTCAGCATCTTCTCCCTACATAGAAAAGGAATTACTTCCGTGAGATTAACAATCACACTAAATCCATCCTAGATCATTATTCAGTAGTTTTTCACTGATGAATGACTAGCTAATAATCAAACACAGAAAATGTATACGCAGAAGTAAGACACATCTGGATAGGTGCTGAGACTCTTCCAGAAAGCCCTTTCAATTCCCACTGTAGCAAAGGCAGTCCATCACAGTAATGTTGTTCTTAACCAACAAGTTGCTGTCTGTAAATAAGAAAGACAACTTTTCAAAGGGATCAACCTGACACCTAGCAGTGGGAGAATAAGCACTTGCCATTAGCCCCATGGGCCTGCAGTGCCCAGCCAGGTGAAAGTCTTGAATCAGTATCAACTTTAGAAACCTTTTTAACAAAAAGACATACAAGAACAATCTATCCTTCCTGCAAGAAGAAAGGAAGAAAGAGAGGTTATCCTTGCTCCTAATGGTGACATAGGAACATGGAAACTGGAGCTCTGGGGTCACCCACTAGGGCTGTGCCACAGCAGCACCCGCTGCAGCCCCCACACTTGCCACACTGCGCGTTTGCTGGTGCTGCTGCCCACCCAGAGCTTGCGCCATGGTGTGCCGTAGTGAGGCTGCCACCGTCACCTCTGTGCTGCCCAGTGTGCAAGCTCCGAGCAGGCAGCAGCAGCAAACATTGCCTGGGATGACAAGTGGGGGGAACTGAAGCTGTTGCTGCCATGGCACAGCCCCAGTTGGCAAGCCTGGAGCTGGCACGGGGTCCAGGATGGCAGTGGCAGAATGTTACAAGCTGGTGCTGAGTGCAGGGGGAAAAGGGCCTCTTGCCTGCCCTGTGGTCGGTGCCCCACGCTGCAGCTGCTTGCAGCCCACATGGGGCTGCCTGTGCCTGCTCAGCGCCAGCAGGGCCCAGAGCAGGGCACCAAGGGTACAGGGTCCCAGCCAGCAGGGGTCTATGGAGCTGGGCCAACTTCCCCTTGCTGCTGGTGCAGCCAACCCCTGCCAGCCTGCGCCCTGCTCTGCGCCCCACCGGTGCTGCCCAGGGACATTGGTCCCAAGATATTGCGACATTGGTTCCAAGATGGTGACCAGGGGGAGGGGCACCTGTCAAAGGGCAGGACTACCCATGCAGCCCTTGACAGCTTGCCAAAACCAGGTAAGTGGCTCTCTGCCCAAAATAGTTGCCACCCTGCTTTGGCCTACCAAGCCCAGCTGGCATATAAGCAGCCTGCCAGTTATTCAAAAAGCATTACCTGGTGAGAAATGTTGAATCTAATACTGTTTTGTATTACATTTCTGACCTAGTAACTTAGACTAAGGAAACTTGGTCCTGAAACAGACCTGGTGGCATAAAATGTGCCTCAGAGGAACTTAGACCCTCGCCACTATTTCACAAGGGCGAAAAAGAAAAATTAACTATATTGTAGCATCCGTTTCTCTTCCCATGTTTCTGGTCTCCCTTTGGAGTATTGTTTGCTCATGGTGCGAAGACAGAAATCTCTACTGCCCTTCTGCCCACAGAACACGCGATGGTGTATCTGACAAAGGAAAGGACATGAGAGTCCTACTGATAGCATGGCTACACTTCTTCCTACACCAGTAAGATGGTAGCAGGACTTCATGACTTCTGGACGTTGCCCAAAGGTTTCAAACTGACTGAAACAGAAGCTCATCTGAGAAAGTCAATGGATGTATGAAGGAATGGGGTGATAACCGTGAGAAGTAATGGCATTAAAACAATATTTTTGTTGTGAGTCAGTTATAATGCAAAGAAGGAAGAGGAAGATTACTTTGTAACAGATGCCCAGGTCATCTTTAGTCGATAAATGGAGGTGGACTGCAGTGCTGAAACAATGGCCCTCAAGGAGGAAAAATTCTTCAGGATTCTACATTCCTGTAAAGGGAGTGATTAAAAAACAGAGGAGAGTTAAATATCAATATTACAAGCAGGCTGGCGATTTCCTGTTTCACTGGTATCACAGCTGTTACAAATTCTTACTACTAAATAGGCAGCTGTACAAATATTGAGCACCAAAATTTTGCTCCCCTCACTCTCCCCAGCCATCAAAACACTTTATAGGTTTTGGCACTTACATCTTGTTTTCCTCACTTTCTTATATTTCTTGTGGTGGTATTGCAGTTTTATAGTTTCCAGCTCTCCTAGTAAAAATACTAGTGGAGGTGGGTCTCTGAAGCTAAGCTGAGGAAAAGCAATTTTTTTCCTATAAAATAGAGCTTTTTATTTACCGCCTTTCCCCTGCTAGAAGAAAGTTGGAGGGTATAGCTCCTTACCAGTGGTATTTAAAATGTTAAAGATCCATAAGTGAAGAATTAAAAATACACACAAAGGAACAACTTATCAATTAGACAGGTGCATCATTTAATGGAAGAGCTCTCTAATATCTCTAAGTGAATCTGTCTATCAAGACCTAAGAAATCTTCTAATATGTGATCACAATACACGCTTGGAATAATTATACTGGAGACATAAATGGACAAGTAATATTGAGAAGCGTTTTGGATGCTGCAAGTATTTGGGCCTCCTTAAAAAACATCTGAAATGAGGGGCCTAGATTCTGATGGGAGCAGATGGAAACAAGACAGAAAAAGCATATTATGAAGCAACCAATGGACTCATGCAAAGGCCCACAGCGCACCAGGGGTTCATGGACCAGAACTTAAGAACCACTGATTAAGGTAAGGCTTGACAAGCCCTCAGACACAAATACCTGTATGCACAAGTATGGAAGTCAACATGTGAGGATGCCATTTTTACATGGCATTAGAAACATGCTAAATATGAATCTGAGACAGTAAACACTCAGGGCTCTGATCATAAGCTATGTCCAAGACACTCTATGGTGTACAAATAAAACTGAATTTTTGGCAGACTCTTTACCATCTATTTATGAGACTGAAGAAAGATAAAGTAAAATTAAACCTTTATATGACTAACTTTATTGGCAAGAGCTCTAATTACATTGACAGTACCCATCACTAAAGTAACGGTATTCACGTGAATGTTTGTGTGATGGAGTTATCTGCAATCTTAGACATTTTGCTTAAAAAAATTGACATAATAACTAGCAGCAGACAGCAGCAGAACAGCTACTGCTTCTATCAGGATAAGGTTTGTCAAATATTGGTATTAGAAGATTCAGGATAGATTCAGACCATCAGTTGACTTTGGGGTCAGATCTAATGGCACCAAAATCTTAAGAATTATCCTTGCAACACATCTGCTATCTTAGACCAAAATATCAAAACAGCTTTTCTCATGAGATGTCAGCAAGAGCCAAATGAGAAAACAAGTCTCTTTCCACCACAAATGGTTTGAATCCGGAAACTTCAATTTAATCCGCTACCCACTGCCTCAAAATACATACGAGGTTTTGAAAAGAGGTTAGGTTAGACTTATTTTGAGTTAACAGCATCCACTACGTTTAAAAAATACACCAGGTTTTCTCTTATGCATTCATGTTTCCAGAGGTGTATTTAATTTGCTACAGGCTAAACTTTAGCTAATGATATTTTCTTTTGCCAGAGGTATTTTTAGATTCCTTTACTTTCTTTTAAGTAACTCTTAAAAAAATCAGTTACTTTACAGTATATGAAACACTCAGAATAACCTTGATTTTGAAGATGAAGCTTAACAGGTGATTAATGATTTCTTTTTTTCTTTTTAAAGCAAATATTTTGTGTAGAAAATTGGCTGCTACTGCTCAGTAACTTTAGATTTTAGGTAGAGTCTGAAGGGCTGACAGTAAAGAAAAACAATTTGACTTGTAAACTGATCAGCCTGAATCTGAAGATCATGGACAACAAGCGTGGAGCCCCATGGCCCTATTTCTAGAATCATTTGTCACTGAATAACAGCTCTGTAACAGGCCGATATTTTAAAATGGAGATACCTAAATATGAAAATCACATTTGTGCCTGTGAAACAAGCAACGTCCTATAGAACTAAGCAACTATGTGTGTAACTGGCCATTCTACATGTGCAATTATTTGGCTGTGTGTGCACAACGTATGTTTCATGGGCTCAGGGAGGACTGAAATATTTAATTATGTATATGAAATTAGTAGGATGAATAGTACTGGATCAACAGGGCTGAGCTGATAGATCTATCCCCAGGATCAAGTAATATGTTGCAAGGGACTGGTCAGATTTCCTCTGACATCCCACTACTCTCCTATTGTGTCCTAAGGTAACTTCTATGGCCTGTGTAATCTTTGATTTCTCTACTGTGCTTCCTAACAACAGTGCTAGATTTTCATGACTGTATGTGTACCCCAGAGAAGTTAACTAAAACTCAAGAATGAACCCACCTAATCCTTTACATATGATTTATCAAAAAGCTACCATAAAACAATGAAAGTGAGATAACTGGAAATGTCAAAGAGGCAGAAGACTCTGCTTCCTCATAATGAGGTCCCTGAACCTTGCTGTCCTACCAGTTCAGGTGCCAAGACTAATAATTTTGACCGCAGAAGCATAAAAACACATTCTCAAATTTAGAAGGCCCAATAAGCAGGTCTTATTTTATTACTATTACTGTTTTTGTACTTCTTTGCAAGAATGCATGCTATTCTTTAATATACAGGTACTGATGTTATGTAAATTCTAGAGGTGCAATGATACATTTGTCTGATATTGGCCCGGTACTGATAAAAAGAAAATTGTCTATATTATATATGGGCCTGATGGGGCTGATAATTTGGCCAATAAATGCCCGTGCTGCGTGCAGCCACAATGTAGCCCAGAGCAGAGCTGGCAGCATAAAGAGTCACCTCCAGCTGGTAAGTCGGAAGGGGAAGGAAAGGGAAGGGGTGTGGGGGGCAGATCAATGCCCCCCGCGATGAGGGAGGGCATTGTGCCCCCAGATCTGTAGGGTATGGGGCAGGCGGCAGCTGTAGGGTAGAGCTGGAGCTGGAGTCGGCACTGCGTGGGGCTTTTCTTGCCGGGGCTGGGCTCGGAGGAGGCTCCAGCAGCACGGGGAGGAGGCTACAACCACACCAAATTTCACCACAGCTCCACACCCAGTCCCATGCTGCTGTCTGGCGCAGCCATGGCTTTTCCCGGTTCTTGGGTGGACATGGGGTGTTCAGCTGGGCCTGCGCTGGGTGATGGCACGGGGCTAGAGCGCAGCTGCAGTGAAATGTGGGAGGGCCTGCCCCTCCACACCCCTTCCCTCCCCCCTCCCCTTCCACCACATCAGACTTACCACCTGGAGGCAGCTGTATCAGATATCGGATCAGTATTGGCCGATGTGCCTCCTTAAATGTTGGCTATCAGTATCGGCCCCCAAAACCTCTATTGGTGCATCCCTAGTAAATTCTACAATATTCTTTAAAAAAATCTGTCTCAATACCAACACCCAATGAGCAGAGTTCAGGAAAGGTTTAAAAATGGAAGATAACATCTAAAAACTTAGGAAACTAGCGTTACATAAGCAACTTGAGTAAAATGTTTTCATGCCAAGAATAAGAAACATATGGAATCAGTTAAAAGGGAAAGCAGTTGAAGCAAAGACTAAAATGAAGTTCAAGAGACACTTGGGGCATGGTGAAAAAGCAGAAAAAAATAGGATTAAGATGAACCAAAGAAAGGGCAGGGATCTTTAACCAGATGGTCTTTTCTTTTAACATTTTTCTGTTCTTTTGGGTACATAAATGACTGTGCATATTCAGTGAAAACAAGGTTACTCAGAGAGCATAGAGTTCATTGTCATGGATCATTCAAAACAGCATGAATTATTAAATATCTTAATATCATGAAATATAATATTAAAGGTAATTAACTGTTCAGCTTTTCCTTTCAAAGACTTGTTTTATTATAAGTGAATTATTTTTTGTGTCTGTAGTCATTTCCCTAAATCTAACTTATGCTTTACTTCTAAATGTGTCCATATTTAAGAACAAAAAATATTCAATTTGCGACTCTTATTCAGAATTCAATTTTATGGGGTTTCTAAATTTGGGAAAGGGAAAAAACAGATAGTTGTTAAAGATGAATTGCTTCTGTGGAACTTTGTGGATTTGGAGTCTTTCAAAATAGTTTTCATTTGCCTCAAATGCCCAGTTTTCAGTTTGAAACAAAATACAAGTTAAAGCAAAGGACAAAGAACCAATTTTTTTCTGCTATTGGCCATTTTTCCTTGTATTAATATATTCAAAAGCACTTTGAAAGGTTGTTTTTAAACTTTCTTCCCTGCCAAGTTAGGGAGAAAATTCTAAATAGCTAATTCTGAGAACATTTAACAGGTTGTTTCTGAATCATCATGAAGGTTTACTTAGAAGTATGCACTCTATCAGAAGGTGCCTGAATCAGTTGGGAACTAAACAGGCCAAAAGACAACAAGAATCTCCCTGGAGAACCTACCTCAAATTGATAAATGAACCAAATTATTGTAAAATCATAGAAAATTAGGGTTGAAAGGGACCTCAGGAGGTCATCTAGTCCACCCTCCTGCTCAAAGCAGGACCATCCCCAACTAGATCATCCCAGCCAAAGCTTTGTCTAGCTGGGTTTTGAAACCTCTAAGGATGGAGCTTCTACCACCTCTTTGGGTAACCTGTTCCAGTGTTTTACTAGTTTCATATTGAGAAAATTCTTCATAATATCTAACCTAAACTTCTCTTGATACAATTTGAGACCATTGCTTCTTGTTCTGTCATCTGCCACCACTGAGAACAGTCTAGGTCCATCCTCTTTTGAAGCCCTCTTCAGGTAGTTGAAGGCTGCTATTAAATCCCCTTTCAGTCTCCTCGTCTCTAGACTATATAAGCCTAGTTCCCTAAGTCTTTCCTCATAAGTCATGTCCCTTACCATTTTTGTTGCCCTCCACTGGAATCTCTCCAATTTGTCTACAAATCAGCTTATCAGCTAGAGATGTACAAGAGGCCACAAAGATGAGCACGTGTCCTCTGTACTTGTGATTGTTTGAATGCATGCAAGCAAAACCCTTATTTGAGGGAACAAATGGGCACTATGGACTTACATGCACAGATGGGTTTTGTGGGCATGACAAATGCATCATTTCTGTTCTTGTATCACATTTCCTTGAAACCATGGTAAAATTCCAACTATCCTGATCAACATCATCCAGTAATTAACACATTGCTCTACATTATCCAATAACTAAAACTCTGCAAAAAGGTTATAATTACTATTTTATTGATGAGGAAACTAAGTCAGAGATGTGTTGTACCTTGGCCCAAGCCACTAAGACAATCAGTGCCAAAAATAACCACAATTAAAACTCCATGGGTCTGTGAGAAAAGCAACAGACCCCCCCCCCCATTTAAACACCACAAAAAAACAAACATTAACTGAAAAACCCAAAATAAATGTTTTACTTGTGCAATATTGATCCACTTCTCAATGATCTTGGCTCTGTGCTGTGGCTTGAGTTCTTTGTCTTTCAGGATGGTTTTGATGACACAGTTAGTAACTGCATTAAACTGGGAGATGGTGGCTCTGATAGTGGATGCCAAGTGCTTGTATTCTTTCTTATCCCTCTGAGACCAGATGCAACCCAAACAGTGGTGGGGCACTACTTTCTTAAAGAGGTCCTAAAATTGGACAGAAAAAAGAATACAAATGAACAAACCTCTCCTAGATTTCTATTATCAACATATATGAATACACATTTTTCTATACTTTGGATTTAACACTGATACTGTATTAATAGATAAATACTTTGTTTTTTTCTGACATAACATTTACTTTGTATTGCTTTATATAGACTTTAATGAATTTATTGCTGATTAGAAGAACATACACAACTTCCAGAAATTGCATATACAGGATAAATATATCTGTATTTGTATCAATATATCTGCTGATGTGATTGATGCACAGAGAAGCATGATCATACTAGCTATATTTATGCAATGTAGTGTCATAAACTAAAGATGCTTATAACTGCAATATAATCATAACAGAAATCATCTTATAAGATGTTAAATAGACACTGTGGAGTATCTGAACTTTGCAAAAGGACATGATGTAGTAATATATTCATTTACATGTTTTTTAAAACCTGTCACCCAAAAGAAACAATCTGATTGGCTGAAGTGGGGGATCAGTACTGCTGCCTGATAAGTAGCTAGCAGTGTTTTGGAATACAAGCAGTTTTCTTTCTCCCTGAAACCATATAGTACTTACTGCATCCATATATGTTAGCTGCTCTGCCACAAGATCTTCTGAGAAAAAAGAGAGCTCTTGTGTCCCATCAATTTCTATTTCCTCATCAACATCAAGGCTGAAAATGAAGGTGCTATGAAATCCATCTGCGGAAAACATAATACAACTTAATAAAACACACACGATGCACAGTAAATTAAAGCCACTGTCTATCATCATCATCATGTTAGAGCCTTGCAGTCCTAACAGTGTTCAGGACTATACTATGTTAGGGACTATAGTCATGTGGTTTATAATCTGAGAAACAAACAAACAAAAATTCATATTAGCCTGTCTTAATGCACATTAACTAAAGAGTATGGGATACTTTTTCACATGTTCTGGGGGTTGGGACGCTTTAGATCCAACTAAAGCACCACAGTGTCTTATGTATCAGTGTCTCCATGCTTCAAAACGGTAGTGGGCATTTGAACTAAAGCTCATTAGATGAGCTTTAATTCAAGTGTCCCCACTGCCATTTTAAAGCATGGGGTCACTGATACATGAGGCATGGGAGGCTGCTGAAGCATGGTAATTACCACACTCCACCAGACTTGATTAATTGTCTCTGCTCCAACACACTGTAGTTACAGCACGTTGAAGCAACCTCCCAGCACATCTACAGGCACCCGTGGTTTTTAAGTAACACTTAATTTGCATTAGCTTATTTTAATGTGCATTAACTAACTAGATTAACTAACTAGCATGTTTTTAGTTATGCTTTAATGCACATTAAAATAGGCTAATGTGCATTAAAGTGCATGTGTAGACATGCCTACTGAGTCACAAATTAATTGCAATAGGAAATCCCTGAATTCAGTTTATATCTCCTGTGTAGAAAGGTCGGAGTGTCAGGCATTTTTTTAGCACCATCCTCCCCTTTGTATGGCTAAATAGCTATACTTTAATCTTATATGGATTGTACTGAGGAGAGGGTAACCCAAAATCTTCCTCCTTTCTAGTTTGCAAAGTTGATCCAGAAAACAAATATGCTGAGTCTCCAAGGAAGAATGCTTCTTCAAAGATTCTCCTGGAGCAGTGAGCAAGAGAGGTGCCATTTTCACTGGGGCACAAAGCTAAGGCAGAGGCAGAAGGATTCCATATAGACGGCTCTGACACCTTATGGATCTGTCAAACTGCACAAAGGTGTGTTTGTCAGGTTTGGAGTCAAAACCAGTTTATTTTATGGTGGGAAGGTGAAGAACATTTTCCCCATCATTCCATGGTTAGGGAGATTCTCAAGTGGAGATTCTTGAAGAGACTTCCTTTCCCATAATTCTCTTACTGCAAAAAAATGAGATCTGGTCCAAAAGCATCAAAATATTGTTGGACTCTTCTACCTCGCAACAGATGATAATTTTGCTCTCATTTTCATCAAGTGTCTGTCTCTCAGCAAAGGTTTAACATCAAAGCTGCTGCAGTGAAATTCAATGGATTTTTTTTTTACATAATCTGCAATGTACTTCAGAGCATGTTATGAAATATTTCCTATCCAATTGGAACTAAACAATTATCAAAAATAACAGGGAACATTATGTGATACATCTTTCTTGATTTTTTCAAGCATGTGTTTTCTCTTTGCTCACTAATTTGCAAAACTTAGCCATTTGCCCTGGGACTCACAATCATTAGTCTAAATTGGCAAGACTCTACTGTAACAAATTACAACTACTAGAAAACACAGAATGGAGTCTAGATACACCAATTTATTTGGAGCTAAATAAGGTGAGTGAAAATGACTGAGCCTTAGTTATGTGTGGATATTTTATGAAAATAAGTCATGTAAATGGAATCTTATAATAACTGTTTACAAAAATCATCTATCTGTCCTCCTTTTCTGATTCTGTTCTCCTGACTGGACTCTCTCCTCTCTCTGTCTTTATCTACTCAGCAAAATCAACTCCATATCCTGTTCGTCAAGAAGTTAACCTCTAAATTTCTGCTGTCATTTTCCCTATAGCTTAACTCGATCCACCTCTCTTTTCCTTCAAATCCTTTTTTAAAACCCACCTTTCTACAACCCCTCTTACCTTCTTAACATCACTGATTCCTGCTGCCAAACTGTTGGGCTAGGTTTGCCTTGTTTTGCATTTCTCAAGATAGTCTTTAGGCGCTGACAGAAGTGATGTTTTGTCACAGAAGTGATCTGCCATTGAAAGCACTCTACAACCAAGCACTGAGAGAAGTACATGGCTGCAGAGTACTTTAAAAAGTGCCTGATTGTCTGATAAATGAACCCTCATTACATGAAGGCTCAGACTAAGGTGCTCCAAAGCAGAGCAGGGGAGGAAGCTTCATTAACTTCTGTTAGTACAGGCCAGGAGCAGAGCTAAGCTGAAATAGTCAGTGCTGACTATAGGATGGGAGGGGGAAAGGAAGGAGAGAGATTTCTGTCTCGGGTTTGATCAGCCTGTGCTAGAGGTTTGGGCTGGTTGATTGGAACCACCCCCCAAGAGGAGGGAGGCTCCAATCCACCCATCCCACAACTCCAGTGCAGCACAGGCAAACCCCAGAATGGACCTCCCTCCCCTGCCTTCTCCATCTTGAGACAGCACCAGAGCTGGGAGAGGTTGGTGAGGCTAGGGGAGAGAGGCTGCAGACATGTAGCCTCTCTCACTGGTTTGGCTCCGAAGTGAAGCTCAATCCCCCACCCTTCCAACCCAATAATGAACATCCATTTGGTTGGGAAGGTCAGTTTATTGCATGGCGCTTTCTGTGAAGTGCCATGAATTACACTGGGGGAGCTGTATGTCTGTTAGCACCCTTTGTGATAGGAAATGTATCTTCTCTATTGTCCCAGTCTTGCAGTCTAATATACATGGGCGTACCCTGTATAGAGTCCTGGTGAAGGCGGGGTCTATAGAATTCAGACTGCATATATAAAGCTCCATCTAAACGTATATCACTAAATAAATACCTTATAACAATGACTTATCACTGAGTCTTTAAATGTGGTTATGGAGAAAGCATTATGTACTTTTGAAATAATAGATTGTACAATTTTGTATAAAAGTGAGCAAACCTGATGGACACATAAAATAAATGATCTCTTTAAAACAGCGCCAATCATACTCTCAAATTAGGCACTGACCTGCCCTCTCCCCACCCCACCTCCTGGCACACAGGCAATTTTATTGTAATTAATATCCATTATTTCAAGATTCAGATAATTTTGTTCTCATTCAAGTGAGGTGTCAAGTTTTTCATTCAAGTTTAAGAACTTTTTTCAAATATTACTACAAGAAATAAGTGCAAGAACAAAGCCCCTGGAAACTTCTTCTCACTTTGAACAACAGTTGGATCTAAATATAGACCTGAACACATTTTTGGCCCACTAGAACCAAATTCAGGACAGAACATCATTAGACACATATAAACAACCTTATAGATCTGAATGTTTTTGGGGCCGCAGAAAAAGCATTTGTGTTTTATGCAATGCATCTTTTATACACATTTAAATGCCTGAGTTTATCTGGCCCTGTGTCTAATTATAAAATAACACATTATTTCTGGAACATCAAGCAGGTAAAGTTTATGAGATGAAATACTGCATTTCCTTTGTTTCCCTGATTTTATATATCATTTCCTTTCACTTCTGTACCAAAGCTAGACATTAGTTCTAGTTCACATATTGCATAAATTCCAAGAAGCATAACCAGAAAGTTATTGTGCCACAGGAAAGTTTCTAACTGGGTTAAGGACCATGTGTCAAGTTGACACTGTACATAGCATTTTTGTATTTCTACAGCTCACTATTGTTTCAGCAGGTCTTTGACCTGGTCATGTAAGTTTTTCCTCTGTCCCTGGATGTCAGCAACCCATCATTCAAATAGGAAAAAACAGCCACTCACACTTCCTGTGACATGGTAGTAACTAGGAAGAGAAGCATCATGACAAAAAGGCTTTTGCCTCAAGCTGCGTTTGGTCAGAATACAGTAACATCTGATGAAATTTTTATCTTTTTAAAGGAGAGAACTAGGTAGAGAGCAGCTTTGACCATACCTCAAAGGCACTAAAAATCCAAAGGCAGTTTGCCTCTTGGCTGCTGCTCTGACTCTTGTGCACTGGCAAAATTCTCAGAAATGCCAATGCTCCCAGTTTCCAATCAGCACTATCAGGCCTGTGATTCCACACTGCATATTTGTTTTTCAACCTACTCTTTACCTATTCTCCCATGAGAGATTCAAGAGGGACACAGCTAAAAAACCAAAAAGTCTACAGGGCCTGATCCTATAAGTGATATCAGAATTAGGCCCTGTTAATATAACGGCTGGTAACATTTACCCCCAAAATTGCAATTCTTTGGTGCAGTTTGGAAGATTAGGCAGTGATATCTTGGGAAAAAAATATAACTTACTCTCATTTTCTACTTCTTGCTTCTGAAACTGCTCCAGGAGGTTTTGTGCCCTTTTTTCTGTGTCAGAGCCAGGCATGATCCTTTTAAGGTAATCCAACAGTTTATGCAAACACACGTAATCTGGTGGCTCTCTGAAGTCTTCAGAACAAGGATCAAGCCAGGCTCTCAAGAGTGAGGCTATTGCACTGAAAACAAATACATTGAAAAATCTGGTCATACTCAATCTTTATAACAGCAATGTTTGTCATTCAAACCTGTGTAAAGAAGATGAATATATTACCTCTGCTATTAGCAAGCAAGGAATTCTGATCTAGGGGCATTTTTACGTAATTATGGTCTAATCTCACTTACACACATTTTACCACTCTTAATTTCTGATCAAAATTAGTGAATGAGTACTGAATTGTATCCTCATGATGCAAAACCTAGGACAATCATAACTATTTTTAGCTGTATGAAAATCCTCCAATTTGATCCAGTATTATGGCAAACAAAGACCCAGGCAAAACACAAACATGCTGCCCCAAGCACAACCTTTACACAAAACACAATTCAAACTGGCTTTTATCACTTTGTACTCTTTTGCATTCCTTTCTTATTGCTACAATTGGGCCAATTTTTGCAGTGTTTCTCTCCTAGTGTAACACACATAAGAAATACCTATTTGAGTGGATAAATTTTAGCTAAGCAGTTGGTACAGATTTTGAGGCTTGTCAGTGTCTCACCTTGCTTTCCCACAGACATGCATGAATAATTTCCATTATTGTGTATAGATATAATGCATAAATATGTACGAATTACCATATGGGTCAGACCAGAGGTCCAACTATTCCAGAACACTATCTCCACAAGAGGCAAGTAGCAGATGTTTGAGAGGAAGAATAGAAGAAACAGGATAGAGTAATGTATCCTCTATCATGATGCTTTCTAAGTCACCAGGCATACGTACATCCCTAAGTCCTCTGACTAACAGCCCCAGATTGACAAAGTTATACAGGATAGTTCCAATCTTTTTCTGAACTTAGTTATACTCCTGGCCTCCACAACATCCTGTGGTGACGTGTTTCACAAATTAATTATGTGTGAACAAGTACTTCCCTTTGGTTGTTTTAAACCTGCTGCTGGATAATTCAATGAGGTGGCCCTAAATTCTTGTATTGGAAGACAGTAAATAACAGCTCTCTGTTCACTTTTTCTATTAATGATTTCACTGACACCATAATATCTTCAGTCACTCTTTTCAAAGACTTTTTGAGCCTCGTCTCACATGGTTGCCACTCCATATTCCATATAATCTTTATTGCTCTTCTCTGTACCTTTTCTTATTATAGTATATCCTTTTTGAGATGGGGTGAACAAGAAAGGCTGTCCACTACTAGAAGCCTTTATGCCTTAGTTATATTGGCAAAAAAGGTGGTTTAATATAGGGATGAATCGAGCCTGAACAGACAAGGTTTAATATCAACATACACAAATGCTTTAAAGTGGAATATTTAATATGGGCACACACACACGTATTCTGTATCAGTGGTGCCCAACTTTCTCGTCCTGCAGGCTGGATGGGCATGGCCAGGTCCCTCCCAAGGCAGATCTAGCTGTGAGGGGATACATAGCCCAACTATGATTTGTATGCCCAGGGCAGGGGCAGGGCTCCAATGAGTGGCCCCAATCTGGATGCATGGGGGAAAAGCAGCCAGTCCTGGTCCCAGTCCTGTTCTGGATGCATGGGGAGAGGGCAGTTTGAGCCAAAGCCAACCCCAATCCAGATGTGTAGGGGAGGAGAAGGGAAGAGTGGCGCTGATCTGGATGTGGGGGTGAGGAACTGCTGGGTCCTAATCCAAACATGTTGGGGGAGGAGGGAAAAGCCTGGCCCAATCTAGACTCACAAGGGATGGCCTAGCCCATAAGCCTCTGCACAGGCAGGCTGGATCCAGCCATGTAGAGCTTCCACTGCTCCCTGCTGCCAAGTGTCCGACTCATGGGGGAGCCCTGTGGGCTGGATGTTATGGCTCTGTGGGCCAGACTGGACCTGTGGGCTGGAGGTTGAATACCCCTGTTCCATACCAAGCTCTAATGAGCCAGGAAAACCTGAAAGACAGCCTGTTCTGACTATTCCTAGTTCAAGAAGATAGTAACATTTTAGCCTTCAAATGCCTTGAGAGACATTAAAGTACTATTATTCTATTGATAGATGACATGGAGAGAAAGCAAACTACTTTTTATAAAAGCCCCTAATTTTATGTACCCAGCTTGAGATGCTTAGCACTTCAATTCACTGAAGCACTAAGGAACCAGAATTCTCAGGACGTGGGATTCTAAAGTGTAATACTCAAAACCTGAGACACTCATGGTTAACATCTACTTTAATAATGTTGGCTCAAGTGACCAGTCGAAGTCCCACAAAATAATTTATTTTTGATCCCAGACTTGTGCTCTTGTATTGTAAACCCTTTCCTCATTAACTGAAGTTAAGGTCTATTATGCCAGTGGCTGCATAATGGAAAAGGGCACAGTGTGACACTGTGCACGAAGTTAGCTAAAATCTTAATGCTGCTTTACATTATCAGGTAAAAGGCAGGGTAGATTAGTACCTTATGATCTAGGTAGAGGGGTGTGTGTGTATTTTTAATGAGTTGAAGCTCACTTCAGATGATGTGAAAGACTGTGCAGAAAACAGAGTATAAGAAGGAGAGAGAAATTAAAATACAAAAGACAAGAGGGGAGGAAAGAGAGAAAGAGCAGGGGGAGTGAGGGAACCACTTTGCAACCAAGAATCTCAAATAACCTTGCATAAGTATTACAGCATACCTTGTGATACAGCCATATGTCATTAGCTCCATTTTAAAAGTGGGGAAATTGAGGCAACTACATATTAACTATTTAGTCCAGAATTACACCAACTATAAATGACTAAGCTAGGTATAAAAATCTATATTTCCTGACACCCTATGATATGCTTTAATCATACTACTTGTCTTTTTCTGTTGAAGAAAATGTTTTTTAAATCCTCCACTGGCTTAGTATTTGACATATTTTCCCCTATTTAATCTAAAGCTTCTTCCACTTCCTTTTCTGACATGGACCACCATCCAATTTCTGGCCACAAAGAGTAGTTTGAAAGCAGCAAAACTGGTTGGTTAGACTGAGTGGCGGGAGCAACTATGAATGACAGGAGCAGAGCTTCACAAAGTGTTCCCAACCAAGTATACAAAACTTTTTTGGTTTAGGATTTCATTATAAACTCAGAACAGACCACACAGCTCAAAAGGTTTCTAAACAGTAGAAAGTGATTTTGGGCCAAATCCTGCCATACTTATACAAACAACACTCTTATCGAGTAAAATCTGAGAAAGGATGTGACAGTCTAAACCCTTTGTGTTTGTTAGCTTTCTTCTGAACAGACCTGGCCCCTCCATTTGACCGTAGGGCGGCAGCCTTATTGTGACACAGACTGGAACTTGTGACCCAGTCATCTGTGGGTCAGATGTCTCTTTCCCCCGGTGACCTGCCAGTTGCCAACTCCTTTGGGGTACGGGTCGGCTCAAATGCTTTGGAGCAGCAGGCTCCACAGCAGAGAGGAGTGATGTGAGGGGGGACAGGCAGCACAGTGAAGCTCCACGACACAAATACCCTGTGCCGAACTGGTGCTCCATGTGGCCAGATCAGCAAGCTCCTTTGCTGGAAATAAATGTAAAAGATACGTTTATTACAAATATAGATTTTTCTGCTTTTATTTCTATACTGTGTGCTCAAGAAGTTTCTTTCTGTGTTAGAGGTACCAGTGGAATTTAGGCAACAAACTGGATTGAGCATTCTCTTGCAAGAATTTACCATTTTGATACCAAATTCAAACTGACAGCTCATACACAGCTTTTTTGTGCTAATATTGTTTGACACATTTGTATATTTAGCAGTTTCCAGAGGCTCTGATGATAGGCACATTCAAACATACACTACAAAATAAACAAAGTTTAATATAAACCCAATCTCACAAAGTGGAGTTGAAAAGTTCATGGCACAGACACTGATTTTGCCAGCAAAGCCATTTCAGTCAAAAGGGAAGAAGGAAAGAAAATAAAAAGTATGTTGAGCAGGCAGTGGCTGCAGCCTGCTGACCTATCACCTGGTTATTTAATTGGTATGTCAGGGAGAGAAGTTTTCTGGAGAAGGGTTGGACAAGTGCCCATATTGTGTAGCATCTCTATGCTGGATGTCCCTGGGAAGAAACTGCCTGTACTCGACAGACCAAGAAACAGATAGGAATGGGAGACCTCTAAGGAAAGCAACATTAGGAAAGCAACGTCATGGAATCCATTATTTATCCATGGTTTGCTCACTATAACTCACCATCTCACATTGCATGTTGTAGTGTGCATGTGTTGTTGGCTGTAGACAAATATTTTATTCTGATTCTTGTTTTAAAACCAATACATTGGCAGGCTTGATTCAGTAATGAGTTTAAGCTCTGCGGTTGTCAGAGGAGTTCCTGATAGGAAGCTTGTCTGTGACTGGGCACGTAAGATTTTTAAAATTCTGACTCAAACCAGAAGTGTTCAGGGAGCTGGAAGGGGACAAATGTAATTTTTGCCACCTTTAAAAATGGAGATTACAATCCCACACTTTAATGGAATTTTTTTCATATTGTGATGTGATGTGATGTGATGTGATGAGACTGTAGCAGCCCCAAAGCTTTCATGCTTTCATAAACAGGACATAGCAAACTAAAGGCAGAGAGTCCTCTGTGGGTGCTGACAGACACAGAGGTCCCAACTGTAATTCATGGCACTTTCACATAAAGCTCCATGAATTAGAGTGACCCCCCCCAAACCAAAAGATGTTCATTGTTGGGTCAGGGGGCGAGTGAGATGGAAACGAGCTACACTTTAGAGCCAACCCAGTGGAGGAGTCCGGATGAAGCCTCTCCCCTCTAGACCCGACCCCCCCCAACTCCAGTGCTGCTCCAGTGAAGGAAGTGAAGGGGAGGGAAGGGAGCTGCATGCTGGGGTTCACCCAACCTGAGCTGGGGTGGGGCACGAGGTGGGGTGGGGAGGCTCCAATCCACCTGCCCTCCCTCCAGCTCAGGTCAGGCAAACCCCAGCCCACAGTTCCCTCCACCTCCTTTGTCCCTGCTGGGGACAGTGGGGCAAGTGGGAATTCCTTGCTCTCCCTGCTCACCATTCTTCCCTGAAGCCCTGCTTCCCCCCCACACCTTACCCCCATGACCTGGTGCAGCAGGGAGCCAAGGAGCCACGCAGAAATCGCTTCTAGCCTCCCCGCTGCCCCAGTGATATGCCTCCTGTGCATGGGGCTGCAATAAGGGCAGCAGCATGGGGCTGCACCCCCCAAAGCAGCAGGAGACACTGGTGGCACATCATCAGGGCCACAGGAGGGTAGCCTGCACCAGTGAGGAATCCCTGCGTAGCCCTGCTGTCCCCAGCCACACCAGGTCATGCCCACTGGCTTCAAAGGGTCTCAGGAGAGGGAAACAGGGTAGGAGCTAAAGCCTGTGCTTGCCCCGGGTACAGATCTGGGGGTGCATGGGTCTCCCTGCCTCCTGGGAATGCACACAACAGCGGGGAACTGGCCCACTCCCTTCCACTTCCCTGGACGATCCACCTGCAGCCCCATCCTGCTCCCTGCTGGGGCCCTGCAGCTGTGCATTGCAGCCCCAAGCCCCACCCAGCTCCCTCCTACAGGGGCCTCAGTACCCCTCTCCCCGCCCGCTACCTGCCTGCTGGAGCTGCTCTGCAGGCTGCTTGAGGCCACGTGCATGTCTATGCATGTGGTGCCCCTTGTTTTTCTGGCTTCCTCCTGGTCTCTGCCAGCCTGCAGGGAGCTCACTGCAAAATGGCAAAGTTCACGGATTTCTCTGATGAAATCCATGTTTGCTTCTAGTAAAAGGTAAAACCCACTGTTTACTCCGTTTTTCCATGGGAAACAGAAAACCTGGATCCCTTCTTATATCCCTTGCACTCCATGCAAGAGACTACAATAGAAACTCACTTAGTCTCTTCTTAACTGAAAGAGTACTTATGACCCAAGGCCCTTAGGATAACTGTCACCTCTCCATAGGAATTTTCAGGACCACACCAGCCATCCTCCTGTGCCAGTATATTTAAAGAATGAATATAGGGAGATTTCATGGAATAAGCTTTGGTTAGGGGGTGTACCCTTAGTCAAGTCCAGCTGTACTGTCCCTAGGACAAAAAATGTTATGAAAATAAGCAATTGTTTAGCACAAAATACATTTGCACAGGGATTGTATGTGTAGTTTCTTCCTAAGTCAACTGGCCAGACAAAGCATTCATTGCAATGTTATCGCTTTTCCTGAATTTATGCTACAGACCATAAACTGAACAGTGTTTTGCAACAGCTACTCTGACCACTCTCCTTTTTCCAACATTTTTTCACAAATGAAGTTAAACCAATTACATTTTCTTAATTCTATCCTTTTGAAAAAAAATGGGGATTTATGCTGTTTGCTAAATCTTCAAGAACACTTCTGAATTCAGGAAAACTTGTACAACTAACAAACAATCTCCCATTTATTTTCTTGCCATGATATCTAAACCTTAAACCCTTGTAGTAACTTTCTATAGAAATATCTTGCTCTTCTTTTGACCCTGGGAGCAATTTATTTAGTTAGAACTACTATTGGTGAGAGAATAATGTTCTTCCTCAAAGATGAGAAGTCACTGTTATGCTCTACATTAATTGTGATGCCATTCACTGTTTCTCTTCGCTCTTCTAACGTTTCCTTTTCCTTAGTTCTGTTTGTTTTCAGAAGTCTCCTACTTTCACATTTTAAATTGCCCTTCACTTGGCTTCTTATTTTTCCTCACTTAACCACATTGGTTTCTGTTGCTTTAACTTAATTGACTTTACAGGAATGAATGTTGATTGTAGCTTCCCCAAATGAATTTTAAATGCTTCCCACTGTGGATTTCCAGGCCATTAGAGAATTCTAGCCAATTCTCTTCATTTGTGTTGCATTTTTTTAGTGTCTACACTCCTAAAACTGGTGTTTTCAGAGTATTATTATTTATGAAGCCCTGTAATGACACTGTAATGACCATACGTTCCAAAAAGAAAATTAAGCTCAAAAGGAAATAAAAGCCAAATTCTTTGTCAAACAGAGGCATAACTAGGAATTTTGGCACCTGGGGGGAACAAGAGTTAGGAGGGAGTCAAGTACTTTCTTCCTTGAAAAGGGCCCATAGCAGCTGCTGCAGTGGTACAAGCTCCCCAAATGCCACTATGGTGGTGTAGATGCCCCTGGGGAGCTATGCTGGGGTAGATGCCCATGGGGATGCCTTCCATAACTCACCTCTAACTTGGCACCCAGAGCTGGTATCTACCCTTATTTATGCTACTGACTTAAAATCATAGCAACTGTCCAAAACACTGTAGTGCTGATATGAAAGTTTTGAATGGTTATGCTTTTGAGTATAGAATACTGCATTACTTTGTATTAGAGGTGAATAAACAAGGGGTTTCACCTGATCAACATTCCCTTTACTTGGCTGGTTGTTTTTATTTCATGGGTCTCGAATCAGATTGGTCAGTTTGTATTTCGTCCTTGGGTGACCACATTTACAGCTTCCTTTCTAAAGTTGCAGAGTCCATGCTGTCTTCATTGTTATAACTAAAGCAGATTCAGCAATATTCACTATGAGGCAAAAACAGATACCAGTTGTGATTTTTTAATTTTAAATTGTGTTCCTTGTCACTCGAATGATATGCAAGAGATGCTAGTCCAGTCTAAAATATTTAACTGAAAGTAATTTTGATAGGAAAACTAGTCTTCTCTATTTTTACCTTCAAAGCAACTCTATTGTTCCCCATGTCATTTGGAAGTCAAACCTCAATCGTCTGTTATGCTGACACAGTGATAATGCTTGGGAATGTGGAACAAGAGAGTATTTGGGGCTTAAAGTTTAGGCATTCTTTGTACTACAGAAATTACCGGGTATGTTTCTTGATCATCAGTTGGTTTGGCACAGACAAAAAACCTCTTTTATTAACCCTAAATGTCAATATCTTAGCAAAAGAAAATCAAAATATGGAAACCTCCATTAAACATCTGATACAAAAATCAGGGAAGTTTTTATGGTTTTGGATCTTTCTTTTCTGTATCCTTAAGAAATATAAGTTTGTATCAGGGCATAGTGAAGTTTTCCTGTATTTCATCAAAAGTATTAGTATAAATTAATGGATTCAAATGTGACTCGGTCTATTGCATACTAATTAAACACCTCCATTTTTATCTTTATTATAACCTTTTGTTTCCTCTGTCTCTCAAGTTCTTTGCTGTAGTAATTTAACTGGTTTAATATACAGTAAGTGTTTCAAAGTATAGGCAAGGGCATAACATCGGAGGGCAATGAAAATGGTGAGCAGGGTGGGGCACATGGTTTATGAGGAGAGGCTGAGGAAACTGCTTATTTAGTCTAGAGAAATGAAAAAGAGGGGCTTTAGTAGCAGCCTTCAACTCCCTGAAGGGAGGTTTGAAAGAGAATGCAGCTAGACTGTTTTCAGTGGTGGCAGATGACAGAACAAGGAGCAAGAGTCTCAAGTTGCAGCAAGGGAAGTTCAAGTTAGATATAAGGAAGACTTTTCTCACTAGGAGGGAAGTAAAACACTGGAAGAGGTTACCCAGAGAGATTGCTAACTCTCCATCCTTGGAGGTTTTTTAGATCCTGCTAGACAAAGCTTTAGCTAGGATCAGTTACTTGGGGATGGTCCTGCTTTGAGCAGGGGTTTGGACTAGATGACCTCGTGAGGTCCCTTCCAACCCTCATTTTCTATGATTCTATGATCACATTGCCTCCAGTTAAAATTTGTTTGCATCTCTCCAAATCAAATTATTGAATGAGGTGCCTACAGGATGTGCTTAATGAATATGGACAAGCATTAGTTCCAAGTCAGTGGCTTTTGCCAGTGTGGTTACAACTGTCCTTTATCTCATTTCACAAGCCACTTTGCCAGCTGGTCATCTCAAGAACTTAATACCTTGAAGTGAAACTTTGTACCAAACAGATTTTATTAAGCTTGTTACAAACACGGCACTTATCTGTAGCATACAGCCACTTCCAGGTACTTTACTGGGGTACATGCAAGTACATTATTTTGCATAGCATAGGGTTTACTGGCCTCCATCTGTCCCGAACAAGCTCTGGCCATTGTTAAATACCTGCTGTCTTAAGTGTAGGAAACATTCAATTTCTTCAGTGCATTGCTTCTTTAATACACTTGTGAGTCTGTTCGCGTGTATAATTTTGGGCACTGATACAGCAGTCCATCAGCACTAAATTTGACCAGAATGCAAAATTAAAACTGGCTCTCTTCTTGGAATGGATATTGGACATTAACTTTTTCAGAGAGTTGTGTACACAGAATTCAGTCTCCCTTAAAAGTGGACACATTACTGACGGACTGTTTTACCTATCACACTCTATTCATTAAATGTTTTCAACAGGCCCTAGAGGCCCTAGACAGCAACCTTTGGCTTGGATAGACTGATCTCCTCCACAAAATACTCAAAAGTGGCTTGAAATCACTTGGATGTAATTTTCTCTTCTTAGTCTCCCATAACTAGGCCTCCAGTTTCAGCAGAGGAATTTTAGGTTGGAGATTAGGAGGGGCTTTCTGACTATATAGTTGGTCATGCATTGGAACAAGTTACCTACAGAAATTGTGGAATCTCTATCCTTGTAAGTTCTCAGGAGTAGGTTGGACAGACACCTGGTTGGGATGGTTTAATCTGGAATGATCCTGCCTTAAGCAGGGGCCTGGACTAGATGACCTTGTGCAGTCCATTCTAGCCCACATGGATCATCTGGTGGGAATGTACTAGGCATGCTACAATATTATTTTCTTTCTCACTTATACTCTTGCCCTATATACTGAATAAGTGGCAACCAGGCTAGATGGCACACATCTGAACTACACAACTGAACTATAAAAATAGTTGTCTTTAAATTTAAATTTCTATATATTTAGTGTCTTCTATACTATTATATTGGCATACCTTTAGTATTGTTATTCTTCTTCTTAGTTCTATATCTGATATTGATTATTTTTATTTTGCCTTTCTCTAAGCATTCCTTTATCCTGAACTGCTACACTATGCCTTACCTGATATTTTTCCTCTAATGTCAATAATAATCGCAAACTAAATACTTTATTACTGATGCAAATAAATGAGAAATGGAATAAAAAACTAAAAATAGAAGGCAACTTCCCTGAATTAATGACCAGGGACATGCAGGATGAGGGAAATCTCAGTGTCAGATGATCTCTTTCACAAAAAGCAGGAAAAAGTGTGAAAAGTCATTGAAAACTACTGAATTGAGGGGTCACACAGGCTACTAATAGCAACTCTCTTAAAAGGGATCAAGAGTGTAACAGGAGGAACTGTGAATAAAAAGATTTAGCAACATGAAAAGCTAACATAACCATCCAGTCATGAAACCACTTCTTTACATGTGCACGAGTTTGCAGGATTGGGGATGCATAAAGTATTTATTTAAACTCCCAAGATGTGTAAGGATGTTTATGGCTTTGCCCTACCTGTGTTAAGTCAGAACTCTTTTTATTTATCTTGAGAGCTGAGTACTTTTGGGAAACTGCTTCAATTATTCACCACAGAGTACTGCTTTAGAAAATGACAATTAAAAAAATATGATGCAACACAACATATTGGCATCTCCATTAAGTACAAGAAAGCCAAATCTCCTCACCAAAAATCAGACTGTTTGGATCTCCTATGAAGATGTAAAAGGGCTGGAAAGAGGCCTACACTGAGCCACAGGGAATTTCCTTTCTATGGTGGAATACTTGGTTGAAATGAAGCCAGCAGAGCTGACTCTACACGACCCTTTCTATCTGCCTTCTATGTAAGAAAGATGTGAATATACCTGGAGCGATCCTGAGCAGGTAGGGGTCATTTAAACATCATTCTCAGCATGAAGGAACTGATGGGTGCACAGTATAATGTAGTATTTACACTTCATAAATGTAAATACTAAAAGGGCTATTATGGCCCAGAACCCTGCAGCAAACCTGTTTCTCTTACAAGTTGTTATACTGTCTTTATTATCCATGAAGTCTTATCCTAAATTGTTTTTAAAAACATAAATTTGATATAGTGCATTTGCATACAACTGGATGTAAATATGGTTTTAAAGTGTAAAGGCAAGCCTTTAAAATACAAATTGCAACTTCCTACTGACATGTCTTAATAGGCAGCTAGTAAAATATTGAGGGAAGAAGAAGAAACTGTAGACTATGTGATTCCTCATGTGAGATTTTCCGCAAAAAAGGTTGACTCGTGGTATTTCAAGCCACTAATATTACCATTTCTGCCTCTTACTTCCTTAATCCTTATAAAAATGTGAGCACAAGCAGTACCATTTTTCTCCTAGGAGTAAAAAAGTAATTCAAGTAATTATATCTGAATTAGAACCCCACAGCAAGAGAAATTCAGAGCTTTTGTTACTGCCAATTTCAAGTGATAATCGCAAAGTGATCCACTTCTCAAACTCTATAAGTCCGTTCTGAGGCAAGTAATCAGACAAGCAGTGGTGGGCAGGGTGGAATGACAGTGTAAATTTGTACCTATAAAGCATCTGTGTATTGGTTTGGTGTATTTTAATGTAAAATATTTGTATTCAATTTTCTGTAAAAACCCCCACCCTAACTGAGACAAAATTCAAGCATAATGTAGGAAGATCCACCACTCCTGTGGAGGTCTCTCTATGTCAAACTCACCCTTAGAAATTTAAATATAATTTTTATGTCAAATGGATATAGTATTTGAATGTATAGTAGTATGACTTGCATAAATTTGGCATGCACTGGCTATGTAAAAATGTCAGTAACATGTCAAGAGGGAGGAAGCTGTGTGTAACTAGTACAACATATTAAAAAGGTAGTAGATTCTCAGATCCTTCCAAGGGTGTCACAGTGCTTGGCCCCTGTAACAAGAAGTAAGCAATTGCTCCTCCTCCCACTGAGCACCTTTGCTTCCTACAGACAAACAAAAACTGCAACTAGTCCTTGCCTTCCACAACTTCCATGATCCTAGCAGTATGCTCTACCAGGAAAATGTGGGGCTTTACTTTTCATCCTAGCCCATCTCCCTTGCTCCTCTCATGCTCCCAGGGCCAGCAGGAGAGGCCATAGGTTCTCCAGCTGCCAGTGTGCGAGTTGCTGGAGGAGCACCCACAGCAGAGAGGCCTGCACTTGTCGCCCCCTCACAACCAGAACAGGGGTGCGGAGGGAGCAGACGATGGAAAAAACAAGGCACATAAGGATAAGGTCTTGCCCCTGCCACTCTCACCTGGCACCAGCTAGATTCTAGCTCAGTGGCTCTCAACTGGAATGCTGCTAAATCCCCAAAAGTTACGGAGGGATGTCTTGAAGCTAAAAAAAGGAGAGAACCACCAAAAGTGTGGGTGGGTGAGTGTGGATAGACGTAACATCTGAAGTGCTTCAGACACCTTTGAAAGTACTTTAAAGCACAAGCTGAACAGATATATGAAACAGGCCCTATTTGAGTCAGATTTGGATTTAACCTTAATCGGGAACAGCGATTTAGTGATTTGATTCACTGATTTGGATCACTGTCCCTGATTCGATTCAGCCAAATCCGAATCTGAAGGTTCGATGCAGAGAATCAGCAATTCGGACATAGACACAGCTTTAAAATGCTTTTTCTATGCACCTTGAGGTACCAGGCGCAGCTCATGAATGCTGCAATGCTGGCACGGATGGAGCATCCCACTGGAGTGTGGGGGGTCCCCTGCATGCTCAGTGGTGAATCCAGAAGTGGACCAGACATACTTCCGGCGATCAGCCACAGGGTGGACCCCAGGTGTCTCCCCAAACCCAAGAGGCACCAGTCACCGAGCCAGGGGAGCAAAGGGGGGCTCCCAGCGTGCTCTCTGGCAGACCCGAAAGTGGACCAGAAGTGCTTCTGGTCCACTTCCGAGTCTGCTGCTGAGCACGCTGGAGACTCCCCAACGCTCCTATGGGACACTCTGTGCACTCCAGCATCACAGCATTCATGAGCCACCTGCTACCTAGACGTATATAGAAAAAGCATTTAGAGCTGTGTCTGTGTCCAAATTGCCAAATCTTTCCAAATCTATTCAGAGGGTTCCAATTCAATTTGGAGAGATTAATGGGTCCTTTGATTCGATTATAGGCCAGTCAGTCTTACTTCAATCCTGGATAAGCTTTTTGAGAGAATTATCCCAGTGCATGTCCACGAGGGGCCAGCAGGGGAGGTTATGCTTAGGGGCAACCAACATGGGTTCATTCGAGGCAGGTCCTTCTATTAGCAGGTCACAAAATCCTTAGACACAGGGGTAGCAGTGGACATAGTCTTTCTGGACTTCAGGAAGGCCTTCAACACTGTCTCACCCCATTCTCATTAAAAAACTAGGGGACTGGGGTGTTGACACCTACACAGTCAAAAGGGTCACTAACTGGCTGGAGGGCTGCACCCAAAGAGTGGTGGTGGACGGGTCATTTTCGACCTGGAGGAATTTGTGCAGTGGGTTCCCCCAGGGCTCGGTTGTCAGACCCGCACTGTTCAACATCTTCATCAGTGACTTGGACGAGGGGCTAAAAAGCACGCTGTTCAAATTTGCTGATGACACTAAGATGTGGGGGGAAGTGGGCATGCTAGAAGGGAGGAATAGGCTATAATTGGACCTAGGCAGGTTACAGGGGTGGGAGGATGAGAACAGGATGGGTTTCAACACTGACAAGTGCAAGGTACTGCCCCGGGGAAGAAGAACCTATAGGTTGGGAAACTCCCTTCTCTTCAGTGAAGAGGCAGAAAAGGATCTTGGAATCATTACTGATGCCAAAACGAACATGGGCCTACAGTGTGGTGACATGGTCAGTAGGGCCAACCGTACCTTGTCATGCATTCACAGATGTATCTCAAGCAGGTCCAAGCAGGTGATCCTCCCCCTCTATGTGACACTGGTCAGGCTGCAGTTGGAGTACTGCGTTCAGTTCCAGGCACTGCACTTCACAAGGGATGTGGATAACTTGGAGCAGGTCCAAAGGCAGGCCACCCACATGATCAGGGGGCAGCAGGGCAGGCTGTATGAGGAGAGGCTATGGGACCTGAACCTGTTCAGCTTCCACAAGAGAAGGTTGAGGGGGGGATCTAGTAGCCTGTTACAAACTAGTCAGAGGGGGTCAGCAGGCATTGGGGGAGTCCCTGTTTTCCCAAGCACCATCAGGAGTGACTAGAAATAATGGTCAAAAGCTGGCAAAGGGTAGATTCAGACTAGACACCAGGAGGCACTACTTCACTGTCAGGGTGGCTAGGATCTGGAACCAACTTCCAAGTGAAGTGGTGCTGGCTCCTACCCTAGGGGTCTTTAAGAAGAGGCTAGATGAATATGTTTGACCCCAATGCTCTTTCCTGCCATGGCAGGGGGTCGGACTTGATCTGTCAAGGTCCCTTCTGACCCTACAAACTATAAACCATGAAATTATGATTCGGAAATTCAGCCACTGAATTGGGCCAAATCTCTGCCGAACTGAATAAGGGACCAAAGCTTCGCACAGCCCTCATATGCACTCCCTGACATGCTACAAATATGGTGTAAGCACTCCAAAAGGAGTGCTGAACAAAATAACCTGGGGGCTGCAGAGTGACACTGACAGTCAGCTCTGCTCCCCATTCCCTGTCATCCCACCTGGCTGAAGAGCATAAGACTGTAAGTAACTGCAGTGACTTCAAAGTGCCTCAGGTGTGGGGGGGAGAACAGGGAACTGTATGCCCGTTTGTAACTGAAATGCTTTAAATGTTATGTTTATCTCCACCTGGTACACATGAATGTGTGTGAGTATGTGTGTGTGTGTGTGTGTGTGTGTGTGTAGATGGGCAGTGTTGCTTTAAAAAACAAAATATGCTCCTGTTGAATGCTTTTTCTTTTACAGCCTCACTTCCACCTACAACATAAAACTTGACACATTTTAAATGAGTTATGTGACAGCACTGCAAGATCTGTTACCTTATTACTCTCACCTATTTTCTCTCAGTTTACATCTGGGGCAATGTTTGCTGTCATACAGCTGTAAATCCAGAGTAAAACCACAAAAGTTATAGGACTCTCCCTGGATTTGCATAAGTGAAAGCATTTTCTTCATCCTTGTCCCCTCCATTTGTTTAATTCTTTATTTCATACTTTCCCCTTTCATTATATTTTTCCTGCCATCCTGGTGCATTATTTTCTCAATGCCTTTTTAATGTCTGTTTCATTTTGTGACCATTTTTCTCTTTAATAGATTTTTAAAAGTTTAGTATTAGTAAGATACCTATACCATACTCATGATGAAGAAACTTTTATGCTTTACCACATCATATATTCCCTATATTTCATATATTTATTTGGATGCAGACATTTATTTTCCCAGAAAGTTAAACTCAAATCCATCATCTGTTTTGCAGCAAGGTCTTGCTTTAGCTCAAATTTTATGGCTGGCTGACCAAAACACAGAGAGGTCAAAAGGCTTGTCCAAAGTCATGAGGGATTAAATAGCTCGGCTTGGACTAATGCCCAGGACCCTTTGACTCCCAGCCATTTTCTCTACCCACCACATCATACTACATAATTTAAGCTATCGTATGTGCCCGAATGAATCTTTCATGATAAAACAGAGGGAAATACCACAAGCTCTCTTTTCTGCCAAGCATGGAGGAGGAATCAAAGGACTGAATGGCTACACTGAACATGTAGTAAATGCCTAGCCAGGCATTACATCTCTTCTTTCAAACTAGCCTTAACTTTCTGTCATTATTAATTTAAAAGGTGAACTTTCAATTGTGAGCTTCAGCTCTCCAGTACTTTTGCATAGTAAGTGAATGTAATTATCCCTGTTCTTTAGATGGAGACATTATAAGGCCCAGTGAAGTTAAAGCCTTAAGCAACTTATGTAGGGTATTAATTTAAAGCAAATCAGTTTCAGAGTAGGCAATAGAATCAGGAAGTTCTGATTTCCAAGGCCAGTACTTTAACCACTAACTTACATTTCTTCTCAAGTAAACCCAAGGGAAGCAAGATATTCAGCACTTTATTAACATCAGACTTACAGGTAAGGTAGAGTTTGTATCATCTCAGGTCCAGACTCAGCAGCTGATGCTTCTGTAAGATGTCCCAGAACATGCCATACTCTCGTTTCACAACCCCCCAGCAACCCAGTTAAGAAAGGAGTTTGAAATGGTGGGACTGGTATGTCAGCTATATTCTAATGTATAATCATAATTATTAATAATAATTTTGTGATGTGGTTTGGAAACTGTTGTCATTCTCTATAACGCCTCCCTGCCAAAAGGTCTTAGGAATGGACAATGCTAACACTATGAAAACTAAACCAAACTCTATTCATGAAACTTTGTAGAAATGTTGTTTCTGGGAGGAGAAAATGCTGAGTAAGGGCTTGGAAATCAGACTCTCTTCTTGTATTTACTAGGTACTGGTTATTTACTGTATATGGCACATGACAGAAAAAAGAACGTTGGACTTGTTTTTCCCAAAAACAAATTAAAGAATTTAAACTACATGAACTCTTGCTTGAGTCAAGTCATTGACAAGCAAGTTCACTGGAGTTAAGAAAATTTAGCAAAATGCTTACTGATGGAAGCTCTGATAGTGTTATTATGGAGAAAGTCAGTGATACACTACAGAGAAGTAAAGGGAATCAGTGGTATCAACAAGGGGTAATCAAATATAATCACTCGAGTATTTTATACTGCCAATGCATATTTAAACTTCAGATCATGCAGATGTCAATTTATAGATGTACTGAGGCAAGGTTCATTAGACTCCTGCCTCTTAAAAATAAAATAATGTTCCATATGGAAGACAACATCTTCTTTTTTAATTTAAGAAATATTTACAGTTTCACCATTTTGAACACCATGTGCAAAGCCACCAAAATGTAACTACACTTTAAAAATCCACAATGATTAATGCTTAATAACTGACTAATTAAACTGTGATTTAAAAATTCCAGCATGTGGGACTTTGGGGACAGGCACATGTACGTAGAGTGCCTGGCACAATCAGAGCTACATCTAACCTAGAGTCTGTAGGCACTTCCATAATATAAAATGAAATCCATAACAAACAATAACCATGTATATTTGTGGTTAAAAGAAGCAAGGGAAACAAACATGCTTTGTTTGTTCAACCAGAAATTATCTACCCCAAAATAAAAGACTAGATCTGTTCAGTTTTGGAGCAGTATCCCGCTCTCTGTCATTTAACGTAAGCATGATTCTTAGATTCATAGACGCTAGGGCTGGAAGAGACTTCAGAAGATCATCAAGTCCAACCCCCTGCCCCAGGGGCATGAAGTCAACAGGGATCATAGGATCCCAGCAAGATAAATATCCAAATGTTTTTTGAAGGCATTCAGGGTAGGCACTTGAACCACCTCTGGTGGCAGTCTACTCCAAACAGACTGTCTGATACAGTTAATTATTTGCTTATACATATAAGGATGGATGTGTATTTTTTTTAAAAAAAGATTAAGTTGACCACATCCTCTCTGAATCCTGACTGAGGTTTTGCTGTACAGCATAAAGCCACACTTACTTCCTGAGTACTGTTTTGGACTCTGAGGAATTCTGGCTTCCATCTTCTTCACAGTTTGAGGTCTCCAGGTTTCCATACCTAAACATTAAAATGGATATTTTAGACAGTTATTAAAAAAAAAACAAGCTAAATATTTGGAATGGCAGTACCACTGGACTCATCAGCAGCACTAGACTTCCCAGCTCATCAGGGTAATAGGACCATCATGAAGGACAATAACCTATGACTTAGTAAGATTTCGTTTTAATATTAATTTGCGTTCTTATCATCACTCTGAATAGTCTGCAAAAGCACAAAAGAGCAGCAGAAAAAACACTTCCAAAGTCAAATAGGAAACCAAATCTGATCGGTTTGGGGGTCCGAGGACCATTTTGTAACAATGATGAGAGTAATGGCTACATCAGTCTTCCACTGAGAGTAAAATAAAAAGCATTTTTTTTTCATAGTGAGGCTGGACAGCGAAGCGGGGATTTGATTAAAGGGAAAAACTGGATTATCAGAACTCATCAGTGGGAAAGGTGTGAGGGCTTGGAAGAAAGGGGAAGATTGCATATAGATTAGTGATCACTATACTGCACCTCCCACCACACCAGTGGTGTTGGCTTAGTCCCAACTCCAAGAAGAGAATGTCGCACATTGGGCACATCTACATGTGAAATGAAGGTGGAGCAATAAACTCTGGTGTAGTTTGCATCAGAGTCAACTACTCCCAGGCATAGCATTTACACATGTATCCAGGACCACAGCACTTTGAGCCAGGGCAAAACAGTCCCAAGCTGAAAGGGAGCATGGGGTGGGGCTGAGGGAGTTCCAGGCTCTGGGTGACAATGTTGGGACTGGCTAGGGCATGAAGATGCTACAGTGAGGGGCTAGGAAGCAGGCAATCCCCACGCTTTAGCACCCTGGTGCCCCAGCCAGCCCCTGTCATTGTGTACATGTGTCTTGCAGTGCACTTAATGACTCTACCATAAGATAGTACAGTACTATTTTACAGTGGAGTTATTTAATTTACTGCACCTTAATTCCAGCAGTGCATGTGTAGACAGTAACACTTTACTGCAGAGTTAATTAGTCAACTCTGCAATAAAGCACATGTGTAAATGCACCCACTGAGTCTCCTTCTACAGGACTTTGGTATAACATTATTTCTTACTTAATTATTAGTCCATCCTCATTCTGCTAAGGAACTGATTGTTACTGGCCTTTCAGTAGGGCCTGTTGTGAAAAGATTTCCCCTCTGCCCCTCATGTTCTCCACACAAAGGGCTGTTCCATTCTCTGAAGTTATTGGAGTATTGAGACTGTTCTCTCTGTTCACTCTCAGAAGATATCACCTGTCAATGGCATATCACCACAAAGAGGACAAGAAGGAAGTCAAGTCCTAGCCTTGTCCTCCTCCCTCTGTTTCCTTCTACACTGGGGCATTTTCAGCAACTAAATAGTACAATTTGGCCCATAGTTTATAAGATCCTGATAGATCACAGCACAATCTGGTTTGGCTACAGGCAAATACATTATTGTAAGAATTAATCCTATGAGGTATCTGTGTAAAACTGTATGTCAGAACCTTTCCCAGAGAATGAAAAAAAATCAAGATTTCTCTGTTCAAACTATCTTAGAGAAAAAAGATGAAGAATGTCAGTCTTTTCAATCCCCTTCATAATGTAATCCATCTAACATTTTATGTCAAGGTCATGATGCTGCGAAGAATGTCAGTGGTGCAACTTAATTCAAGCCTAAAAAGTCTTCCCCAACCTGCGCACTTAAGTCGGTGACACAGCGAACAAACTGTTCAAGCACTGCCCATACTAGTACAAATGTTTTGCCCTTTGAGGGCACATTTAATCCAAGAATGTCAAATGTCTTTACAAACAGCAGCTATGTCTCAACAATCTCATGAGATAAGGAAAATATTATCATTATCCCTATAACACAGATGGGGAAACGGAGGAACAGGAAATAAGGAAAAGAAAGCAAAATACAGTGAAATGAAGAGATACTTGAGCTAGTTTTAAATGAGTCATCTTAAATAGTGGAAGTGGTCTAGCTGCAACACTCTTCAGTGTAAATATAAAACTTCCAGTCTCACATTTCTCAAAAGTCCATATGCCTCTCTGAGTTATGCCACTACAGCTCAACTGGCATCAACAGATTGTGAAAATGTGACAGAGCAGAATTTAACCCTTGGAATGAGCCCTTTGAGCTGCATGCATGTATAGTCACTGGCAGAGGGATTCCGGCACCCCCTCACAGTCAGTGCCTGCAGCAGGTGCCCCCCTCTCCCTGCCCTTGTTATGTTACTGGAGTCAATTTTACTTAGCTCTGTCATGATTCAATCAACCAATTCCAACCTTTGCAGTAAAAGAAGCCTGGCTAAGATAACAGGGCCTGATTCCATATGTTCTTATCCATGTGGAAGCTCATTTTTATTCTGAGCAGTCCCACAAAAGTTAATCGGAGCACTTATGAAGTAAGTTGGCACCCATCATGACATACAATACACCAAGAGACATACCCATATTTTCTCTCTGCCCTAATATCCCCTTCCTAATCCCACTTGGCCTTTAATAAATCTCATTTCCAATATTAGGAATTCAAAATAAATACAATTAATTCCATTTGATATAACCTCTAACAGGTTTCAACAATGAACTAAATCAATGCAATATTATTCTGAATATATTTCTAAGTGTTTCAAAGCATTCCAAAACCTTTTTAGGGAGAAGTAGTTAGCTATGTTAGTCTGAAGGCAGGCAGATTACCCAATCAGTCTACCAGCAATAGACTACCTAACTCCTATTCTCACCAAGCCACCAGACCTTATTCAAGACTCAGATGTCAGCTCTGTCCCCTTGTAAGCACAGACCGTATCATCATTGGAATAAACAGCACAGTTTATAACAACTGGGATCATTCACCTCTACCAATGTCATATATGCAATCCCATGAGCTGCTACCTACATTGAGGAATGGATGGACACCAATTTGACATCAATTCCAGAAAGACCCACAAGCCTTTGCAGAACACTTTAATGTCCCTGGACATTCACTGACCTTACTCTTAAACTAGAAGATTTTAAAAAACAACTTTGACACAAAATTGCGGAACAAGAAATCTTCCATGGATAGGACTATGCTACGTATGATCTCAACTGAATTATAGATTCTTATCCCATTACCTGAACTAACTTTTATAATCCTTAGTTCCCTTCATTGGTTAACTGCTTCTTTTATCCTCTTTGAACTCTTCAGTCCACTTTCCCCGCTCTCAGCAATTCCCCCTCTACCTAAGTCTTCCTCCCTTTTTCTCAAGCCTTTGTATTTAAATAACTTTATTCCTTTCTATTTAGTACGCCTGCTCTCTGCAAGTCCATTCATAACATTGAGGAAGGCCTACAAAAGCATAAAGCTCTCTAAACAAGTTACTGTATTCTATAAAGTGCCACCCTGCCCTGCCTTTTGCCTAGCCCTAGCAGTGATCTCTAGAACAGGTTTAAAGCATACTGATGGGGCAGTATATCAGAAGGCTGCTGCACCTACTATTTAGATAGAAAGAGGATTTCATTTCTAGAGCAGCCCATTAGGCACCATGTCTCAGCACTAAATTCTCTAACAAGTATATTTTAAAATAAAATGTGGGCATCCTTTAATATGCATAGATTTGCAATGGCCAAGCTTTTCCATACAACAGTCTGTAAAGAAAGCTTCTATTTTTACTAGAAGCAATTAATTAACATATTTATGTTACCATTAATTCTTCTAAAATAATGTAATATGATATGAAACAGTGTAATCAGTACTACATATTCTCTTTACATGAAATATTAGATAAAATTTGCAGAATATTAACACATCTCTAAATCTCATTAGTGAAACAAATGTTTTATTGCATACAATATCAGAATGGAATAAATCAAAGCAGACATTTACCCATAAGAAAACTAGAAAGCACATCACACCACCCTAGTTCCCAAAGGCAAATCACATTTATGACTATATAACAGAACATTAAATATGGGTGAGGAGTTGACAATGCCTCTAATGTACAGAATAACATTACTGCAGACTTCCACTATTCTGTTCTCACTAGGCCCTAGACAAAGATCTAGTCACTGAATAGCTTTGTATGAATGTTTTGCATACAAAAAGAGACATGAGAAACAAAAGGATACCATAGCCTATGGAACTTTTCAATCTTGTTCAGTATTTAGGTTAGTTCCTCTCACTGAAGTATCTAACTGAACAAATGAAACTAGAATTTAATTTGATGGATTGCAACTTAAAAGCTCAATAATGGATGTAGGAAATACCCCTTCAACTTGTGTGTCTGCATGTATGTCTGTGGGAGTTATTGTTCACCACTGAATGATGAGGAAGTAACAAAAATTCTAGTAATTAATGTAGGTCTCAAACATAAATACAAGCAAAGGCTGGATGTGATTAAACAAACAATAAATGACTAGTTTTATATGGATATAACTTTTTTCATTCACTTGCAATTCACTCTGTGTGTGTGTGTGTGTGTGGGTGGGTGGGTAAGTATAGCATGTCTAAAATGTTACCATCTCTGAAGTGGAAGGAGGCAAACAACCAGTACTCAATAAGATAATGAAGAAAGGAAAAATATGTTGGTAAATGAGAATAAGCCAAATGCCATACTGAAAATGTTGTGGGATCTTTAATATCTTTGGGTGCAGACAGAAATGACATTTGTCACATGATCAGCCCCTTGAAAGTGCTCTAAATCCATGTCCTAACAATAGAATGGCTGCAGAGAGCTTGCACTGCATGACAAATTAATCCTCACTGCCTGTGGGTCCAAATGAAGATGTTTCAAAATGAAGCACCTTCATTAATTTTTGTCTGCTCTGGCACTAGACTGCTGCAGCACTGTCTAGCCCTCAGTGCTGTCTCTGGATGGGAGGGGGAAAAGGCAGGGGAGGGATGTCCATTCTGGGATTGTCTCAATCATGCTAAAGTGGAAGTGGGGGTGGGGAAGGGGACTGGAGCTCCTCACCTCTGGGAGCACCAATCTACCCAGAACCTCACTCCAGCACAGCTGGAAAAACCTCAGAACAGACCTCCCTGCTCTGCCTTCTCCCCTTCCTATCCAGACACAGCAGTAGAGCTGGGAGAGGTGCGGCAGACCTAAGAGAAGAGGTTACAGAGACACAGTTAACATCTGTTGAGTCAAGAAGATCAATTTAACTCATGGCACTTTCTGTAAAGTGTCATGAGTTAGACTATGGAGCTGTAGGTCTGTCTGTGCCCTTTGTACAGTGAGCAGTACCACAGATATTAAGACTGTCTGAAAGACCCATTCACAATTTATTTATCTCCCATAAAAACCTATGAACTTAAAGTTGGTGAGATACTGATAGTTTAAAAGAATGACCAGTTGAGGTAATTTTATCACATTTATAATTCACATACAGGGTCTGTAATAGTACTGATTTTAAAATAAATCTCATACACTTTGGTAAAAGACTTAACTCTGCTTTTCCTATATTTTACTGACTTATGAATATTTTTGGCAGTGTAAAGTGTAACTGGTGGTGACTAAAACAGTGCATATGTACTTCACAAGTCAGAGCTGTGATTGGAATGTGCAGGGTACTGTCAATAATCAATGGATGATTTGTTATCATGGTCCTAGAAGGTCCCATGAAAGTACTGGCATCTAGTTTTGGGCACCACACTTCAAGGGGGATGTCGATGATCAAGGACCTGGGGGACAGACCCTATGAGGAGACACTTTGGGATCTGGGATTGTTCAGCCTGAGCAAAAGAAGGCTGAGAGGCAACTTGATAGCCACCTACAAATATGTCAAGGGAGAACACCAGGACCTAGCTGAACAACTTTTCAGAAATGCCACCCTCCCCTCCACCCCCAGGAAGGCATGGACCAACGAACACAAGCTAATCAAGGAAAAGTTTCAGTTGGACATAAGGAAAAACTTATTTTCTGTATAGGTAACTAGGATTTGTAACACACTTCCAGCAGAGGTGCACCATGTCTGGCGGTCTTTAAGAGCAGGCTAGACAAATACCTCATTGACCTCATTTGAACCCAATTACCCGCTTCCTCTCTTCTCACCTACCCTGTCCCTTTCTCCCTTCCCTTTATTTTATTCCCTCCAAAATAACAACCCCCCACTAAATAAGCAATGAAGTAGTTTGATGCTTGCCCTCAACTCATTTTTCACACTATATATTCTGTCCCTTCCTCCACCTACACTTGACTTATCTATTTAGCCTGAATCTTCCTAGGGGCAGGGACTGCCCACTCCCCTCTGCTTGCTCAGTACTCAGTACAATAAGACTGCAATCTTGCTCTGTCCTTCCTTACATGATTAATACAGCAGCATATAGGGCATGATCTCTGGCAAGCACTGGATCCTGCAATGTGCAGAACACTCCTGTGTTGTGGTGTGCTCTCAACTACCATTAAAGACTAACTGGGGTCTTCAGCACCACTCAGTAGTGTGCAGGATTAAGCATCCACTGGCTGGAGAAGGTGCATATCCCACTGCATTCCTAAACTCAGTGAGAGCAGAGACCCAGATTCTTCAAGCTCTGCTGGACTTGTACGAGTTTTAATTCTCTCAAAACACCCTCACATCAAAGATTTTGCACACACATTAACATTTAAAGTTCTTTTTTAACTCAGCTTTTGCAAAGCAAGCAAAAATCATGATGATGAATAATGTTAATAACTTTGGCAGAACTTTTTAAAGACACCTACAGGATTTAGATGCATAATACCCATTAATTTAAAGGATGAGAGTACCCATTTAGTTTTGGGTAACTTTGAAAATGTAAACCTTTGTTTTCATTTTAAAAACCTTAGGCTAGACACAAGATTTTGTGTAGATTGTCTACCTTAAGTATTACAGTACAGCCTTTGTAAATAGGAGAGATCAAAATTTAAATTGAAAGTCCAGGCTTGAGTTCAATAACAACAGTAACAACCCCCCCCCCAAAACAAAAAACCCTCCTTTGAACTCCTAAAGTATTAAATAGATTTACTTCCAGGACCCTGGCTATGATTAACTATTGTTTTCAGGACTATTAAAAACCCTAATTAGAGCCTATTGAAATCAATGGGAAACTTTCCCAAGGGATTGGAACCTCTGCTTTAACTGAAACAGCTGAACTCTGCCTTGTGTCTGTATGATCTGCTTTTCAAACTGGATACTATCTCTTAATAATATATGCCTAAAACAAAGGCAGCTTAATAAAAATGCTAAATGTATGTAAAATGTGATTTAAAATTCAAAGCTAAATATGTGCCTTATCTTGCACCCTGTGCAACCCTATTCATTTCCATTTGCAGTTTGCTTGGTATGCCCATAAGAAGAGAGCACATGCTGGAGTTGAAAAAACTGTCAGTTAAAGACCTCATATGGACATGTGCTTCCTACTGTGAGAAGGCTGAGTCCATGTGTGTTTAGTTTTTAGGAGCCCCCCTCCTGAGAACAGGATCCTACTTTGCTATCTCATATGGAAAGGATTAAAAGAAGCATAAATTACAGGCATTTCCTTGAGCATTCAACCATATATGGAGAGAAACTGCTGATTCCTAAATGTCCATATCTGAAATCAAGAGCACAACATGCTGCCTGAAAAACTGTCTTGGAACCTCTTAAGTGGTATGAAATCTTACATGTTGACAAAGCAGAACATTACCCATATATTTTATCAGCAAGTTGCCTTAGGAAAGGTCTGAGGTAGGGAAAGATGAAAGTCTTTCAGCTTTTCAGAGAGATTAAACAAAACTTCATCAAGATAAAGATTGATTTAATCACAGCACAAGTTATTATGAACTTTTTCCACCTATCGCCTTTTCATGACCCAACACTTGATGAATGAATTTTCCCTCAAGAATGGCATCCATTTGTCCATTTCCACTGTCAAGCACAATCTATATGGTCTTTAGCGTAACTATAACGTTGGGATCTTTTTTTGGTCAGGATAGTTTTGGTCTAGAACTTGCAACTCACTATGCTTAATATGCAGACCATCCTTGATATAAATACACATTCCTAAAGTATACATTTCCATAAGGAAAATTACATTCTGTGAGTATGAAATTCATCCCTTCAGTGGTCCTGAAGCTGCAACCTGCCTACATAACTTGAGTTTTGTCTGCTCTATCAATCAATCAAAGATCAAGGAGCCCATTTCCTGGCTTGGGCTTATCACAAACTTTTACCAGAGAGGTTACAGAGCACTGATACTCCCTGGACAGCTACAGATCTATAGACCTCTCCACTTTTGTTCTTAAGAATTAATGCTGAAGTTCAAGTGATAAAGGCTCTCTATGTGAATGTGAATTCTATTACTACGGCTCAGAGTCTGATTTGCCATACTGAGAGCTGGCACATTTATTACTTTTCTAGATATTGCAACTGAAGTTATTTGTCTTATAAAACCAAACACCCCTAACACATCATATATACCATATCTTGGAATACAACATGAAATAAGAAAGTTGCAGCAAGTTGAAATTTTTCCTATCATATCCTAGTGTGCCATGTAAACTGTGTTAATTAAAATTCAATTAATTTTCCTTTTTTCCAGTCCTTACTATTGCTTCAAAAGTCCATATTCAACAACTGTACATACACTAATTAATTTTATCAAGGTTAAATTTAATCTTATTCTTTGTTGTAGACTATAAAATTCCTGATTACATATAATATCTGAAAAGCCAAGAGAAGTATCCAAGGACATCCAAACTTTACTCCCCTAAGATTCATGAGATGGAAAGGAAATTGCGGCCTCCTGGGATTTCCTGTTCATTCTAACACATTGTAAAAAGCTGGGGAGAATGCAGACAAATACAGGCAGCCCTTCCTGTAAAGGATATGTGCATGGCTTACATTAAGAGAATCGCAAGGGTCAATGAGATCAGAATTGAGCCAGAAAAAAGTAAACTGTTCTAACAATCCTCCTTTCAGATTCTTTTGCACTTTCCTGATACTCCCATCCCTTTAAAGCAACATGTTAGGAGAAAGGCAGTGAACATTCCTACCTATTCTTATACCCTCCTTGACTCTCACATACTTTTTGTACTGATGTTCAAAATACAGAACCCAGTCCTAACACACACTCACAAGGCATTTCCACTTACTCCAGTTAATCTATTTGCCTGAGACAATTTTTTTAATAATACCAGTTTATGGGTGTCTCCATCTCTGAGTCAAGCTTCCAAATGCTACTCACAATACACAATAATTCATTGAGAAAGAAAACTCAATTCTGGGAGGTGCTGACTTTCAAACTGAGGGCACAGGATTAGGTTGCTCCTGTATTCTTCTCCTGAATTAACAGATAACACAGTACCATATAAGGTCCTTGTATTTAGAAGTGGATTACAGTTTTGCACATCCAAAATGGGTAACTGCTTATTAATCTTTTTGCACATTGATGAAAATCTGAACCAAGTTAAATGGAATCTCAGACAACATGCATGTGCTTAGATCTGTACTAGGGAAAGACATTCACAAAACCTGAGCCTGAATTGATTTAATCTTTGCAGGTTAGCCTAACTTGCCTAGATTTAACAAGTTTGCAACTGACCAGACATTTCCTCTAGATTGAAGAAATGAAGGTACATACCTGCAGTGGCTCAGGCTAGAAGTCGAAGGATGGTAGCACAGCCCTCCCTTCCCTTCATCAGTTCTGAGCTGAGGGGGGCATGGCCAGCCCCTAGCAGGACCTCTGATTAGGGAGGGGGATATGGCCAGCCCCCAGCAGGACCTCTGATTAAACCCCTGCACAGTCTCAGGCTTTTTCCTGTTTGTTGCTCAAGGGATGGGAGTGTTGCCAGACACCAGCCCCTGGTTAAAACTCTGAGGCAAAGGGAGGGTGTGCAGTGCATGCATCTGTTGATGATACTGAGCTTTTCAATCTCCTTCCCCCTGATTTTTCATACTGTATGCAAAACTGACAGGCGAGGGAGCCAGCAAGGACCTGATAACACAGCATTTTTCAGCCCATGAACAAAACAAAAACCTCTCTCATTAGTTAAAGCTCTTCTTAAACAGTTTTTTCCAAGGAAGGAATGAAGGGACAGTACCAGTTGTCTTGTTGATTAACTCCAAAAAGCCATAAGCAGACACTGTTCTGTTTGCCTGTACCAGTGAAACTGGAGACACTCACACAGACACCCCCCACATTGGCTAGCATGCCGCATGCCTGGTGTCTGTGGGACTAGGGAGGGATGGAAGGGGGATCTTTGCTTAAGCAGCAAGCAGCAATGGGGGGGGGGGGGAGATGTGGAACAGGAGGAAGCCTGACAGACCCTGCAGTGCCTGCAGTTTCTGCCAGACCTCTGACTTAAAGAGCAGAGGGGCAGGGCCAGCCCTGTTCTCTAGAGCTGAGACTAGAGTACAGCCCAGCCCAGCCCAGGGCTGCAAAGTATCTGGAATGCTGGGGCACTCTGGTTTAACTTAAACCAGCAAGGGGTCTGGGACAGACATTGCATAAACAGGTTTGACCTAAATCAATTAAGTCTGATGCTACATTCAACCTGGTTTATCTTAAACCAGTTTCAGTCATTTTGAAACTGGTTTATATGCACTGAACTTATGTTCTGTTACAGGTTTAAACCAGTTTCTGATCACTTAAATTGGTTTATGTGTAATGTCTATCCTTAACCTTAAAGGTCAACTAAAGTGTTAGCCCTGTATAATAAACAGTTTGTTTAATTTTTATCCAATTCCATTTCTACATCTTCTTCCCAAGAAAATTTGAGGAAGGGAAGGAAGAGATGGACATGAAACAGACTAACCAATTTTTTTTATGTTAGTGTAACTTGAAGCTCCCATTTTATATAAACAACATCTGATACACAAAAATATTAATGGTTTCCTGGGAATGTTAACTTGGCCATACTGGACAAATTGTGCATGTTATGCCATCTACATGTGACAATGAATATTGAATTAGTTAATTATTAGGCTCAAATTATATATATATATATATAATTTGAG
>JAGPOW010001543.1:42820633-42832002 GCA_030014935.1 Caiman crocodilus
AATAATTACATTATATAATATTATATAATATAATTATATTATACATACAATATAATATAACATTATTATATATAATCATTATATTATATAATATTATAAAATATAATATTATATTATTATGTATAACAATTATATAATATTATAAAATATAATATATATATATCATTTGAGATATAAATAGGGCTTAATTTGGCTGTCTGTGAGTCTGTGTGTGTGTCTGTCTGTAATGCTCTTCATCAACTGTGCCTGCCTCGAGAGGGTGGAGATTGACTGCATAGGCTCGGGTGGGTGCAGGGTCAGGGGAGGAGAACAGGGAGGACCACAGTGGTGGCACCCTCCTTCCCCCACTGCCCTGCCCCAATGCCCACTCCTATGGCTGGTGAAGCAGGGTGCCCAATGCACGCACACATCCCACAACTTTTATTACCAACTGCTGGCAGGGAGGGGAAAGAGGGAGGAAGGGAGGGAAGCGGGAAGGGGAAGGGACGCACAGAGGCAGGGGGAAGCCCCCCAGCTCAGGGTGAAGGCTGAGGTGGGTGGGGGGAGGGAACCCCCACACCAGAGGCTGGAGAAGGAGGCAGCAGCAGAAGTGTTTACATGCCCGCTCCCCCTCCCCACCCCCTGCTCACCCTTCAAGGCATGTAAAAGCATGTAAACACTCTTTTGAAATCCATCACTCTTGATGGCCAATTGGCTAGTACTAATATAAAAGCTTAAGAAAGTTAATTCATATATTTAAAACGCAACACATAGAAACTTAAACATGTGCTATATTCTCTTTACTCTAGGGAGATTTGTTTTTTCATTTCCTGACCACTGACCATTTAATTTCCTGACCTTTCTGTGACCTCAAAATACAGTTTTTAAAATTTCCCAGGGCCCCTTTCCCAGGAGGTAGCCGCCTACCCATACACACAGATGTACACAAACCACACAGAGAAATCTATCTGCATGATTTCACAATTTACTGTCCTTGGGACACTTTTTAGTCTCTTTACCTAAATGTAGTTTAAGAGTTTGATTTTTGACACTAAAAATGATTAAGCACCAAACAACAGTAGACTCCCACATGAAATAATCAAAACCTTAACCTGTTGGCTTGGATGGCAATGGTGTAGTCTGCTGTTGCAATGGATTATCCTCTTGTCCCCAGCCCTGAGCTTAACATTCTTAAACCCCCAATTATAGGCGGTTTATTTTACTGTATTTCATTTAGCGCTCATTAAAGTGCTGAACTGAGAACTCTGGTGGGTGATGTTCTCCATTAAATCAAAAAAACAAGAACAGCATGAGCATTTGCAATCAGACCTTCCCAACCACCAGCCTTTTAATGTGTCTCCAGTTAGCATGTGTTAAACTGACCTCTTACAGAATTTCAATCCTTGGCTTTCTGACCAAGACAGCAAACATTGCCAATCAGTGCCAACTGTGCACTGTGTGTTTTATGTACAAATTGCGTACTAGAACCTTAAATAGAATAGCTTATCAGATGAAATATAACCTTAGTAGTCACCCTCTCCTACAAAAGTTTCTTAATGAATTAGTAGTTGTCCATATCTATTTACTTTCCCTCTTGCCCTACTAAGTGAACCATAGGAAAAAAGAAAAGGTAGCAGAGCACACAATATAGGTGGCAAATCCAACCTTCTTCCCTATGGCTACAAAAGGTACCTTTTCACTGGGAATGAAGCATTTCTGCCACAGAAGGACTGATATTGGGCAGGTCATATGCAGCGTGCACAAACCTTATGAACCTCATAAGAGTCTACTGCAAAGCAGTAGACAGGAAGCAAAACGAATCGGTTAGTTGGTTAGTCTTCCTCCAAACCTTGCAGGGCCATGTATGAGCTTGTAAAGGCCATTGAGCTACACAACTGAGTTGTTCTGGCCCTGGAGATTCCTTCCTTGCAAACCCAACATTTCTGCTTGACCCCCAATCCAGTGTCAAAGTTTCACAATGGTTCTGGATTTTACCCTCTGTGCACATGATCCCTTTTTAAATTTGTAAATTAACAAATATGCAGTACACAGATTGGGATAAGAATGAAGGCAACAGAGAACAAGGACAGTTTCAGTTTGATGGTAAAGGCACTAAATATGTACTCAAATGACATACATTCAACTACCAGACTGTGTTCTCTCTGCCTTGATTTTCCTCATGCAAAGTTTGGCATAATAATCTCTCTCACTCTTTATCTACCTTGCCACTTCAGAGCATGAGTTCTTCAGTTTTTTACTATGAGCTTGTACAACATCCTAGCACAATGAGGCCATGATCTCCCTTAGAACCTGTTTGGGTATTACTGTAGTGCAAAAGACGACAGCCATGAAATAAGAACTGGAGCAACCAAACTTAAAATCTCCTGGGGAGGAAAAGGCCCCAAACACATCCCCAGGGCATTTAATGAGGAAGTATGTACCTTACTTCAAATTTACATATGAGCTTTACACGGATTCACCCATGACCTTACATATGAAGGGTTTTATTTTTAATTGATACAGCTCTAGCTTTTTATTTGTCATCTTTGACTGACTGATTTGCATGAACATGGCTACTGGTAAGTGAAGCAAAGCGTTTGCATGTCTTCCTAAGTATTATAGAAAGTCAGTAGGAGAGTCCAACAGTTCTGTCTACCAGTCCTCTGTTCTAATTAACAGGCTCCTGCTCTAATCTGTAATCAATCCTGTGTGTCATCTAATTTTGAAAACACACTAACAAAAAATAAAATGAAACTCTTTCCTTTTGGTGGTTCACTCAGAAATTGGAGGGGGAAGGGAAACAGGGGCACAACAAATAATCACTGAATTTTACAAATGACTTTCACAATAGAGGTACTAATGATTTAAAGCAGGCTTTTGGGGCAGGACAGGCTAGAACTAAAGGCAGAATAAAGAGCACTTATATACTAGTCATAACATTGATATCAAGTAATACTTAATTTGCTAGCTCCACCTAAACTTGGATTCCTTGGAAATCAAATTGTTTTCCATTTGAGATGTGGTATTTGGTGCCAGTGTACATCAGAGCTCTCCAAAAACAGTGCCTAGAGAAGACCACCTGGTACATCTTGTCTCTCTCAATCATGGTTTCCCCTGAAAACCAAAGATGTCGGGTTGCTGTCCCTCAATGACAGAAGATATGGAGTAATATTGTGGTGGAAGATGAGGCAAAGGACACTGCTTTGTGTGTTTAGGGCTGTAATATACCTGTTCTGATCCACCAGAGGCCAATTTATGTAGGAAAGAGTTATGCAAAGGGATAATAATAGCCTGAATTAGTTAATTTTTTATTTTTTCAGCAGTGTATTCAGCTTTTTGGAGGACCACTTGCCTACAGTTGTCATATCTTTCTACTAAAGAATCAAACAGGACATTTTACTTATTGGTCTCCTTATTTTATAAAGTACTGGGCTGTCAGGAGGCATTTTCAACCCTGTTTGAACTGAAATACTGAATTTTTCAAGCTTGTTAGAAATACATGTATATAATTTAGCTTCTTAAGTACACCTTCTTCAAAAATATTTGAGATAATTTCTTGCCATGTCCCACCTATAAAGGCCATTACAGCTTTCTCCATAGCTGTGTATTGGCTCTTACCGGTCAAGGAGAATTTCTAGTACTTCTTTAGTAGAGGCAAAGGCCCTGTACGTTGACAGAAAAATGCTGATGTAGGTAAAATCGTTGTCTCCAAAAGCTGTCAGGAGGGTTTCCACAAGTTTCTCCAGGGTGCCAGCTTTGATTGTTCTGATTTTACATGTCTCATACTGGCTAACAGTATGTTCTGGAGGCAATTGGTCCCCTTCAGCCTGTGAAACAAAAGATCAAAATCATGACAAATCATGAAACAAGCAGAGTCCCCAGTCTGAAACTCACATTAAATTTTGCCTTTTAATAACAGAGATGATAATACATCGCAAATTACTGAAATATTTCATCATTTTGATTGCTGGTCCAAAGATGGCTCCAATGATGAACCTTGTTAGAACTGGTTATCCTTCTTTACAGTATTACTTTGATATCTGCCATCAGTAATTAACTGCAACCCAAGGACAAACAGATCTTTACTATCCAAACCAAAACAGTGCCAAGGTAAGATAGCTAAAAGAAACAGGTAAGTGATAGAGGAAACAGTATGAATCATAACTGGCACTCTTCTGAATCAGTGCTAAAACCCATACTTCCACCCACCGTTGAAGGTGGGAGTTATTATCAGAACTGCATATTGTTAGGTGAGATATAAAACTAGGTCCTGACCATTTGCAATCAAACACGTGAAAGCAGAGTGTTAATCCCAGTATTACAGGTATATCCCAGAGGAAGCAATATATTTTGTCTCCCTTTGTTCCTCTTATCAAGTTTTACATACAAATACAATACGTCTTGTCACTTTTACACTTTTCTTTACATTGGATGAAGCCTGATCCAAGCCCAGTCAAGTTAATGAGAACAAGCCATCATTATTACTCGAGAGACAAAAATATGTTAATAATAGAAAATGGTCCCTGTGAGTGATTCAGTTACTTGTTTGCAAAAATAGGTGAGATGGAAACTTCTATACAGATAAAAGATGCAAATATATATATTGACAACAACAATTTGATGTTTCCCCACTTTTTGTGTTTTTAAATAGTCCAGTTATAAAAACAAATATTATCAGAGACTACTGGCATTAAAAAGCAGGGAGACTTCAACAAGATGTATGATTCTCTTCATTAATTTATTTGAACGTGCACCAAGGTCCTGAGGCACCGTACCTTCAGTTTCAAGGGTGCATGTTGAGAAGCACCTGCTCAGTTACCTTTATATAAATAATTGTCATCCAACATACCTACCACCAGCACTAATAAACTTTCATGAACAAAAAGACTCATTTCCCTGGAGATATGTAGATAGTTCACACAAGTCAGTATAAATCTATAGTCCTTAGGATAAAGACTGTTAATCTCCAACAGGCCTCCCTTTTTGTAATATATGTAAATAAACAATTCATGGTATGTGTGACTCTAGAGCCACCTCTACACATGCAGGTAAAGGCATGATGGGATCTAATGCATGATTCATACAATTGTACATTAGATCTCACTGCATCTTATTGCTGGTGTATGGGGTGCCCAATCCCAGGCTCTGCCTGTGCTGGCAATAAGCAGGCTCCCATATTTGGGAGCTCCACACACCCCAGTTGAGAGGCTTCCAGTCACAGGGGCACACCAGAAACCCCTGAGGCCAGAGAACTGCTGCAAGGGTAATTCCCTCATCCCAGAGGTGTGGAAAATCCTTTCAGATGGAGGATCACCACAGAGGTGACCCACCACCCCAGCAGTGCAGGAAACCCACAGGGCCAGAAGACCACTGCAATCCTTGGGCCCCAGGGGTTTTCTGCACCCTCATGGCAGGGTGATTAGACCTGCAGTAATCTTCTGGCCCCAGGGGTTTCCTTCACCCCTGCATCCTAGGGATCATAGCTGCCATGATCCCTAGAGCTCAGGAGTGCATTAAACCCCCTGTTGCCATGATCCCTAGTGCTTGTGAGCTTTTCACTGGTCATGGTATACCACTGCAGCTGGCAGCCCCATCAGCTGATGGGGCTCTCAGCAGCAGGGGAGACCCTGCTACACATGCGAATTAAAGCTAGATAGCAGCCAACTATAAAATTATTATAAAGTTTATACATTCAAGGTCTAACTTTATAGCTGGTTGGAACTTTTTATCTTGTGATAGCTACTTTGCATGTGAAGCTGGTCCCCAGGGAATTACACAATTAACCAGTTAATTGTGCAATACTTGTAATGTGTAGAGGAGACCTAGGATTAAGAGCATTATTTAAGGGGAAATTTAGACTATCTAGAAAAAATGTTAAAATTGTGGCATGGTTTTCTGGGCTAAGTACAGACAATCAACCAGGCCGAGGCTGAATTTCAGTCTTTGCACTTTAGTATAAACTGCAGAAATTAAACTGGAACTGAAGTGAACAAGAACTGATTCAGGAAATACAGACACATGCCTGCAGTGGCTTGGGACAAAAGCTGGGGGGCGCTAGAGCCTGGCTGTCTGGCTGTGTGTTCACCTCCTCTTCTTGCTTCCAGGTGCCTCTGGGATTTGTAGTCCACAGCTGCAGCCAGCAGTAAATTTGAGTGGGGGAAGGGTGGTTAACCCCCTGCTCCCCCCCGGCCCCAGACTGCAGCCAGGGTTTGCCGGGGAAGCAGGGGGGTGCAGCCTCCCTGTCTTGTAGACTGGGCAGGACATCATCCGGGCTTCCCCCACCACCCCCATCAGGCAGCCCTCACTACTCCTGGTAAGGAGCAGAGGGACTGGACCAGCCCTGCTCTCTGGAGCAGACAGCATAGCCCAGCCCAGGGCTGCAGAGCATGCTGGGATGTTGTGGGACTCTGAATTAATTTGAACCAAGAAGGGGTCTGCGACAGAAGTTTCATAAACCGGTTTGACCAAAATCAGTTAAGTCTGATACTACATTCAACCAGGTTCATCTTAAACCAGTTTCAGCCATTTTGAAACTGGTTTATGTTCAGTGAGCTTCTGTTCTGTTACAGGTTTAAACCAGTTTCTGATCACTTAAACTGGTTTATGTGTAACTTCTGTCCCTAGCCCCAAAGGGAATAGTGGAAGCCTCATTGCTTAAATCTTTTAAAATTAAGGCTGACTAAAGCATTATTAATACGCCATGAAAAACAATCCTGGGCTAACCAGTTTATCCTGCATTAATTTCTGTTGAAGTCTCAAGATAGAACAGGAAGAGTTCAAGCCATTTCTGTTGCAGTTCAGCATCATAAAACTGAATAGCTTCTCCTCTCCTAGGTGCCAAAACACATCTGCACAAACTAAATCTTCTTCTGCAAACTACAGGTGCACTCTATTTCCATCTAGTTTCCCCACACTGGGTTTCACCTTTCCCAACTGACAATGGTTTGGAATTACCACTGTTACTTTGCCTTTTCCAGCTGTCTCTAATTGAAATATTATAACTTTAACAGCCTTCTGGTATGCATTTTGATCTAAATTTAGCACTTGTGAAGGCTGACTTTCTAACAGAGATTTTCTATGTTTAGTTTTAATTAAACAGATTTAAAAAAATGAATTATGCTTGGGTTTATGTGCACACCTACACATAAAAAGGTACACTGGTATAATTAAACTGATTTAGTTAGAACAGTGTAAACCCCTGTGCAGATGCACTAATATCAGTGTAAAACTGATTATATCAGTTTATCTTATAAATATGCAGGTTTAAAGGTGATTTTAAAATTTCTACTACTTGTATTGTAGTAGCACTTCCAAGGCTGAATCATAGACCAGATTACAAGGCTGAATTGTGGACCAGTATGCACACATATACAAAAGTAAGTCCTGGTTAAAAATTGTATTCACATGTATTCACTATTTGATTACATCTATTTAAAATGTTCGTTTTTTAAATTTAAAACACGAAACTTCATTTTTAGATCAGTTAGAGTTATACCACTTTCTTTAGTTTCCAAATTTCCTTTATAGGCTGGTTCAATCATTGTCATTTTTAAGACTTTGGAGATTACTAAATGACTGCATATTTTATTTCACTAATTTAAATTGGTTCATCTAGCTTGAAGACATAATAATAAATGGCCTTAAGAAGTGGAAAGAAATCACTTGGAAATAAAGAGTGATACTGCATGATCAAAAGATAAATGCAAAACCTTTAAACTTGTTAGCTTTCCCCTCTAGTGGTTTTTAATCCCCTTAGAAAATCATTTTCTATTTTATCATTGTCCTTAATTCTTATTTTTTCCAAGTCACTTAAAATACAAATCCCTCCTTGAGCATGAGAATACAGACATTATCTTAAATACTAGTAACAAAGCATCATTATCTCACTCTTGGATGGAGACATGGTTTTAGTTTTCTAGTATATGTGCTTTATATACTGTGTATAACAAGGTTCAACATGCTCTTTCTGCTGTAATAAAATGACATTAGCTGTTTAATAAAGATATTCTAGGCAGGGAACCATAATAATGGTATGTAATAGCTCCTACATTTCTAAAGACATGCGTGAAATTATAATTATTTATTTCTATGGCATACCAAAATGAGCTAGTCTTTCTAAACAGTAAAAAGCACACGACGCTTGACCTGACAAGCTCATAATCTACAGCCCTGAACCTACAACTTGCTTCAAGTAGCTGAATCTCTGTGCCAATGAAGAGCTCCACCGCAGCTTGAAAGATCTAGACTTTGAAAACCAACAGACAGAGGTTAGAAGAAAGAGTACAGTAGATAAGTAGAGGTGCCAGAGGAATGAGTAAATATATCTCAATAATAATGTAACGTAACATTACCTTATTCATTTACTAGAGCTTTTTATAAACAAACTAGCATATAGCAGTCTCATTAAAGAGAAAGGCATGGGCCAGAACCTTTTCATGGATACACCAGTGCAAAATGAATAGAATGACAGATAATGGAAAATTACAGATAAAACAAATAGAAAAATCTGACAGATTTTTCCAAAAAAAAATCTTCAAGTTACTCTTTATCAACCTTTATCTTTATTAGTTTGGGAAATTATACAGTGTGCTGTGGCTCTCTGCAAGCCCACCAGAAAAGGCATAAAAATGTGAGGCTATTATTACCCTTATTCTTGTATGTAAATATTTTTCCTAAGCACAACTTTATTTGCAAATAAACTGGACAAAGTAATCTGTATGCTCATCATTGCCATTTCAATATTATGACTCAAGTTGTGGTTTTTAAGTCATCTATCATTATACAATGCAACTCCTTCCAAGAAGAGAAAATGCTTCATCTTAACAACCTGGTTTTCTATCTAGTAGAATATGGGGGTCTTGACATTTTTATTTAAGGCCACATTTTACACACAAAACCCCCATTCACATCAGCATGAGAGTCAAGGTGAGGCTCTAAGACTGAAACACATAAAAATATACTTTCACTGAAGTTTGTGCATGCCATCAAACTGTGAGAACGCTAAGAAAACTCTTACAACCACAAACTGTGTTTGTCAGCAAAACATTAAACTCCTAGAAATCATTTTAAGGGACTTTTAAGGACTGTTTTATTTGTACTACAGTATTTCGGCAACTCTGCCTTGAAGTTTAGAACAAAAGAGACCGGGCAGACCACAGTTTAATAACACTGACATACAGAATAAGACACTGTGGGTTAAGCTAACATGCTAACAGGAAATGGCTCAATCTGGATTTAATCACAGACTGTCTCTACTGATATGGTGAGGATACCCAAAAGCACAGAGTTAGCACACTGTGTTTTGTGCTGGCTGTATCTACGGCTTTTAACACTCTGAGGCTTCTAACACCCTGGAGAAAGTTGTGGAGGTGTTCCACAAGACTTATAGCCATGTTGCACAAACTAGTCAATAGGGATCACATACCACAACTTCCCAACTTTACTTGGCAACTGTGGATCCTCTGGATCATGGTGTGCATGTAAGAGGTCTATACAACCATCACACCAAGACCTTTAATGCATATGCCTAAGCAAGAGTATGGAGGAATGGAGGCTGCCCTACTAGACCTACCATCCACCTTTTAGACCATTGAGATAGAGTCCAAATGCCAAATGGAGTCCAGATGAATCAGTGCCTCAATGGTTGTATCTTCTGCCAGAGAGCAACAGATTGGAGCTGCTGCTGACTGCCTAACACCTCAGCAAGGGCGTGTTTCTTTCAGGATGATGTCTCTTGGCCTTACTCCAACCCAGGAGTACCCACAAGGCAGTGAGGGCTAGGGCTTTGAGACACCGTGTACTCGCCTTACTCTGGAGATTGCGACATTGTAGTATTTTATAAGAGCTACCCCACCATGAGTAGCCCCACCACACTGTCACAGAGCCCTCTGGCTGAATACAGTTTAGAGTCATACTCAGGACCATGAAACAGTATTTGGTTCTAGGTAGTTCACAAGGCTCTAGCCCTGAAAATGCTGCCATGCAGGCAGACTCATATAAAGCCCTGCTGGCTTAATTGGATTCCACATAGGTGCAGGAGCCAATCTGTATAGGCAGCTGTAAAGATTGAGGCAACTGAAACTATGCAGGTCTCATTTAGCTAGCACTCACTGCACCTTTTCTGCATTCAATAAATAATAAAACAGAGTCTTATTCACAGAGTCCTAAATTACAATGGTTTTGTTAAGGGCACAGCAGTAAGTGTGTAGGCAAACATGACAACCATTATAAACTCAGCAACAGATCATGCTCTGTTAGCTCCTTTTTCTCCCAAATGTTAGGATTATTTCTATCTCTTTTCACAAAATGCCAAGGAAACGCTGCATTTCCACAAAGATGCTATCAGTGACAGACAGACAGGAAAGCAGCATCTCCACCTGCTCACTGTTGCTGTACTCTATTACAAGTTAAGATCTAGGTATGTGCCCAAGCCCTAGCCATGGTGCAGGACCTGAATCCACACTCTTGAGAGCCAAAAGCAAGGATCCAAGTCACTCCACTAGAATGGTATTAGAAAGTCACTTAATTAGTGATTTATCTTACTGAAAGACCTAGAAGGAAAGCATCTACTCACATTTGTTCAAAATCTAAAATGTATTAAAAAAAGCTTTTTTACTCAAATAAGAACTTGCAGAAATGATCTCACTGTTTAATAAAGTCACTGCAAACAGACTGTAGTATATGTAACCCAAACATTTTCAGATTCAGCACCTGAAAATGAAACTGACAATGCATGAAAGTGAAATTGATTTAATTAAACTTCCTTTATCCCAACTGAGAGAAACATGGAAAGAAAAACAAGTAAACAAAATGTTAAACAGTCTTTCTACTTTTTAAAAAATGTTAACTCTTTAGATTTCTTTGATTTAAAAAATGTAAGGAAGAATTTTCAGAAGTATTTAAGTGACTAACCCTTAGATTCTATTTTAAAGGATGACTTAGGCAGTTACAAAAAAAGTGCTATGAACTTTCATTGCAATGTAAGGTTGGTCTACAACAACAGTTTTGCTGGAATAGCTTGAACACTTGAAGATCTGGTTCATCTGCCATCACTGTGGTAGAGCAGATCCTTCAGCTGCTGTCTATAAGCCTCTCGATCTCTTGCAATTTGTTGCCAGTTCTTGCCTAGTTTTGCTTCGACTTCTTTTCTCCAGCGATCTGGTGGACGTCCTCGAGGTCGTTTACGGTCATACGGCCACCAGAAGGTTGTTTGAGTTGACCAGCGGTTGTCTTCTCTCCTCGCGACATGACCAGCCCATCGTAGCTTTCGTATTTGAGTGTCCTCATATGCGTCTTTAAATTGAGTTTTTTGTCAAATTTCATTGTTGTGGACCTTGTCTCGGAGCCGTATACCTAGTATACGTCTTTCCATTGCTCTTTGTGTTGTCTTC
>JAGPOW010001543.1:42839430-42894775 GCA_030014935.1 Caiman crocodilus
AGGAGTTCAGCCTTGTCCCCCCTGTCCGTCACCAATTGCTTCTGCCCATTTAGCAGGGGTCCTATTCCTCCCTGGGCCTTCCTTTTACTCCCTATATATTTAGAGAACAATTTCTTGTTGTCCTTTACTTGGGATGCCAGTCAAGGTCAATATAAGAGTGGTCCTTCCCCCTCTTCCCCCTCCCTCTCCTTAGTTTCTCTTTAGCTTCAAGCAAGCCCAGCTTTGAAACTCAAAACATTTCAAAACTTTTGAAACATTTCGACTCACCTTGTTTCATTTCAAGGATGTTCCAAAGCCTTTCATTTCATTTAAATTTCACTGTTTCAAGCTCAAAACAAGTTGAAAAAGTGTCGAAATGAAACAGCCAGTGAAATTTCACACAGCCTTACTCAGCAGCCATCAAAAAGCACACATATTGTTAGTGCTTACTAAGAAGAGAATTCTAAACAAAATGGAAAGTCCTGTTCAGTTTAGAAAAGAGATGCTTGAGGGAATACATGAGAAGGGTTTACAAAATACTAAATAGCAAGGGGAAGACAAATAGGGATTTATTATTTACTATCGCTCACAATCCAAGAACTAGGGGTCACAAAATGAAACCAATACATAATAAACATAAAACTAACAAAAGGTAGGTTTCCTTTTGGTTTTTATTTTCCACGCAGCATGTAATTAAAGTGTGGAACTCACTGGCACCAGATGTTGTGGAAGCTGACAATTTAGCCAGATTCAAAAAAGGATTAGACAAATTCTTGAAGGAAAGGGACATCAGCAGCTATTAAGCATGACAATGGGCAACTGGTGCCACCTTAGTCAGGGGGGGCACATGGCCCCCACTTCCCATCCCACTGACTGGAGATGGGGTCCCCCGCAGGGCGATCCTGCAGTCCAGGGGGGGTCCTCCACAGGCAATCCTGCAGTCCCAGGGGAGGGTGTTCCTATGGTCTCAGGGGCCTGTGGTCAATTGCTGCACTGGCTGCTGCCACTTCCAGGAGTGGCTCTGGCTGCTTCTGGAAGCAAGCAACAGCTGATTGCTACAGCCACTCCCAGAAGCAGCTGCAGCCACTCCAGAAAGTGGCTGCAGTGAGCACAGTGATTGGCCAATATCAGGGGGGTTGCTGGCATTCCTGTCTGCCCCCCCGCCCATCACCTAAGCAGTGAGCGTGGCTGTCAGGGTGTGCACCAGCACTCTCAGGGGGTGCACATGCACCCCCATGCATCTCCTACACATTGTCACTGAAGCATGGTATGGGAGTTAGGGATACAGCCTCTGAATCAGACCTTCCTAGAACTTAAATGCTGGAGGATGCAAGTGAGAGAGGAACAGTAGAAAAACTCCCTGGTCATACCCAGTTCACTGTCCCTCAAGATCCACTCTCTGTCACTGTGAGACAGGATATTGGGCAAGACGGACACGAAGTCTGACTCGGCAAACATCAGTTCTTATGTTATGTTCCTGAAATCCAACATCCAGTCCAGCTTTACTCTGGGAGCTCACTTCTTCCTAAGCTAAGCAAGCTCCTGTGACAAGAATATATGAAAGGGTCATGAACATACTTTAAAAATCAAATCATAAAAACTTTAAAAATGGATTCTACTTTAAAAAAGAAAAACATGGGAAACCGTGGCTTTTCCCTTGCAGCCTGGCAGAGTTCCAGCCTGCAAGGGGCTGCTTGGGGCCCCTCAAGCCCCACGTTCCTCCCTGCCCCAAACACTGGGGAGCTGGGGCCTGGGTCAGGAGTGAGGGGCATCAGGTCCTGGTACAGAAAAGGTTGAGAACCACTGCTTAGGCCCATTATCCTCAAAATGCTAAAATACTAATGATGATTACATTGATTGTACAAGACATATTGAGAGCTGTTCCAGGAAAGAGCCCTGCTCTCCTTGCTGAGGCAGAACTCCAACTGCAGGAGCTTGCTCCCAACTTACGCACAGAAACAGAAACTTTGGTACAGATTTCTTTTTGTGCATGTGGTACTATTATATCAATACCAGAGAAAGGTGAAGAAAGCCTATTTAGCTTATCAAGTCCTTTCCCGGAACTGGTTCTGCCCATAAAACAAATACAGACATCAGCCACGAAGGACTCAGGGAAGCACTTTACAAGGCGTTTTGCATGCAAGATGCTATACCAACATATACTGAAATCTAATTTTAATCTCCTAGCAACAAACAGCATTTATTGCAGGGGATAGTTTTCCCTAGGTTTGCACACTTCTGTCCTATTGCAGAAATTATCACTAACTATAGTTAAAATGTGTTAATGTAACCAATCCAAAAGTCACACTATTTTATTGAAATATTCAACCCCCTCCCCACCACCAGACTCATTCTATTCAAGAAAGTATGTATTTTTGTGGTATTTATATTCTGGGTGCTCAAAACCTGCAATAACTTTCCCCAGGAAAAGAAAAAAAAATGCAACATTTATTTATGCCAATCATCATTTCGTTGGGTAGAAACAAAGAAAGTACTGTGCAAGACTGTAAACAATGCAGCTGAATTTAAGACGGATTTAAAGATGCTGCAAGTAATAATTAGATTGCATAATTAAAGTATAAACAAATCTTAGGTAAGTCAATATAGCTTGAATGGATCAATGGCTTTGCTTTCAGATAGCAAAGCTTTCTTAAACAGTATGCAGTATTGTCCAGCACAGATTGAAAAATAAAGAGATACTGACTCAGGAAATCAGTGTAAACTTCTATTGTAGCCAATGTAAACAATGAAGTGGGGGTGGCAAATTTTCAGTGAATGGAGAGCTAGAAAATAAAACTGTGGCTGCGGTGAGATGAAATAGATTATGAAAGTGGAGGAAATGTTTAGCAGGGGACTGTATATTCACATTTTGAATTAAAGTGAGCTGGCAACATGCAGCATTTAATTGGGGAAAAAATAAAAGGATAATTATTATGAGTTTGATATCAGTTACTTAAAACAGGCTCCCTGCTGCCAGATTTCTTTAGTTTAAGAAAGAAAAACAGGTCATCATTAAAGATTTTTTTCAAGTATAAGCATAAATAAAAGATCTGTATAACATTATATGCCTCATTTCAGTCACATTTTTTTTACTGCCTTTGGTCTGTAGCAGCAAGTGATCTCTCAAGGGTGGGGCTGAAGCAGAGAAAGAAATAAAGATCATGTTGCCCAATATAAAAAATTACCAGCTTGAACATTTCTTTAAAACTCAAACAGTCCAAACATACTTGTTCAATAATTAACATGATAAAAGTGCAATTTAGCTTACCTAACTAGTCATCACAGACAATCTGATTGCACAGACTCTTAGGATTCTTGCCTCCAATGAATAAAAATATTTTTTTGCATAAATACAGACAGACAACATACACAAAAAGGATCTATTTATCTGCTGTAGCTTTCTTATATACATATCATACATACTGGAGTAATGCTTATGCACTAAATTCAATAGGTAAAGGATAAATTGCACAGTCACTTGGTAAATAAACACTTACCTGTGGAAATCATAACATATTTATGATTGCACCACTTAGCTGCTAACACATCTCCTCAGGGATCAGGCCACATTAGTTTACTGAAAATTGGTTACTTCAGTTAAGCCAGTACAGAACTCAGTAAAGATGTTCTTATTTCAGTTTAAGACAGGCTTACATAATTTAGTTGATACATACATGTGTACGCAACTGTGTGATGGCAAGTAGTGGGAGTGCAAAACAAGTGTGGCTTACATGCAAAGGGGAAGATGGCAAGAAAAGCAACTAACATGAAGATGTAAGATATAGCAGGTGCTCCATTCATGCCATCTTACTTACTTCTGTAAGGGTTTTTAAGTATACAGCAGGCATTAACAACATAACAGGGTTCCTCTCATCTCTGCTCTACCACTTTTTGTCAATTGATGTTTTTCTAACTACAGAATTGTTTTGACACACAGAGGAATGTGGCTTAAATAAGTGTGCAAGAGATCATTCACATTTTGTATAGTAAATGGAGCCAGCAGACTCAGGAAACAGCCAGCATCAGTCCTGAGCACTCAATCAGAGGAAATAACTGGAATTTTAAAGAGTAAGAAACTTGATTTTCAAATGAAGTGCATCGTTCTTTTAAGTTTCCAGCAGCACTGCAATAGCTGCTGTATTAAATACCTGCCCCTAAGAGGCTCTTGTCTGTAAAGACATAAGGTAGGACCATATACCATTTTTTTTTCTTTTTAAAAACTAGACTGTCCCCTATATATCTTAGAACTATCTCTAATAAATTGATTTCTTCTACTCATTGAAGCAGTAATAAAACTGAGAATCTAGGTAAATTCAGAAATTTACAGACTTATGTGATCACTGATAATAATACAGTCCCCAAATCTCCTCTGATAACCTGATAGGGACATGAAAATCACAGACTACAGCATTTTAGAACAGTTCATTCAGGTGGAGGCTACTTTTGACTTAATGAATGTCACAGCAATTACCATAGTGAAAACATTAAATGCTGGTGTAGTCAAGATATAGTGGCATTCATGGGGTACTGCTTTTCCAAAGACCTGACAACATAAGATGAAATGGTCTTTACCTATCTCAGAATACGTAACTATTTTTGAAGTTCAAATAACATGAGCCAATCATTTTCAATTCCTTGGAACTATCAGGAAAAAAATAGTATTATTTCATTACATTATTATTATACCTTAGCTAACAGAAAACCATGAATTGTGTAAGAGGGAAGAAAGAGCTGCCGAGTATGTTTTAAGCTACTGGAGAGAAGAAAAAAAAACAAGCTAAAAAGGAAACCTCCATGGAAGATAGCAACAGCTTCAAAAAGCATGTGGGAAAGACAGACGGAACAAGTACTCGTCCAGAACAAAGTAGGGTGAACTGTTAAAGGAAAATGGATGAGAGTGGCATGTAAAACAAGATCACTCAAAGGAAGTGTTTCTAAAGCCTACACCTTATTAGTGTCATTGTGGTTCAGTGGGTAATGTTTTTAGCTCTAGCCCATAGTTTGTGGGTTCAAGATCCATGCCAGCACATGAATACGTCCTACGCTGACACAGCAGCCCTATTCCAAGGAAATGCTGTCCTTTGTTTAGCTATGTCTTTCCTTGCCTCTGGTAGGCTTAGGTATATGTTAAAGATCCAAAGGGATGCTTTTAAAAACTGAGGGGATAAACCTCAGCATCTTGGCCAATGTCCTCACTCTAAACAAGACGGGTTTTAACATCCAAATCTATGCCTGCATGCAAGCTTTTGAGTGTCTTTATTTAAATGGAAGTAAAGGCTTAGGGGACATGGCACCCTGGGCACACTTGTATTTTGGCACACTTTCTCTGAGTTTAAGTATGTAGTAGTATTAGCAAAAGTTTTAGAAATAAAGCCCTGGGGAGAGTTGCTGGGCTGGATCAGGAAAATCACTTCCCAGTGGGCAAATACCACTGGTGCTGTACGAGAGCAAGGCACTTGACTGGAGCAGGCACCACACTGCCTGCATGTGTTTGGTCTAACTCCTCTTAAGGAGGCTGGAGGTGAGGGGAGGGTTGTCCTGGGCACTGTTCCTCCTGCCGGGAGCAGGGATCAGCTGGGGCAGGGCAGGGAGAGAGCACTGCTGTGAGTGCAGGCTGGTCACAAGTCTATGTGAGTGGTGCCTCCCTGACCACGGTGCCCTGGCCAGTCACCCATGTTGCCCATCTGTAAGGCTGGTCCTGCATGAAAGTCAGGACTGCCAACTAACTTCATCACTAGTCTCACTACACACTAACATGGCTAACTACCTCTGCTTACCTTTATCTACATGGTTACTGCATGACCAGCATGGACTCATAATAAAGATTTAACAGCATCAAGCAAGAGAAGTCTGCTCCAGTACAGAACTCTTTTCATGTAAACTATACTCCATATTAGTCTTCTTTCTCTCACTAGCATAAACTATGCCATGATAATATTAAAATACTTTCATCTAAAGATTTCAAAGTTGTTAATAAGTATGGGTAAAAGCATCACAGACAAGGAACCTAAAACTGAGAGAGAGAACAATTAATTTGCACAAGAACACATAATTTAGTACCCGTCAGAATTTGCATTGATGGATTTCCAGAGTTCTCATCTAACCACTACATCATGATCTTGTCTAGTTTGATTTCAGGCCTTTTGAAGTCATACTTTCTATAAATTTGTATACTAAGGAATTAGTCAATAAATTAATGTATCCAACATAATCAAATAAGCAACAGAAAAATTTCTTCATAGTGAACATCAGTAATATTTCTTTCATAATTTTTTTACAGTGACGGGAGATATAAAATACAGGAAGAATGGGAATGGAATTACAACTCAAATCTTATTTTTGCCTCAGTGCAATGAGCTCCATGATGTTGCCAGAGACCACCTGCACAAAATCAATGCAGAATTAGGGCCTGACTTGATAAATCAAAATCCCCACCTCCAAAAACCCCTGCCAGGCAGCAGCCATACCATTTGATAAAGAAAAGGGGTAATCACAAGTCAGTGCTACAATGCAAAGTGGCAGAAATCTTCATATATTTGATTCCCAGGTGGAAAATACCAAGTTTGCCACTTTAATTTGTTTGCAAAATGTGTCAAACGACTTACCACATTCTGATGGGTAGGGGAATGGACAACAGATGGCTTAATGCAATTAAAGGTAGAGAAATATAAGGAACTAGCAGGAAAATCTGTCAAAAGTATTACCCTCAAAAGGTCACTCACTACTGCACACAGATCAGGGGAAGGATTTGAGGGGTTAGAGTAGGCGGAACATTAAATCTTTCAGCACAGTGCTTAGAAGTAGCAACGAAAAAGCAAACACAATTTCGAAATGTATAAATAGCGAGTATTGAACAGAAGTCAAAGGATATTTTTCTTTCACTGCAGAAGGGCCTGATGAGGCCACATGTGGAGTGCTGTGTTCAATTCTAGCTGCCTCTTTTCTATACACAATGCCTTTTATAAAAAAACTGGATAGGGTAAAGCAAATGGCAACCCACAGGATTCTTGGATTCATGAAACCCCTTCACAGAACAACCTGAGATTCAGGCTCAGGATGAAAAGAATATAGGATGCGGTTACAGAGAAGCTAAACACCCAGAAATCTCATTGACCAAACATGGAGGCAGGTGCCCACAAGACTGAAACTGTTTTGCAACAAGAGCCTGACATTTTCTGATCAATAAAGTTCTCTTGGTCCTTTTCATGACTGCAGGGTTGTCAGTCCTGGTGTCCATTCCAAATCCTGATGTAAGGAACTACAGTCTGCTTAGCTAAACAAAGTTCTGTTTCCTAAAAATGGGAACAGAACATTATGGACCAGGCACAGAGTAATTGTCATTTCAGACCCAAAGAGCCATCGTGCTTCTGACGATGACCAGAACCCAATGTTTCAGAAGAAGGTAAAACAATTCCAATACAAGACACTATAGAATAACTAGCATATAGAGGAAAATTGTTCCTTATCCTAGGATATTAGTAGTTGTTTTACACCATGAAGTTCAAGCATTTACCCCTCTTATATTTTTAATCTTATCTGATATAATCATGGCTGTTCTCAGATAATTACTTATATAATTGTTTAATCCTTTTCAAATCCTTCTAAAAACTGTTGGACCCAATTACATCTTCTGACAATGAGACCTTCAGGTTAATTACATGAGATGTGGAAAATGTCTACATTTTCAGTTTTAAATATGTCACCTTTGAATACAATTGAAAATCCTCTTGAAATAAGAATGGCAGCACCTCATTAGGTTCCCTACCTAATTTATTAGTTTATATTCTTTTCCCACATTCTCTTACTCAATTTCTCTATAAGACCCCAATCTTGCATACATTTACACATATAGGCTTCTACTTAAACATGTGCGCAAGTCTTAACAGCACAAGATCCTAAATTAGACAGTCATAATATTTTCAGCATCTCCTCTTTTAGAAATGTTTATCATGCCTGTAATCATTTTCATTTCTCAACTCTATACCTCTTCTATATTTTTTCTTTTTTTTATTTCTCCAGATGCATTAATTGGAACTAAACTCAGACTGACTGCTTCTCATCAATGTATAACAGCATTACAATATTTTAAAGTGTTTTTTCCCCCACTCACCCTCATACAGCCTAACATTTGAGTTTAATGACTGCTGCTGTTCAGTGAACAAATATTTTCACAGAACTGTCTGTCACGAAACCCAGGGCTTCTCCCAGAGTGGCTACAATTAATTCATTTCCTGTCCTAAATTGTTTCAATGTGTTGCTGTGCATTGTTAGACAGCTAAGGCTGTATGCCATGTATGTGGAGGCACTCATTTTGATAAAATACAGTCATGAATAAATAGTGTAATCATGCACCTTTGACAACAAAACCATCTCCAACAGAATTTATTCTAACATGTTTAATACTTGAGCCATTTCAAAGAACTACCTTTCTTTTTTAAACAGAGGTCCCAGAAGTACTTCTTTCTCCTCTCTCCCCTTCCTGAAACTTATTCTATCCCACATGACACTGACAAATTATGAAACCAACACAATTATATGCTTATAAAACATTTGCATCCCATGACACTGTTTTTCATAGTCTGTATCATGAAAATGTATGGTAGTGCTGTGGAAACCATTTGAATGAAAGAGATTAAAGCAATGCCAGATCATTATTTCTTGAACATATTCCTTTACTTTTCTTCCAGTCTTTAAATTGTTAGTTTTATTATGTTGTTCTGTGCCAAGTAGCAGCCATGCTACTTGTTATGGATTCATTTGGGCCACAGGTAAAATGTTTTTTTTCTCAGTATTGCTTTTGATGTGCATGGTCCAAATCCATTTCTTACTATAGCAGCCTAACAATGGGTTACAAGTCCTGAGCACTGCCTCGGGAGGTGGGGGGAGTATCAGAATGGAGCTAGGCAGGCGTCTCACCCTCCCATCAGCACTCTCTCCTCCTTGGCATCCTGCTCTTTTGTGCAGTGGCTCCATGTCAAGCAGTGGTGAGGACACAGCAGCAGTGGTGGCACACAACGTGCACAGTGTAAGAGGGTACTGCTACTACCCAAAGCATAAAACTGTCCAGTAACTCCTCTGTCTTACTGAATATTTTTCTTACCATTACTTGGGCAACGCTCTCACAGACTTCAAGATGAATCTGCCTGAGAATAAGTAAAAACTGAACAATGACTTCACAACATGATATTATATGGATTAGGAGCATTTATCTATTTCTGTGAAGTTTCTGAGTTTTACAAAAAGTGTTATGTAAACCCACAATAGTAACTTGGCGTCTATCCAAGGGGTAGACACAATGATCTGGGACAGAAGTTCCATAAATTGCTTTAAGCTAAATCAGTTAAACCTGATACTACATCCAACCAGACTTATCTTAAACCGGTTTTGGCAATTTTGAAAGCAGTTTGTACGCACTGAACTTCTGTTCTGTTACAGTTTTAAACCAGTCCTGGATCACTTAAGATTGTTTATGTTTAACTTCTGTCCCTAGCCCATAGGTCAGGTTCTGCCTACTTAAACCAAAAGAAACTTTGTCCATTATCTTTAACTGATCCCTGACAGATGTAATATTTTACATCCAACTGAAACCTTTTAATGTTCTGAGTTAGAAGTAGAGCTTGAGTTAAGTTAGTGATTTACAAACTACACTACTGTTCTGATGACTGTAACAAGCTATTCTGTAATATTTGCTGATTGATATATGCAGATTACTTATAACTCCCCTCTCATTTGCAGATTATTAGAAAGTTTCCTTCTTTTTTGATATTTAATTGACAGATTTCTAAATAACTAATAATAAAAGTCAAGTTTAAAACCTGTAATTTACAGGTTGTCACTCTTATCTTTAATTAACTTTTCAAAGGCCACATTTTCAAGCCAAAGGCATTTTACATTACATTCCAGTTTTTTACAGGCATTCACAGTATTACAATCCATTTGTAAAATGAAGACCTCATAACCAAACTGTAAACTAATAGTTTCTCCAGGGCTTTTCCCTTTACAGTGTCTCAATTCAGCTCATATGAAGTTTCTCTTAGGCTTTCCGATGACACATAACTGCACTGCTTGCCAACATTTCTTAAACCAAACAGTGACCTAGGTCTTAAAACATTCTGAAAGAAAATGGTAATTTCCTTTCTGAGTGAATTAATTTTTTTCTTCAGTTTATTTCATTTTAAGAAAAAAACAGGATACAATTAGATTATGTTAACAACTACACAACTATTACTACTTAAGACCACTTAAAAACACTATAGGCAGGCAAGAACCTTATACCACAAGCAAAAGATACTGTTGGTAGATTCAACTATAGACCATTTAAGAAAAATTCCAAGTGGAGTTCAAGTATGAAGCAAGGTGATACTATGGTCTTGCATAGTTACTATCATCTTGCATGGTATAGCACAGAACTGGGTTTAAAGTATGCCAGAATTAATTCTCTCAAGTCACACTACCAATCGGATCTTTAACTTGATTCTTTACAGGAACCACTGCTGTAAGAATAAATAAGGACAACTTAAGAAAATGTATGAAGTGAACATTCTAGGTGGTGGCAAGATATTCATTTTCTACTGCAAGGCCTCCTTGCCTCTTTCATGGTTAGGTCTCCGAACTGCAGGGAGAGGAAGAGACAGGAAAGAGCAGTTTCTGTGCTCGCAGCACAGGGACTGCAGTGATTGTGTGAGATTGAGCATCACAGCCCTAACACTGTAATACATGAGGGGGGACTTCCTGCTTAGCTCCCTATCGTATATGGGCACGCAAGGCCCCTAGCCCAAAATATTAATTAGACTATGAGTCATTCTCCAATCCCTGCTAACACTGATTAGTCAGGATTCTGCAGAATCTGACCATGCTGATACCATGCCATGATGCTGCTGCTTGGTTACCATGCTGGCAACAAGGTTGCCAACTCCGCTTCTCATTTCAAATGCTAAATAATCTTAGACTTTTTGGATGAGGAAAATATTGCAAATGTATCCCTCTATTGAAAACAGTGGTTAAGCTCTACCAACCATAATAGCTACATTTGGAGATCTAGCATAGGCAGATCATCAGTAGACCAATTAGACATTCTCTGAACATGTTTACATGACATGATATCTAAACTACTACTGGCAGCTGATCTAACCTAGGCTTACCACAAAGTTAGGGTTCACAATGGATTCAATTGGCAGCAGTGGGACAATATAACAGACTCTTCCTTACATACACAAGTTAATGTAATATATAAATAAAATGGCCAAATTTTCAAACCTGGATACCTAAAGTTGGGCACATAAATCTAGATTTAGGCACCTTGCTCTGCAATCAAATCTGTAGATGTTCTGAGCAATCCCAGCTTCTACTGACTTCAAAATAAAGGAGCCCACTACCTCTGAACATTTGTATCTGTTTAGATCCTCCAAATATGGATTTAGGGACACCTACATGCATGCCGGACATCTGTTCCAACACGTGCTAATTAGCACACGCAGAAGTAGACTCAATGGAGTATGCTAGAACGAGCTAATTATCATGCTCCAACAACTTCCACAACACGTGTATTCACTGTCCCTGCACTTCAAAATGGCAGCAGTGGTGCTTTAATTAAAGCTCATTGGACGAACTTTAGTTAAAGTGCTCCTACCACCACCACCATTTGAAGTGCAGGATGCTGAACATGTGTGACACTAAAGACTGCTTTAATGAGAGCAGTTCTTGGAGTCAATCTAATTAAAGTGCCCTACCTCCATCCCACAGCATATGTAAAGACACTCTGAGTGCCTGCCATCAGACACCCAACTTGAAAATCTGGTGGAAAGAACTCAACTTCAGTCCCACAGAAGCAGTTTCTTTTCAGAGGATAAGAAAGCATCCCAAGGGCACCAACCAGAGCTCCAATGCTTCTGGTTATCTTTTTTAACGTCACTTTTCAGATTAAAACTTTTCAGACTAAAACTTTTCAATTTAAAAAGAAAATCAATGAAAGAGCCCTGTCCCTCCTATTCCTTTCTTTTCCATTCTCAACATGCCTATTTGGAGGAGAAGTCGGAAAAGTATTTCTCTCACTATAGGCTGGAATCTAGCCTGGTTTCCATTGGGATACTGCCTGTCAGCTCCATGGGAACTATTTTGTCAGCTTTGCCAAATCATCATCAAAACTATACCCTCCAGCTTCTGCCTTCAACTGGGCAACGGAGACAGATTGCAGGAATCTGATACCAATGATTTTGGCTCACTCAGAAGTGACCCAGATGCAGTAAGTAATAAGCCAGGGACAAAACACATGCAGCGAAGCAGTGCATGGTTTACTGTGCCAAGCCCTGGCCTGCTGGGTGGGCTAGGAAGCTGCACTCAACAAGAAAATTCAGGACTTTAGAGTGGGTAGAAGATGAAAGGAAATCTTGGAACTGCCCGGAAGAGTCTATCAGAGGATAAGGATGGGGTCAGAAGGAGCCTGTGCTCAGAAGAAATGAAGCTCTGGGTGTTCCTAAAGTTGGATGACTTCAAACACCATTTAAATGTTAATCCACCCCTCAAAGGCAGAGGCTGGCAAGATAAAAATTTAGACTTATCTTTCCAGATGTTTTTAAAGGCACCACAGAGGGGGTTAGTGGGCATAAATGGACAGAGCTGCACCTGAAACAAAACATTACTGTTCCAATTAAGCACACTGTCATATCCAGCATTTTTATGCGTGAAAGGAAAGACAAGCTTCTTAGAAATGATATGTCACTGACAGTATTTGGTAAATATAATACTCCAAAACTTTTCAAAACCAACACAAAACTGAAAGTGGCTAGGCCTGTAATTAAATAACCCTGCCACTACAATTAATCTTCATTTCATGTTTAGGCTACGATCTAAAAGTACATTCAACTGCATACGCAATCCAACAATATCAAAGAGGCCTTGAGACACACTGACTTGAAATAAAAACACCTGTAAAAATGAGCTTTCTGGCCAAAAGCTTAGCTGTGGCCAGGAAAAAAAAGAAAGAACAGGAAAAAGAAAAAGAAAGAAAGAGCTACATCTCTAAACCTTGCATTTTGAAAATAAATGTTGTAAAACAAGCTGAATTATATGGAATGGGACATTGCACTCAATCTCAATGGTCAAGTGTACAGAACTTCCTATCATCTTAACATGCAAAAATAATCTGTTAAGAGTACACCAAGTACACAAGGGTCTGCCACCCACCAAGAAATCAAAAAACATATGACTCCATGGTTGTCACAAAGCTTAGCAACGTGCAGGCAAAGAGCTTCATATGGCTAATCTCTCCTACAAGTACCTGGGAGTGTTTTCCATACCAGGCTGCACACCCAAAGCAAGATGCTTCCACTCCAGTGCAATATCTGGCCCCATTCTTCACTCCCTGGAAGAGCACAACAAAGTGATGCAGCTGCTCCTGCCTGAAAGTATCCTTCTTTAGTGCCAATGCCCAGCCGGCTTGCTCCTTCCATGGCAGGATGAAACAAAACAAATTACAGGTGCTATTTTATTCCCTTTCTGATCATCTAAGTGTCCAGATCTGAACATCAACATGGCATTTCTTGTTATATAAGTGCTAAAAATGCTGCTTAGGCACAAGTTTAAATTCTATTCCTGGTCACAGCAGGCAGCAAAGCCTGTGCGCATAAAAATGGTGCACATGCATAGATTGAGAAAGTGCAGTGAAAACAAAGTGAGTGGGAAGTGGGGGAAGAGCACAATTGTATCTTTGCTCCTACTAGCTAAGGCACCCATCTGGTAAGGCAGAGGACCTGGGCTCTAGGACACCCTCACCCAGAGAAGGTTTGAACCTGTCTTTTAAGGATAGCCAACTAACCCACCATGCCACGGGTCAGATATTATCCAAGACTGCTTCCAGTACTCCTTTTGAAGCCAGGCTCCCGGGCAGCCATGTGATAGAGATAAGTAAGACTATAAGGTGAAGGATAAGTGATAGCAGAAGATGTATGGCTCAGTGAAAACCATGCTAGGCTGGAAAGGGAGAGGGGGCTTGAACCTTTACCCCCACTGCAGAAGAAACTTCCCTCCTGTCTTGCCTTCAATCCATTTTTTCCAAAGATTATATTAAAGGCAAGGAGTAGCAGTCCAGCTTCGTAAGAAGCATTAAGTAGGGTTTTGGATAATGCCACACCTATGGTATGATCATTCTAGTGCCACACTAAGAAATCAGAGAGACCCAAACTGAAGCTCCCTCTGGGTGGGAAGGAAGCCTAGAATCCAGGTCATCTATCAATCCAAGGTGAGTACCTTAGCCACTTAGCTACAGTGTGGAAAAAGATGATAAAAACCTCCTGCATCTCCTGATAGACATCTCTCATCTGTTCTTGAGTCCAAGTCCTGCTAGTCATGGGTTTTGGTCAATAACATTTTTGGGCCTTAGACACCACTACATATCTACAAGATGACTAGGCAGCCAGGAATAAAGGTCACTTTTACACATGCTCTGGGGGTGGAGGAGGACACTTTAATTAAAGTACTAAAGCATCTTGTGTATCAGCATCCCCATGCTTAAAAATGGTGGCAGAAGTGCTTGAACTAAAGCTCGCTAAATTAGTTTTATGAACTGTAGTTCAAGTACCCCAGTAATTACCACGCTCCAGCAGACTCAATTATTCAAGTCTACTTTGATGTGCTGTAATTACAGCACATCAAAGCAGTCTCTGCGCTCATGTACAGGCATCCAAAATTCCTACCTGTGTTCTAGTGGCATTTTTGGCATTAAGATAGAAATGTAGCATGTAGCTAAGATAGTAAGCACGTAGATAACCAAAGCTGGGCACTTACATGACCAGGAAGGGAAAAGAACATCACCCTAATTACCTACGAAGAAGCACATACAAATGTATTTTCATAGCATTTTTAAACTGCTTTTTAAAAAAGAAATTTTATCGATTTGCCAATCTTACACATCTCTCACTGCACCTTTCTTCTACATCACAGTATCTGTCCTTTTCCTTCCTCCTTACTCTTCTCTTTCCTCTACTGGTCCATTTCCCCATCCTCATTACCCTCACAATCCACTACTCTACTTGCTTCTCTACCCCACTCCATCCTGATCTCCTCAATCTTTCCACTAGCAGAGTTCAAATATCCGTATCCACACTCTCCTCCACTACCTCCTCCTCATCTTTAGTGATATATACCCAATTCTATTCTGCCCTCCCACCATACCCATGTTCCACATCCTTCCCAGCCACCCCCTGCTCTTTCTGGCTAGCGTTCCTAGTCTCACACCCATACTCTTCTACCTTTACACTTGCCCTGCTCTTGCTGTCTCTGGAATATCTTACCCATGTTTTAAAATATCTGAGACATCTACAGCATCTTCATACCTCATTTTGAAATGCAGCAGTCATCATGTTTGCCTAACCAGTCGAAGACCTCTGTTCAGAACCGGAACACAACAATTTCTTTCATTCCTGGCTCTCACAGAAAATGAATCCTTTTGTTTAAGACTGTCTCTGCACCTGGCCCCCTGCCAGGTCTTGTTTCTGTGTCTAATCATTGTTTCACTCTCTCTCTCTATCCCCCTCTTCTCATATAATGTTGATAATTCACCTAACTTCTTAGTAGCACATTTCCTTGACATTGTGTCTTCATTTGGCTTAGGAACATAGAACTAGAAGTGACCTACTTGGTCCTTGTTTTGGCCAGTGCAATCCCCTGCTATTATGGGCAACCATTTTATATAAATATATTTTTTAAATAATCAAGCTCCATCATAAAGCTTTTTAGGATTTTGCCCCCACTAATTCAATATGAAGGCTGTTCCAGAACTTCACTGCACTGACAGTTTGAAACATTCTTCTAATTCCCATCTTAAATGCATTAATAGGAAAGTTATTCTCATTTATTCTTGTGCCAACACTGTCCCATATCTTAAATAGCTGTCTTCTCAACCCTGGGTTTTATCCCTTAATGTATATATGGAAAACAATTAGAACTCCTCTTGGCTTCCATATTGTTAGGCTATACAAACCATGCTCTTTTAGTTTCTCATATGACATGTTCTCCATTCTCCCTGCTATTTTTCGCTACACTTGATCCCATTTAACTTCATCTCTCTGGAGCATGGGTGACCGGAGTTATATATTATTTCCAATGAGATCCCACCAGGACTTTCTATAACAGTGTTAATTACTTACAGTTTCTCCTGCAAATACCTTGTTTGATACACCAAGGAATTACATTTGCCTTTTTCACAGCCCCATAACACTGCTGGCCCAGTGTCATGCTGCAGTCAGCTAATACGCCCAGATATTTCTCCTTCTCTTTTGTTTTTAACTGATAAGATCCCATCTCATACCAGAAATCTGTTTTTAGTCTCAGTGGGCACATCTACACATGCGTTAATGCACCAAAAACACTAACGAAATGCTCAGTAATTGGCGCTACTGCACAGTAGCATCAGCACATGCCTTTTAAGTGATGCTAATGCATGGTAAACTAGTTCTTCTGTGCATTAGCACAATAGCACAGCTTTCTTATTCCATTTTTTTAATTAAAAATTTGGGCAAAACATTCACTTACAATTTGGAGCCATATGTAAATTACCTATAATTTCTATTCCTCTTTTTGCTGCATTAAAATGTTTTTACTATTGGTTTTGATTTCCTTTACAAGGTCTAAATAAGTGTAACTGCAGGTAATACCCACATTATCCCTACACTTCCTGACCTCCAAACCATAGCTCCTTTTGATGGTCAGTACATTTTTTTTAGCTTCTCAGCTTACGCCTAATATCCTTCTTCAGCAGGTTAGTATGGGGCCTTTTCTATAACTTCTCCCTCTTCATTACAGATGCAAGTTCCAGGTAGTTTGTGGGTTGTTTAATACTTTTTACACCCAGAAATTCCAAGTTTCCTCTATATTCTACCAACTGAGCTTCTAATTTCAACTGATTTCACCTAAAACTTCTCTTAGCTTATCATTTTATCTTTTAAAAACAAAAAAAACCCCTTTTGGTACAGTCCTATTTTTGTCTGTCCTTCCATTTTAAATTAAATAGAATCAGCGTGTGATCACTTGAATCAAGGTCGTTTTCTATAATGTCCTCAGTACCTCCCAAAAGCAAGCTTCAGGTAGCATCATCTCTTGTTGGTTCAGTCACTGGATGAAAAAGACTGTCACCTATCATGCCTATAAATATCTTTGGTTCTTCCCATCTTAATCTCATTGTTGACCTCACTTGCCTCTCCAGCTACTGTCTACGTCCTTGGCTTTTTCATTTCATTTTAGCTTGTTGGACATGCTGCTTGCAATAACTGCCTGGAATTCATCTCCACTAATTTCATCTTAAATGCCCTCCAATCAAGCTACCACCATCTGCTGCAGTTCACTGAAACTGTTTCTACCATACAGTTTCTTACAACCCCTTCTTAGCTAAAGATCAGAACCAGCAAGCCATCTTCATCTTCCTTGATATATCAGTTGTATCTAGCACTACACTGTTCTTCTAGAAATCATGCCTTTCCTTGGTTTCTATAATCCTTTCTTCTCCTTCCAAATCTGCCCCTGATCCTCTTCTCTTTTGTCATGCTTTTCTCTTGGTAGCTGCACCCACAAACTCAAATTCAACTATCACCTCTAAGATGATGACTCACAGATCTACTTCTCTACTCCCGATCCATCTCTTTCCATCAGAACAAAAAATCTTGACCTTTCAATGTCTCCTTGTGGACAGCCATCCACTCCAAATAAGACAACCCTTGTTAATTTCCAATTCTAATACCATCATCATCCATGCTATCATTCAGGCCTGGGGAGTATCTTTGACTCAGTCCTCTTGCTAGATCCTCACATCTAGTACAAAATGTAGATATTGCCAAGCTTCCTATTGCCAAAAGAGTGTAAGATGCATCTTTTCCTATCCATCCATACAGGTGAAACTTGTCTCCCAATTACTACAATGTCTTTTTATCTGGCTTTGACAAGTACCATCTTTCCCTGCTTGCATTCACTTAAGATGCCACTTCATATCTCATTCTCCTAGTCTATGCTTTCACTGTACCTCTCACCCTGTGTCATACCAAAGATAAGCTACTTGTATTTTAATTTCAACACCCTTTATGCGTATTCCCACCCTGTTTGTCATTTCTCACATTGACTCTGACCTCCAACTGGCTCATGATGCCAGCCTCAATCACCCATGTCTTAAATTTTCAAATGGGCATCTTTGTACCTTTCTCCATTTTCCTCCTCTAGCTTGGGAAAACTCTCCAGAAACATTCACAGAAGGACCACCACTATCCCCCTTCAAGGTCCTCTTCAAAATCTTTCCTTTGCTATATCCAAAAAACTCTTGACAATACTTACTCAGTTAGGTACCTGCTGGCTGAGACCACTCTCTATCATGCTGACCAGTATTGTCTCATTGTTTCCTTGTGCTCTCCAGACTGTCTGCATCCACCTGTTGTCTCTTGTCTTATGCTTAAATTGTAAGCTCTTTTTGATCAGGACTATATGTTTGTGTTTGTCCAGTGTCTATCTCAGTGGTTTCACGGTACATGACTAGAGCACTAAAGTGCTATAATAATATCAATAATTAAAAAAGTAAAAGATATCATAGTAGCATCTCAGACAAAATTCGATAACTAAAACTTATAATCCTGGAAAGGTTCACGTGGTATCTCTTCATATCCTTGAATGAAGGATATTTTACTATGTATGGCTTATTGCTAAAAAAACTAAGGAGTTTGATGCTAATATATAAGCCTCCTATTTCCAAAAGGGTTTATAATATTTCAAGCATTTTGGCAAACCTTTGCTTTTATAAGGCCAAGAAGTCAGCTCTTTCATGACGCTAACTGCACAGTAGTTTCTGACTAGTTTCTGAGTAGCCAGAAACTACTGCGCAGTAGCATTATGTCACACTTCCTGAAGTGCTACTGCGCAGTAGTCATAAGCTACTGCACAGTATCTCATGTAGACATGGCCAGAGCGAACTAAATTCATTTATGGACTCACTCTGTTGATGCTTGCATGCTTACAACAAGCAGACATTTGCCCAAAATTTCAAGCTTGTCAACACAGTACTACTAGGCATGTCTACAAAAGATGCTGACTGTGCAGTAGCCCAATACTGCTGCACAGTAGCTTTGACTGACAAAAAAACATGATGCATACTAGCATCACAAAAAAGGCATTTGCTGGTACTACTGCACAGTAACTCGCATTACTGCCCATTTATTTAGTACTTGTTTAAACAAGTACTAAATCAGCAATGTGTACAAGCACTAAATAAATGTGTAATAATGACTGTACAGTAGTGTCTTGTGTAGACGTGTGCACTGTGTGGTAAGTAAAAATCTACCATGTTTGAAATAAGCAGGATTTTTACTCTTCCTTTCATATGAGCCGTATGAAATTTTCAGTATGAAATCCATAGAGTTATGTCAGACATAGTGTATAAATTTACCTTGATACCTACTATCCTTCATGTGAAAGAATTACAAAGCATTTACACATGTCGCATCACTGAGAGCACCCACTTTGGGGTCACTGGGTCAAACCTTCACTTTTATGAAAACTTATGGATGCTGCACAGGACATTAAGAACCAAACACAATAAAACAGTGCTTTCAAGTCAAAAGAATGAACTTTTGCTGATGCTGTAAACTACAAGATTAAGGGCTGAGGGGACTCATAAAGGATGTGCGTACTGGGGGTAACCTAGATACTTAACACTTCCTATTTTTTAGGAATATATACAATCAGAAGAAATTACTGTATTTGTTATAAAGAATGCCCAAAGCCTGTTGGACATATATGTCTTACTCCCACTGCCTTCAGTTTAACCCTGAATCTGCAACCCAAGCAAGACTTATGTTAACTTTAGAAAGAAAGACAGCACAACACTGGGAATCTCACTGACTACTGGAGGTAACTGATTTTATATAACATTAGGAACTGCAAAGCACTGAAAGGTTATAATATCCAGGTAATGAAACACATCATCTCCTAATTTAGAAGTTCAGAAAAAACCCTTTGACAACTGTAAAAACCAGCTCTGCTTTGCAAGGCAGAATTGCTGATGGAATGCATATTAATAAATAATGCTCTGAATTAAGGCTGTTTATTGACCATGGAAACACACTGAAATCAATAACTAAAACAGGATCAGTTCCCATGCACCAAAAGAGCTTAAAATAATGTAGGTTTCAAAGTTCTTAAGGAGAAAAAGAAAGTTACAATTTTTGGTTATTTTAAAACTGACACGAGAGATTAATGCACATGAAAGATGCCAGTTTGTAAACCCAAGAGACTATAGTCATCCATTTATACACAAAACAGGTCAGACTTCTGACACACAGTCTCTCTTCCCACAAATATGCTTCAGTTTTGACCTGGTAGGATGAGATATAACAATAAAAGGATAGCTCACTTTCCACACCTTACAGTACTTGGACTCTAGCTAAAACCCAGAAGACATACACCACCTAATGCCAGTTGTAATATGGACAAGAGTTTATTAAGAAGAGAACTGAGATCTCCCACCTGCATTTAATGTCAAAGGAGACTGTTTAATAGTCATCACCACTAAAACATGAAAGGTTTTGAATTTTTTGAATAACATCTATAGGACAGGGTCACTCAGAATGGTTCTGACCTCTGGCAAAACCACCATATGAATGTACTGTTGATCTCCTGCAACTTTCGCAAATATTTTTCCTTTACCCTGCTAAAAACAGGAGGCAAAGATGGGAAACCAGCCACTCATCACGGAAGCAGATTTGAAATAATCTGTTCTGCTTAGGACTCTGTGTACTTCTTGGAAATATGGAGAGGGGAAATACTGAACATTATCTTTGTGCAGGACAAAGTTTGCTTATCTATCCTGACTCTGTTTTCAGCCTGGTTGCGTATTGCTGTATGCTGTGGTACTTTGACAAGAACTCTTTTTTTTTAAATCTCTAAATTATTGACCTTACATGGAGTTAGGTAAGGTGTTATCCAAAATGATAAATAAATCAGACCCACCATTTATTTTGTACCTTCCATCCTGAAAAAACGTACGCATACAAAAAATTTACATCAGCTCTTCAAGTTTTATAAACTGCCATAGTTTCATTGACTTCAGTGGATTTATTCTATTTTATTTTATTTGGCCAAATCCTCAGCTGATAATTCAGAGCCCTCCAGCCACTTACAGAATTAAACCATACATAACAGAGCTTGTTTTCTGGCGCCCCTGAAGCACACCTATCTTTGAAGTGAAACAATCCATTCCACCTAGAGGAGATGCAAGAATGGCAGCTGTGGTGGTTACCAACCCAGCTGCTGCAACTAGCTCCTGCTGCCACCCCTGTTCTGCTATCCAAGACGTAGACCCTGGTTGTTATGCCTCTGATACAGAACAGTTTTCAGAATTAGGCTTTGGCTTAAAAATCACAAGTCTTGCAGTAAGTGCCATGAGATCCATGGCCTCAAGTGATCAAAACCCAGTTTTATGCATCTTTCAGAAGACAAAGAATTGAGCCATAAACCTTGGTCAGGCAGTGCAGATTCCCAAGTTATTTTTTAATGCTAAAACCAGTCTTTGCTTAAAGTTATAGCATAACTGTTGCTTTGGAATTCAGCTCATTGGGCCACAGCTCCAAAGTCCGCAAGCAATCTTCAAGCTACTACTGTGCCGGTTTTACTCACCCCTAGCCATCTTGCTCCTTTATTGGCAGCCTGTTGAATCTGCACTCTTCTGAGGGTGACATTGTAAACAGCTCCTTCCTCTACCTCTTCACCCCAGTCCTGAATAGAGCTCTGCCATGGAAGGGAAAAAAGAAAGAGAAAAGGATAAAAATGGTATTTCCCCCCTTCCTCTGCTAACCACAATCTATTCCAGCTGCTATACTACTTAATGTAGTGCTCAGAGCAGAAGATAGGCTGTACAAAGTAAATATAACAATCAGAGCAATACAAGGCACTTTTCGATGGACACTAACAGTAGGCTGAGATATTCTTGGCAAGCTGTCCTTTCCTGTGGTATCAGGATACCCTGACTTTCCGTTCAGTTATTTTTCCGAGACTTGCACATATTTGAAATAGTTTTATAAAGTCTTTTCTCAGAGAAATAGTTTGGTCTTGATTAGTGAACTTTCCCCTCCCCCCTTTTAAAACAATTAATCTTCTTGGTTTTTCATGTATGGAAGGAACTGTACTTTTAAAAACTGTTGAATAACTTTGAAACTTGTAAGTATTTAAAGTACAGCCATTCTTTACTTCTCTTGATATGAGAGAACTAAAAGCACTGGTGGGGGGTATTAGTATTCAGCTACAAAACTTTATAGGTTGAAGGCTTAAAGTTATAAATATTAGAAAGCAAAAGATGAGACTCAAACTTTAATTGAAACATTTCCTAAAATGATTCTCCATTTTACATTCCTCCAACTAAGCCCTCCCCCCAATACCAAATAAATAAAAACAAAAAAACCAAACCATCATAGCTGAGCCAGAAAAGAAATCCTGAATTAATCTAAAAGGATTCAGCTAACTTCCGCTCCCTCTCCCAAATGCTTTCCTCCACTGCCCCACATTAGATACACACACAAAGTCCAATATTTTTGTAGATAAACATTTTCATAGCAGTAACACTCATCAGAGGTAATAAAACATAATGACGAGAAAGACTTTCAAAGTGGTGCTCAGAAGACTGCAGGAGCACAGAAAAACTGCATGCAAATATGGTTCAGGCTTGCCAGATTCACTCAAAAAGAATACAGCCCAGCTATGGTACAGGGATTCTCCAGCTAGAAAGTCTGTAGAGAAATAAGGAAGCTCTAGTTACCATTTTAACTTTCCAAAACAATTTCATTCTCAGTTTCCTCTTCTCTACATGGACGGAGCATGGTGGATCCTGCTTTGAAGCAACTAGCTTTTACAATCCTCTCACACTTTCCCAGCAGAGTAGACAGCACTCTGCTTCTGTTGCTTAGCTTCTGCAGTCAATTCATGACTACAAAGAGCTGGGAGTGCAGTGCAGAGACAGACAGAGACTCCTCCCCCACCTCACACTGTGCTGTGATGTAAGGTTTTCCTGTTTATGCTTATGAACTTAAACTCTCCCTTTCTAAGCTCTATTATATAAAGTTATTGTAAAATAACCCTTCAGTGCCTAGAGACTGTCCATGGTTGTGGTAAGCCTCAGAGTTTATCTTAGCTGCCTGGTAGATATCAGGTGCCAAAATAGAAACGTGGTGGGTTTTTTTCCCCTCTTCCTTAACCAAAAGAGACAAAGAGAGAGGAGCGGCAAAGGGGGAGGGTTAGCTACACTTCTATTATCCACTTGTGTAGACTTCTTTGAGTAATCAAATCAGAGTGACTCCAGAGAGACATTAACTGTGTAAAGCAGTCTCACCAGGAGAAGTAAGTGGACAAAAATGACACCTCGATATGTTAAAGACTTTAGAATTGACAACCATTCAAAATGGATCATTGTAACAATACACTGATCTGATGGGATGTGTCTCAAAACTTTGCTTAAAAATAATGTTAGATACAAGGTGTTTTTAAGACTCAAATTCCAGCAACATGAGACTTGGGAGGTAAAGTTTCCAAACTTCCTTTTCTTTTAAGGAAACTCCTTAAAGATTTTTAGTGTTGATCCTCATTATGTTGAAATACAGTTATGTTTATGTACCCAACTCAGTAAATGTGCATTGTACTTTACAGAACACACACAAACAGGCAATATACTCAAGAAGTTATGACGCATGGGTCAACCTTTCAGGTACGAAGACATGCAGTGTCCTAATGGTAACAGCACAGTAAATCAAGTTTGGAGCTCATTGGCAATTTGTTTTCAAGCTATGAAATGACAGAAAATGCTTACATTTTTGTGGGGGGAAAAAGCACCCTTGACAAATGTTAAGATAAACATACTCCACTTCAAAATCAATAATGCAAATAAAAATGTCATCAAGTGATTCCCAAACATAGGTTTTAAAATAGGATTTTTTTTAATGTCAGAAAACAGGGATTTTTTTTTACAGTTATGGCTGTAAATGTGTATTAGTGAAATAAAATGGAAACCCTTTAAAAGATCATTCTACTTTAAAAAATAGGCATCCAAAAGGTAGGAGATTCAAAGCCACATTTACAGTTTTTTAAAACACTCCCTGGGTCTCTAGCCCCTACAGGTTCCTGGCTACTCTCATAATTTGCTCCCAAATTTTTATCTCAAGGGAATATTATTCTCATTACCAGGAATGTACATTTAGAGCTCTTAGAAATTGCTCTTCCATCCTTTCCTTGCTGGCCACAAGGTCAACATGGTAGAAATATCCAAGAGAAGCTTAGCTCATCTCAGTATACTACCTACCTTTTTCCCAAATGTATAAAACCTTAGAGATTCACATGGTACATCTTCAGCCTCTGAAATAACAGTCACTCTCATAATAATGCCCCACACTTGATGTACTAATGTATACCAGTGTGGCAGGGCACTGTTTGTGCCTGCCACTTTAAGGGCCAGAAGGCAGCAGCCAGCAGGTGCCTGAGTAGGGCAACCATTTTAGATACAGGGCTGCCCATATAAACAAGGCATTTTGCTGCTGGGAGGCCAGGCAACAACATTTCCTGGCTGCAGGTATCATCTGGAGGTAAGGGACGAGCCATAGGGGATGGTCAGAAGGCTTCTGGTCCTGGGCATGACTTAACCGAGACTGCCAGGAGTAGGTGGCCTGGTGGGGTTCTCAGTGGTGCAGGAGCCCCCAGGAAATGCCAGGCCAGTTACCACCCCGGTGAAAGGCAGGTCAGGGCACCTTAACCCCTAGCCCTCACAACCAGGTAGGTTACCACTTTGTAGGGTCTGGAGAGTGGACCACAAGAGAAAGATGGTGAGGCCATAGACTCAGGCCTGTCTGAACTTCCCCTGACTGGTCCATGCTAGGGCCAGGACTAGAAGGGTCGAAGGGCCAGGGGACCACTGCGAGGAATGCCCAAGAGCTACGCGCCTGCGGTTCCGGCTGGCTTGGAGATGGGCCAGGGCTAGTGAGCCAAAGGTCCAGGGGAGACCATATCCATAAGAGGGAGCAGCTCAGGGAGCTATGCTGCCTAGTATGAAGGCAGTCTAGGCTGTCTGAATGGAAGGCTCTAAGTGGGGATCAACTAGTAGGATTTTGGGGCCCAGTGTAGGGCTGGTGATAGTGATAACATCTGGATGCCATCTGCGAGGCTTGAGCTGCGGTGTAGGGGAGGAACGGAGCCACAGATCGCACCCCCTGGCATCGGGGAAGGAAACAGGCAGCCTCTCACTTAACTAACATCAATTAAATAATTAACATCAAGGTGTGGTGAGAGAGAAGGTGGGCAGTTAGCCCAGAAACAGGTGGGTGGGCCACTGGGAAATCGGCCCCCGAGAAGGCCCCCTGTTACAATCAGCCACTTACTTTTTCACATGGGTTCCACCTACCCAAACTACCAGATCTTCCAATTCCCTCTGTCTTCATGGGCAGCCTTCCCACTATTAAACAAGAAAACACCTTATACCATATGTTCTCTGTATAAGCTGTAAACAGCATTGGCCTGTATCTACCATTCCATTCTATGCCACAAAACACATTATATACAAAACACACATCTTGTTTTCTTTCTTAATGTGAGCCTGAGATACATTACTACCCTCACACTATCAGATATCCACAATGGACCTTCCCCTGTACAATCACCAACTACAGACACAAGCAAGCCTCAACTAAAGTGCTCTAAGAACCATCTGTTATCCTTAAATCACCTTAGTGAGAGACAAATATCACAGGAACTGTTTTTTTCTGTTCAGCAGACTGAAGCACAGAGAAGTTAAGTGCACAGATTCACTACATGAGTCAGTAACACAATTCAGAATGGAGCCAGAGTCCAGACTTGAACCACCAGTAGGTTTACTTATATGCATTAGTGTTAATGTTATTAAGTGATGGTTCTAGTTCAGTAGGCTATACAACTCGTAGCTGTTAAGAACTGAAAATAAAAGGAAGTAGGGAACTTTATTTTAAGCTCATATAGTAAGGCTGTGGCTAGAAATAACATTTGTAAAGCATTTCAAATGCCTCTGAAAGCCTTCAAAGGGCCAGCTCTACTGGCATATACACCCTCTGAAATGTTCCAAAAGTGACTAAAACCCTTTGAAATAGTCTTTTTTGAATTGAGGTACTATTTCAAAAGGGACCCCCCTGCACCAAGACCTTTGTACCCCAGCATCCACAGATGCCCCTACCACTGTGCCCCCTGTACCCCAGCATCCACAGATGCCTCTACCACTGTGCCCCCTGCCTTTAGACCCCTGCTTGCCATGCCACTACCAGACTCCCAGGCTCTGCATCACCACCTGAGCCAGGGTCTCCAGCCCAGTCCTCCTGGCACCCTAGTCTACCTCTCTGCTCCAGTGAGATATGGAGAGGATAGGGGATTAAAGAGTATGCCTGTACAAATAGGGAAGTATTTGATTTGGATTCAGGTGATTTGGAGGACAGTGATTTGATTCAGAGATTCAGATCACTGTCCCAAATCGATCTGGTTGAATTGGCTTCGGAAGATTAGGTGCCAACTTGGAGAGATTCGGAGATTCAGCCATAGACTAGAATGGGGAATCACTATAACTGTCATTTCTTGGCTGATTTGGACAAAGATTGCAGAGATGATAGCCCCTTCTGAGGGCATGAGGTCTGCCAAGTTTCAAGAAGATAGGTGCAGGGATTTCTGGGAAACTGTACCTCAAGCTTCTGACAAGCAAAACTCATGTCACACGTGAGTGTTAAGGCACAGCAGGGTGAAAACTGTAGGCTTGCTAGCCCCTGCTGAGGCCATGGAGTCTGCCAGCTTTCAAGGAAATAGGTGCAAGGGTTCTGGGAAACTGCACCTCAGGCTGCTAACAAGGAAAACTCATGACATGGGTGATACTGTGTATGTGTCAATATGTGCCCTCACTAGCACTAAGGTCTCTACACGACATGGTAGTGTGCCCCAATGAGGCTTCTTCCTCTCCTACAGCCTCATCCCAGTCCACTACTTTAAATGACAGCAGGTGATAAAATAACTTAATGAACACTAGCACAGTAGCACCATCAGTACCTCGGGCATCCAAACTGTGACAGAGCCTTTCTTTCCTCTCTGTAGGAACTTCTTCTCCAGCATGTGTGTTAAGGTGCACCTTCACTATATGACTGTGTGTGTGCAACTCTGTGTGTGTGCGTGCGCATGTGTGTGTGTGTGTGTGTGTGTGTGTGTGTGAATGTATGTTAAGATGTGCCCTCACTGTCGCTGGAGCCTCTACATTACAGTGTAGTGTGCCTCAATGAGGTCTCCTCCTCCCCTATAGCCTCAGTCCGGTCCACCACTTAAAATAATAACAGGTAATAAGCAATGTACTGTAGCACAGTAGCACTAGTAGCATCTCAGGCAACCAAACTGTCACAGAGCCTTTCTTTCCTTTTCTTCAGGAGCTTCCTCTCCAGCAGCTGCCAGAATACTCTCCCTCCCAGCCCCAACTTTGGGACTTAGATGTGCCCAGGGCCCTGCTGCCTCCCAGTCAGCTGACCGGGGACAGGTGCTAAGGGTGTTGGTCTAAGGACATAGCACTGGCAGACAAGGTCCTCTGGGTCAATCTAGTATCTTTTAGTAGGCCAACTGAATAGTTAGAAAAATATATCTTAGCAAGCTTTCAGGTTGAAAAACCCTTTGTCAGGCTGAGGAAGCCCCTGCAGTTGGTCTCTGTGTGTGCTGTTCCTGGATGGAAGGAAGAGTAAAGAAGCCAGAGGCTGGCATGAAATGCAGGCAAGAAAGACAGTCAGTGAAAATGGAAATGGAAGCATCAGGGGGTGAGGGACAGGCTGGGGTTGGGAGTGGGGAAAGAGGATGCAGCAGCACAGGTAAAAGTGTAGAGGTTCAAATCTCCAGTATTGCCACAAACTGCACACCAGAATCTATCAAAGACAAGAATACCCAACTATCTGTGGGGGCACATTTCTCACAAAACCCTCCACTCTGCCTCCAGTTTCTCAGGCCTGATCCTGAAAGGGAATTTACAAACCATGTTTCACAGGGACATCTTCTTCTCCTGCTGGCTGGTGATGCAGTGAGTCCCCCTCCAGAGAACAAGGCATTAACTGGTTAAAAAACTAAGATGAAAATAGGGCACTCACTGGAGGCACTCACTCCAATCTGCACCTGAAACTTGGGGAACCTCAGCAGTGGGAGGTTCACCTTCAGGAACACCAGCTGCTCCACCAAACCATGATCCAAGCAGGTGCGGGGGGGTGTCACAACATCCCCAGCAATGCTGAACCCTCTCACTCAGAACATGGGTTGATGGACAGGACAGGTGTTCCTGGGCAACTGTGGCCAGATCCTGCTGCATATGGCTGCAGCTTGCCCAGTAGGCCAAGGGGTCGCAGTCCAGCGGCTCCACGTTCCTGGCAAGATAGGTAGCCACTGAAAAATCGGCGCTACCTACCCAAGGCTGGGGTCTGGTACATCTAGACCCCAACACTGAAGGTATGCCCTTGGCCCACATTTGCAGCAGCTGGCATAGAGGAGACTGGCTGGTGGTGGTGCTGGGAATGATAGCACGGGAAAGTAGATACCCCATCTTCCACATCCCCTCACCTCTGCCTTTCTGCCTCCCTGACTGTTGAGCAGCATCTGCATCCAGTTTTGGTTTTGGTGCTGCTAGTACATATGCTCCCCTTTATATAGGCAGATAGCATATTTGGGATCATCTGCCACTTCAAAATGATCCCACACTACACTACTCCCCCACTTCTGGATTGAGGGTGGGGATCCTGCCTTATCCCCCTCCTCAGCAGACAGAGGCACAACAACAGGAGGAGCTGACTCAGATGAGCCACTTGCCTCTACAACCTCCTCTGAGGTGACTTCCTGGCAAAGAGACCTGAGTCTAGGTGAACTCTGAGGGGTGTGGAGCACAAAGTCAGATTCCTGCTCAGTCCCCAGAATTACTTTAGCTAGGGCACTCAGGTCCCTTGATTCCAGATCCAACTCCTTCTCTGGAAGTGGGAGGCTCATGCTGGGAGATTAAATTGGGGTGGAGAAGAATGTCATTCTGCTGCTGGTGCCTATTTCTGGAGTTAGGGGAGGTGGTGCAGGTGCAGGGACAGGTACTGTCCCTCTTGCTTCTACTGGCAGCAGATGACTCATGGCTGCCAGGAAAGAGGATGTGTCTATGTTTGGTGGGGAGAGGAGGGGATGGGAGGGAAAGCTTACAGTTCTAGCTCTCCCCCTACCCCCTCTCCTTCCCCTACCAGAAGACCTGGCACCTGCATTTCCAACACGCTTCATATTAATCTTTCCTGTGCTAGAAACTGTGACTGTGTATGTAACTAACTAATAATACCTGTCTTCTCTAATATATGACTGTCTGACTTCTTCTTCTGTGCTGTTTTCTGTTGTGTGTGTACCTAAAATAATATGTCTTCTTCTATGACTCTCTGACTTCTGTGTTGTGGTAATCTGAATCTCTACCTGACTTCTGTGTTGTCTGTAGTCTGATTGTAACTATAACTAATAAAGGCACTGATTGGGAACCATTCGCAGGTGTTGCAGGTTATAGTTATATAACTATATATAATCTGATCTCTTCTTCTATGACTCTCTGATTTCTTCTGTGTTAATCTGAATCTCTGACTTCTTCTTCCATGTTGTATTTACTGTTGTGTATGTAACTAAAATAATCTCTCTTCTTCTATGACTCTCTGACTTCTGTGTTGTGTTAATCTGAATCTCTATCTGACTTCTCCTGTGTTATAGTTAGCTACATACAGACTATAGAGAACTAATAATATTAATAACTATATATAATCTCTTCTTCTATGAATGTCTGACTTTTGTGTTGTGATAATATCTGACTTCTTCTATGAAGTACGTGTGTGAGTGTGTGTAATGTACGTGCTCCCCTGCACAGTGATGAATCACACTGCCAGGGAAAACACAGCTTTCTTTTTAAAAAGTGTTGAGGAAAAAAAAGAATAAATATAAATGGAAAGATAGGGATTGGGTAGGAATAAGTATAGGGATTCTAGTTAGTAAACTATACCCAATCCTTTCCAAGAACAGAAAGTAGCAGGAGACAGACCAGGTAGGAAGCCAAGCCAGTCCAGTCCCTTTCAGTTGCTGTTGCCCAGGCATGAACAGCTTACAAGAGGCACAGAAAGCCTGCAGACAGAGGCTTAGATGCTGTTTCTGCATCCCTCCCCCAGAGCATTGTGATTGGAAGGGGACTTGGGGAAAGATCATAGTCACTGGCCAGCTAGAGATGTCAGTCTTTCCCCTCCTGTTCCCCCTACCTCTTCTCAGTTTCTGTTCCCCTGAAAGACTGACTTTCAAATCTCTGACCCTCTGAATTGATTCAGAAGACTTTTGTCTTCTCCCAATTCAATTTGGATTTGGTGATTCGGCCTCTGAATTGAGCCGAATCTTCTATGAATTGAATCATGGACTGAACCACTCCCCTATTGAAGAGCCAAAATCCTGGTGGTGAGGGGCCTGTCACCACCACAGAACTCTGCAAGCCCCTGCACTAGATTCCTTGTTTACTTCATCATTAGAGCCCCAAGCCCTCTCCAGTGACATCCTACCACACCCCGACACCCCCACCAGTGCCCTCCCCTGACTCCTGCCACTGTCAGGATTCCCACTGTCTAGCTCCCAGTTTCAGTAAGAGAGAGGACTTGGGAGAAGGGGAAATGGGAGCAGAGCAGCACTGACAGTATCCTCCATTCCTCTGCCCTGTGGGGGGTAGGTGGAAAGGGGGAGCAAAGTGACAGATTGCTGCAGCTTCCAGTAGTACAAACTGGCTGCAGAGCAGTAGAGATTTTGAAGTGCTCCAGCCAGGAGGCACTGCAGGGGCTGTACAATATCCTGCAGCTGTTATCTGTTTAAACATCCCTAAGCCAGTTAGATTTGGAAACATTTCAAATGTTATGTCTGTCTGCCCCTTAAGACTGAGATACATTGTGTCATGAGTGATTTGATCTCTATGTTGTGTATGTGTTTATATTTTAGTTGTATAATATCAAAATGATCCAGAATATATTCCATACTTCATGAGCTATTCTCTCTCATAATGAGAAGGATAATTTTAACAGTATACAAATGTTAGGCTATGTTTGCAAAATTCCCCATAGCTTAAACTGTGAGAGTACACATCAAATTGTATACATTCTAGATCAATTATTCTCAACCAGTATACCCCAGGGTACCTTTCAAGGGTGCCACAGAATGCCACGCACTCTGTAATGCACTGTTATGTGGCAAAACACCTATATGTGATTCACAGAATAAATTCAAAGATTTCAAATAGGAGTATATGGAGTCAAAAATATTCTCAGCTGTTGTGGTCTGTGTTCTTTGAAACAGGAGAATTGGTTTATTACTTTTCTGTAGACAAAAAATGAGTAAAAGCTAAGAGTGCCTTGAGTTCTAATGCGAAGAGTTTTGAATCTCCAAAGGCTGAGCATCACTGCTCTGGATTTTGCAAAATTTTCAGCATTCAAAAAACCTGAATTTGTGCTGGATGCACAACACTAAATCTGTATTTTTATAAATAGTTCTGAAAATTCTACTACATGAGCAAAATCTGTGTTAGCATGTAATAGCAGGTTCATCACTGTCCAATCCTGCTGCTTCCAAGTATATAACACTGAACTTGGAAAATTATTTAGTATCAGAAAGAAGAATCTGTGGCAAGCTGTGCACCTGACCCTCTAATGGTGTAGGATGTTTCAAGACCATAGCTAGTAGTCTGTAGAAGCATTTCTTTGAACAACAGTCACCAAAGAGATGGTTACTTTTAATGTATGGTGTACTTTCTGGCTATACCGCAAATATCAACGAGTTGTGACAAAAGGAAGCACCCCATTTTTTACCCAATCATGTAGCTATGGAAATGAATGACAAAAGTCTCTGCTAATAAAGAAAGCATCCTTTGCAACTGTCTACTCAGTAATTGTCAAGCTCAGCACTTTGCATTCAAAATGGGGTTTAACCCCTCCTCCCCAGGATGTCTACAAATACTATTGGTTTCTGATCACTGACAGAAAAAGCACTGTCATGGAGGATAGCCAAATTCTGATGGTCTGTCAAATTCTTTAACAACTTATGATCTGGATAGGTAAAGACAGCTACCCCTGATATTGGCTCAATTTGACTTTTGGTTGTGAATTTTAAAGATTAAGGATAGCGACAGACATTACACATAAACTGGTTTAAGTGATCAGAAACTGGTTTAAAACTGTAACAGAACAGACATTCAGCACACATAAACCAGTTTCAAAATGGCTGAAATTGGTTTGAGATAAACCTGGTTGACTGTAGCATCAGATTTAACTGATTTGGCTCAAACCGGCTTATGCAATGTCTTTCCCAGACCCCTTGCTGGTTTAAGATAAACCAGACTCCCCCAGCATCTCAGCATGCTCTCTGGGCTGGGCTTGGCTCTGCTCCAGAGCTGGGCTGGCCCTGCCCCTCCGCTATCTAGCCAGGGCAGGGACAGGACATGGCAAGACACCAGCCAGAATGGCCCTGTTAAGGCAAAGTGGGCAGGGTGGGGGTTAATTCTTCCCTCCTTCCTCTCCTCCCCCACCACAGCCAGGGTCTGCCTGTCAGCCAGGGAGCAGAGGGGAGGGGGCTGTGGTGCTTACCCCTGGGGTTGGCAGGAGGGGAGGCTGGTGGGGAGGAGCAGGGGGAAGACTCTCCTTCTGTTCAGTGCCGGGGGGAGGGGGGGACTCTTTCCCCTCCTCCTTCCCCCACCGCCACACGGCAGGGAGGGGAGGCTCTTCTGGTGCTCCGTGGCCAGGCCCGGCTCAGCCCCAGCTGGGGCATGGGGAGTGGCTGTAACAGAGCCACAGCTTCTGGGGGTGGCCTCGGCTCCGTGGCCTGGCCTTGCTCAGCCCCAGCTAAGGTAGCTGCTTGGTGGGGCCGGGCTGCGGGGGTGAGGCCACCCCCAGCAGGTGCATCTCAGTGACAGGGAGGTGAGTGCAGTCAGGCAGCTGCATCCCCTGTCAGTGAGTGCAGCCCAGCATGCATGGCTAGCTGCTGGCTGAACAGCACCTATCCGGGCCCACTTGGAGGCACTGCAGGGACTCATGGGGCCTCGGTGAGTCTCCATGGTTGGCAGCTGTCGGGCTCTAGGCCCCTGGTGCTTCCGAGTAGGCCCCAATAAGCTCTGCCTGGCCAGCCGCTGGCTGCACACACCGGGTTGTGCTCACTGACAGGGGAAGCAGCTGCCCAGCTGCGCTTGCCTTCCTGTCACTGTGCTGCACCTGCCAGGGGTGGCCCCATCCCCGTGGCCCAGCCCAGCTCCGCCAAGTGGCTGCTTTAGCCAGGGCTGAGCAAGGCCAGGCTGAGCTGGACCGAGGGGCCAGGTCACCCCAGCAGCTGCAGCTCTGTTACAGCTGCTTCCTGTGCGCCAGCTGAGCTGGGCTGGGCTGCAGAGCACCGCAAGAGTCTCCTCGCCCTGCCCCGTGGCAGTGGGCACGGGGGTGGGTGAGAAGAAGGAGGAAGAGTAACCCTCAACATGGAACAGAGCCCCCTCCGCGCCCTGTGGGTGGAGGGGAGGGAGGAGGGGAAGAATCCCCATCTGGGGCTGGCCAGCATTGCATGGAGCCCCTCACAGCAGACACTCCCTCTTCCCCCACCATCCAAACTATAGAGGCTGAGGTGGGGGTTTAAACCTCTCCTTAGTCTTACTCAGGCCTGCTAAGGCCTGGCCATGTCCCACCCTCAGCTCAGCTTCCCTGTTAGAAGGGAAGGGCTTTCTCTAGCACCCTCAGGCTTCTGGCCTGAGCCACTGAAAGCATGTGCCAAACATCTACCCACTTGCAAACCAGTTCACTCTCTGCAGGTTAGACTAACCTGCAAAGTTTGAATCAATTCAGGCTTGGGCTTTTTGAATGTCTGTCCCTGGCCTGATTGGTTTTCTTAGCAGTTTGGCCACAAATAGGCATTGTTAGTTTGGAATGGGATCTTCAAAAGGCAGTATAAGATGTAGGATTTTTAAATGGAGGAGGTCCAGGATTGGGCCCTTGGTCCCCAGGCAGGAACACAACTAATAATTTTTGCACCTGAGGCATAGTAGGGAGGATCGGTGGTGTGTGGAGGGGGATCGAATATTGGATCTGCTGCCAGAATCTGCTGCTTTTGCTAGAGCTGGCTCCCTGTTCCATGCCTGGCTGCTGCTGGAGCTGACTCTGTGCAGATTGCCTGGTCACTGAGGCTGCTGTTGGAGCCAGCTTTGCATGCCTTGCCTGGCTGCTGAGGGAGAATTGGGCCCTCAGCTGACTCAGTGCACACCGCCAGTTGCCCTTCCAGCTTGGGAGTCAGCTGGTTTGGGGCCTCAGCTCCTGAAGATGGGTTGGGTTTGTCAAAGGGTTAAAAAGCTGGTTAATTGTAAATTACTACTTCTAGTGATATAGGAAGCCAAGATGATTAGGTGCAAAGCACATCTATACCTTCCTAAATAAAATAAAAATAAATCAAAGAGGGACTAAAAGAGAAAAATAATGCAATGAACATTGTGCCATTTCTTTGTATACCTAAAGTGTATCCTGACAAGTGTGTATATGCAGTTTGTGGCACCTCAAACCTGTTTGAGTCCCCACAAACTACACATGATGCACATGCACCCATTTGCCACACTGCAAATTTGCAATGTGGTGCCAAAATTTGACACTGGGAGAGCCTGGTGTCAAAAAAACTACAAAAAGTGACACAGTGGACACGGCAACAGTGTGTGCTACCAGAAACAGAGCCTGGCTGGCCAGAGCAGCCGGACTGCTGCCACTGCTGCCCTGGGAAGACCCAAGTAAAGCTGGTGGAGTCAGCATAGGTGCTGGCCCCAGTCTCCTGCACCCACCCAAGACAACTTGCCCTGTGCCAACCCCATGTGCAGAAGTGTGCACAGCAGCAAAAAGCAAATTTGTGCCACTGCTATTTTTGCTGTGGCAACTGCATGTCCCTGCATGTGGGGACATGCCCCTAATGATTGTGCCCTGCTTTTATATCCATGCACCAACATTCATTCTGAAAGACAGCAAAGTGTTTCCCCAAATATATATTGGACATACCACTGAGCTTCAGCCATCCATGGCCAACACACAGACATGTAGAACACCTGATAATAATGGCCTGGGGGAGAAGAGTGACAGGTGTGGTATTTTGGCCAAGGGTAACAGAGTGGCATAGCATATGTAATATCAATGAAAAGCAGACAGATATTTATTTTTAAGGGATAGTTCAAAGACACCATGATCGATTTATTGGTGTAAATTTATCAGCACAGGCGACCGGTAGGGGATGCACGGGGGGAGGGAAAGGGGGGCATGTGCCACCCCTGAGATTGGTCCTCAACTTGATACCACTCAGGACAAGGCAGTTTTTTTGCCACACATGCCAGCAGTGTGTTCTGGGGGAGGGCAGAGACTAAGCCGTGGCACAAATGTATAGATATGGGACTTCTGGCCCACCCCAGGCCCACCCACAAATTGTGCCCCCCACCCTCTCCCCCATTTCAGGAGGCACTAGTCACCCCTATTTATCAGTGCCACAAAGAAGGGTTAACTGGACTCTTCACATTAAGATTCATGGAAGACAAACATGCAAGATCTTGGTAGGCTCATCAGGCACAACTCCTATTTAGGTGAGTATGATCCAACCCTCTGTTCTTCCTCTCTCATGAGCACGTAAGGTATAGTGGAATGTCCAGCATCACCCATCTTTCACTGTCATAAGTACTAAATTAACTTATAAATTTAAATATATTTAAAGAAACAGATTTTCAGGCTCAGTGCAGTTTTGAGTGAGACTTGTAGGTGATGTGTGAAGCCAAAAGGAAGCAGGGAAGAAGACACAGTGCATTTGCACTCTAATGCTCTGTCAACTGATCCAGAGGGGAAATATCAGGAGTAAGCTTGAAGGAAATTGTTAGATTCCATTAGGGAATAGAAAATAATATAAAAACCTAACTGCTTGATCTTGTAATCTTCAATGGTTACTTAATTACGTTGGGATTCTAATGAGCCTTTGTTTAACTCTCTCCGTAGATCACTTTAAATAATTCTTTATAGCTTTCTAAGATTATTTCCATAGTTTTTTTCATATCATCTTAATAGGGAAAAATAAAAGATGGCACAGACTAGCTAAAAGATAACTTCATGCCTAAATTGATCAATCCATTTGATTTTACTTTTCTTCTTCCACAGTACAGAAAAGCACGTAATTTAAGCATGCATGTAAATCCCAACTGCATCAAGAGAACTTTGTACACTAAAGGTTCTTTCCCAAATTGGGCATGTCTACAAGTGCATTAACGTGCTTTTCCTAACGTGCATTAAATTTAGTACATCACAGGAGGTACTAAACAAATGTGCATTAGGCTGCCTTAATGTGCAGTAATGATTGTGCATGGTTTTTAGGTGATACTTAATGCACAGTAGCCTATTTTACTGTGCATTAGCATAATAGCACTTTTTACATGATGCTTTAATAAGCAGTAAAATAAGCTACTGTGCATTAAAGTGCACGTGTAGACACACTCCCTGAAGCTGAAAGTTTGAAATTAATGGGCATTGTGGGTGCTCAATGCTTCATGTAATTTGGCCTTCTATTCACTGTAAATATATCATAATATGAAGCCCACTTTTAAAGCAGATTGTTAAAGCCAATTAAGGGATCTGGATGTCCCATTAAACCCCCTCACCATCTTTAGAATCCTCAGCCATAAAGTCCTTTGAGAATGAACTGTTGTAGAAATATCCTCCACATTCAGTAAAGGGATCTTTCTCAAACTGGGAGACTCCTTCAAAATGGACAAAACAATTTATAATGACTCTAGTGATTACTGTGAGGACTATAGATATAAGAAAGGTTTCCATTTTATTCTGCAATCAATAGTAAAGGCAGACAAATATAATCGCTGCTCTTGCTATTAGTATTTATTATAACAAAACAAAACAGTACATTCATTTTACTTTAGCATCTAATGACCACTTGGTTGGCAATTCTCAGAAACCAGAGCTGCCAGAAGAAAAAAGAAGGGGTTAGGAGAGGAAGAAAGGTGGAAAAAAATTATCCAGGGAACAGGCAGCAGAAGGAGGGTATTAAATAACTGGACAGTATCTCTAGGAGGTGAAGGGGATACTGTTGAATGAAGTATACAAAAAACGAGAGGGGAACCCCAAGCATTGCAGCCAGGCTGGGAGAAGATCAGTGTCAATGGGAGAGGGAGAAGTTTTAAAAAAAGAAGAAAAAAACTGGGATTATTAACTCATATCATCTACTTTTCCTGTGTCCTGAGCTGAGATGTGTTGAATTAAGTTTCAGTAAGGCTAAACAGTAGTGAAGATTTCTGTATTTTGTTTTTACATTATAGGCAGGACAAAACACTTGTTGCATTATAGGTAAATAAAGTTCTATTAAATACTGTCCTGATAATCTTTTCTCATGTAAGCAATGGTCTGAATTACCACAAGGGTGTTACATGGATGGGAGGGAAGCAGCCTGTATGACAGCAAACTGGAGGGGAGGATTCCATAAAGAAACCTCTCATCTAAACTGTTGAAAAATGTGAGAACCCATGATTTAGAAATTAGATGTTTGCACCTAGACAACACTGAGTGGATGATGAATTAGAAATGCCTGCCTAGAAAACAGAATTTATCTGTCTTCTATTGAAATTCTCCTGCAGTATCTCATTAATGAATACCATTTTCCCATTAATGGCATATAGGCTAATTTTGATAGCTGATAGATAGATGTAATGTATAATTCTTAAGATTAAAACCATTAAAGAGAAAGCTAAAGAAATGTATTCAGAAGGTGATCACAATACTACAGAATGCATGTATTACTAAAACCAAATGCAAATATTTATATTATTTTAGTGAATCACTATGGGTGCCTATGTGATGTGCTGGAAATCCAGCATGTTGGAGCAGATTTGATTAATTGAGTCTGCTGGAGAGTGGAGATTAATGTGCTCCAGAAGACTCTAGCATCATGTGTATCAGCATCCCTGCACTGAAAAATGGCAGCAGGGCACTTTGAACTAAAGCTTGTTTGATAAGCTTGAGTTCAAAATGCCCTGCCACCATTTTTCAGTGTGGGGATGATGATCTATGTGACATTCAGACACTTTTAATCAGCACAACTTGCTAATTAAAGTCCCTCCCTCCTCCCCCCCCAACCTACAGGAGCACATGTAAAATGCCCTATAACACCATTATGTACCTCCCTTAGGACATTCCCATCCTACTATATATGCACTCACCCACTAGTCTTTTCATTATGTATGCACCCAATTCACCCACTGCTGCCCTACACCTTGGCTGCAATACCAGTTCAAAATGAATTTAAAATCCTATCAAATTAGAAAGCTAATGTCTTAGACCTACTCAGCACAGATTTTCATTTGCATTAAGGCCCATTTACACTGCCTTAACATTAACAGGCTTTCCCCATGGACTGTGCCTTATGTTGGTGGAAAGGCTTGCATGCCCTAATGACCCTGAGAGTTACGTTGATAGGAGTATCTCCCCCAATAAGCCCACCTGCTGTCAAAGAGGTCAAAGGGTAAGAAACAAAATAAAGACAGTCCATCTGTTGTCCTGGTAGGAAGTCGGGAGAGAAATCTATACCAAAATTTACCCAAAGTTACTTAAACTTAACTCAGCTAAACTCATTTAACTCAGAAGACAGCAGAAAGGGCTGTGAGAAGTGACTAAACCTATAGGGAAGCTGATATTTCTGATATCTCTGATATTTTGTGGTCTCTCAAATAAATTACCAAAACCGGTCCATGGATGTTAAATGAGAATGGTTAAATGGCAAAGAGAAAAAGAAATGGACATATTTAAACTAAGAAATATCAAAATGACATGGGAAGTAAGAAAGACTATTGAACACAGCTACTGAAGATGGGAAAATGCTGTATATTTCAAATGGAATACAGAGTCATAAATGATGAATGATAAGTGCAAATGAAAAGCAGCCCCATATTTCGCACAGTCTTTTAAATGAGTGCATTGGCATCATTTAAAACCCACTCTGTCCTGATATAAATGACAACAGATAGTGCAGGACAACGAAGAACCAAATCTTCTATGATCCACATTAAATATTTATCTGACCAGTAATTCTCCAAATGAATGAGATCCAATGCACATGCAATTGGTCAACTGGAAAGAAATATTGGTGGGATCAAAAAGGACGTGGTTTTTAAGCCACTAGATGTATAGATCAAAATGAAAGTAAATTATTGGGAAGAAAAGACATCAATCTGAAACACTGAGTGCTGTACTACACACCATAGGCTTAACTTTCCATTGCGTGACACTTTACAGAATCATTCAGAGGCAGAGCAAGCAGCTTCCATGTGCTGGGTGACAGGAGCTACAGCTGTTATTCTTGCACCCCCTCAAAATCAGTTTGAGGCTGGTGCCCCCATCGCCCACCCCTAGTTACACTACTGGAGCCATTTACATAAGTATAGTGGATATTACATGCCACCAATTCAGAAGAGATATGTTTTCCACTTATATGGACTCACTTTGCAGAGATGTAAAAGACTACACAAGGGACAAGACATTCTTGTGAAGCTAGTAATTAAAGAGGAGCCTTCAAGTCATTAAGGTATTACCCAGCATCTTTATCAAATGCCAAAGTAAATGCACCATATATTATATAAGCAAAACCGTATTGATACAGAATTCAGGTTGCATGGTTAATAGAACTAAGTCAGACAATACCAAAGTTACAGATGTATATGCATCCTTACCTTGACCTCTTATACATATGCATGTGACAACAGACTACATGTTCTTTTGACCTTGGCATTTCTTATAAGGACGATTAAACCCCTCCTCTATTTTTTTGCCCATAAAGCAAATCCTTTCACAGCTACAAGTCAGCAGAAAAACCTGAAGTGCACGCCCTGTATATGATTTTTTTAAACTCATAACTTGGTCAAATCAAAGCCAAAACTCTAAGGCACTTTCCTTCAGTCAGGGCTATTTCTATGCCAAATTGTAGTGCATAGCCGCCAGCCACTTCAGCTCCAGAGCTGTGCAAAAGAAGGCAGCAAAAAAAATTTTATGGAGGGAGGAAAATATTTTTCCACTCTCCTCATACTCGCAAGCGGATGAAATGTTTTTGCTCAGACTTTCCAAAAATTCACCTCTGAAAATCCCAGGGCCTGATTCTGCTCTTGTCTGCACCATTTTCACTTTGTTTATATGTTGCTAATGGTCAGCTGACAGAAAGAAAAGCCTTGACTAGATATCACTTTTACTGTGAGGCATTCAACTGATTTATGCTAAGGGAAGGCCAGAATCAACCTCAGGCCAAAGCAATTCCTGCCCCAGTTTTTTTTGGAAACTTGTGGCCAACTAAAAACAGGAAGCAAACATAACATGGAAAGTTTTACATAAGTACACCTACGGTGGTCACTACAACTTTAACTCATGTCCCAAAGTAAAAATGTAGCATATCACAGATCTGTGACAGTGCATTCATCCTGTCTTTTTTTTAAAAAAATGTGTTTTTTTCATAAACAAATAAAATGTTTCTTTCAAAAAATCTGAGGTTTTTGACAAGCTCCACACTATGAGTTGATCAAATATACTGAAAATAAAAATATAGGTGAATTTAGGCAGTTGTGAGATCCTGATATAATTGGACCAGTGTTGCAGCCAATAATTTTATGAAAAACACAAGACTTCATCTTTAAAAAGAGAATGGCACCTAAAAAAAGTGTGAATGGAATTTTCAGCTTTTTGTCCTAGTCGAGCTAAGTGATTCAGAAGTTGCATACATGTGAACCATTATGCTTGCATCTTATAGTCACATAAAAATGCTGTATACTGTACTTTTTTTGTATGTATTTTTTGTTCAAGCTGTTGCCTCTGAAGAGTATTTTATACAAATTGATCATTTAGAAGTATCTGTTCTCCAGCTTTAGTTTAGTTTAGTTCTCTCTACTTTTTAAATGACTGTTCCATGGTTAGCTTTTACTATAGACTGCATCAGTATTGCCTTCAGTTTTTTATCCCTTCAGTGTCTCCTCTTTTTTCCCTTCCTCCTCTCCCCCTCCTTTCTCATTAATCCTCATTTATTTTGGCCTTTGGTACTTAGACCTATTAGTTTTTACTTTTCTACAATATTTCAGCCTATTCTGTATATTCAGGCTTCCCGGTCCCCTACTGGATCAGTATGCTTCTTGAGTTTACACATGGAATAGGTTACAAAGCTGGCAGAGGCGTAAGCTGGGCAGTTCTGTAGCCTGGGTGATGGCAGTACACGGGGAAGCAGCTGCCAGCCGTGTGGAAACTGCTATTTTTGCACCCCTCCCACATGTGGCACCTGGGGCTGATGCCCTGAACACGACCCTCCCCCATTTCATTATGCTACTGCAATCTGGCATTCAAGAGTGTCCTTCATACTCTGGGTATTCAAAATATTTCATCTAACAAAATGTTAGATATCAGGGGTTAGGCTGCAGGGCATCAAGACAATTCAATTCAAGACAATCAAGGGTAGGACAGGAATTGCCATCAAGACAGTTCAGGGGAAGGACAGCACAAACACTGCTGAAAGGCTTTCTGGCTCCACAAGCTTGCACTGTGGTACCAAAGTGTGGCATTATTCCAGCAGCCAGAAGTGTATTAAGGCTGTGGCTGTGTTTCCTTTTCTCCTAGCTATACCCCATACACATTAGTTTGCAAGGAGGCTATACTAATTTTGTGACACAGGAGAATTTCCCTATGCAATAACAAGCCCAAACTGGTGATTTAAACTGTCTTTAAATCTGCTTTGTGCTACGCTGGCAGCACAACCAGATTTAACCAGGGAAAGGATTTAGCCCTGCAAGCACAGTGGCTATAAAGACTTTGTAGTCTCATAATGCTTGAAAAATTATGCAGAATTTTCTGGATTTGTTGTTCTTTGGGATAAGTGTCTTAATCTGATAAAATAAACATTGCTCCTGCTCTTAATTCATTCCCCCAACATTATTCATTCATTCACCCAACAGAAAATAAATAAATAAAATTATTAATTCCCCCAACATAAAAGTACAATTTCCTCTTCTCTCCCTACTAGTCCAAGTAGAGCTAGACAAATGCGCATTCAAGGGGAAACAAAAAACAGGTTACTTACTTTTCCTCTTTTTGGGGGCGGGGGGAGTACTGGGTTTTCCTTCTTCCTTCCCCCTCACCGCCTTTGATATCATCAAGACATTCAAGAAGATGTTTCCCCTACCAGTGAGCATCCTATACCAAGTTCAACAGACATATATTTTAATATAAAAAGACATGTTCAAAGGAGAGAAGAATAAAGGTTTTTGTTGCCACTGGATAATGCTGGGCAATGCCTTAACTCCTCTTTAATAGACAAGTACTAAATGACTGTGCAGTAACTGGAGTTACTGCGCAATAGTGTTGTTGAATGGCTTTTTGGTAACACTGACTGAACAGTAGCTCATTACTACTGCACGGTAGTGTCACGTCACACTTCGTGCCACATACACATGCATAGAAGTAACAAGCTACTGCGCAGTCAGCGTGTCATGTAGACGTGGCCAGTAAGTAGTGAAGCAAGTGGTTGATCTCACTATTAATTGTTGAATTCAGAAAAGGAGCTTTTCTCATGACTTGTGAGTCAAATACATCTCTATCCCAGTGGTGTTTAAAGAGGGGGTTTCAAATATTGATTCTTTCTCTGATCCCCTTCTCAGTGTTTATGTTCTTTTTCCTTATGCAAGTAATTAATACTTCAATTGGGAGCAGACACAATCATTCTTTCTGCAGTGGGAAACCACTGTAAAGTAACTGTTGACTCCACAAAGTCTTTATCCTCAATTCTCCCTTGACTCCCTAGTAGTCCTATAGATGCACTGTTTCTTTTACAAGCTTCCTGCTTTGATATATTTAAGAATTTATTTTTATGTGTTCAGTAGTTTACTACTCACATAACATCCTAATTTCCCCTTTCCATGCTATACGTCAGGCTCTGTGGGTTTCTTTTGGATTTCAATTTCCATTTTCTAAACTACTGCAAACAGTCTCCTAAAACTTTCCATTTAATATCATAATACTTTTCTTCTTGCCTTACTGCTTCCTTTCTTTCTGCTGAGATGTATGGCTCTGTTACAGTATGCTCATGGTCTATGTCTCCATTATGGTATGCTTTTGAATTTAAAGGTAGGATATAAATTTACTTAATTTTAACTTTAGGATCTTCGCCATTTTTCTTTACAAACTTCTTCTTTCTAAAACACAAGACCACCATACTAACTTTAAATATCATTCTTTAGAAGATTCTGACATTAATGCTGTGGTCATTGTTATTTAGTGGCACTTAATTACTCCACTTCGGGTCTCTTGCTGGTCATGAACAGGCATTTGCCAGCTAGCTCAGAATTTATATACAACTTGTTCTAAAGCACAAGGACTTTGTCCCTCCCAGGCATTCAACTGCAATCAGCTGGCTTGTCTGTAGTTTGACTCACTGAGTTCAAAGGCTCACATATCTCAAAGAAGCTATTTTGATAATTTAGTTTTATTACTTCCAAGGAGCCTAGTTCAAGAATTGCACTTCATTTGCTGTTTCTAAATCAGTTATTGCCGAAACAAATAGGTGATATTTTAAAAAAACTATATCAATGTTAAAAAGCTAAGTTTAAATCCCAAAAATATTTCCACTGTTCGTGTATAAAGGTTTTAAAATTCTAGCAAAAGTTATCATTTTGTTATTTGCATAGGTGCAAGGACTAGAATAAAACAACAATGGGCATTTCTAACTATCAAATTTTCCATGACATGCTTACTCTCTATCAAAATCAAATAAAAAATTCCACTCATTATTTTGAAAGTTCTACTAGTATCAGTGTTAGTGAAATAAGTCTCAAACTGTTGGGAAATCATGAACTCTGCATCCAGATTCCTGCCCTACAACACTTTCTTAAAATAGAACCGAAGTAGACCCTTAAAGGTTATCATCCAAGACAAAACAGTTTAATAATCAGTTTTTGGTTATGTAAATCCACTAGAGTCAATGGACTGCAACTTATGAAACTGAAAGCAGAATTTAGGGTTCAATTCAATTACCAAAAAAGTCAACAGAAACACTGTTATTGTTGAGTTGAGCCCTCAGCCCTTTTTCTCAGTGCTCAACCAGTTCAAAGTTAGCAGCAATATCATCTTCTACTTCCCTAGAATGAAGAGGAAAAATGAAAGTGAAATAAGGCACTTCATTATCTGACTGAGGGCCTCTGGGTATCTATCTTTCTGCACTAGCTCTATCTGAATCCTGCATGTAGTATATTCCTCTTTTTAAGCCCTGCTCCAGAGCTCACTACAACACTGTGCAGAGGCCTTGCTCTGCAATTTTCTTTCAAGTACAGCTCCTTGCCCTTTCCATGTAAATAGAGTTATGCTAAAATATAATTGATAACATGTTACAATTATATGCTGCTGTCCACAGCAACAGGATTGTTTTATCACATCTACTACTCATTTCCTTACCACACATTTTGAAGATCTGCTGACCACTGCATTCTTCAATTAACACATGAATCTATCAAATTAGACAAAAGATAAGACAAAAAGAGCGTATGATAGTGATATTGGCATATCTACTTGATTTACCCTTTTTTTTCTCTCAGCATCCCACGTTTGTGTACACTGATAATAAATGCTGTAGCCTTCTGTAGCTGTATGAAAAAAATAGCGAGGAGCAAGCTTAAGATACAAACAGTAATTCCTAGTTACTTTTATGTTCACGTTGTGTCTTGTTTACTCAGAAAATTTGTCATTTGATTTTAAATCACTGCATCGATAAGGAGGCAGGCAGAGGTTATAGTCATTAGCTACTATACAAGATGTGGGACAGAGGGAATGGTATAGTGGTTTATGCCTCAATTCTCCCATGTCCAGCTGTCAAATTCCTTCTTCCTTTGTCCTGGTTGAAAGTACTTTCCTCAGTCTCGCAAGCCAACAACTCAACTATCATATTGACTCTATCCTCTTGCTTACACCGCACATGCCTCGGGTAAAGTGATTTTGGGCTCACAAAAGCTTATGCTCTCTCTCTATATATATCTTATTTTTGTTAGTCTGTAAAGGTGCACATCAACCCTGCCTTCTAACTGGCTTCACACTAACACAGCTAGCTACCTTTCACTACACAAGCAGATGTGCCCGCACATTGCTGTTTCTTCTGCCCTCCACAAGGGTATATCTAGTTTAGGAAACAGGTGACAAACATTTCAAACCTGACTTAGATTCTGCCTAGACTAGGAAATAAAACACCTTGTGATTCAGCTTTTTCATCTATCTATATTCCGAGAATTATGATTTCCCATTCTATCTGTTGCAAATTATTTTGCTCTGCCCTTGCTAGAACCCACATTGTCCTTCTCCAAGCCATTCAAAATGAAGCTGCTAAAGTTACCTTCCATGTCCATTGTCCTAAGCATTTAATCTCTGTTAGGGCCCATTTCCTGCTGTAATTAATTCAATTGCCTTGTGCATTTAAGGCACCCAAGAACTGTACTCTACCCTACATTTTTCCCTACATATCTGTGAGAACTAATATTCCTCCAGCCATCTCCTCTCCACCAATGATGCTAGCCTCAACCTTCTATTGATCTGTTTCTCCCACTATAGCCTTCATGGTTTCTCCAACGAAGAAACAGTCTTCTCCCTTATGCCTAGAGCAAATTCCCTCAAATCAGCTAATAAAACCAATATCCTTCTCCTCTCAGATCACTCTTGAAATCCCTCAGTCCCTTGCTATTTGTGTCATGATGCCTGAAATAGATCTTCAACTCATAGGGTTTTTATACATGTGCTCCAGGAGTGAAGGGGAGCAATGCTTTAATTAGGATGGCTCCAAGACCTGCTCTAATTAACATGCCCAAAGCATCTCATGTATCAGCATCTCCATGCTTAAACACAGCAGCAGAGTTACTTTAACTACAGCTTGTTCAACGAGCTTTAGTTAAAACTCCCCTGCCACCATTTTTAAGCATGAGCACATTGATACACATGATGCTGGAGTCTACTGGAGCATGGTAATTACCACACTCCAGCCGACTCGATTAATTGAGCCTACTCTAACACGATGTATTTGCACACATCAAAGCAGTCTCGCTGGTCTTGTATAAGTGCCCACAGGCTGCTGACAGATGTGGGAAAAACCCACTAAAAAGAGCACTTTAGCAGAAGAGGAATCATGTCAGTTCAGCCCAGCTCCCCAGCATCTATATAGATCATCCACTTCAGCAGAGCTTTTGGTGCTTTTATCTAATAGCTGATTCAATCAGCTATAAGATAAAAAGCACCAAAAAGCCCTGCTGAAGTGTATGATCTATACAAATGCTGGCAAGTTGGGTCAAACTGATGCGATTCCTCTTCTAGCATGCGCTGTGCTCAGTGAAGGAGTGCGCCCAGTTTTAAGTAAAGTGCTTCCCCCCCCACACACATCCGTAAGCAGCCATAATGGATAGTCAAAGGACTTAGATAGGGCTTTCTACAAAGTATCTCTTAAAAACAAGAGTTTAAATGATTTAGACCCACCAAGTAATGTGCATGAATAACACAGGCAAATATATGTTTTTAAATGCTATAACCTTAAGTCTCCTGTAGCATATTGTTTGCTATGCATTCTTGCCACATATTACCTTTTACTAGATGCTCAAGGGATAGGGATTTTCTTCCTACCTACTGGTAAGAAGCCAAATGTTTTCCTCCTGTCACTTCTGTTGGTTATTTGGCAGCTGTGCTGATGAAATATATTCCCACGGTCAAATCCCATTCACCTTTCTTGTTGAAATATCCTAATGACTTTAGTTGAATTATAGTATAACAGAAAAGTGATAGAATTTGAACCACAGTCTGTAAACACTAGTATCCTTTGGTATACTAAAAGTTGTTTTATTATTATTACCACATTGTGCTCTAGTACCAAAAATATTCATTTCAGGATGTTAGCTTCTATTTCCAGGTATATTACATCTATTTTTATTTTACTTGAAATAAAGGCAGCATCTCAACCCAGAAACAAAAGACAGGAAGACTGAGGTCCACAATGCTTGAGGTCCCAATACAATTATAGGAAACAGACTGTGCTTTCAATGCTCACTTTATTTTTTAACAGCTGATCCTTCCTTAAGATGAAAACAAAGGCCAAAAAGACAAATAAAAATATAAATAAAGTTCCTTGAAGGGAAATTCTTCTGTGTTCAGATACTATGTTAACACAAAACTTTAGAAGGAACCCAAACTTAGAATATGAAGTAATGCAAAAAGATACATAATAAAAATAAAAAAGATGCTAGAGATGGGTAAAGATAAACACCTACATGTAATAAGAACAAATGATTTTTGTCTTCTGCTTCAACCATTAACATAACTGTCCACCTGGGAGTAACCCTCCAAGCTTTAAAATCACCACCTAACTTTTTACAACATTTGTACATTTAAACAAAAGTGTTAAGTGTGAGTCTTTGGTATTTCTGGAGTACCCATCACTGCAATAGCCAAGTACAGTATCTGAAGCCCAAAATCCAACCCCATTAAAAATAGCTATAATTAGGTGAGGACACTTTTTACATTTTAAACAACTAGCATAAATACAGGTAAGTAAGGAAGTAAATAAATAAATAAAATTACAGCACTCTGTACTATTTTGCAGAAATAGCCAGCCAGCTGGCTATGAGAGCACTAGTAAGTATATCAAACTCACAATTCTCATGGGTGAGATGACCACAGTAACTCTGAGACAAACTCCTACAGTTTTTACACTGATAAAAACCTAGTTGAAGTTGATGAAAGCTTTTCCTAAGTAAAACTTGAGTAACAAGTTTAGATTTTACTTGTGCCAAATAATGCTGTCCTTCCCTCTCCTCCACAAAGCAAGAGGGTTTTTTTCTCCAGGGATCAAATAGGAAAGGGAATATTATAAAGAACAACATTTATTTTCAAAGGATATCACTTAGTTGGTTTAGTCAGTTATATGGACAATGAGAATAACCACAGGTACAGAACACAAGTTTTATTTATTGTTTGTAAAAAAAACCCCAAAAGACGGAATAGGAAGAATAAAAGTTTTTAAAAGAATGAATATAAAACCACCTGCTGCAGGGTATAAACAAGGTACTCATTGGCTAGAAAGAAACTCTTCCTATGAGTAGTTTATTCCGTATTTGTTTGCAATTCATTCCTTTACCTCTGAAGCAGCAGGCTGTCAGGGATAGGGTACTACAACTAGATGGACCATTTGTCTCATTTGGTATAGCAAACCCTATCATTCCACATAAAAAAAATGTGAGGGACTATAGAAGAAAAGCAGCTTAGTGAAGATACTTTTGTAGAAGGGAACTAAAATTAATTGTAAAATCAACAACAATTTTTATGAGCAAAGGACAGCTAACATTTACCGGGATAACAACTGTTCTCGCTAGATTGATCAACTGCATTAAATATGGTGTTATTACAGCAGGCTAATGCTAGACACAGGATTTGCTCCTCTCTTTTTAGTACCGATGAGAACAACAAAGCTAGCAGCTTGGGAAATTTGAGTTAAGTCACAAAAGAGGCACAGCAGAAGCTGAGGCAATGCAAGCTTAGCCTGCTGCCTACCTGGCCAGTACACCATAACTCTTACATGACACCACCTTCTCAGGAAAGATTGGTCCATCCTTAAGGTAAGTCTGTGCTTCTCCTATTCATTAATATTGCCAACAAAAGAGCAGGTAACTGTCAATAGCATGATGTGCTTTGTGATGCGGAGACCTCCCACTGAGGATTAGAATAAACTATCAAATGCATTTCCACAGTGATCACTAAACAGCCATCAGGTGCTAACATAAGTCAGTCCTTATAGACTGATTCTGTATTCAAATAAGAAATTAAAAAGTCACTTAATCCCAACATTAACACCCTCCTGTTACTCTTTATAGTTTATTTTCTTAACCTTTATTTTAGGAGGCAAGACAGAAAAAAAAATTACTTTTTGTTTTCAAAGTTGGTTTTAACACAGAGGAAACCAGGACCAGACTGCATTTATCACCACAGCGTGGCCTGATGTTTAAGTTGATAATTTGGCAGCCGCTTTAGAGTAGAAAAGGAATTCTGCTTATTTTTTGTTCCACTAGCTGGTCCAAAACCATTTGCAAAATTGCACAACCCTTTTCCAACTTTGTCTCAGTTGAGCAGCAATAGTCAGAACTGAATTTCACAGAAAAAAAAAAGTACATCTCTTCTGGCTATGTGGTTTATACAGAAAAAGCAAGAGCTTAGCAGAGAAAAACACTCCGTTCTGTTGCCTTCTTAGGCAGGTTTCTCCCTTTTCCAAGTGGACTCCAGACTTCATGTATTCTCTACAACCCCAAATTATAGCATTTGGCAGTAGATTTTAATTCTTTTTTTTTTTTTTTTAAGCTAGACTGCCTTTTGTGCTACCCTAGTGAACCTCTCTTGGGAAATGATGTTCTTTGCTCAGCAATTCCTGTTTCAGTGCTGAGTGCCAACACAAGGAAAACAGCTGGAATGACTTCCTATTCTCCATTCAGGCCTGGCAGCCTAGTAACAAGCCTTAAAAAGACTGAGGCTAAAACAACAAGGAATCACTCAGCATTCAAAATCATTATTTATGGCTTATTTTATATACATTCATTAAATGCCTAATGATAAGACAGATCTGATAGAAAAGGGTCTGATTCATAGAAAAACTCCCACCAACTTCAAGACTGAGTCTTCAATAAGAGACTGATATATTACAAACTTTTCAGGAATGTAAATATCTTTGTGTGTATCTGAACAACACTTTGCAAAACCCTGATTGGGGCCTCTAGGCATTACTGTGAAGTAAGCATTGAAAAATGAGTCACATGATTGTCCAATGCACCATATTATCACCAACTTATAAAACAGGGCTGCAAAGCATATGTTTTACTAATTTGAATTAATGTCAGACAAATGACACTATCACAATCTACTTATTGCCCAGTCTCACAATTTGTTGAGAATGCCATGACATTTGGTGTTTTCCTTAAAACTTCAGATGCTGGACTGTTTTATTGCTTAAGCACCTCCGCTTTCGTTTTAAAAGATAAATAAGACTTTAGATCCCAAAGCTTGAAAGTCCCCCTCCCCCCCCGCTTTCCCTGCTAAAGGCTTATATGTGGCAAGACAAACAAAAATATTTTTCATTGCATATATGAGGGGAGAAGCAGGATACCAATCTCAGGCATCAACTTAGAGGGATGGTAACCCCCTCCCTCCGAGTCTTCGCTGCATCAGGAGCAGCTTTATGTCACTCGGCTGTAGGGGCTAGGCTAGGCAGACACACCCCAATGCTGTAGGGGCTAGGTGCAGGGTCACAGCAACAGCAGCCCGAACCCAAGCCTCCAGGGCAGTAAAACTACCCCCCAACACTACTTCATCACCAGCCCCCACCCAAGCACAGAGAAGTGTTGCCAAAGGCATAAAATTTGTTAGCACGTGTTATATTTAGATCACAGTAAGCATGAATATGAGGAAGTTTTCCCAGCAGTTGAACGTTAATGCTTACTATGATCTAAATGTAGATAACAGTAGCACGTCAGTTTTGAACTAGCTCATGTGAGGTCCCAGGACTGAAACCTGAGATTCATAAAATGGGGTAGTCTTCAGCACAGTTTGCTGCAAAATTCTCAAAAGTCTCCCTTTCCATACAGATCAAGGAAAATATGCTAGAACTCTGTTAGCAGCAGCAGCGTTTAAATACGGTTTTACGATGCATATTGTAGTAGTGCTCTCATTCCACTCTGGAGAAAGCCTAAATTTAATTCAAGAATTACAGCTGAAGTTCTGCTATTCTATATAAATTCTTCCACAGGCTCTAATATGGGTATCTTAGATTTAAATTTTGGAGGAAGTCAGGTAAGACTAACAATTTGGTTCAGATAAGGATATTTTGCTAACTATATTCTAATTGGCTAATAAACTGCTGCATTTTTTCTCTCTTGAGGTAACACTCTTTTTCCTTTTAAAAAAAGATGACCACTTGACTTGCCTTTCATCTCCAATCATGCCTATATTTAACTTACTGTCCCCTTAATAATAGCCTAGATGACTATAGAAACATTGTAGAACAGAAATATAAGTTGTACCACAGCGGTCCAGCAGAAGACTGATAACAGAGTAGGACAGGTTCGCCTGGTAAGCAGCCACCTCTTTATGCACCAGTTGCACAAAGGGAAAAGCCCCTAAAGGCCATTGAGGATATGGATCAGAAAGGTCGCACTGTGCCTTCAATTAGCCCTTGAGCCTCACCCTCAATCACCGGTGAAGAAAAAAGGATGATGGCCTCAGATTCTAGCTATGGATAGACAGATATAACAATTGTATTGATATAACAAAGGATACCAATATGGGCTGGTAGGATGCAAACATACCATCCATTTGAGTCTACAGTGATAGAATTGTAGGGAAACTGCTTCAGCTTCATTCTGTTTCATTCTGGGTCAAAGTTAGGGCTATTCAAATAATGGGATCAGGCAGATTTAACAGTTATAGGACATGTCTACATATGTAATTAATGTAACTGAACATACTCCAGCTCAATTTGAGCTGAAGTACACTAATTTCAACATCACTATTAATGCCATAGCAAGAGAAGGGTGAACAGGGCAACTGCCCAGGCGCTGAAGCGAAGGTGCACCAAAAGATGCTGCCCAGCCAGGGCAGGGTGCAGGATGGAGCTGTGAGTGGCTCATTTGGGGATGCGTAGGGATGAGGAGACCGTTGCGTTCACTCCTGGGCAAGCATGGGGGCCATGTTCCTCCCCCCAGATATGTGCATGGAGCAAGGGTGGGCTGCCACTGTGGGCTATGTCCCAGATGCCAAACTTCCTTGCAACAGCACTTAACACTGTCTTGACGTGCATTTAAGTGCAGTAATTTACTGCACTGCTGGATACCACTTGTATCTGACAGGACTATCTGGCAGTGGAGTAAATTAGTCTACTGTGCCTTAATTGCCACACACATGTAGACAATGATGCTTTACTGCATAGCAAACTAGTCTGCTACGTAGTTAAGCATCTTGTGTAGATGCACCCACAGAGAACCAACTAATGTACTTCTGTAGCATTCAAACTTATTATCTGTTCAGCAGCTCAAGCATGCCTTTTAAGGCAGTGAAAATGTAGGTTTGTCCAGACCTTCTGTGTGGACTACAGCAAATTAAATGAAGTTACTTTAAAGTATTCTTGTCTATTCCCATGTACAGATGATACTCTGAATGCTACAGAAGGTTCAGTCTGGTATTCTCTACTGGATACTAAAAACAGGAATTGCCAAAGTGAATCCAAAGGACAGGAGAAATCTGCTTTTATGGCAGGACAAGGCATATGGCAGTTTAAAGTGATAGCTTTTCAAAAGTGAAGGTTTATCACACAATCCAAAAGCCAGTCAGAAAGGTACTGCAGGTCATTCCACTCTCAGTCAGTGTTATACCTAGAAAATAGCCTGAGTATATGTTAAACCCCTGAACAGGAACTGATACATTTACAATTGGGTCTGTGGTAAACTTAAGTCTGCCAGTCTGAAACAACTCAAAAATTGAGGGAAATTTACTTGGGGCATACACATGGGGTGGGGGAGAGCATTCCCTACTTAAAGGTAGCCTGAGTTTGTACAGAACAAGTCTATTCCCCAAGTTAGTCTATAAGGTGCAACTGTACCCTGCCTTCCAGCTGTAATTTCAAAATCACTGCATAGATTCACAGATGTTAGGGTTGGAAGGGACCTCAATAGATCATCGAGTCCAACCTCCTGCATAAGAAAGAGTGCTGGGTCTAGATAACCCCAGCTAGATGCTTATCTAACCTCCTCTTGAAGACCCCCAGGGTAGGGGAGAGCACCACCTCCCTTGGGAGCCTGTTCCAGACTTTGGCCACACGAACTGTGAAGAAGTTCTTCCTACTGTCCAGTCTAAATCTGCTCTCTGCTAGCTCATGGCCATTATTTCTTGTAACCCCAGGGGGTGCCTTGGCAAATAAAACCTCACTGATTCCCTTCTGTGCCCCCGTGATGAACTTACAGGAAGCCACAAAGTCGCCTCTCAACCTTCTTTTGCGGAGGCTGAAAAGGTCCAGTTTATCTAGTCTCTCCTTGTAGGAGTTGGTCTGCAAGCCCTTAACCATACGAGTGGCCCTTCTCTGGACCCTCTCCAGGTTATCCACATCCCTCTTGAAGTGTGGTGCCCAGAATTGCACACAGGACTCCAACTGCGGTCTGACCAGTGCCAGATAGAGGGGAAGTATCACCTCCTTGGACCTATTCGTCGTGCATCTGCTGATGCATGATAAAGTGCCATTGGCTTTTCTGGTGGCTTCGTCACACTGCCGACTCATGTTCATCTTAGAGTCCGCTAAGACTCCAAGATCTCTTTCCACCTCTTTGCCACCCAGCAGGTCATTTCCTAGGCAGTAGATGTGCTAGAGATTTTTCCTCCCTAGGTGCAGCACTTTGCATTTCTCCCTGTTGAATTGCATTCTGTTGTTTTCTGCCCACTTGTCCAACTTGTCCAGGTCTGCTTGCAGCTGTTCCCTGCCCTCCGGCATGTCCACTTCTCCCCATAGCTTTGTGTCATCCACAAACTTGGACAGAGTACACTTCACTCCCTCGTCCAAGTCGCTGATGAAGACAGTAAAGAGTATCGGTCCAAGGACCGAGCCCTGCGGGACCCCACTGCCCACACCCTTCCAGGTCAAAACCAACCCATCCACTATAACTCTCTGGGTGCGACCCTCTAGCCAATTTGCCACCCACCGGACTGTGTAGTCATCCACGTCACAGCCTCTTAACTTGTTCACCAGTATGGGGTGGGGTACCGTATCGAAGGCCTTCCTGAAGTCTAAGTATACGACATCCATCCCTCCTCCTGTGTCCAGGCATTTCATAACCTGGTCATAAAAAGAGACTAGATTGGTCAGGCACAATCTGCCTGCCACGAACCCATGCTGGTTTCCCCTCAGCGTAATTTTTCCTGCCAGGCTCTCGCAAATGTGAGCCTTGATAGATTTTTCAAAGACTTTGCCAAGGATGTAGGTGAGACTGACTGGCCTATAGTTCCCTGGGTCCTCCTTCCTCCCCTTCTTGAAAATGGGGACCACATTGGCCCTTTTTCAGGGCCAATGCATATACGGGGTAAGAAAAAAAATCTATTTCAGTGGTCAGCAGAATATGATTTAGAATTTTCAGACTATGTTCCCATCCTAGCTTACCTGTATTTAAGAAAAAGAAAACCTTTTTTTAAACACAGATGGAGCTGCTTACACTTTGGGAACAATTGCCACACAAAAATATGGAAGAATTGGAAGAAACATGGAAGACTGACATCCTACTGAATAATCTACAAGGAATTCCCAGCGCTGGTTAGAATGCATGGAACGTGTCACATTTATATGGGAAAAAGGTGGTCTAAACTCTAAACAGATCATGCATCCCAAAAAATAACTCTTCAGATTCAGGAATCCTGAAAGGCAACTTGCTAAGTAGCTGGAAAAACAGCTGTACTATGATTTTATAGTTATATACTAGCCTGGGCACAAACACAGTAAAGCTGATGCTTTGTGAGAAGGCTGAATCCCATATTGTGCCCTAAGCAGAAGAGCAATTATTTAGTTGCCCTGTTCAAAGGAATGCGTATGCTCAGATGAGATAAAGGTCTCCTTTCTTTACATAATTTTCAGGAGTGAAAATGGTCCTTATATATTTACTGAGACAGTGAATATGCAGAAATGAATACCAGAGCAGTTAAAAGCTTCCCAAAAAGAAGAACCTAATATCAAGACATTTGGTACATTTAACCACTTTGGAATGCAGTATCTCTTTAGAATAGCGTAGCAAATGCTTTCTAGTTGCAATGAAAAAGTTTGGAATTACCCTACGGCATAGGAGGTGGTAAAACAAAAGGGTGGTATATAAAGCTATCATCTGTTTGTTCCAGATACATCTGAAAAAATGGTGTGGAGGTTACGTCTAATTCTTATACTGCTGGCCATTTGGGGCTGCAAAAACCTAAACCAAAGCAGAGCTTTTAACCTAAGCTAAGACAGAATTTCTATTGAGTATTATGTAGGCAAGGTGCAAGAAATGCAACAGCTGCTGTTGCAGTTAGCAAGCTGATTTCAGCACTGTCATCTCTTAGGGCATGGAAACACTTGAGAGTGCTTACAGACTGGTGGGGAGGGGGTGAAATGGGTTGGGAAGTAAAGCAGTGCCTTACTTTCAGCTTGTTGTGAGGGTGCGCCAAGAGCAGCACGTGCCCAGAAGAGGAATCATGGCAGTTTGACCTGGCTTGTCCAGCATCTGCTTAGCTCA
>JAGPOW010001543.1:42896153-42911897 GCA_030014935.1 Caiman crocodilus
TGAGCTAAGCAGATGCTGGACAAGCCAGGTCAAACTGCCATGATTCCTCTTCTGGGCACGTGCTGCTCTTGGCGCACCCTCACAACAAGCTGAAAGTAAAGCACTGCTTTCCTCCCCACCCCATTTCACCTCCTCCCCGCCAGTCTGTAAGCACTCTCAAGTGTTTCCATGCCCTAAGAGGTGACAGTGCTGAAATCAGCTTGCTAACTGCAACAGCAGCTGTTGCATTTCTTGCACCTTGCCTACATGTCTGCACAGCTACAAGCCAGTTCTCTATCTGTGACCTTCTATAATGGTCCAATTGTTATGCATCTGTGTAGAAGAAACGAGAGGCATGTGTGCACGACACTTTAAAGCAGGCTAAATGCTTTTGCACTGCTTTAATGGTGTCAGTGTTTGCACCCCTCAGTAGCGTACTGTGCATTAATTCCAGCCGCTGCAGGAAATTTGGCGGTGTAATGTGTCTTAATGACTTGGACCACAGCAAACTAGAACTCCTTCAAGGAGTTTTACTTTGCTGCCCCTACAGCTGCGGAGTGAAGCGCCAGGCTCCGTGCAGCTCCATGGCTCTGCAGGAAGCCCTGTAGGCAACCTGGTAGTAGCCTGGGAAAGCAGCTCTGCCCAAGGAAAGTGGTGAGCCTGATCTCCACCCCACCCCCAGAGCCTGCCTGCCCAAGCTGTGCATGGGCCTAGTGCTTCCTCCCATGGCCGCAGTGCCACCGGGGGGGGTGCTGCAACTGCTGTGGAGAAAACCACCATCCCCTTCTCACAGCCCAAGGACCACTCTGCCTGCCAACAGCTCGCTCTTCCCACCTCAATGCCAGAGAGGCAGGGTACGTACACAACACAGGGGTTTAATCAGCCTTAAATTGAAGTGTTTTTTAAAACCCACTGCTTCAATTTAGGGCCTCCGTTTCATCTACATGCCCCATGTCCACATTCTCAGGGTTTCATCAAATGCACTCCACAGAGTCCACGAGCCCTAACCACTTCATAATCCACCTGTTGCAAGACCAGGAAGTGGTTTACAAGCTACCTAATGTTACTCACAAGTACTTCAACTAGGACTGAACCCTGCAAGGGTTTCCCTTCAGGAGGCTGTGACAGCAGATAATTAAAAGGACAAAGCACTATTTATTTTCTGTTCACAAAGAGCACAAGGCCCAGGTATATTTTACACGTATTCCCCAAGGTAAATGTAACCTCTATTTCTGTAGTCCAGGGGGGCTCCAACTGGTTCCCCATCTCTGAGCTGGGAGAAATACACTGTACTACTTTCAGCTTTTTGACTGTGTGCATCTTTCCAGTCTCAGCATTTTACTACTTTCATAAGCAGCTTCCCTTAATTTACCTTAAACCCCTTTTCTCTTCTGTAGGGCTAATTGTTTAAACAGATCAATGTCACCAATCTCTCTCTTTAGCCACAACTCTGGGGTTGTTTGACCAAAGCTAGAAGAGGCCCTTTTCATGGATATAATGGGGTTATTTTGCCTTGAGGGAATGCACCTTATATATCATCCTTATTTTACCTTTCCTGCCTGGTTCTTTAACAATATAGTTTATAACCTCCTTTAATCCAACTCTACATTCAGGCAGGTAGTAGCACAAAGCTGAACAGCTAAACAATCGCAAACATAAAATATTCACAGGACACTAGTAGTTATAGCTATGATGATCCAAGGATACCAGAGAAGCAAAATTAGTGAGGTGAGGGAAATTAGGGAAAAAGGTAGAAGACAGACTTTTGGACTTCAACACCCTTTCTCAGGCCTGGAAAAGCAGCAATCAGAACCCAGATTAAGGGTTAGAAATTAGTACAACCTAATTAGAACAACTGCTTTAGATTACCCCATGTTAACTAATTTGAGCACTTGAAAGGGAAGTGGCCAGTTAACACCTGTGGAGCAAGTTAGCAAAAGGAGAGGTGAGAATTAAGTTGTAATGAGCCATGAAACCAATGTCTATTAAGTCCCTGTTTTTAGTGCCTAGTAAAAAGTTATGAATTTCTGTTACTAATCCCATCTTCCAAGGCAGCGTTTTTCAACCTATGGTCTGCAGACCCCTGGGGATGTGCAAACTATGTCTAAGGGGTCCACAAAAGATGACTTTGATCAATTAAAAGTATGTGAAATGGGGAATAGCCACATTTACAATTTGAAGGGGTCTGCACCTCCATTTGAAATTTCAAAATGGGTCCACACCTCCATTTGAAATTTTTTAGGGGTATGCAAATGGAAAAAGGTTGAAAACCACAATTCCAAGGGATTGTGTAAGTTTCCTTTGATGAATATGAAGTCGAAGATGGAATGATTACGGTGTGAAAACTGTTTTCCCTTGGCCAATAGAGTTTCTGTTGTTTATCATTTTTTGTGGGACCCATGAATTGTGGGGTTTTGTGGTGAGGTGTTTTAATCATGGTGGTGGCTGTAGGAGTGATTAACAGGTTTTCCATTTATTGTTTTGACAACACCTGGTTCCATTTGATGCATGATGGCCAACCCAGAGTTTGCTTCTGAAGACAAGTAAATGCTACTTAATTTGTATCACAGTAACAAAAGAGAATAAATGGGATCAACTACCTTTGTGCTAATTACCATACAAATACTATGACAACATGTTTCTGTCCACAAGAATTTACCTTTAGTGTCTGTCAAATACTTTCCACAGACAGAAGGCATTATAGAAATATCAAACTTTTACTATAAATTCATAAACTAAAACAGATTTTTCTTCTTTCATGCAAATGGATTATGCTTCACAGAAAACACCAAAATAGCTTTTACAACTCAAGCCATATGTTAGGTGTAAAACCTACTTTGTCTGTGATACCTGATCCAAAAGAGAAACAAGCTACACATTTGCACAAATTTAAGAGTAGATTCATATGTATTTCTATTAGTATGTGTATAACATGTTTTATTTATATGCATTGTGTTTTTATCAGGCATTTTGCAATTGAATATTACTTTGCATTATTTCTTTGCACAACAAAGACATTCTGGGTGTGTCTACAAGTGCGTTTGATCTGAGAGTACTTTACTCATGAGTAAACTACTTGTGAGTAAATGCTCCCAGGCAGGCATTTAGACATACAGGGTCTTGGGAGCAGATTTGCTGCTCATGGCAGTAATCTGCTCTTGCTCTCGCTGTCCTGCATTGGCCCATGGCAGCATCCAGGGGGAGCTCTAGGCTCCCCTGGGTGCTAGCTCAGGGCCTGGCAGGGACCACCAGGCCAGGAAACAGCTGTCACCTGGCCAGGGCTAGGACATTGCTCCCTGCCCCCAGGGGGGCTGCCTGCTGCCAAGGTAGGGATAATGTCCAAACCCTAGTTCCCCAATCAGGGGCAGGAGACTTGGAAAAAGCTGCAGAGGAGGAGCAGGTCCCAGCCCCCTGCCCTGACCCACAACTGATGAAGCTAGCAGTGAGCCCCCAGCTGGGCAGGGATTCCTTGTACAGCTGGGGCCATACGTGATGTGTAGGGGTGGCACAGGGGGTCACATCCCCCTCCCTCCCCCGAGATTGGCCTTCACCAGCCAGGGACTGAAAGAAGCACCAGTGGCACTTCCAGGTCTGCTGCCAGCACTTCAGGTTTGCTACCGGCAATTGGCCACTGGGGGACACCCCCCTAGTCAGCAATCGGCTGCTGGTGCCCCCGCAGGATCAGTAGGCAGGGGACATGCTGCTAGCTGCCCCACTGGTGGATGGGGCGTGGGGCTGGAACCTGCCCCAGCCTGCAGCTCTTTCCAAGCCCGCACCTCAATTGCCTGATTGGAGCACAGGGCTTGGACCTGCTCCTGACCCAGGCAGTTCAGCCCCAATTCCTCAATCATGGAGTGAGGGCTGGGGAGAGCCTATTCCCTGCACAGCTCCACAATCACAGAGTTGGGCAGAGAAGAGGCACCCCAGCCCTGCGCAGCAGGTACCCCCAGCCCCCACATTTGCTCCCAGTCAGGAGTTTACATGTACACTGCTGCACGGTTACTAATCTTGACTCAATTTGCTACTTGCATTTGCCAGAGCTCAGGTTAAGGAGGAAAAGACCCTTCAACAAATGTCTGGTGATAGATTTCGGAGGAAGGAAAGACAACAAAATTAACAATTAAAAAATGGGTGTCTGCAATACAAAAACAAACAAGTATAAGATTAGCAAATCATGAGTTACAGGTGCAGTAACACAGAGCAGGTATAAACCTTATCCTGTCCATTGCAAGTAATATAACACACTGCACTCTAGAAAACAAAGTAATATAATGAATGAAAGGAAGTAATATATTCCATGTGGTACGTTTGCAACTGGTATCAAAGTAGAGCTGCTTATTTCAGAAATTTGTTATTAAGTGCGCGCGTGTGTGTGTATGTAAAATGGGAGATAAGGAAGACCAATTACACAGCAGCCACATCTGTCAAAACTTTAACCTTTAGCCTTAAGAAAGCATTATCTAGAATCAAATGGAGGCACCCAGCAGACGCACACAAACTATTTTATATTGCTCTGAAAGTGCTGTTACAGATTACCCAAGATATCCTTAAGAGCTGATGAGAAACCCAGATGCAGTCCTGGTAAAGCATTTGAAATCTTAAAGTAAAAAAACTGTCAAAATAAGGATTTCCTACATTGCAGTTCCTACATTTCTCCCACACCAGGATGAAAATGGTCCTGGTTGCTCTGCAGTTTGAAGCAACTGTATAATGAGTTTTATCTATTTAAAATCTATTTTCACTTCATGTAGAATGCAACTTGGTTTTATACTGAGGTTTTCTACTGAAATGCATCAAAGCATTTTACAGAACAATGAGTTACATATAGGTATGCACTGACTGTGTAGGTGAGCCACATCAACACAATGTACTCACAAACTCTGACAGTCTTAACTTTTACTACTTGTTTCATCATTTCACTTTATAATACTTTGCATTGCTATTACATTTTTGTCAGACTCTCACAACACTTCACCAACATGAATCCTGAACTAAGCCTCCTGGCACTCCATAAGAAAGAAGGATGAAGTGTTATCCCCATTTTAAAGAAGGGATATAGTGATATATAGGCAACTGTTGTCCCATAGTCAGGCAGCAGAAGGGCAGGGAATAGATTCTAGGAATCTTGACACCCAATCTCCTGCTCTAGTTACCAGGCTTAGACTACTGACTCAAACATTTCAGGGTTATTCCCCTCCAGTTTCCATTAAGAACTGCAGGATCTTTAATTCTCACCTAGACAACTATTAGAGATGACAAACTAAAGATACTTATTTAAAATTTCTTCTGAAGGGCAGAGCTTTTACTGTTTTATATCACCCTCTCCTCCCAATACTGCAGTGCAGCAACAATAGAGATTTCACATGAATGGCAAATGGGGAATGCTGAACAACCAGGCACAAGTTCTGTAAATGCTTTGTGTAGGTTTCCATGGCTGCGGTTTCAACATAGGTTCAACTGGAAAATATATAGTACAGGGTGGCATTTTATAGGGTAAAAAGAAAAACACATATGCCTAGTTTTGAGCTTCCACAACCAAACACGTATATCCCTTATGGATACTACTGTTAGTAAAGAGAAAATAGAATTTATGTGTGGACCAATAAAACTGAGGTACACCTTGGTGGAATTAGAACATGTTAATTGTATGATTCTGATCACAGACCTGAGATGGGATGTTTAAACTCCACCCTAGCAGAGAGGAGATTAGTAGAAGCTGAGAGCATGATGGAGCATGATCTGACTGGAGGGCTGAGTTACAGAAGAGGGGAAACCATTGCAAGGAGCAAAGCAGCAGTTGACACAGGGTAGCAGATAAATGTCAACATCTGTAATGCCATGACCTAAAGAATAATAAGGCATACTTGGTAATAAAACACTTCCTAACTATCAGTGCAATTCTACTGGCTTCAGTGAGTTTCTGATGACTTTTACTGGTGTGAAAATCACACTCAGTATCTTTAGTGTTATGAAGCAAACTCTTCTCCCTCCACTAAACATCTGATACCAATAGCTACTTTTCTCAGCAGCAACTAGACCATTAACAAGTCAGTTCAAAACAGAGTACTTTAAATCATTCCATGTACCTAATATACCCAACTCTCTGCTTGGTCCAACCCACTTGCATAAGTGCATAAGAAGCCAGGTTGGAGTTGAAGTGTGGAGGCAGCATGCCACCTACCATGCTGGAAGAGGGAAAATGTTGGTATGCCTTGTTCAAACAAGTCATGAATATTACAAAATATTAGACTCCTTACTATTCCTACAGCAGGCACTTGGGCTAGGTTTTTAAAGTGTTATACAAAAAAATATACACAATGTGGTATCAACTTGCACAACTTTATCTCAAGTTGCATGGTATTTGTTGTTTTTTTTATTAGAGGCCAACCTGGTGGAATTGGGTTACTACCAGGGAATCCCTCCACTTTTCCCTGCACCATCCTGGGAAAAGCATATGCCACTGCCTCTTTTCCCTGGCTGGTGAAAGTGGTAGCAGCAGGTGCATTTCCTCAGGCCAAAGATGGGAAAAGCAGCAGCAGTAGTTAGGTCCTACTGCCCTCTCACCTATTCCTCACTTCCCCCGCCCAGCCCACCTCTGACCTGAACTGATACCTGATTTAAAGTATCTTGCTTCTGACTTCTTTTTACCTACCTTCAACTACACATTGAGTCAAATTCATTTGTGAACATTATACCTGGTTTGAATTTGCCTAATTTTCTACAATGTTTGCTACAGTTCTCTACGGTCTGCTTCCTTCCCATATACAATAAATCAATCAGTTTTAGCTAGAGTTATTATTTTAGTCTCCTTACGCATGCTTCATGTCTAAGTAACATCAATTGGAGTAAACTCTTTTGTTTAGGAAAACACAAGTGTAAATTCTGTAAAAGCCACATTGGGATCAGAATTTTCATGAGCAAAAAAATACCTGCCTTAGGAATAAAAATTACTATAATTTTTTCACTATACATGGAATTACTATATCTTTTCATGCCATCAGTTCTTGTTACTCTGCCATATCAATCATTGGTTTAAAACCATGTATGTTGTCTTTTCCAAACCCAAAGCCTCTTTATGGAGATGTCTCAGATGCTCTGCCACTCAGAAGGATGAAACAATGGGCCAAGGAAACGCACTCATTCTTTAAAGGAAATTTATTTTACATTTAGTAGTAAAGATGGCCATGATCCTGATATCTTAAAATACTTTAAAAGCTAGTTCATGGGTTATACATAAAATCTAAACTTTCCTGAAAATTAAGTAGTGTACTGTACCAACCCTTCCTTCTGCAAATCTGATTTGCAAATCTTAGTTTAATTCATCAGTTCAATTGTGTTTGATGGCCTCATCCCAATCAGTTTTATAAAAAGCAATAAACTGTACTACTCACAAAATTAATTCTTCTGGGTGATGCATATGTGGATGACTGACAATACCAAACTTGTCTGATTCAAGGCAGCACTGTTTCTTATTTGTATATGCACTAACATCACAACCCCATTCCTTGAGCTATTTCTTTCTCTAACCTCTCCCCCAACTATATTTTCATCATCTGCCTACTGCTGCTACAACTAGCAGAACAGGAGATTCATGATCATTCTTTCCTATTTACAGTCTCACTGTTTACCAGCATCCCAATCCCACAATGGGCAAAGTACCTTCAAGCTAAATTTTAATGAGGCCACTTAATTCTGTGCAATTTGGGAGTAACTTCATTAAAAGCAGTGACATATATCTGTGTTAAAACTGTGAAATAAGAATTAGACCGATAGGAACTGAGGATACTTAGCCCATTATCCACAATCCAGCACCAGGTTTCCAAATAAAATTAAACTATTATGACAAACAGTTTTGAATCACACTGACTTCTTCCCTCCTCCCACTTCCACCTTAAAGTCTTAAGATAGGACAGAAATGTTAAATGTCTGATTGTTTAAGAGCCATGTGATCTGTCTGTACTTTGAACTCAGATAAACTTATTACTGAATGAAGTCATGTGTAAAATGCTTTCCAGTGGAGATTATTTTGAACCAGGCAGTGCTAAGATATGCTACAGAATTCCAACACACAGAGTTTCAGCAGTAAAAAAAGGAACTATTCTTGTTCAGGGTACATTATTCAGAGTGGGAATGCAAGATCCCTGTTGTATAAACTTAAGTATATTTATGCTAGGGAATTCAGAAAACACTTTGGCTAACTTTGGCTAATCAAGGAAAACACCAATCACTTATACTTCAGATAAACGTTTGCTTAATTATTTATAAACATTAATCAATATATATTCCTTTATTTACAAAATAAATCTTTTAAGGAACTAAAGCTAAATCTTTTAAGAAACTGTCAGGGTCACTGGGCTCCAGACACAGTGAAATTTGACAGAGATGCATGATTTCGTTGATTTGACAGAGATACATGATTGCATCCAGGATTAGGACAAGACAGAAAGCTAAGGTCCAGCTCATTTAGCATTGCCCCCAAGAGTAGGAACATATGGTCTGTGTCTTGATTAACCTCCAATAAGAATAATACATTCTAACCACATAAAATTCCTCCTGTGGTTCTAATTGTACTCCTCTTCAATTCCTTTTATTAACAGTTGTATTGTACATTGTAAAATGGCTTCTTCCTTCCCCTCCAGAGATGGTTGCACTTCAGTTATAGGTAAAGCCATTCACATCCGTGTGTGTGTGTGGAGGGGGGGTACTTTACCTGTAACTGAAATATAGGTATACACACACATTAGAGGTGCACCAATACATTGGTCCAATATCAGATTGGCAAAGATATAAAAAAAATTTACTGCATCAGAAATCAGCCTCATGTGGCCAATAATTTGGCTGATAAATACTCATGCATGCACGCAGCACAACATATAGGTGGCGAGGAACACAGCCCAGCAGCTTGAAGAGCTGTGTGCAGTTTGTAAGTCTGTTGTAGTGCAAGGGGAGTGGGGAGGGAAGGAGTGTGCGGGGGGGGCGGGGGGCAGATCAAGTCCCCCACGGCGAAGAAGGAGTGGGGCTGGGATGGGGCACAGGATGGAGCTGTGGAAAGGGAGGCACAGTTCCTGCTGCTATGCACACCCTGAGAGTGTATGGGGGGGCATTTGCCCCCCAGATCTGCATGGGGCAGGGTGGGGCAGGCTGCAGCTGCAGGCTGGGGCCAGGGCGGCACCAGGCTCTTCCTGGCACATGGGAGTGGGGTTTGGTTCAGGGCTGCACTGGGGCGGGCGGTGGTGCTGGAAGGGAGGTTATGGGGGGCTACGGTGAATTTTGGGGTGGCTGCAGTCCCCATTGTAGATGCCCCACCACCACCCACCCTGAGCACTCCCCTTCCCATGCCAGGAAGAGCCCACTACCATCCTGGCTCTAGCCTGCAGGCTGCCCTGCCCAGATCCGTGGGCACACCCCCCACTGTGCCCTCCCAGGGTACATGCAGCAGCAGGAGCGCCCCCCCCTCCCGTGCCCCTGAGATAAGCTGCGGCTCTGTCCTGCACCCCACCCTGTCCTGCCCCGGCTGGGCAGCACCTGCCCCAGCCCCTGTACCTGCTCCAGCTCTGGTTCTCCTTCATTGCAGGGGTCTCAATCCGCCCTTACATGCCTCTTCCTTCTCCCCTCCCTTTCCAGCACAACAGACTTACCAGCTGCATGCAGCTCTTCAAGCTTCCAGGCTGTATATAGGAAATTGGATCGGTATCAGCTGATATGCCTCCTTAAAAAGCAGCTATCACTATCAGCCCCTAAAATCTATCGGTGCACCCCTAATTATATTTATACACACACACATAAATATCACACACACATACAGAATGCATGATTATGTTTTAGGATTTAAATGTCAGGATTTGTTGACATGAATTAGGGTTCTTACAGAACATGTCTAATAATTTGTGCATCAAGATGCTGCTTTCATTCAGAGTTCTCACAGTATACCATGATATTTTAGAGGCACTTTGTAGATATCTTTTTTCAAAGATCAGCATTAAAGACCCACTCCTCCCACAGTTGCAGCAAAAATTCCTGTCCTCTTCTAAGGAACAGAGAATTTCTCCATGAATTCAGAGTGTTAAATCCATAAGGAAACCAAGTAAGTAGGAGAGGGAATGCTGGAACAGTGAGGCAGCCAAGTGAACCAAAAGACTTTTGGTGGCTCTTGTCCCCCTCACTAGTGTGCTTGATTATAATGGATGAAGGGAATTAATCATAATATGTAAATGCTATATTAGTGTCCTACAGAAATCCTTAGGTCTCACTTTACAGACATTAATTTGTTGTCCAACAATTCTTTATTTATGCAAGGGACTGTACAAAAATATTAAAAGGAAACAAAAACTCAGACCAAAAAATATGAGTCAATTTGTTTTCCAAACCTGGTAGATGCTTTATTTTGTTCCATTTTTCTTGAACTTTCTTTTATTGCCATACTTTCCCCTGATACACAATCTTCTGTTAGACTCTTAACAGTTAGAGGAATGGTGTATGTGACAAATGAAAGCAAAGAAGCCTCTGCTGTTTGCTTTCACTGATTTGTTTGGATTCTGCTCTGTTCTGAGCTGGCAAGAGATTTAAATTGATGAGAATGCTATAGTTTGGAGTACTAAAATGCAGAATCCTTGTCAATTTACACCCCTGCAGGCTCACAAGTACAGAACTGGCAAAGGAGCAGAGGGCTAGCACAGCACTAACAGATATGCACTCAAGTCGTGTGCATACAGTCCTAATTAAATTCAGTATCTTGGATATGCTTCTCTTGGGCTCCTAGCAGCACTTATCTGAAAGGCTGCAAGATATGCTATCACTGATGCAGCAAAAACACAATACAGCAGATAAACAACAAAAATGCAAGTTTTAAGAGGAGAAGCTGACCTTGATACTTTGTGGTACTACCTCTTTAAATTTCAGGAGACACAGATCAAATGAATTTTATTACAGACAGCAAGTATAAAATGAAGTACACCACTTATGTGCTGCACTGCCATCATGTGGTCACTCTGTCTAGTCACTCTGTCTAGTCACAAAAGGTAAAAAGAAGATACACAAACTAATACATTTCCTCTTTTCTTTTTTATTTTTTACTCTCCATTTTTCTTGTATCAGCAAACTGGACACATGACAATAAACTCATTAAAACATGGTTAGCCAAATATTTGAAAATTCTTACGTCTTCAAACACATTCTTTTTCATTATTAAATAATATAAACACTAATATGCTCATCACTGGCAACAGCACACATGCATACAGTCCCTGATGGAGGAAATGACTATGAGACAAATGAGAGCTAAACACCGAAAGTGTAGCCTTTTTTTAAATGACAAGATGGACCTCAGGAAGTGATTATTTAGAAGCAATGTGAATGAAAAAGAAGATAAGAGCCTGGATCTGGAGGCTGTTCACACATGGAAGCTGGAATAAAGACAGAAGAGGGAAAAGAAAAACAAAAGGAAGAGCAGAGCAAAGATTTGTAGGAGCACAGTATAATGTGAAATACCTGGCATCAACATATCGACTCACCTGAACAAATTAATGTTCTAGTTTACATATATATGCAAAAGTGTCAGCAAAATCTTGGATCAGAATAGCTGCAAAGAAAACAGCAGAATGTAATAAACAGGAAAATAACATACTAACAGACACGGAGAAGAGAACAACACCCAACAGACTGCTTGAAATACAAACAAATGAAAAATAAATCCTGCTTGCATCTGCGTATCCTAGCATTTGATGTGTACAAACATCACAGTGAAGTTGCATATCAAGTCCTTACCATAACTGTGCAACAGGGTTGCCATGCCTCAGTAGTTGTATTATAAAACCAAACTCAAGCAAACTGGGCAAACTGAAGTTAGTTCAGCAGAGCCAGGAAAAAAATATTTCTCTCTCCTCTACTGAACAAGTGATCTTGAAAACAAAGTTTTAATATTTACTAGACTAAATGGGAATCAACACATGAACTCAAGAAGGCTGGTGTCATGGACTAAATATAAATGTGTATTTACTGCTGTCCTGGTCTGGAACTGTAATGATGGTAACTAAATCTTTTATTTTATTTGAAACATCTAGCAAACTGTGCTCAGGTTGTATAGGGCAATAGTTCTTAAACTGTGGTCCACAGACCACAACAAACCCAATCAATTAAATGTTTGATGATAAGCATATGGAGTGGTCTGCAAAAAGACTTTAAGGGTGGGCGGTTGGCCCATTGACCTCAAAAGTTGGGATAACTGGTGTAATGCAAATATATTCCTTTTTATTATATATTTGCTTTTTATTGCTTTTCATTATATATTCGTGGGTTGAAGGGAGTAGCTGGAATTGCAATTTTCTAGTTTCTCTATTTTAAACAAAGTTGGACAGCAAAAGCAAAGACAATCTTGAAATTCACACTGCCAAAGGCAATTGTCTTTTCACTTGAAGCTGCCTTCCTCAAAGATTTTTAGACCTTTTCTAGCCAAAAGCTAGAAAAGTAGTTAATTTTATTCTAGGAGGAAGTTATATTATGCTTACAGTGCAAGTGCAAAGGAAATGGATTATGAATTTTTTTTCTTCTTTTAGGCTTAATCAAGTACATAAAATACAAGTGAAATTTTCTGAAGAAATATGAACCCAGAAAGAGAAACACTGTTCCAGGAATACAGGGCAAAACAGGGGACACTCATAAAGCCCTACTACTGGCAGACACTGAGCCACAGCTGTGCCAAATGCCCCTATCATATACGGACAGGGGAAGAAGCAAGAGTTCCTTATGTGGAATTTCACAAGGCCTTTGGATTCCCATACGGACAAATGACTCCTCAGAACAAACACATTATATTCTATGAACTGAGAGACACTTCCAGCATGTTAGTCCAAAAAGGCCATGCTACAAATTGCATCGAGTATAACATCCATCCAGAATCCACGTTATTCGAACTGGGTGGTTACCTAGACTCAGTTACGTATAAATATGATAGCATTGGATACATCATTCTTTATTCCAACTACTCTCCTTGTAATGAGGCTGACCACTGCTGCATAAGCAAGATATACAACTTCTTGATCAAGTATCCAGACATCATTCTATATATATATTTCTCTCAGCTTTACCATACCGAGGATGATTTCCCTGTATCTGCATGGAACCGTGAAGCTTTGCGAAGTCTTGCCAGTTTGTGGCCTCATGTGACTTTGCACCCACTTTGTGGAAGAATGTGGCATTCCCTCCTCTGCAATTTTGTGAGTAATATACCAGAGGCAACCTTTTATTATCCAGTTTTACCTGCAAGAGCATTAGTTGACCAACAAAATTTGTATAGATGCAACACCATTACAGGAAGGAAATCTTATTTTATGCAAGCATCTCCCCAAGCAACATATGGAAACCCAAACATATTTCAGAACTTGCAGAAATCTTCTTTCACTAATATAGCCTCTCAGCAATTTGCATCAATGATGAATGGCAGATTGCCACCACTGATGAGCCAAAACCATTTGGTGCCTTTTACTAACACACTTCCGCCTTTTGGGGGGAAACACCTATACTCCAAACCAAAAAATATTGTAAGGCACTTAAAAATGCCTCAGGAGTTCAGTGAATTTAATGATTCCCAATTCTTTCCCAGTGAAAGGCCTGTTCAGATGATAAAAATCACTGAAAAACTTACAAGCAGCAAAAGCAGAGACCAAAAGGGGCAAAAAAAGAAGGAAAGTAAATTTACCTCTTATAAAAATTAATATTCTGCTGGGACTGAATGGCTCAGAGAATTGATACGGACATGAAACCACCTACCTTTAGAATATTAGTCTGAATATATCCCAAATCAGTAATGATGTACATTCAGTGCTCTCTGATGACTTTTAGTGACTTGTGACAACTGGATTTGATGATCTCAGTTTAATTTCTACTACAAAGATACTGGTAGTATTCACCACCATGACTGGACCCATACTGGCAGCTTCTGCAACAAAGGTTAGGATGAAACAGGCAACATAGGCCAAACTCTGCACCTACCTATCTTCAGGTGAAGGTAGACTCCCACTACCTATTCTCTGAATACAATGTCTTCCCTCTTCACCCTTTATCAACAAGTTTGCGTGTTTTAAAATTACATATAGATATGTAATACCAGAGCACATGAAAAACAAAAATGCAGTGAGTCTTTAAGACCGATCTTTTACATATCAAGATAATAGACAGTATGAAGCTAAAGTGATACTTCAGATCAATGTTCTTGCTGTTGAAGTAGACTATTTTTGTTAATGATAACATTGCAACTACCATGAAGTTGGTAGCTTGAATTCTTCAGCTGGCAAAGAGCTTGTGAGCAGGGGTACAGAAACTTGATGCAAGAACGAACACTGGCTAATTTTTTCAAATCAATTTCCACACCCTCCCCACCCTCATTTTTATGGCTGTGGCATGAAGCCTGGGTACATCTATCCCTTATCATGCCCAAATCTTCAAGCCAAAGCTCTGCTTTTCACTCTACATGCAATATTGCAGTACAAAACTAATCTAATCTAAGTGATGTGCCACTTTCCAATCTGATGATGTAACTTGCCAAGTATATTCCTCTAGGGAGGTGGCTTATTGGGCTGAAGTCAGGCATGTGCATGGTTTGCAGAACTAGGCCTCAGTGCAAGAACTTTTCCTCCTGTACTAAACTCATGTCCATAAGACACGTCATGCTTTAAGGCCTGCTTCACCTACAATGAAGACTCTCACACAAGCAGCCTCCCCCGATGTCAGCAAGAGAGGGCCTGGCTACTTGAAAGACAACAGGCTACTTGTACTGCAACAAGCATTAAAAGACAAAAAGGAAGTAGTTAACTGGAAGCAGTTCAAGACGCATTGGTTAAAGGCGACTTTCACGAACCCCTTTTGTGGGGCTCATTCTTTTTGTCTGGCAGGCTGGACTGGCCATGTGTCTGCAGTCCAAATCCAGCTGGTGTTCCCAATCCAGCACCCAGGTGGGCACAGCAGGCACCATCTGGCCACATGGAGGATGGTGGGGGTCAGGTTGCCTCCAATGCAACCCCACATGGGAAAGAAGCCTGGTCCAGCCCCATGGAGAAGGAAATGGATATAGCTTAGCCCTGAAGTGGAGGTAGACATAGCCAGGTTTTAACTTGGTCTACCAGGTGCAGTGGAAGGGACTTGTTCTCTGGCATCAGTCAGGTATGCAGAACAGATAATATTTTCATTTTCACTACTGTATGTATAGCCAGAGTCTTGTTCATGTTATTGACCTTTAATTGAAGTTATTTAGGTACACTGGTAATTGCAGAAGCATAACAAAACAGCTTGGCACTCAGCACAGCAGCAGTAGTATGGGTAGTTGGGGCTCCTGGATGCCAATGCCAGTGGTGCTACCAGCTGACTGCAACAGTGTCTGTTATTTTTCCATGCCCCACCCTCCCCAAGTTAGCAACTAGGACTATTGTTGTAGTTGCCCCACCTTAGTTATGTTACTTGGTCAATACTGGTAGTATAATTTATTAATGAATACACTAGTAGTTACATTTTGAATCTTACCTGTATACATATATATTTAAAGTCCCTTCAAGGAGGTGAGGCCTAGCACTGAAACTGGTCCCAGATTTCAAAAGGACCAATTTCGGAGAGCTCAGGAGGATAGTTGACGAGGCACTGAGGGACTGTAGGGTTGAGGACATGGGTGTTCACGAAGGCTGGGCACTCCTTAAGGAGACGATCCTCCGGGCCCAAGGGGCAACCGTTCCCACCCGATGCAAGATAGGCAAAGGTGCCCGGAAGCCCCCGTGGCTTAAT